>JAQJVK010000014.1:22790072-23990072 GCA_035578135.1 Flexamia atlantica | reverse complement strand
GCAACGGGCCTATAATTTTTTATGTCCGTCTTAGAACCTTTTTTGAAAATGGGGACGACCTTAGTTAACTTCCAATAGTCAGGAAAGAAATTCTTTTTCAGTGACAAGTTCAACAAATGACAGAGTGGTTTGATAAACAGTTCAGAACAACCCTTAAAAATAAATGGTGGAATGCCATCAGGTCCGAATGAACGCTTAGACTCAAGCATTTTCATTGCTTGGGATATTTCCTCCTCTGATATTGAATCAATAGTAAGACAGGAAATGCCGGAATGAATGGGCGAGCGTAGTGCACCAGTAATCAGCTGTTTAGAAGTTAGAGTGGTGACGTCATACACCGATTTGAAATAAGAAGCAATTGCCTCTGAGATCGCAGCCCCCCCCCTCCCCCTCTTCCCCATCCAGAGTCATTGTTGTCAAGCAACCGTCGTTCGACCTTAACCTCCTCATCATATTCCAAAATGTCATTGGATTGTTTACAATATTATTTTCTAAATCAGATGTGTAATTCAAATAGTCCTGTTTAATTAACCTTTTGGACTCAGCTCTAATTTGTTTATATTTATATAATTATGCTTCTACTTTTTGTTTTTTATATCTTCGCCTAATTCTCTCCTTCTTCCTAATAGTTTTTACAGTATTGTAAGACATCCAAGGAGGAAACTTACTTTTTTTTAAATTTTAACAGTGGTACATGCAAATCAATACTGGAATATAATAAACTATAAAAATGGTCAACGCTGTCATTAATATTAGAGCAATTAATTATAGTATCCCAATTAAGACATTTTATGGAATTATATAATTGTAAATAATCAGCTTTCTTAAAATTAAAACATTTCTGGCCAAAATCTGACACTTTTGTTGTTTTGCTTTTTACCTCAAAATAAAATCAAATACCAAGGGCTGGGTGATAACGATCTATTTTCACAATTGGGGCTTCTTCATAAACAGATAAATTGTCTATATCAGATAACACTAAATCTAGAGTCCTGCCAGTGAAATTCAAAAGTTATTTTTACACTAAGACCAAACAATTCAATAAAAAATAACAACTCTTTACATAACTCACCTCCACTGGATAAATTGAATTTAACTCCAGAAATGTGCAAATTGAAGTTCCCAAGAACTAAAACTTTTTCATTCTTAAATCGAAACGGCTCAAATTTTTCATAAAAAGATTTGTACGTGGTCATAGGTGAATTTGGGGGGAAATAAACTAAGCCTAAAATTACTGAAAAGGAATTTGAAAATACAACTTTAATCCAAATATTCTCACCCTCTGACTCTACATCAGTTAGCCTACCAGACTTAAAACAGTTTTTAATTGCTACTAAAACTCCACCACCAGTCCTATCCCTCCTATATATTTGGTACTCATTAGTAAACATTTCGCTATTCATAATTGAGTCATTCAACCATGTCCCAGTGAGGGCGATAATACGATAATCACTATCAGCTACTCCTAACCAGAACTGCATTGTTTTTGTTCTAAGCCCTCTAACGTTCTGATAGTAAATATTTATATTTTTGTTGTTAGTTATCGTAGGCTTACTCTTATTTTTTACATGCATAATGTTAGTCCTTCATGCATTAATTTAATTTTATACTTATATAAATAAATAACAATAAATAACTTATAGGCCTAACCAAAAACTTGCATATATTAATAATAATATTTGAACAAAAATAATGTATTTCTAAGAGAACTGTAGAGCAATTTAGTGATTACTAAATTGTTTATAGTAAAAAAAATCCAATATATACTAGTGGCACACCTGGTCCCATGGGTGGAATAGGGGTGAGAGTTAGAGGTTGTCTCCAGCCTCCTGCGTTGATTCACTGTGCTGACCCGGCTCCGGCTGCTGCAGTCTCCCGAGATGGATCTAGGCGTTGGAGATCTGATAAGCTTTTGATCAAGACTGCTGATTTACTTTCCGATTTTCGGATAAAAATCTTCCCAGAGCTGGTAACCCAGTTGAATTTATACTGGTGAGCAGCTTTGAATTTGAGAACCTCGGTCCATAGTATACGTGTCTCTCGTATCATAGATAAGTTGACATACACCATTTGCTCATTAGACAAGCCCAGATTAGATGCAGAGAAACCACCCTTACGAATGGCCTTCCGTCTCATATCCTCCATATCATTTCTGAGACAGAATTTTGATTCCTCTCGGAGTGTTAGGTTTATTTGAATTAGCGGTCAATCTGTGCACAGCATCTACCGTAGAAGGTTCGAGTGTAAACCCAATAACTTGGCCCACCTTAGTAACAATGTCGAGTACATTCTCCGATGGCATCTCAGGAACCCCTTGAATATCTAAAAAATTACTCCTCGAGTACTGCTCAGCCGAATTAAGTCGCTTTTTAAAACTAAGCACCTCTTGTTTGAGTTTTAAGTTTTCATTTTTAAGGGTATCAATATGCTGTTGATGGGTCTTAACTTCTGCATTAGTCTTGCTAACGTTATCTTTCAGTTCATTAATAAACTCAAAACACGAATCCAATGACGTTGACACGTCATGCTTGAACTGTTTAATATCACTCCGAACCAAAGAAATATCCTCCTTAATTGATGTATTGTCCTTTATTTTAGCCATATTAGAAAGAATTAAGTCTAATTTTTCCTCAATAGCCTGCATATCACTATGAGATCTAGTACGAACTTTGTCTGTGTTCGGCAGGGGCGGCATGTCGGCAGAGATAACAGATGACAGTTTGTTTACTACAAGCGCGACCTTGAGTGACCTCCAAACTGCTCCACTTAACCTCTCACAGTTCACTAACGTGCACTAGTTTCACTGAATTTAAGAGATTTAAAACACAGTCATAAATCAAAACTCATGTAATTGCGAGCCACGGTTATAGAAAAATCATAATAAACAGGCAAATTGATTAAACTCACAATTAAAACCTCATTTAAACACGTAAATGTGGAGAGCCGAAGTAACGTAGGTCTACCTTTGTTGCATGTCCCCGCGCGACGTTGTCTCATCAAGACTCGACTCAAGACTTGCAGCGCATGCGCATCCTGAGAAGGGTTGGAGGAATCATGGACACACCAGTGTTCCCAGATTTCAAAAGTCACATTATCGTACCAGACCAGGGAAGTTATTCTGAATCTACCTAAATTTTTGTACTCTTTCAAGGAAACTCTTAAATTTGGTGTAATGTTACAAAGAATACCCTGTAATACTGCCAGAAACCGATTTTAAATACTAAAAAAGGTATTAGATATCCTTAACATTCTGTGGATAACACAGATGGTGAAAGTGACAATGAAATAGATCAGGGAAATTGTAAGTTGAGTTTAGTTTGTGAACACTGCAAGGTAATTCTTCAAAAATTACCCGGGCTGGAGGTTAACAGGGGTCCCAAATTACTTAGACTTTAAGAGTTTAATTTTTAACATAAGATCACATGGTTGATTAGCTACCCGAACAAGTAATAAGCAATAATTTTGCCAGCAGCGCACTCATTCACCCCCCTATTTGGTGCTCCCTATAATACTCAAATCAATTCAAGGTTATAACTAAGATATTTGTGGATTCTTGCACAGTTTAAGAGTATGATTACAACATGGTTCATTTTTGAGTTGGGCTGTTTTTCTGTTACATAATAAATTTAATCACAATTTGTTATCAGTAAGAATTTATGTGGTTAGTTACAGAATTTAATGTAAGCTCTAACAAAAAAAAATTTTTACAATGATTATTTTGACTTTTTCTGTTGGCCTAATACCATTAGCTCTATGCAAAAGAAAGACCAACTATTCCGGTTAGAATGGCTAGTTGGGATAAGCTGCATAACATGTTATGATAACCTAAAGCTAACAAAACTAATTAACTTATTCACAACCTGATTTTTTATAAGGCTCTGGCCACCTTCAGGTAAATGGTGCTGTCCCAATTTGGCAGGATTGTTCGGATGTTCAAGTTCTCTTGTTATTACTTATGAACAAAAACAAACACACAAAACATAAAACATGCCACATAACATTAACCTGGCATATTTGAAAACTAGAAAGCATTTTCTGTTTACAAGGGTCCTAAAAAAAATTGCATTTACACTGATTCGCGACTGAATCCAAGCCGAACGTCTAACTATTACTGTCTGTGTAATCTGTTGAAAGAAGACTGAAATATTAAAACAGTCTCCGCCAAATTGAACATCACCATTTATCTGAATGAGGGTAGAGCCTAACAAAAAATGTATTTAAAGTTTTAAGTAACGTTACTAACTTGAACTTTCATATTGCCCATCGGCAACTGCCTAAACAGGCAGCAACCATCACATGGGCAAAAACCCCACACAATGCCCACTTGAGTGGGTATTCCATGTTTTTGGGGGGATGCTTAATCTAGCATACTGTTGTCATATTGTGCCATGGGTGGCATCGACCGACAGTTTTTATCGGCGATTGCCTATTAAAGATTAATTTTAAGGTAGTTACATGTTTTTAGAAAAAATATCAAATGTGTTACACAAAGTTTCTTTTGCAATCATAAAGGTAGCCAAACTAAAAAAAAGGATTTTTCTAACAAATAAAGTTCAATTAATTTTACACAATACAAAAATCGTATGAAGAATCTGAGGCTTTCCTCAGAAAGTCACAAGCTTCCGGGTCGAGTCAAATTACAGGGCGAAGACTAGTCTACTAATACTATACTAAAATGACTATACTAAAATGACTATACTAAAATCGACACTATCCTCATGTCCGGCACGGGCCGTCACCCACCTCCTTGACCATGGTCTTGATGAGTCGGTTGGCGGCCTGCAGGTCGTCCGGGTTCTTGCTCTGCAGCAGCTTCTGCAGCAGCCGCTGCTTCTCCGCGTCCTGGAAGATGGAGTCCCGGGGCGCCGGCGCCGCGACCTGCGCCAGCGGCTTGTGCATCTCACTCACCGGCGGCCTCAGCGGCTCCTCCTGGCCGGACACATTTTTTTCAGGTGTAGAATAGTATATTACGTTACTAGGCTGGGAAGTACTGTTTTGCCGGACAAGCATGATGATTCCCGCACAAGTGAAAGCGAATGCGGGATTTTCATGCGAGTACGGCAAAACTTCCCGGCCGCGTGATGTACGATAATTTTTATCATACTATGCAGAAAAAAAACATAACTTCAATCATAATGTTGTCCTTGCATAAACATGTGTTTCTCAAACCTTCAAACCTAACCTATAAAAACCGGAAAATATTTGCTACAGATGCCACTACATTCCTCTAAAAAGAAACCAATGAACCACCAATAAACAAGTATTAAATGTCAGTTTGCTGTAAATTAGCTGATTGATTGCTTCCGTTCTTTCTGGCCTAAGTCGGATAAGAGTTTATCATATATTTTAGTTTTTGAACTTTAACATGATTAAATTGTTTTACATTCAGTTTTATTTTTGTTTCTGTTGGTATATTCCTACACTCCCTGATGTTTTCTTCCAAAGTAGAAGGGCAGTCCATCAGAGAACGTTTCAAGCGCCAGTCATTTAGAACGTTATAACCCTTAAAAACACGTAAAATGTTTTAAAATACTTAATGGTAAGTACAAAATTCAATATAAGGCTTCATTATGATGTTATAATAGGGTGTTCAAAAATTAATTATACATGATTATAAGTTCTAACCTTAAAAAACCGTAAATTTTAGAATTCAACTTTCAACACTTGAATACTAAAAACTAGTTTTTTGTTGGGGACCCCTTCAAATATAGTTGATATGCAAAACTTCTCCACAGGCCGACATCAACTATAGTAGACACAGGGGTCGATCCCAGTGTACTGACATCAACTATTGTTGATGTGGATTCACTGATATTATTGCATTTTACTTCGTATCTGTCTGCTTTTTCGACTTAGTTTTTGTGTGTCGGTCCACAGGAGAGTCCCCAGAATCAAATGACTTTTTTTTGGGCAGTTAGCGTTGATCATTCTTATTTAGACATCTGTGGAAAAAAGTAATGAGTTGCTTTTGGTCTGTGGTGATGTCCACATGACTGTGTTTGGTCTCTGCTGAAAGTTAGCGTCTGGAGATCGGTTACAAGCAATTCGTCTGGCGTCAATGATATTTGATGCTCGGTAGCAAATGTGTTTAAATAAAGTCCAACAGCCTACCTTGACCACGCCCTGCTTCTTAAGCATGTCGTAGGCCTCCTTGATCTTGTGCTCGCGAGGGTACAGCATGGTCCAGGCCTGCATCAGTTCCAGCACGCGCCGCTTGACCGGGTCGGGAGTGTGCGCCCCCGCGTACTTTGGCGACACCAGCTTGATCAGCTCGTTCAGGAACCGGAACTTGCCAACCTGTGCCGCAACCCAAACCAAAGGGGCTTATAATTTTTGAAAGAGTTCAGGCATGCCATAGGACACTTGAAGTAAGCACAATAAATTACAATATTTCGTCCCAATCAAGGACTTCTTCTGGTACAAAAGAAAGAAAGAAAGTTCTATAATGGCTGCATTATTAACTGTCATTCTGCCATGTTGCCACATTTCAACTACTAGTTGTTCATGTTGCCACATTTCACTATTGTCTGTTTATTTGCAATATATACACACACAAAAAATATATATACACAAAATTAAAATCCTGGCCTAGAGCCTTTCCTAAAAAAAAACTAAAGGGGCTTACAGACGGGGATAGTTCTAACTGCTAGTAGACGCGTAATATACAAGTCGCTAGTTACTAAATGCTTACTATCCCTGTCTAAACACCCACCCGCCATTGCAGGGGCGAATACCTATTCGTCCTACTCGCGGCGAATAAAATCAAACATGGTCAATTTTTCTTGCCACTAGCAAGCGAGTAGAGATCACATGACCTATTCGCCACTGGTACTCTTCAGGTCTAAACAGGAACTCACATTCACTCACCAGTTTAAGTAGCGAGTAAACCAGTGTTAGCGCTCGATGACAACAATGACAACAATGTGACTCGCCAGGCTAATAGCTGCGGAAATCAGGGGTGAATACTATCTTTGTGAGTACGGCTACTATCCGTCACTTTTACTAGCGGCTATTATTAGAAGTTAGTACTATCCCCGTCTATAAGCCCCTTAACCAAAGTATAGAAAATGAGGTTGTTTTGGGTAACCCATTTTTTGCGGTCAAAAACAATATCAAATGATCTAACGAAGTTTGTTTGTTGGTCAAAACTATGGCTTGTAAAAACTTAATCTAATCGTATTTACCGATTGCCTATTTATTATATGAAAGTATATGGTTATTTGTTAATGAGAGTACCTTCGATCAAGATAGCGAATGCAGGGAAACAAGGTAAGTTTGTTTAATTATTTAATGTTTGTAACGTTTTGATTTAGTTTTCGGTTGGGTTTGTTATGTTTAGTTTATGTGTTTAATTTTGTTTTATAGTGTGTTTAACTGTTTGTGAAGGAATGAAATCATAAACTTGACCTGATTTTAATAGCTGGTGCTTATCGAAACGATTCTATTTCATGACTGATGGTTGTCAGGACAGAATATTGAATAAATCGACCAAAAATATGATGTTAATCGGATGACTACAACAGGTCAGCTTTAATATCTTATTTTTATTATCTTAGGCATGTACTCTTGCGAAATACAGCTACGCTTCACCCTTGAAACATTGTGTTGAGATCAGTTACTAAAGCTGACCCTCAGTGAGGTTAGACTGGCAGAAGTCAGAAATAAAAGTCGTATCTCCCACCTGTTTTGATTTTTAGGGATCACAAAAGCTGATCTTTTATGTTTTTATCATGACAGTTTCTGTCAAGAAATATGATAGGCAGTAAATGCACAAAGATCACCAAATATTAAGTTCATTAGGCACCAGCCAGTATTCAGTATTTAAAACCCCCCCCCCGGACACATTCTGAGACAATTCACCACAATCATGAACAATGTCTTAGGGTCGTTTGCCACTAGTGCAAGTTGTTTCGCGAAATACTGTACTGCGTGATTCATATTGTGTTTAAAGCGATTGATCAAAAATAAATACATAGACGTTTACAAAAAGCACTTAATAAAAAAGAGAAATTAATTTTTATTACCCTAAGTGCTTTTATGTAAACATCTATGTACTTATATCAATCACTTTAAACAGAATATGAATCACCCAGTACAGTATTTCGCAAAAAAACTTACACTAGTGGCAAACGTACTTTAGGTTTTTTTTTGTAGTGAACAGATATTATAATGATGAGTACGTTTTTTAGATTATGGCAAGTGTATATAATGTGGAATTGACTGTATAACTAACCTCATTATGAAAATTACTTCCGCATCTCTTCATGCACATGTCCAGCACCTAGAAGAAGAAAAACTGATAATAAAGACATTTTTTTATGGAAATGGATATCAAATATCAAAATTTTCAAATATGTTAACAAAATGTTCACCCGCCTTACTCCAGCAAGGACCATGCAAATATTTCATGTTTGACTCTGCATTAAGTTTTCTATTTTCTGGCTTAAGCATTTTCTAGAGAGGATGTGCTTACTGTTTTGTAATTGTTTAATAACTTTTGTATGATATTTGAAGCTTTATGGAAGTGACTGATATTCTATTCGGGAGTTTTTTATTTATTTATGCTTACACCACTTTAACTATATAAATACTGGAAAGCCAAGTGAATAAAGCGCTCATCTCATAACTTGAGGGTCGCCGGTTGGATCCTGACCAGGATCGAAACAGGGTCCAGTTGCCGTTTGTTATTTGGCTATGAATTAATGATGCTATCCAAAAAAAAGTTCCCATTAGATAGTAACAATACCCGGGTTTGGACCGTTCCCGACCAAAATGTTAAAAAAATGCCGCTGGCGTAGAAAGACCAAAATCAAATCAAACCATTCTGTACACTTGACAGTAGCACATTTTATGAGTAAATATTTTTTTTATTTTAAGGGCCTATTTCTGATTAAGCTGGGTGACATAAGGATTTTCAGTTTTAATATTTTATAGTGAAATGTCATATTATATACTTACAAACATTTAGTTGTGGTTTGTGTTATATGTATGCTTATGATAATTGTCATTTTGAACCTATAATCAAGAAGCGGTATCGTAGGCTAACCCATCTCTTTTTCTTGAAAATGTTTTCAACATAGCTTAGGGTCTCTAGACTTAATAAAATAGAAAAATCACATTCAATAAATAAAACTAAAACAATCCAAAAATAAAACAAAAGGTCTTTTACAATTTTAATAAACCTAGTATAAAAAATATTTTTTTCATTTCTTTCATTAGGCAAGGTATTCTAAGCAGTGTTTCAAGAATATCCTTACATGCAGAGCCTGTAGAGCCTCCCATTCGTGTAGAGAGTGGACTTTGGAAGTGATGAATCTTGTGGCGATTTGCGCACATTCTGGTTCTTTGTTGACAAGACCACAAAATGCATCAATGGCAGCTGTATCCAGGCATTGGTTTTGATTGCATGTGGCTCGCTCTTAAAAAAATACAATACAAAATTTGAATTAGACCTAATTAGTTCCTAGTTATCATGTTACAAAGGTTAGAAAGAAATTTTGTCAACCCTAAGGTAAAATGTTACCTATATTCAGGACAAGGAGATTCAGCCTAATATTTGCAGAAACAAATAAGATCTGATGAAAGATGAATTAGATAAGGAACAAAAAGTTAAAAGACATTAGATATTACATACATTATTGAAATATAGTAGAGTCCCACAAACCCGGACTAATGTGGACTGAACGGTGTCCGAGTTTGTGAAAATTCCGAGTTATTGGGAAATGAGTAAAAATAAGAAAAAAATAAGAATAGTTTCTTTTGTTTCTATAAAAAATTATTTATTTATTGCATAGTAAAAAATACAAGAACTACATTATCAGTTGTAAAAAGACTTAAAGAAGAACCAAAACTGGTTTATATGTGTCACACCGTGCTCTGGCCTTGAATCTCAATGCACTTATTGCTCTGGCAGGCTTTCCGAGTTATCCAGAATTCCGGGTTATCGAAGTCCGGGTTTGCGGGACTCTACTGTACTTGCCGTTCGGCTGCCGATGAGGAAGGACGCTTATCAGTTTTAGTCTGCTATCTGCCGGTTCAGGCCGCGACTTGTACTATAGTTAACCGTGTTATTCGTGTTATTATATGCTTAGATGGTCTCGCAGAACAGGTTCAGACTTTTAATAATAGAATCAATAGTTTGGAGACGAATCAGTCAGCTCTGCAAGAGCAATGCAACACGCTGGAACAGGCCAACGCCAAGCTGGCGGGCGACGTCCGCGTGCTCCAGGCACAGCTACACGACGCTGACCAACACTCGCGCTTTGCGAATATTGAGATTCTAAGCATGCCTACATCTACATCGGAAAATATCTATTTCATGCTCCAACACATCGCCAATGCTTTACAGATCCCTTTCAAGAGGGAAGAAGTCAGTATCGCCCATCGACTGCGCCTATACTCCTCCAAGCACGCGTATCCGCCGATCATCTTGCAGTTTGTCTCCAGAAGCACCAAGGAGGTGTGGATCGCTGCAGCTAAGAAAAAGAAAAATTTCAAGGCTACTGATGTCGATTCCCGCTGCCCTCCAAGCAACATCTACATCAACCATCACCTAACCACCAACAACAAGGCGCTTCTGGGGCGAGCGCAAAGGCTACAGCGAGAGGGGAAAATTTACTTCGCCAGTTACACTAATGGGAAAATTCTCGTAAAACCCAAGGAGAAAGATGCTGCCGTCAGGATCACCGCACAGGAGGACTTGGACAAGTTTGACACTTGAGTTATTAGGCGCATTCTTTTTTATGTTAAAAAGGCCGCAAGTATATAGAACCATCACTTTCAATTAGCCTATTGTTTTTCTCAGGGCAAATTATTTTTTTTATTTTACCTGCATGATTGAAAATATTTAAGTTTTATAAGTTTATTTATGTTAGTAAAAATGTAGATATTTTAAAGAAGTATTGCACACAAATTGCCTTCTGTAAATATTTTTATCGAGCATGCATTTTCCCCATATTTTTTTATACTTTTGTAATGATTATCTAATTTCTCAACATAACATACTAGCTTACTTTTCATGAACGTTTATATGCATGATTTTCATTAATTTAAAGAAGTATTGCACATAAATTGCCTTTTGTAAATATTTTTATCAAACATGCATTTTTCCCATATTTTTGATATATATATATTATAATGATTATTCAATTTCTCAACATAACTTATATGCTCAATTTTCATGAATGTGTATATGCATGACTTTTATTTAATTTAAAGAAGTATTGCAACAATTTGCATGTGGTAAATATTTTTATCACACATGCTTTTTCCCCATATTTTTGATATTTGATTTTTTTAATCCTCAACATAACATATATGCTTACTTTTCACAAATGTTTATATGCATGGTATTTTTATATTATTTATTTAAGAATATTGAATTAGTTCTCCGTAGGCTTTTGCAATGATAAAGTGTATGTGTATGAAATTCAAGAATGGACTGTATTCAGTATTTGTTGTTTTTATTCAGTATATTTAAACCACCAACATAACGATTTCATTCGGATGTTTTATGATGATTTATTTGATACACAAAGAATACACTGCAATCCCGTTTCTTATCTCAGAATCAGTTGTTAGTTTGTTTTTTTTTCTAGTATTCTGAGTTCAGTTCTGCACAATTAGGTAATTAAATTATGCTAAAATTCGTGATTGTGTCCTGTTTAAAATAGTTAAAAAAATAATAATAATAACTAAGAAGTTTTTTTGTTTTGTTAAATTTTTTATGTCACAAGCAAATCAATTGTATTAATATAAAAGAAATGCCTTCAGGTACCAATATTAATAAGAAAACTTCATTATCCTTACGATATTATAAGTATTATTAGGACAGAATTAACAGGATAGAATTTATTTTAATTTTTTATGCATCAATTAATTAATATTCATTAATTTATGATTTGTAAATGTAGATATTATTTTCATTTTTTGAACAGCTCTACTACATGTTTGAACGTTTAAAAAAAGTTAAATTGAGTTGTCCTCAAACCTAATAAAAATAATTTAAATTCAATCATTGGTTGTTTCAAATTAATAACTTTTTTTAAAAGCTTTCAATATGTTTAAGTTTTTTTTGTCACATATTGTAGTTAAGGCACTTGTTGTTGTATATGCACATTATTTTCTCAAAATTTGGGTCTGGGCTGGCAGTGGGCACTTTGCTTGTGCTATGAATGATGATGAAGATAATATATTTATTCAGAAATTAAACTGTTTAGAATTAGACACAATTATTAAGTATTCAGATTTTTATAAGCGAGATGATGGCATTAGTACTTTAAACCTTTTTCACTCTAACATACGAAGCTACAGCAAAAATTTTGATGAGTTATGTCTTTATTTAAATAATTTTATTTTCAATATTGATGTTGTTGTTTTGAGAGAGTGTTGGCTTTCCGGCGGGGAGGGGGCGGCGACCTTGGAGGGCTTTGACCTTTATCACACAACAACATACCGCAACCAGAACGACGGGGTGATTGTTTATATAAACAAACATTTATCAGCCACTGCAACTGAAATTACTATTGGGGACTATTGAGGATCGAATTACAATTTACACGTTTTAATAAGCATTTTCATTTACTAGCTGTTTACAAAACATTTGACTGCGACGTTATTAATTTTTTAAATGGACTTGAGACTTATGTAAATAACATTAATAAGGACCATGTGTGTATTTTTCTAGGAGACATAAATATTGACTTATTAAACAATGACTTGCTGACAGATAGATACTTAAACTGTTTATTAGGTACGGGTACTCAGTGTATCGACAAACCTACTAGAGTGACGCAAAACACTAGTACCTGTCTGGATCATATATTTATTAAATATAACGACTTGAATGCGGTCAAATCAGCAGTGCTCCAGACATGTGTGACGGATCACTATAGTACCAGCATCGTCATCACATCCCCCACTCCTCACCACGACTCTGACAGTGACTCAATCACTCCATGCACTTACCTTGACCACACACTACTCTCTCACTATCTTACAAATTCCAACTGGGATCCGATTATGACTTGTCACGACGATGTAAATTTTTGCTCAGATTATTTTTTCAGATTAGTTTCTAATTCTGTTGCAGCTTCTAGAAAACCTATTTTTGATCGCAGTACAAGATTTAAAAAATTGAAACCATGGATTACATTTGAATTGTTACAGCAAATAAGAACTCGGGATAAATTAAGTAAGCAAATTAAAAAACAACCTTTTAACTATGAACTTATTAATTTTTACCAAAATTTGAAGAATAACTTAAGCAGATCATTAAAACAAACAAAAAATAGTTATTATCGTAACAAATTAAACGAGGCCAATTCCAGTCCAAAAAGGTTTTGGGGTATCATCAATGAAATTTCGGGGAGGGATTGAGAAAAAGAAGCATTTCCAATAGACAAGTTTATCCCAGATAGTGCCGTAACCGCGAGTGAATGTAAAAGGGTTGCCAATGACTTTAATGAATTTTTCTCCTCAGTAGGTACCAACTTAGCCAATGCTATTAATGAGGGTGGGGAACGAGTTGTGAATGACAGCCACTTCTCACAGGACTGCACATTTTCACTGAAAACTGTTACTGAAACTGAACTCAAACGTTATGTCTACAGTTTATGTGGCGGGTCGGCCCCTGGCTGCGATGGTTTCACGGCCGAAGCCCTTAAATTAAACTTTAATGTATTTTGTGAGCCATTGCTACATATAATTAACATGAGCATTACTTCTGGTTCATTTCCTAGTTGTTTTAAACTGGCTAAGATTTTTCCTCTTTACAAATCGAATGAAATTTCAAATATGAATAATTTTAGACCAATATCGCTTTTAAGTATATTTCCCAAAGTCATTGAGAAAATTGTCAAAGATCAATTTGTTAACTATTTGCAGCAAAATAATATTTTAAGTGGGTGTCAGTACGGGTTTCGTCCAGATAAGAATATTTCAGAGAGAGCTTTGTTTGATATGAATAAAGAATTAAACCTTTCAATTTCCAACAATGAACGATCATTATTAGTTTTTCTAGATCTTAAAAAAGCGTTTGATTCAGTCGATCGCGCGAAACTTTTTTCTTACTTAGAAGCAATCGGTGTTAAAGGCGTTGCGCTCGAGTGGTTCAAAAGTTACTTGTCAAATAGATCTCAGTTTGTCTCAATTTGTAACATTAATAGTGACATTCAGCCTGTAGATTACAGAGTGGTCCAGGGTAGCACATTAGGGCCAATTATTTTTTTAGTTTACATAATAACATTTCCAAAATCGATACATTTAGGAAATTTTTCTTATTTGCCGACGACAGTTTAATTTTTATTAAAGGAAAGACATGGCTCGAGGTAAGAAATAAAGCTTTGCATGATCTTATGAGGACAAAAATGTGGCTTGACCAAAACACTCTCTCTTTAAATACCTCAAAAACAAAGTTTATGCCCATTTCTTTAAGTAAGATATCAGATTATAATTTACACGACCTTTTGATTCATTCTTGTGGAAATTATCAGAATGTCAATTGTTCTTGTGATTACATTAAAAAGGTTGAGACATACAAATATTTGGGTGTTGTTTTCGATCAGCGTCTTAAATGGTCAAGTCACATACAATTTGTCAACGGTAAAATTAGAAAATATGTCTTTGCTTTCAGACAAATTAATCAAATTCTTAATGAAAGAGAATTAAAAATGGTATATTATGCTTACGTTCAATCTCTTTTGACATTTGGAATAATTACTTGGGGCGGGTGTTTTAAAAGTACTTTGGAACCACTTAACATTTCGCAAAAATTGATTTTAAAAATAGCTTTTGGGAAGTGCAAACGTTACCCGACTGACGCCCTATTTCAAGAAACCTCTGTCTTAACCGTTAGACAGCTTTTTGTCTAAAACCTTTTAGTTCATATTTTTAATAATTACAATAGCATTTTTCACAGCATATCTCACTCACATAACACCAGATATTCAACCAGATTTGGGATAGTTTCCGATACAAATTTTCAAAACATTTTCTTTGACTAATTCATTTTACATTGCTCATATTCTGTATAGAAATATATGTAATAACTTTCAGTATCTTAATTTATTTGATTTACCATCAACAAGTATTTTTAAAAAGCGTGTCAATGACTTGTTGCTAAGTTTGGATAGGGACGAGGCCAAGATTATCATCGCGCCAGATTACAGGCGAGACTGACTCTGACGACAGCCCCCGCTATGACTTGACCGTTGCACTGTCTGACTCCAGCTCGCCTCTCCTCTCCGCCCTCCTCCCCCCCGCGCCTGCTGAATTTCATGTCGTAGTGTTGCCATCAATCCATCACGTTTTTCACATCGCAAATTGTTTAAGTTTTTTTCAATTACATTTTGATTTTACTAAGTTTTACAGGTATAATAAATTTTATTCCAGTTCTCCCTCATTGCAATTTTTTCTCTCTTCAATCTAAAATAAGGTAATTATATTAAGGACACATCTCGAAGCTGATGCACAGGCATTTGTGCCCATGTCGGCTTATTCCATAGACCTTCTTAAAGTTTGTATTTTTTTACATCATATATTTTATAAGGTACTTATATTCATTGCATGTATCTTATTTATTTATTTACTTTTATAATATATCAAGAAGCATCAAGGAATTTTTTGTTATTTCAATGCAAGTACAGATAATTTTATTTTTTGCAATGTAATATTTTTGTAATTTTCTGGAATAAATCTCTATATTCATTCATTCATTCATTCACTTAAATAGGTGGGACGGAAGCTGCAACCGTTATCAGATGTTCTCTGGCTTTTAATAATAAAACATTAATGTTTGACATTTCCCCTACTGAAAATTACACACATTAGTAGGATATTGCTCCCAGCAAAAGTGAATGTGTGTAAGTAGGCCCATACTGGTATTAGGCCTACCAGCAGTAACTTAATAATATTAAGTAAACTCGCAAAATTGTACATTGGTTAAAAGAATAAAAATTTGTATGAAGGAATTTTAATTGGTTTTAACAAGACAGAACACTGCAGTGAAAACCCCTGGAAAAACTTAAGTTACTCTTTAAAATAATTTTTCTATTCAGACCCAAGCAATCGAATTAGGTCTGAGCTACCTAAAAGGGTAAGTAAATATGTGATTTAAGGTGGATGAGCTCAAATGCCAACTAGTACAAAGTATAATTTAGATATTAGCAAAAGAAGTTCAGCAGTTGTACAATTTAACTTAAAATAAATTAGGCCTACCATATTTTATTTGTGTAGGCTATCAGCAGCTGACATTCACCTAGGTCTATGCCTACACATCAAACCTGTCTAACATTAACTTTTGGAATCCAGTACAAATAATTACTTACGAATTAGCGCTTCGAGGCTTGTAGTTACAATATCCATAATGAAAATGCAACTAAATAAAACTTATAAACTCATATTTCCTTTTGCCTAAAATAAAACAGTCAAAAATGACAGTACACTCAGTCAGGGCTAACAACTTGACAGATTTTAGTTTTTCCTTCCTTTTGTCATGCATTTCTCTCTCTCTTTTTTTGCTAAAACACGTAAAGTTTGCATAGAGTACATTTTCATTTTAATGTCATAACTTTGGAAAAAAATGAATTATTGGTACGTGGTCGATATTCAATGGTGGTACATTTCAGAACGTCCGTAACAGCTTATACTTAGAGCTTTATTTCCTAATCTATTGCCTTAACAAGACTTCAAGATACATACATACATACATACAGATGTCTTCTCCGTGTCCTCAAGAGGTACTGGAGGCGTCAATAATGTCCCGCCGGTGTGACGGGTCCACGTTAGGGTGGGTTGGGTTGGGTGCAGGGCCAGGCTAAATAAGGCCAAATGTTTGTGCAGGGGTCAGATTAGGTTAGGTTAATCTAGGTTATTGTAGGTTAGGCTATTTGGATTCTGGTAATTGCGGTAGTCTTCTAGGTTATAGAAGCACGCATTTATTAAGAATGTTTTAACTGCTTTTTTAAATTTTGAAAATCGTTCAATGTTTCTAAGATGCTGTGGTAGGAATTGAAAGAGCTTGATTCCACTGTAATTCGGTTTACTTTCAAAAAGTGTTAGTCTATGTTGCTGAGAAAAACGGTTGTTGTGTCTAGTGTTATAGTTATGGCAGGAGGTGACTATGTGTAAATTATGTTTTTTTATGTAAATGACTGCTTCAAAAATGTACAAACAGGGAACAGTGAGAATTCCAAGTTGAATGAAAGCCTCTCTACAGCTGGCGTCAGGAGGCAGTTTGAGCATGGCACGGATGGCCTTCTTTTGCCAAACAAAGATTTTATGAAGATGGCACTTAACTGCCCCCCACAGCAAAATAGAGTAGGCTATATGTGATTGAAAGTGACTATGGTAAACTGTCTTGAGGAGTGGGATGTTACTTAACCTATTGAATTTTTTTAACATAAAAACACCCTGAGCCATCTTTTTTTCAAGAGCGTCAATTTGACTACCCCAATTTAGCCCATCGTCCAATTTCACTCCCAAGAAGCTGACAGAGTCAACCTCTACAAGCTGATCCTCATCTATGATAACTTGGGGCGGTGCCCTGTTCGATTTTTGCTTCTTTTGATTTGTTTGGATGCACATAAAATTTGTTTTGGTCGTGTTGATTGCAAGATTGTTTTCAGTGAAAAATTGAGTGAGCTCGTTGACCTTAATGTAAGTGTCAATTTCAAGCTCCTCGACTTTTTTGTTTTTGGTGAACAACGTTGTGTCATCTGCGTAGATGAACAAGTTTTCAACGGGGATTGCTTTGTCAATATTGTTAATATAGATGAGGAATAGGATCGGTCCAAGAATCGAACCTTGCGGAACACCGCTGCGGATCGGTTTTGGTTCAGATTTGAATGTTTTAATTTTGAATTTTGATTTGTGACTGATTTGAGTTGTCTGTAGTCTGTCTGTCATGTAGGAGGTCAGCCACTTGCTGGCAGAGTCTCGGATTCCTAGGGAAACCAGTTTCTCTGCCAGAAGTTGGTGATCGACACAATCAAAGGCCTTGGAGAGATCAGCAAAGCATCCAATTACTGTCTCTCCGGCCTCAAGAGAGTCGATACACTGGTTTACAAATTCTGTTAAGGCCAATTTGGTGGATTTGTTTGTCCGAAACCCGAATTGCCGTGGGCAAAGAAGGTTGTGTCGTTCCAGGTAATCAATAATTTGATTACAGGCGACTTTTTCTAGCAGCTTGGCCACCGACGGCAAGAGCGAGATTGGACGATAATTTTGCACAAGATTTTTTTCAGATTTTTTGTGGATTGGCCTAATTACTGAGATTTTCCCCGCGTCTGGGAAGACTCCCCCAAGCATCGATGAGTTGACCAAGTGTAAAAGCGGCTTGATGACTTCTAGGCGGCACTGTTTGAGCATTTCCATACTGATACTGTCATGTCCAGAGGATCTTTTGGAGGGTAGAGCGGCTAGTGTCTCCAACAGTTGAGTTTCATTGATTGTTTTAAAGCTAGAAAATTGACAGGGCAAATTTAAATTCTGAGTTGTGTAGTAGCTACTTGTGTTTTTTGGTAAAGTCGTTTTTATGTTTTCTGCAACTTCCGCAAAATAATCATTGAAAATTGAACAGACCTTTTTTGGATTTTTTACATTTTCACCTTCCCATTCAAGTGAAATGTTTTCAACATCAGCGGATTCTTTATTGTGAAGCTTGTTTACAATATCCCATGTCGCCTTGGATTTATTTTTGGACTGGAGTATTTTTTCATTTGCCCAATTGGCTTTAGCAAGAGTCAGTAATCTTCTATAGTTATTTTTTGCCTGTAAGTATAATGCTTTGTCATTAGCTGAGAGGGTGGTCTTCCATCTATTGTAAAATTCGAACATTTCTTTCTTGGCGTTATTTGTATCTGCATTTTTCCAAGGGATGTTATTTGTTGTTTGGTGTTTCTTGTTAATGACTGGGCAGGCTATATTTAAATGGTATAAAAAAGTTGAAACAAAACTGTTGTAAATATCGTTAGTGTCTGCGAGACCGAGTGTTTCTTCCCAGGCTTCAGTGTTAAGCCTAATTTTAAGTTCTTCCAAGGTTTCAGAGTTCACTTTGCGCTGTTCTATCCATTTGCAACTTATTTTTAGGTCTTTTTCTATTGGTGTTGAAAATCTAATGGCATGGTGGTCTGAAATGTGCGTTTGAATTGCAGCTGGTTTAAATGATGAGAGATTTGTGATAAAGTTATCAATGCAAGTTTGCGATTCCTCTGTGACCCTGGTGGGGACCTCAATGACTGTGCTGAGACCATAGCTTCTAAGAATATTTATAAATTTCTTAGTGGTGTTATCTTGTTTCAGAATATTTATATTGAAGTCACCAGCCACCACAAAAGAGTTATTCTGTACTTTCAAAACTTCAAAAAACTTATTCAGATTCTCAAAAAATTCTTCTAAATTACTTTCACAAGGAGTTCGGTAAAGTCCGGAAACAATTATTGATTGGTTTTGTAATCTAATTTTTATTGCAGTGCATTCAAAGATTGATTCTAGAGCAAGTTTATTTCCAACATCTTCTATTTTTATTGATTCAAAAGCTATTGTTGATTTTTTAAAAATGGCAACGCCACCCATCTTTGAAGTGGTTCTACAGTAAGAGTTAATGTACTCGTAGTTCTGGATTTTAATTTCCGTAATAGTTGAAGGGCTTAATCCATGTTCTGTAATAATTAGCAGGTCAGGCGACTCATCATCAAGGAAGTCTTCTAATATTTCTATTTTACCAGCTAAGCTACGGACATTTTGGTGAATTATTTTAAGAGATGGTGATGTTGAAGATCTGGGTTTATGTAACTTAGGCCTAACTAGGTTTCGCTCTGTTGTAATTTTCCTGGAGTGTTTTTTGACTGGATTTCAACTGCTGTGCTATTGTATTTTACCTCAGGAAACTCTGCATAGCGGATGTAATTGTTAATTATATCACACAGGATGTCTTTGCCACTGTCGTTCAGGTGTAAGCCATGAGGTGTATAATGGTTGCGGGCCAGCATGCTATTTAGGCTCAAAAAAGTCCATTTATTTTCAATACATTTATTCTTGATTTTTCTGTTGAAGTTTACGATCTGTTGGTTTTCCCTTGGGTCATCGTGTCTGAGGGGAGCCTCAACCCAGACAATTTTCCTACATCCCCACCCCTTTAGATGACTCGCTTTTTCAATGGTGTCAGAAATTCCCTTATCCGAAACATCATTTACCCCCCCAACCATGACTACTACCCCCTTTTCCCCAAGTTCCCTAAGATTTTGACTTGCGTTTCCAATTGCCTTCCCCATAGGTGCTCCAGGCGAGAAACGTGCCTGGACATCCCACTTCCCAAGAAAAGCCCTACCCAGCCTTTCCCTGCAACCTCGCGCGTGGCTGTCACCAACCACCAAAATCTTTGGCCTTGTTCGAAGAGCCGGATCTTTCGGCTTGCGAGCAACTAAGTTTATAGGCTCTGCAGGACGCTGGTCAACGACCTCATCCGTGCTAGAGTCCTTCAAGGGCTCAAATCTGTTGGAGGTTTCAAGAGTCCGGTTGAGTGCGCTTTCCCACCCCCTTTTAGACTTGGTTCCCACTTTCACCCAAGTTTCCCCGTCCCGGTTGATTTTTTCCTGGAGCTCAATAATTTTGATTTCTTTTTCATTCAGTTGCTGTTTGAGGGATTTGTTTTCATTCAATTTGTTTTCATTGTTTTCATTGTTTTCATTGTTTGGATTTGTTTTCATTGTTAGATTAGTCTGGTGTTGCCAACCAGATCGCGCTATAGTCATCTTCTTCAATTTTCCCTTTCATCATCATTCTTTTCAGTGTAGTCGTAATACTCTACTCTCATTCTCGCACTCACACTTGGCTTTAAAAAACCCATTTCGCCCCATTTTTTTACCCTGTCGCCATTTCATAAAAGTAGCCCATCTAAAGATTAGGAAATATGTTTTTAGAGCAGCGCCTTTCAACGTTTTGACTTTAAAGTTGTGCCTTTCGAAATTATGATTAGAAAATATGCATTTTATTGTTGTGATATATCTTTCAGAGAGATTAATTTCGGAGTGATAAACATTAAACATACGTACCGTAACTCAGTGATAATAATAACGGCTCTATAAAAATAGTATACATTTTATATAGTACTTAAATTTAAAATACAAAAACCCTGGCTTCACATTATCCAAAACGATTTTGCAGTACTCCAGACCGGAGGCCCGCATTGTTCCGAAAGTCATAACTCCGAAAGAGCACTGTTCCGAAGTTTTTTCGGAACAGTGCTCTTTCGGAGATATGCTTTCGTAGCAGTGCTATTTCGGAGATACGCGATTTTAACCGTTCTTTTGGCGACTGACTTGAGTCAATCTTTTAGTCTGAAAGATTCGTTCGGTTTTGAATGGTTCATCGTTCTTATTTGATGCAATTGATCCGATTTGGGGATGCATATTACTTTACTTTAGTTCCCTGAACTCAGGATATTAATTTAACCTTCTGAATATTTTATACGTAATTTATTGAACATAAAATTAAAGAAATGAATGATGTGATGCTCTACTTAAGGTAGGTGAGTAAAAATGAACTAATTTAAGGCTTTTAATATTAGTTATTTATGTCAAGGACAAGAAATAGGTTGAAAATCTATTCCTATCCCCTTAGTTCTATTTAACATTTATAAATTAATTTTCGACTAGGATTAATAGAGACATATTACAAAATGTTGGTGATTTCTGAGCAGTATTTAAAGATAATAGGTAATCTTAACTTTTACCAGTCAAATTAGTGTAATGGAAACATACAAAATTCTATGGGTTTTATGGGATTTAATTGTGGAGAACTTGTCACACAATATCAGATTAGGCCTGGTTTCTAGTTGGTTGTTCTTTTGGGGTTTGCTTGCTTAACCAGAATAGGCTTAGTTGATTTATTCACTAGTGATTATGAATGAATAAAGTAGGCTAACTTAGTTGATTGTCAAAATTGATTTACCCTATGTTCCCCAGTTTTATTCTGGTTACGTTTTAACAAACATTTAATTAATCAGAAACAGGACTAGGCCTAGTATAACCTAAGTTAACATCCTCACCTGAACATCATAAAAAAGTTGGCCTCGGCGTGGTAGAAAATCGAATAGGAGGGGACAGTGTGCTTTAGTTTTAGGCCTATTAATCAGGGGCCAAACACAGTTTTTATGACTACATAAGGTCTAAGCACTTAGGTTTAAACTGTAATTTGCAGTCAAATGTCCCTTAAAACAATTTTGATTGGAAAGATAATCAGCCTAAGTTTAACTTATTCACTTAAACTTATTATCTTGATGCTTATTGGAAATTTGTTTCAAAATGTAGGAAATGTAGTGTGTAGGCTTATTATGTAAATGGTAGGTTTTTTAATCAGAAATAGCCAGTTAACACCAGAAAATATAAAAACTTTTGTAGTAGGCTACATACGTGGGTGCTCAAATTAATCATGAGAACTGAACACGAATATTCAAGAGCCAATGAATACTAGCAGAATTAGAGACAGAAAAGCTTCAATAAGTGTAAAGTCAGAGAAACAATAAATATTTTTAAGCCTATTATACTATTTTGTATAACTGACAGTGTCATCTGTTTATTAGCTTTGCTATACATTGTGACAACAATGGATTAACCTACGGTACTTATTTAAGTTATTTATTGACAAACTTTGTCCAAAATATATATATTTTAGCTCAAATTGTAACGAAAATCGCAAGCTGAATAAGAATGTTAAGAAAGTACGTTTTTATGATTAAAAAAACAGCAGGCCCCAGCTGAGATGACTTAAATCATGAGCTCATGGTGGGTCAGGAGGCCACTAGGCCTATTGAAAGTCAGTCAATTGTTAAACTACTACTACAAGTAAAAACGGCTACTTTTACTTGGGCTAGTTTATGCTACCATATATTTAGATAGAATTGATTAGCTTAGGTGAGATTGAGAATCAGTTAAGTTAAGGTTAGTAACAGTACGTTACGATAGGATTGGTTCATAAGCTTTAATGGTTAACATTAATGTCGTTGAGGTTCATGGGAACTTGAATCTTAGAACCTAACCAAACATTACCCAACTTATTTCAAACCCGAAATGTGTCCCGCCAAGGGAAAAGGGACACTAACTTCCATTTTTCAAAATTGAGTTACTGTATGGTCCCTAGTCAATAATTTAATAGTATTAAAAATTATTTCTAACTTCTATTTTAGGTAAACTGCTTGTGTTAAGTTATTGGCTGTGTTTTACACATAATTTTGCTGGAAACTTAAAGGTAAATATTAACCTACCATTGAATTTGTGTCAGTTTTTTGCAATTTTTGTCGAATCTTGGTAGATGGGGTGCCGTGGGTAGGGTTTAACAGGGGATTTATAGGTGATAAATTTCCTACATTTCAGAAAAATTCAAGAGGAGTGCAAATTCAAGAGGAGTGCTGGAAAGTGAATAATTACTTTAAGACATGTTAAAAAACATATTCAAAGAAGTTATTCAAGTAGGCCTGTTTACTCAATCAACCATTCTATTATGTATGTGTGCATTAATGAGCAACAAATGTTGGTGTGTTCAAATTTGAGAGTGATTGCAAAAATAGTTCTTGTAACTTTTTTTTATTTACAAATTTGACACATTGTAGCCTATACAATATGAAATTATAGTCAAAACAATAAAGATAATATTATTAGGCTTACCGGATGGTAGAACTTATGTTTTTTTTAATGCTGTCACTATTGTTCAGTACTTCCTGCATCAACGATTAAAAGGGGTCGTTAAATAGTTAGCTTAATTTAGGGACTGGTATATAGTGTAAACTTACTGTATACGTCTTTCAAGATTTTTTATAGACCTAACAGTACTTAGTTATTATATGGAGGCCACTATTTTCTGAGAGATTTTGTTTCCTGGATACCAAAGATAACCATATAATTTGAAAGAACATACATACATTGATTGACTTAATGTCCAAATGTTCTGCCTCTCAGAAGACAGCGATGTTGGGGAGGATTGAGCTGAACGCGTCGCCTTTGCTAACGGCTAAAACACGTCGCCACATGTACGGCAAGCCTTATACAGCATGCTACAGCAGTTATGTTAGGTTGGGTTATAGTAAATATGTTAGTAGGACTTTCCTTGTTTCGTTACGAATCGAACCAGATGAGTCATACCTTTGACGGTGACATGGGATGCGCGCACTCCGCTCAATGACCTGACCTACTTGGAAGGGATTTGGCGGGTAAAAGTATGACTCATCTGGTATCGTTAGATTCGTGACAAAACAAGGAAATTCCTATATTTATGATAACCCAATCTAACATAACCGCTGCAGCATGCTGTATAAGGGTGGCCTCCGTATAATACCAAAGTACCGACCCAACTATTACAATTGCTACACCAACTAAAGCAAGCAGAGACAATCAGGAGACTGACACATTCTTTCTCCCGTAAAGCAAGGAAATCTACAATAAAATAAAACAAATTTACAATTAACAATATTAAGTAACAATATTATTTTTAATAATACTATTATTGAAAATAATATTATATTTTAAAATAATATAGTAATTAACGGATCTTTTCCGTTATACGTATACCACTATTCCAAATTTCCCCTTCAACCTTGATTTTTGACCGAGCAACATAAACTTGGTCAAATAATTTTTATTAATCGTTTTAAAATCGAAATTCCTTGTAAGAATATTTTACCTGGGGTTTCGTTATCTTAATTACTGTTATGTCTGTCTAGACGCGATAAGCCAGCATCTGGCCGTCTAGCGGTCCCACTTGCAGTTAGTTAGGTTAGGTTAGTTTAGGTTAGATTACTTAACCTTACCTATCCTAACCGAACTTACCAAAATCAAGCCTGGAAAACAAACCCGAAACAGTGGTATACGTATAATGGAAAATATCCTAATTAACAATATTATTTTTTAGTTTTATTAAAATTGGTTAGTAAATGAGAGAGGTGTCAGTTTTTAAATATATTCAACTAGCAGTTACCCGTGGCTTCGCTCACGACACATAGCGTGAAACAGCTGATCTTGCCACCGCTCTTAGAACAGTCAAATTAGTACCCACAGCTGTTAACATTTCTGTGTTTAAATGTTTACATCCTGATAAAATATAAACATTGAAACTTAAGACGATCATGGGGCGTAGCCCGAGGGGATTTTAAGGAAGTGAATAGGCCTATGTGTTTCCCAGGTTCAAGATCTACCTCTGAGTGAAATTTCAACCCAGTCGGTTCAGCATTTTTTTGCGTTCACTTGTTACCACATCTAAACATACATACAGAAACCACCTCTTCTTTATAATAGTATAGATAAGAATAACGTTTGGCAATGTATGGTACTGAGTTTACCACAAAACCTAAGTATCAATTTTCTCCGCAACCAGTTAATGTAAACTAATAATTCAAAATACAGGAACATTAATTTTTTCAAGCCAAATTTAATGGTTCAATTATATTTTTTTGAAAGTTAGTTTTTTATAAAATTTGAAAGAAATAATTTTTTAACTCTTCTAGTTTTAGCTAAATACCGTCGGTCTCATAGGAAGACCTAAGCGCAGGACCATCATAACTTTTCGTCTCGGGGCCCGAAGACACAAAAAATTTGTTCAAATTTCTAACTATATAGGCCTATATCTACATGTGTCTGTAAGTACACAAAATAGAACTGGTAAAAATGGTCCGATCGGAATGAAATTTGACAAAGACATGTAAAAGAGCTATGTTTCAGAAAAAAACCTGCCAAAATCGGTTTTTTTGCTTCTTACAGAGAAAAATTATAGCAATCTAATTTTGGTTTTAACCATTGAATTCAGTTTGAAAAAACAAATAATTTGTTATGTTTAGGTCGGCAGGGATCAGGACAGCTGCAGAAAGACACAAGTAGGCCTAACTTAAGATGCTATCACGGGCTGCAGCAGTGCCGGGGGCCAGGTCTTATTCTACCAGGCTTAAGGCAGAAGATGAGATGCAGCATTCTCAAACACCTGGTAAGTTGTGCATACCTATTACTTGAGGAATTTATTTGGCGTATTACCATAGTGTAATCAAACTCTGACCATTGGCGGCACATGAATTTATATACTGAGTGTTCACAGTTAAAAAATATTTACAATATATAAATGTTTTACGTTATAGAGGGTGTCCACAGAGCGGGAATTTCGGGAAAACCGGGAATTCTATGGGAATTATTTTTCACCAGGAAATATGCGTGAAATATAATGAATTTTGTCTAGAATATCGGAATCTAGAACAGAGGAAAATATGAAACATCATTGATTATTATAATGACAACTAGGCCTAGTTAAGGTTTTTCCATATTTGCAATACCTCTTACCTGATCACAATGGCGACCTCTGCCAAACAATGTAATGTAGCATGGAAGGGTGAGGGTGTCAAAAGTCGACAAACAATACCCCCCCCCCCCTGACTGGTCTGAACCTATGCCCCAAAGTAGACCGATTTTTTTAAACATGCCAATTTTTTTGGTTTTTTATAAAATAATATTAAGATTATCCAGAATGAAGTATAAACCGTTTCGATAAAAGAAATTGATGCAAGAATATAATTTATTTTATTTCAAAAACAAAAACTACATGACAATTTTATTGTTACTATGCAAAACTACACTAGAACCTTGATAAGAAGACTCTCAAGGGTATTCTGGAAAGAGTCTCGTTATCAAGGGAGTCTTCTTATCGAGGTTCGAGTTAACAAGACATTAAGAGTCATTACAGTATCAAGGAGACTTGAAAATTGCACTTGTAACTAAGGATTTTGTGTTATCGAGTGTCTTCTTATCGAGGTTCTATTGTACCATTGATTATCCACATCAATAATCAGTGCAGTAACCATTAACCATAAATCAATAATCAATAACCATTGCAAATGTGGATAATCAATGCAACTACTCGACTCTACTTGACACTCGTGTAGTTGGTCCACCCCTTTTAAGAAGTATTAATTTTTAAACTAATTTAAAGGCTTCCGATTTGTACGGTAATTTTTGAATTTTTGATTTATTTCGACTTTTATAACTTCGATTCGATATTTTAACTGATAGAGGCCTGTTCTATGATATATGAGGTATAACAATCGATAGAGACCAGAATTTCGATATTTTTTACCCTTATCGGTTATTTTGGAAGTAGTGAAAATTGTTCTTTGCCGACAAGAGGTCCCTTTTCGCTTTCCACCTCACATGTTATCAATGAGAACCCTTGTTGATTTTCTTCATGTTTTAAGCTCATGAATGATTAAATATACATCTTAATGTATTTTTTACAAAACTTATTCACACAATACTATTCCCTACATATGTTGATTGCTCACATATAGAAAATAAATCCTATGGAAATTCTCTGAGTACACATGTCTGCTGCAATGGGGGTATTTTTATAGACAAATGTCAATTGGAAAAAGTTCACAGGTTCCACGACAGATTGTTGCACTTTAGCTGGAATTTCAAAAGCCTCCTGTGCATAGGCTTTTCATGGGGTATTTTCCTAACCCGCAAAAGGCTCATCTAGAGAGTAATAGCTATAATTTGTATACCAAATATATATATTTTTTAAAAATTCTGGAGTTCTGGATATGCTCTGTACAAAATCCTCAAAAAATCCTTTAATAATACAGATCAGTCAAATATGCATAAAAGTTTTTACAAAAAAAATTGTTATACATTGTACTGTACTTTCTTTGGGTTTAATCATATACCTATAGAGAAGTCTTTTTGTTTCAGGAACACCGCTATGTTGTCTCTGCAAATGAAGATGAACTTCAACAACTTTGCAATTTCACCTAATTTGTTCTGTTGATAATTTTATATTGCTAATGTTATTTTCAACAATATGAAAACCATTAATTTATTCAGTTTATGAAGGAACGGTTATTGTATAAAAAAAGTTATCATGAATAAACAGTCTATTAATTTCATTAATTACACTTCTTTATCCCTATTTCATTACAGTTTCTTAAAAACCCTACGTAATGTGAACCATGAGGGTTCCGAGTTTGTGAATCCCTCTGGGTTATCAAAAATAAGGACCAAAAGTAAGATGTCCACAGTGTTTTGAAAATTTAAATTTATCTATTAATTTAAACCAGATTGCTCATTTGCAGCTTTGCTTGCTAACACTGCAATCTGTGGTTTAGTTTTAGAACTATTTCAAAGCTTGACCATACGAAGTTCAGTTGTAAAAACAAAATGAACTCAGCTTGTTCAAATGCCGATGGATAGCGCCACAGTTCTTAAAAACTGCTGCTGTTCTTACTGTACTTTAGTGATGCTCTTTTAAAAATTCTGAGACTTATTGACAAATTTACATAAAATTTGACACCTGAAACGTCAAAATCCGTTAAGCCATTATTGAGGTTTGACTGAAAAAAAACCGCTTGTGTATTAACATATAGATTACTTAATGGAAATCTGCTGTTAAATCACACCTTACAACTCCAACTTCCACAAATACATAATGAAAATTTTAAGATAAAAAAATTGATAATAGAGAGCAATAGATGGCACCATGATTACTAATCAGACTAATGCATTAAGCCTATATAACATAGTGCGTTAACGCTCGTAAAAATATGTTCAGGTATCAAGAACATTAAACTATACTGGACCAGAAATTTTTCTCATATATGTTGTGTCCTTCAGTCTGTTCCATTTAATATGACAGTTCTTATTATAATCAGATGCAATGATAACAAATTTTGTTATCATTGGGTGTGTTCAGCTGCAGTCACCGATGGGTAATCTACAAACCTGTAAAGTGAACGGTAGTGGTGGATTTACAACCCACCGATCATTGTTGAGCATCCACTGATGTTGTATTTACGGTGGATTCGGTAAGTTACCGGACATTGTTGATTGGCAAGATGCGGTGGATTTGCCTATTATGGACTATGGTAACCGGTTAATCACTAGTGACCGCGGCTGAACGCACCCATTGTATATTTACTTTCAATTCCTTTACAAAATATCAATGCACCAATAAAATTATTTTAAATATTTCCATTATTTTTACATTATTCCTTGTTAAATAATATTAGAAATTCAAATTCAAGGACTTTAATACAGGAAAGCTCTTATCCACTTAAAAGAAGACAGTATAAAAACTTATTTGGCAGAACACGAACTATCAGTATCAAGCATAATTTATTTGTTGCAAGTGGAAATAACACTTCATTAGACCAGTTCTCTTAAAATACAAGTAATAGTACTCTAGTTTTTACAGTTACATTATGAAATTGCAAAATTCAATTGATAATCAAGAGCTCTATGGCACGATGATAACTAGATTTACTCAGATAACTAGATTTATCAGTAAGATAAATGTGAAAATAACTATTTGGAATATTGAAAGTTTTTTTAATTGTCATGTTACTTGCCGACGATCAAAGCTCAAAAATTGAATAAACACTTTTAAGAAATTGGAGAAGCAATTTATAGTATGCATTAAAATATTTACATATTTATTTTATTACTATTGTAAAACATACAAGTATAATATATGTATGTACTCCACAAAATTACATGGCATCATAGTTTTGATAAAATATTTTAATCTATTTGTAAAAGAAGTTTTTAAAATATACAGCGCAATGAAAGACTTATGTCTTAACCACTTAACACTAATTTTTAATGTTTATCAATGGTGACTTCAGAATTATATTTTTAAGTTTTCTAGTTCTGTATGGGACATATAATTAAAGGTTCTGTACGGGACTCGTATGAATGGAGGTTCAAAATCAAGTGATTTTTATATTATGACTGACGGGTGTTGTTATTTCATTACTAAATAGTCCCGAATTAAGAACTTATTTGTGAGTACGGTATTTTGTGTTTAAGTTGATGCAGTATGCTCACGTTATGTACAAAAATGTTATTCTTAAAAATTACTTGATTTAGACTAAAAAACTATTGACTTATCAAAGAAAACAAACAAAATGAATGTTAAATATGTAACATCTTCACTGAAATCTTCCGACTGCACGCTCTGATTTGTGCAGTCAGAAGATATCAGTGAAGATATCATTCCAGTGCCGCACACCACCAGAGACCATCTCTCCAAGTTTTAATGTTTAATGGTTGGGTTTAAGTTGGAGGACATTAAAAGTGAAATGTTAACAGTTTTTTAAGTGGGATTGAGATAGGGTTACTATTTTTGAAGGAGATTTCGCTAAAATAAACAGGAAAAAATTATTTTTATCTGCCTGCTCTGGAGGCTCATCTATTCTGGAATGACCGAGCAACGAAAGTATTCGCGAAATACTTATTTTTACCATAATATTTCAGTTTTTGCACTGAATTCCAGATAACCCGTCATTTTACTTCACACCCCATCAAGTCGGATGTTCCACAACACGATTCGACCCTAGGGAATTTTGGTGTTGTTTCTGTTGTTGCATCACTTTATTGCTTAACAGTCTTACCACGTTCAGGGAAAACACAGAAAAACAGGGGCGAGTGATCGCCCCTACGAAAGTGTAAAATTAATACAATCAAATTCAATCCTTTGATTTCAATAATAATATTTTTTATATAGATAACATTCTGGGCAGACTTATTGTGGTCGTAGAAGAGTACGTAATCCCTCCAAGTAATCTATTATTGTAAGAAATATTTAATAAGTACATTTTATTTTAGCCTGGATGTTTTGAAACAGCTATACTTAAATTGTAAGGGAGATGGTGGCAGTTTTTTAATAACCTCTGTAAGATCACTAGTTAATATAATAAATTATCACATTTAAAGTTATTCATTTATTACTTATCTCAAAAATCCAAAAGTAAACATAAACAATAAACACGACATGACATATGGTTAAACTAATCATATGACATCTTCTCTTCTTCATAAACTCAGTCCAAGGCCACACAGTGTGGCCTTGCTCAGTCTTTTCGGCTTTACAACCCTACCAGATTAATTAAGGTAAGTACATGAATAAGGTACTTTTTTACACAAGACAATATAAAATATGTGTTTAAAAGAATTATTTTATACTAGTATTCAACCAGCTATTTTTTCTCAGAGGCAAACTTATTTGGTCTTTCGTAGTTCGTGATTTTTTAAAGCATAGTTTTCTGATCGGAATCATATGAGAGATCTTGCATAAAATTAGTATATGTTCTTATGGAGTTGGAGTTATGGAGTGAATCCAACATAGCAACCGATTCCAACCTCCTCTTAAAATAGCTTATTGAAAATAATAATAATATCTTTATTGTTTCGACAATAATTTTATATTGCATGAAAAATATTTTGTATACAGTACCCTAAAATGTAACACACTGAAAACCTGGACGTAATGGATGAATTTTGACGCTATGCACCCCTATTTATTATTATTTTAATAATTTTCAATAAAGGCTCTTAAACCAACATGGTGTTATGTAGCGGCTATTTATTTTTAACGGACATTTTTCTTAATTTAAAAATAACAAATCTGAATGTTATGAAACATGCACATAAACATGTATTACAGCTACAGCGCTTTTCATTGATATCAGACGTTCTTCGTTCTACAAGACATGGAAGTTTGAAAACGTCCGGAATCTTAAAAATAAGCTCCGCGTGTCAAAATGAAAAGGATACATCAGAATTATTTTTAAATATAACCTAAGTTATCAAAATATTGCCAATTGAAGCATGAAAGAGGTAATTTTTAATAATTTTTTTGTTATTTAATCAAGCTGAACGCTAATATTTTTAAACAGTACTTTCACTAATACTGTACATAACATTTTATTAGAATATTACATGTTACAGATCAATAAACATCTATTGGGTTATATCAACCAATATTAGTTACTCTATGGCGAAACTAAGTCGATTGGGAACAAGTTCGAGTTAGAGATCGACTCTCATGGTTGATCTGTTAAAATGAGTCGTTCTTATCGGAGCAGTGCCTTTCGGAGGTATGATCTTCGGAGATATGCCCTTTCGGAATTATGCCTTAAAAAACACATATTTTGTTTCGGAGATATGCTTATCGGAGTTATGACTTTCGGAACAATGCAGTGCACTCAGACCAGACTACCAGACCGCTACCAGACCTTCACTTCCTCTTTTTTTCAAGAGAAGTGTGTTTCCTGTCCTCTCTTGGCGTTTGCCAACCATCAAGAGGTGAGCATTGTTTCTTGCACATCCTTTTTAATCGTAATTAATATCATAGATTTTCTTCATTTATTGCTAAATTTATACGGCAACACATTTTTATACCTCACTAATCGTTGTAATATGTTTCAGGAAACATGGGGAGACGTCCTGCGAGATGGTAAGATTTCGTATAACCTCAAATTGATCTTAATGCTTGGAATTAAACTATTCAGGTTGTCTTCAAAATTGCTCATGAAAACTCGATATAGTAAACTCCAAAACTCCCGATTATCCACGGAATCGGGTGGCGCGACTACCGCGGATAACGAAAATCGCGAATAATCCGCAAGTGTTGAAAATGGGAGAGAATAAAAGAGAAAAACAATTTCAACATTAAAAAAATTATTTAATACAGTCAGGGGCGAACCCAGAATTAGGCCCAATTTTGGGTGGGGGGATACCCTATAATGTCATGGTAGGTGAGTATCGCGTCACAATAGATGAAGATGGACGTCGCGGTAAACAGATATCATCGCTGTGATAGACAAATATCATTGTACCTAGTCACATATTGTTGTTACGTCGCTGTAGACGAAAATCGCCGTCATGGTATTAGGATATCATTGTCACGGTAGACGAGTATTGTCACCGTGGTAGGAAAAATATTGTCGTTGGCTTATTAGAATATGGACGTCGCGGTAGGCTAGGCAACGTTTGTCGATGCGCTAGACGAGTATCATTGTTGTGGTAGACGCCGCGGCAGACGAATATTCGTCGGTCTTATGGTCATATTCAGCGGTCGACCATATGGTCGTCGCAGTAGTTGAATTTCATTGTCACAATAGATGTCACATCGCAGTTGACAAAAATTGTCGTCGCGTTATGGTAGATGGAGAAAGCCTGTGCGCGTTTTTTACGTCAAAAAACTTGTCAGTTCAGTCTAGTTTTTTATTAATCTGTATTTTCTCGCTACGTAGCATGGGCGTATAATCGGGAGTTTACTGTACGGTACTTCATTTATGAAGCAAGCACAGTTTCATTTTTTATACATTTTACAAAATTAACCTAAGCTAGGCCTAGTCCTAAGATATATTCTAGCATGTCAAATCTGGTGGCTCTAGGCCTACCATTTGGCTGCTCCCTGGTGAGTGAGCATGGGGCTACTTAGCCTAAATACATGATGCATGATGTTTCCCTCCATAGCCCTTTGCGGTAAGGAATTGGATAGGCCAAGGTCAAAGTGAAAGAACAAAGAAAAACTTAGCCTAATTTATTACTAGCCTAAATTTGTTACCATCGAAGCAACTGTAAACATCGTAGAAACTTGACTCCACCAGATATTTCTTTACTTCTAATTTAAATTTTTTTTAAGTTTGGTATTTGTAGTAGTTTTTCTGGCAGTGCCTGGTACAGTTTCATTCCAATGTAAGTTAATCTTGTTTGTGTTCAAAGGTGGTTAGTCTGTGCTGAATTGCATGTAGACCTATGCTCTTTATCCGGGTGTTGTAGTTATGATTTGTAAAAATTAGTGTGATGTTCTGGGATTTTATGTAACAAACTAGCCTAATTCAAAAGTGGAAAGTGAAGGAATTGTGAGAAGGCCAAGTTCTTTAAAAGCATTTCTGCAGCCGGTTTGCGGAAAAATACTTGAAATTGTTTGAACTGCCTTTTTTTGCCAGACTAAGATCTGGTAGAAGTTTTTCTTAACCCACAGGTTCTTGCCCACAGAATGAATGAAAAATGAAAAACATTGTTTATTCCATAAAGAACTTAAACTACTTCACAATACAAATTAAATGAAATGTTACTTATTAACTAAAAATATTCTTATGCAGGCAGCTTTAACTGAAAACATTTCATTATGTAGCCTTTATTTATCTATTCATAGCCTAAAAGGAACCAGCAGACATAGGCAGGATCTGAATGATTGAATATGAAATATGCTGTTCAATTGGCCTGAAATAATCAAGGTTAGAGAAATCGAGGCTTCTAAAGGTCCTTAGACTCCTCTGGCCAGCGATACCTCCAAGTTCCTAACTTGCTCTTCCCTTCCTTAACCTGCTGGTAACTTAATAATTATTTTTTTTCAAACAACATTTTTTTTATTGCTGTAATTTGTAATTTTGCTTAAAATGTTAGACGTCATCCTCCATAGTAAGCCTTCGAAATTTGAATTAAGTTAGGCCTTCTAAGTGTTACAATAAGCCTGCTGAGTCATGAACTATCAAATCTGTATCCTGTTCTCTGATTCGCTGGTCAGTTTTGTCTTATAGAACTAGCCTTAAGTGGTTGGCAGATGACATGGTCAAGTACAGTTTGAGAAAATCTTGGCTTGCCATGAGTTTCTTTCCTCTCTCTTAAATCATACAGCTTGCTCCGAGTCTCATTGCAGCTCCGAAAGATGTTATTAGGAAGCAAGCATTGAAATGTCACTAGCATTGTGGTGACATCAATAACAACTGTGTCTGCCAGGCGGTTGAAAGGGTGGAATCTTTCAAATATCTTGGGGTGGTTATTGATAGTAAGCTTAGTTGGGCTGAACATATAAATTATTTAAATAAGAAATTAAGGAAATGCATATTTGCAACTCAGCACAATCCTTAATTTTAATGAAATTAAGATGGCGTATTTTGCATATGCCCAATCTTTAATGGAAGGTGCAATCATAGCCTGGGGAGGAGCATACAAGTCCACCCTTCAACCTCTGGCGGTAACGCAGAAAGCCATTTTAAAGGCTGCTATAGGTAGGTGCCGACGAAACCCTTTGGAGGCGCTCTTCAACGACTGGAACGTATTAGACATAAGACAATTGTTTATTAGGACTTTACTCATATATACGTACAAACACGCTGACTGTTTATTTGACAATGTGAACCACACTTACTCAACTAGACATGCCGTTGCAGTGGGCATTCAGACTCCTAGACTCGTGAAAAGTTTCTCTTGTCACAAATTGTCACTATATTCTACACATACTATACAGGAACTTACCAGAGTCACTGAAGGATTTTGAAACTTGTACACTTGCGACTTACAAAAAACGCATCAAACATTGGTTAGAACAAATTGGAAGAGATAACATCGAAACACTGATTACTTTACAATACAGGCATTAGTTACTCAGAGCAAGAGCAGGTTTTTGCAAGAATGCTTTCGGTATGGATGTGTGCGTGATTGTGTGTGACTGTTTGTTAGGCGTGGAATTTCTAAGGGGGGAGGGGGGGTTTTGTCCATCTGACTGGTCGTCTTCGAAAGTGGCAAACAAAAAGCGGTCCATTGATAAGTGGGTGAAATTAAAAACATTTAAAATAGACTCATTCTCACGCACTGGATTTCTTTTCCTATGTGAGGATTAATTTCATAGTTTAAGCTGCCAACGTGATTAATATAATTATTAACTGGAAATAAAGATATTTGAATTGAATAATTTAATTGTCTAATGTTTATTGAAAATTCAATTCTCTTGTTATATCTCCATACATAGGCTACATTTGAGAAAATTGGTGATGGCATATTAGGTTGTGGCAACCTTATTTGCCCTTCAAAACTGCATATATTTTATGTTTCTTGTTTGAATTTCTTTGCTATGCATTAACTTGGCCTACTATAAATTTTGCCTATCTTTATAATTACTGTAACCTTCATGGTGCAAATCAGTTCCCTGTCCTGCAAACATCTTGGACAGTTGTTTAATTTAAATCAGCTTCTATAGGACCCCTTTTTCTAAGGTTCTCCGTTCTCTCTATGTTTTGATTGTTTCTTTCACCTTATGCGTCTGTCTCCCTTTCTGTTTGAATCTTTTATGACAACCTTACTCTTTCTTTGTTGTTTTTAGCTGTTCAGAGGATAGGTTTTTTGATGTCACTGCAAATTTTCTCTTAGTAACCCTTAGATGTGTTTCTCTTTCTGTTGTTTAATTTTTTCATACAATCTTTTGGTCTATGTGATAAGATTTGGGATTGCAAAAATTCACTTGTAAGCTTTGGAAGTAGGCTATGCTTAGAAGTATAAGAACTAAAAACAAATTAACAATTTAATGTAGGTTGGCCTACTTTATGTTCTTAATAACATAACCTAATAGTAAAAATGATTAGGTAATTAAGCAGTTTACGGTAGTCCTCCCGAAATTGAAAATTTCTTTTCTCAAAATGTAGGAAATAACGCCCTGATTCAGGAAATGATAGTTTTTCCCGCGGAAAATGTCAGAAAATACCGGAAAATCGGAAAAACAAAACAATTTTTTTTGCTCGGAAATGGGTCATGTGGTTACTCTAATTATTTGGGGGAATGAGCTGAATATGCAAGAATTTTGAAGATCCGATGGATATTAACAGAGATACAGCCGGAAAAGTGCCGGAAAAGTCATAGATTTGCACAAAATGGGTTTGTTTTAGGTGAGTTACGCTAAACTGTGGGATTTAAGGTTAGGTTTGGCTAGGTGAGGTTAGGTTAGTTTAGGTTAGGCTATGTTAGGTCAAGTTAGGTTATGTTAGGTTTGGTTTGATTAGGTTAGATTAGGTTTGGTTAGGTTATATTGGATTTGGTTAGGTTGTATTAGGTTTGGTTGAGTTAAATTAGGTTTGGTATTGTTAGATTAGGATTATAATATCACATTCTTACTTTACCAACCATATCCTTACCTAACTTAAGGTACCCAATCCTAATGTAACCTAAAACAATGCAACTTATCATAACCTAACATAACCTAACCTAACCAAACCAAATACAACCAAAACTAACATAACCAATCCCTATCTAATTTATTCCAGCCAAATCCATCATCAAATAACTTAAACATAAGTCGGTTTATCAATTGTTTATGATTTTGGGCTTTATCTCGACTACTATATGTCAGATCATGAAAATTATTTCAGAATGCTGTTCAGCGTGCAATTTCCTTTAATTTGAGTACCCACATGATATGTTTTAGACAAAGTTTGTTTTTGGCTTTTCCAACGGTTTTCCGGCCATATCTCCGTTAACATCCGTCGGATCTAAAAAATTTTTTCAATTTCGGGAGGAGTACCGTAAACTGCATAGTTACCAATGATTAATAAACAAAAACATATTTGTCGAATAAGACTCTGTATTCACCTGTTGAATGAAAACCGTTTTATTAGATGCATTCTGTTAGTAACGACTGTAACTGTTGCAAATTAAACCATAAGTTTTTATATAAACAATATGCCACATGTCATTGTTATTTAATCTTTAATTAATGATTCTGGTTTGAAGAATGGGGCTAAAATATTCCTTAGTACAAAGCCAAGTAAAGTGCCAAACTCAAATTATTAATTTAAACTAGCATATTAATGCTGTCCCTGCTTTGCACGGGAACAATAAATAAGTGCTGTAAACTGTGAATATAACCTCTAGAACTATTTCAAACAATATACATATGTCTGGTTTTCAATTGATTTTGGTTTGATATAATGTTGATGGATAGCACCACTGTTCCAAAACTCCAGCCCTTTACTGTGCTGAAGTTAAGTAAAATTATGTGACATATTGACTAATCTATAAAAGATTACTTACCTGAAGTTCGACATTGAGTTATGACTGAAAAGAAAACTTCTCGTGTATTAATGTGTATGTTTTAATTTAATAAAGTTACTGTAACTCAAATCAACTTGAGTTAATGTAAGATAAATTATCTTAGCCTCATCTATTGTGTTTTTACAGTTATCGCTATTGCAAGAACAAGCCTTACCCCAAGTCAAGGTTTTGTCGTGGTGTGCCCGACCCTAAGATAAGAATTTTTGATTTGGGAAAGAAGAAGGCACGTGTGGAGGATTTTCCGCTGTGCGTCCATCTGGTCTCTGACGAATATGAACAGCTTTCCTCTGAGGTAAGTGTTCAGGAGTTTTTCATCTTTGATCTCTAATGTGCCTGGTCCTAAGCTAATCACCTTAATTTTTGCACACTATCAAGGCAAAAAAAGCTTTATATTGAGGCCAGGACACCTGATGAAATATTCAAAGATTAAGTAATAGGTAGCTTTCTAGGTGTCACAGTTACATATTTGCAGCAGCAAGATGTGTCTTGTATCAATCCCTTGATACAAGACACAAGGGAGAGGAGGTGCAATGCCTTTATGCACACTGAGAGGCTCGATGTCCTCTCAGTAGTGTTGGACTCCCTTGGGTTCAACGTCCCTCGGACTACCGGCTAACCACCCCCTGACCGAGGACATTAGCCTGGAACTGTTTTGCACATTACTTTGGGCCAGGCCTTGTGTATGTCACCAGGGCTTTCCTCTGTGGGGATATATAACGATTTCAAAATGAATGAGTAGGGCCTATCAGTTAAAAACATTATGCTAAAGAAGTCATATTTTCTGTGACTTGAATGATTGGTGGCAAATAAGGACTTGGATGACAAGAAAAATTTTATTTCCTTAAATTTTATTATTGTAAAGAGAAAAAACAACATGCTGAACAGAGGCCACCGTTAGTAGTAGATGACAGGAAAAAGTTTACTTTCTAAACAATTTTTTATTGTAAAGAGAAAAATGAAGATATACGAGGTACAGTCAAAAAGTTCCCGGAATGAATTTTTGTAGACTTTTAGCGCGATCGCCAGCGGGAAATTCGCCTTGCAGTAGTTGGTACGACTCCTGGGGAGGGCATATCGGTAATGTTGGGTATAGCTGACTTGCCGTAGAGCAGCATTGGAAAGCGCTTTTTGTGTACCTCCATGTCCAAAATGTCGGATTTGTTTGTTAAGTGAACAAATTCGATGCATGTTCAAATGATCATGAAGGAACACTTCCATGTGATAAATTTACCTGAAATGCAATTTCATCGATCGTTAATTTCCGAGTTTCATGCACAACTTGTCGTACTCGCTCAATGTTTTCGTCATTAACTGATGTTTGAAGGTCGTCCACTATGAGGGTCATCCTCAATGCTTTCACGGCCTTCACGGAACCGTTTGTGACACTCATAAACTTGACTTTTCTTCATCGCCTCTTCTACATTAGCTTGAATTAACAACTCTAGAGTCTCACTATGTGATTTTTAAGTTAAATACAGAACTTAATGTTCGCGCGCTGATCATGAAATACAATTTTTCAAAATTCGACAATGTAGACTTGCAGGAACACGAAAAGGGCTTTCCAGTGCTGCACTACGGAAAGTTAGCTATACCCCCACTACCGATATGCCCTCCCCAGGAGTCGTACCAACTGATGCAAGTCGAATTTTCTTCTGGCGATCGCGCTAAATGTCTACAAAAATTCATTCCGGGAACTTGTTGACTGTACCTCGTATGTTGTATAGTGGCCATTGTTAGTCGTGAAGGGAAATTAATAAATAATTTCAAATACAGTTAATTAATTGGTGTGATTAGAAAAATAATTCCATAGGCCATATACTTACGACCTTAGAGTAAAGTGCATGAAATAGGGCACGGCCAAAACTATAAATTTGTCAAATTGCCTGTAACCGCCAAGAGTTAGGCCTAGCTAATTTTATTAATTTTTGCTCAGAGATAGGGGTGGGTCCCTTTTTCGGATCAGCTGGGTCAACTCGTAGGGAAGGCGCCACCTTGTTCCACCGTAGTCGTAGTCCGCAGGCCAACAAGGAAGTCCCATGGCGGCAGGGAAAGTAATATTTAATTTTAATTTACCCTCGAGGACCCAATATCCGATCATCAAGACTTACAAGAATAGTTTTCGAGATTAAATATAGCCTACCAGATAATGAGCAACTGATGTATTCAAAATTTAATTTATTTAATGATAATTTAAGTGGAATAACTATTGGCTAATAAATAATCAACAAAGAGTACGTACAGCAAAGTTTAAGTTTATTCAATTATTAACATAAAAAGCTTTCAGTCATCAATTCATATTACGCAAGAACAAATAATTAAATTGACAAAATAGTATACTATGATCTTGGTTTACACAAATAAATATATTTCAATTAACCTTGGTGGCCACCTGAAGAATAATAACAAATCTACACATAACATAAATCGGACATTTACATAAAAGTCAAGAGGCTATTGTGACAAAGTTAAATTGGGCTACTCAACCCCTTAAGTTTAAATTTGAATTTAATTTGCTCCACTGGTCTGATAACAGGGTGTCTACCAGTCGGGAATTCGGGAAAATGTCGGGGATTTTGTAAGGTCGGGAATAGTCGGGAAAAAGTAATGAATTTCAACATTTGGTCGGGAAATTCGAATTTGGCTATAAAACAAAACGACTTAGCTGTTTTCTTCGTTATTGTCATCGTCTCGGCCGGTGAATCTCCAACAAATTGCGGCAGACAAATTTTTAGCTATATCACGACCAGAAAATCTGTCGCTCATTCCGCTGCCGCAAGTTTCTCAGTCCTAATACAGCTGTAAAAACGCTCGCTCGTTTCGCGGCCGACAAGTCTCTCGCTCTTTACGCGGCCGACAAGACTCGCTCTTTACGCAGCTGTCAAGTCTCTCGCTCTTTACGCGGCCGACGAGACTCTACGGTCTGTACTCGGAGTCTCACGCTCTTTATGCGGCCAACAAGTCTCGCTCTTTACGCGGCCGACAAGTCTCGCTCTTTACGCGGCCGACAAGTCTCTCGCTCTTTACGCGGCCGACAAGTCTCTCGCTCTTTACGTGGCCGACGAGTCTCTACGGTCTGTTCTTGGAGTCTCTCGCTCTTTACGCGGCTGACAAGTCTCGCTCTTTACGCGGCCGACAAGTTTCGTTCTTTATGCGGCCGAAAAGTCTCTCGTTAGTATTGCTACCTTAAAATCGTTTGCTCTTTTCGTGGCTGTCACATTACATCTATTGGCCACATGAAGGCCAGAATATCTATAACCCGGCCGGCAAATTCCTCGGTCGTTTCGGGGTCAGCAAACGTCTCGGTCACATTGGGGCCGTCAGATATCTCGCTCTCTTTGCGGCCGTCAAATCTGTTGCTCTTTTCACGGCCATCACATCTTTCGCTTTTATTGCGGCCGGAAATCTTTCGCTTGTTTTGCGGCCGGCAAATCTCTTGGTCGCACCTCGGCCGATGACTTCATCCCTCTTTTCGCGAGCGTTAGACCTCTCGGCCGTATTGCGGCCAGAAAATCGCTCACTCATTTTGGGACCAAGACATTTTTCGGTCGTCTAGTGGTAGACAAATTTTTTGCTCTTTTCGTGGCCGTCACATCTCTCGGTCGTATTGCGATAAGGAAATCGCTCGATCTTTTCACGGACGGAATATCTATCATTTATACCGTGGCCGGCAAGATTTTCAGTCTCGTTGCGATCGGAAATCTTTCGCTTGTTTTACGGCAGGCAAATCTCTTGGTCGCATCGCGGCCAATGAGAACCTTACTCATTTCGCGGCCATAAGACCTCGGTCATATTGCGGCCGGAAGGTCGCTCACTCGTTTTAGGAATGAAACATTTTTAGGTCGATTCGCAGCAGACAAGTTCCTTGTTTTTTTTTTGTGGCCGTTACATCTCTCGGTTGTATTGCGACAAGAAAATCGCTATTTTTTTTCAAAGCCAGAGATATTTTAATTTACAACATGGCTGGCAAATCTTTTGGACTTATTGCGGCCGGAAATCTTTCACTTGTTTTTCGGTTGTCAGGTGTCCGATTGTTTCTTGATCGTTCTTATGTCGCTTACTCTTTTCATAGCCGTTACATGATTAGGTCGTATTGCGGCCGGCAAATCTCTCTGTCGCATCGTGGCTGTCAAATCTCGGTCGTTTATACCACGGCCGGAGAATCTCTTGGTCACAACACGGCCGGAAAATCGCTCATTCTTTCCGCAGCCGGAAATCTCGGTCGCATTACGGCTGGCAAATCTATTGGACTTATCGCGGTCATCTTGCTCATCTTTTGGCGATCTTTCCCTTGCATTTTAGCCGTCTAAATGTATTTATTTACAAATATCGTTCTCAATATTCGTTATAGGAGGCAATGGTCATGTTTCCTATGGTCGGGAATTTTTTTTTAATTGTCGGGAAAAAGTCGGGAATTTCATATATGAAATTTGGTAGACACACTGGATAAGCAACCAATTTAGAAAAAGTAAATTTATAAGGTTGGAAAGTCCAAATTACAAAAAAACTAAGGCCTGATTAGAAATCTTAAACTTAATTTTAATTTTACTTAAGTTTTTTAAAAATATATTTCAATCAAAATTATTGTTAACATAAACATTGCTTCCGACTATAAACTGTTGTAATGGCAATAAAATGAATTTGAATTTGAAAAAAAAAAGGTTCAGTTGACTTGTCGACTTGACGGCCAAAGCGGAGTCTCAGCACTCATCACAGTCCACCGTAGCAAGCAGTTGGCAGGATCCAGGTCGTAGACATCGTTAGCGAAGTTCAGATGGGCGACTGCGTTGACTCCCAGTGATGGTGGGGGGGAAGGTCCGACGACTTCTAGGCCATGGTTGTCACTGCCGCTAGCACTGCGCCAACTCGATCACGTGCATCATCCAATAACCGGACCCCATGAATAGTGTTTAGATATACAAACATTAGACATAAAAAAGTAGCCTACACCTATTTCAGACAGAATAACATTTGCTTCCTGGCAATTACAGTTTGACAAGACATTTAACATATTTCATTAAATTCATAGTTCTCAAATTAATTAGATTAAATAAATACTTTGCATGTTTTCTAGTTGCAATTTGATAAAATATCTGGGCCATATTTCATGAGATTTCAAGTGCCAAATTAATAAAATAAAACACATAAATAAGTACATAAATGCATACTTGATTCATAGCTCTGGCAAATCAAATAGGGCCTAAAAGGATGGTAACTTCCATTTCACATTTGTCAGCACCAAGCAGGGTGCGAGAACTATAGCCTACTAGCTTCAAAACTGCTCAACAGTATTCCATTTTCATGGCATATAAATTGGCATAATAATTCAGTTTCATGACATATAAATACAGATTTGAACCATAACGCACTGAAATTACATAGCCTATCTAAATATCAAATGTAATACTTGTACTCACACATAGGACCAGCTCACACCTATAACTAACATACGTTACATACATGATCATACATGAACATACATGAGCCTAACAGTTAAATATTGTCAAAATCAGGGTTCGACAGTGCTGAACAGTATTCAGTCCATTCATTCACTCCCAAGAGCGGTTCGCTCTTCCTTTACTAAAGCCTAGCCCATAAATCCTGTCATCACAGATTAACGCATTATTCAAATAAATGTTCACACGAAACCTACACAATGATTATCACACAATAAAGATACTCTTGACATATAACAAAATAAACAGTTAAATTAACAATTAGGCTACAAATTGTTCCACTTTGGTTAACTAGGCCTAGGTTGAGACATGTGGTCACATGTGACCCTTCTGACTGGAAAAGTGATTCAATCCAACAAAATTGGTAATAAACCATTTGGACAGTTTAATTTGAACCCATTTCTACATTATTATCATTATTAATTGCAAACAGTACATCCTTCTGAGCTGGGCCTATCTTTGTCTTCATGATCGGTTTTTGGTCCAAGAACCGTAAAACTTTGAAATAACCTCAAAGTTAATTAAATCCATATACAAAAGGGGCCTATTCTCAGTTAATATACTTTATTCCCTACCTCGAGGGTTATTGAACAGCAAAGATGAGGAGAAGACGGAGAATTGAAGAATCCGCAGAGGTTAGTCGCTGACGGTTTGGTGAGAGGCGGTTGAGTAGGCTGAGTCGTTCAAAATTTCGAACTTTTATTGGTTCGCCTGATTGTGAAATTTTCATGTTAAATTTAAATTCTACCAATCACAGTTAGCAGCTTGACATGAGTATGGAGGTTAGAATTTGGAAGCTTAGAGGGGTCTAGCACATTCTGTTGGCTGTGAAGGAGTCGGGGCTGACTAGACTCGGTACTGTATAAAATTAGTGTACTATATGAAATGTACGGTTATTTCGACCAGCGGCAGGAGCAGTCTAGGCGCACTCATAGACTGAAAAGTTATTTATCGGGTGATCAGTCCGAATTCTCTATGGGTAGATGCTGTGAGAAATTAACCGTTACATGCCTGCTAAACCTCAGCTGAAATGACCAAATTTAATGTTTTTGTTGACCTGTCAAAACTTTATTTATGTTTTTCAGGGCCTTTACGTGTAAATTTCTGTTTACTGTAGCCTACCATATGATTATTTAAGTTTATTTACTACGAAATTAAATAATAAACAACAATTTCCCCAGCAGCGCACCCACTCACCCGCCCTATTTGGTGCCTGCAATTATAGTAGGGTAATGAGTTTTGTTAAATTTGGTTGATTCTAATGTTTCTGCCTATAGGCTCTTGAAGCGGGCCGTATCTGCGCCAACAAATACATGGTCAAGAACTGTGGCAAGGATCAGTTCCACATCCGAATGCGACTTCATCCCTTCCACGTGATCCGCATCAACAAGATGTTGTCCTGTGCCGGGGCTGATAGGTAATCGTACTGATGTTTAGCTGGAATTACTTGGATAAACCAATTATGTTTAGGCTAGAAGTAGTTCACAACCTTTTTGTCCTAGCGCACCACCGACCACTTTTTAAATATTTTGGCGTTCCGCTGCAAAGAACCCACTGAGGGATCCCGTCCTGCTATGCTCATTCTATGTTCATTAATATTTTAAGATGTTTCCTTCTCTTTAACTATTGAAGAAACATTGTAGGTTCATGATGAAAAACTACCTCTGTCATTCGAGTTTTTTCATAGGCTACGGTATGTTAGTATCTACTCATGTTTTGGCAATTCAGAGTAGAATTATATTGTTTCTACCGCTGTACTTTAATTTAGGCCTACTATGAAAATACATAGCACACAGTGTTGATTAGTGAAAGTACTTAATTCTTAAAAAAAATAAAAATAATAAAGCATTTACTTTTTATTTCATTACAGACCTGTCGTAGGCCTGTGACTTATGTCTTGTTGCTTCTGCAATGTCCATTATGAAGATAAGTAACATCTGACAAGTATATTGCAATTAGGAATCATGATATCAGTCACAATGACCGGAAAACGTACTTTCTGATCAATTCTAAGAACTTGTACGAAATTGGCATATTCTGGATGTAGAAACTGACAAAACTGTTAACCTATAAACATTTATCAATACTATGTGCGGTTGTGCTGTCGACGGAACAGCTGTCGTTCAAAAACCTAGTATTGTAATGTGTCACTTACCACCAGTGGTACTCATACCTCCGGTTGAGAATCACTTGACTTTTGTTCATCTCTAAATAATGACCATCTATTAAAATTCAAGTCACTTTACAGTGGCTTATTAATATAAAATAATATGCCGAATAAAACAAGTAACTTCATTCGCACTTTGTATTAAAGGTTTAATAGACTTGAAAGAAAGGAAAAATGCTGGATCATGAATTGCACAATAAGTTATATTTGTAAATTGATGTAGCAGGGGAAGCTATAATTTGTTTAAATTATTACTATAGTTAACTTACTTTATTAGTTATGTTCTTATGTAATACTAAGAAACTTAATGTGACACTTTACGCATGGAACCCTCTTTGTCTCTCAGGCTCCAGACGGGGATGAGAGGAGCGTTCGGGAAGCCGCAGGGCACGGTCGCTCGTGTGAGGATCGGACAGCCGATCATGAGCGTCCGCTCCAGCGACCGATACAAGGCGTCAGTCATCGAGGCTCTGCGTCGTGCCAAGTTCAAGTTCCCTGGTCGCCAGAAGGTGAGAGAAATGAGTTTCATTGTTGTGTATTTATTTAATGGCACTTCTAGTTTTACTGTGAGGGAACTTGATTAGGTATGACATTAATATTGTTCACAAGAACTCGGAATGAGTCTAGGCCTACTTGAGCAGATTGTGTGGACTTACTTGCTGAAGTTTCAGTCCAGCATGTTATGTTATGATCCTTATGTATGTTTGTTTCATCGTCAAGAATTGACCTAGCACAAGCAGCCCCAGTGTTAACGACATTGGCTTTAGAAGTAACCTCAAATAGGTGTCAGCTAGGGTTGATTTTGCATACTACGAGGGTCGTCCAGAAAGTAAGGCATGTTTTGCATGTTTAAATAAGAACAAATGATATCAACACCAAACTTTATTTACAAAGCCACAATACCTTATTCTACATTTCTACGTAATCCCCATTGTTGTTGAGGCACTTGTTGTAACGTGGGACCAGCCGCCAAAGATTTGAGCCATGTTGTCACTGCTTCTTTAAGTTCATCGTCATTTCCAAACTGTTTTCCACCCAAAAATTTCTTTAATTTTGGAAACAGATGATCAATAGGTGCTAGGTCAGGGCTGAAGGGAAAATGACTAAGATTTCCCACTTTAGACGTTGGAGTTCTTGCTGCGTTCGTGCTGAGACATGAGGCCGGGTATTGTCGTGAATGAAAGAAACTTTAGCCGACAGCATTCCACGCCTCATGTTTTGGATGGCGCGTCGAAGTCGTTGAAGAGTCCCATAGTAGGCATCTGAGTTTATTGTTTCACCTTGTGGCATGAAATCCACATGGATGAATCCCTTTCGGTCTCAAAAAACTGATGCCATGACTTTGCGAGTTTGCAACAATGGTTTTTCCTTTTTGGGCATTGATGGCGGGGAAGATGACCTCCTGCTCTGACCTTCATCGTGCAAGTTAGTTCATCCCTGGTTAAACTTGATGCACCACTTTCTTACAGTTGACTCATCCGTCACATTTTCACCATAGATGGCTTTCATTTGCCTATAAATTTCAATGGGCTTAACTTGTTGAGCATTCAAAAAGCAGATTACACTCCGCACTTCACATTTGGCGGGATTTTCAATTAGCGCCGCTATTTTAAAACGCTGCAAAAACAAGATGCGTGACCGCACAGCAACGAGACTCACCTCAAACTGAAGAGAAAGGAAGGGGCTAGCGGCCGCACACGCAATCGCAGTGGTGGGGGTATGCGCCGCACACGATGCGCAATCGTGACTTACTTTCTGGACGACCCTTGTATTATGTATGCGTAGAGAATTAAGGAGAAGGGGCAGCTATAATTTCATGTTCAAACTGGATAAAACTAAGGAGGGGGAGTGGCAGTTATGATTTTATATCTAAAACTCGGTTAAATTTGTTTGGGTGCTGGAAATAGAGAAAGAATGAATAAAATATTAAGGTCTGCTAAACCAAAAAACTTAGTTTAAGAAATATTTGTTAGTTTATTTTTTCAGCTTACGTATGTCTTGAATTCAGAAATTTAGTAACATTAGGTAGGCCTAGTTTCAACAATTGGTGTATGTAGTGAGCTAAATAAAGTATGGTTTTTTACAATTCTTATATTTTTTATTCAGCATTGGACTTTGATCAAAACTGATATAGTTCACCAAAACTTGAATTGTTACCAGGGCATAGAAATTATTTGAGCCAAATTTTGTTAATCGCATTTTATAAGCAGGTATTTTATGGAAATTTGTTTGCCCAGATCTACGTGTCGAAGAAATGGGGCTTCACCAAGTACGACCGAGACACATACGAGCAGCTGAAGGCAGCCAACCGGCTGGAGAACGACGGCTGCAACGTCAAGTACCGCCCGGAGCACGGGCCGCTCGAAACCTGGAAGAAGAACCAGCACGAACTGATGCCGGTCTAGGCGAGCCATGGGCATTTGTTTTAATAAAACATGTGTGAAATTTGTTAGTCTGTCTCTTAATCCCAACCTTTTTCCCTAGGCTTAAGTTATTAATGAAACTACTATAGCAAAAACTTTTTTTGCGGGATTAAAATTTTATGTTTAAATCCTTGGTTTAAAAAACATTTCTTATGTCCAGCCTAAAATGTTCACCTTGAATTAAACTCCACTCGATCGGTCCAGATAGTGTTGAAAGAAAATACATGTGCTGAATATAGTGCTGAAAATATAGTGCTGAATTGGCTACCCACTGCAAGTAATTTGACAATTTTTCACCAGCTGAGAAAATGAAAATTGTCCATCAACTCTCCGCCAAAAGACCAAAATCAGCAGGTATCTAAATCAATTTCTAGTGAATATTTTATTACTATACTTTGTGCTAGTGGTCTTCTAACATTTTTCATATCCTCATTTTAGTGCTTATTACTATACTTTGTGCCAGTGGTCTTCTAACATTTTTCAAACCATTTTTCATATCCTCATTTTAGTGCAGAATTTACGGCTGCTGCGGCTCTAGGCCCAATTTCTGTACGGCCCCCAATGACCTCATGGTCTTGGCTATGAGATAGCTGTTATTTTTTTTACTAAAAATTCTGTATAGAATCATAATCGTCCCCTCCAATTTTATGAAGGCAACGTTATGTTGTCACAATTATTGTTAATGTTGTAGGTGGAGGAAAAGTTTTGTGTGCATTATGGGTCTAAAGTGCTTTTTCTACCTCGGGAAAATTGTCGCCCTCGGCTTCGCCATCAGGCGACAACAGTTTCCCTCGCGGAGAAAAAGTTGCACTTAAGTCCCTAGATGCACAAATAACTATTAATCCTCAGTCAAATTAAAAACCATGTGAAACTGAAATGATTTTACAGTCATACCTCTGTTAGTCAAAGCAACACAAAAATTACCTCTTTAGCTTAAGTTCAATAGATGAGTAGAGAAAAGTTTTTCACTTTGCCTTTTGCCCAACATCACTGTTTCTTACCTGCGCCTCAAATTTTCATTTTATTTTCTCTAAATCTCGAATTTGACTCAATTACCTCTAGGCCTATGAGCCAAAATTAGCTGATTACCTCTACGACTCAAATTAAGCCTAAGTCAAAATAAAAGTAACTCAAAGAAATGTAGTAATAAAGTGGTATCTTGAGATAGCGAAAGTTGACAGAATGCAGTTGCTCATGTTTCAAATACATTAAACGACTAGGGATGAATTAAATCAGACAGTAAGTGATAAACATTTTCATAACCAACAAATATACAAAATACAGCTCATTTAAGAGTAGTGTTAAAAACCCCAGTACAGGTAATTATTTACAAAATTCACTTATAAGTGTAAATGCCCATATAAAAATAAATGTATAAAGTACGTCCCTTAAAGCTAAATGTAACTTAATTCCCTGAGTTATTAACATGAACCATTACAATCTATTACTCCGTGAATCAGCTTTCCTTTTCTTGTGAGCGAGAAAAACAGTCCAAACGTAGCCAATTAGGTTGCTAACAAGTACTCTCAGCTGCAACAAACAATTGCCACTTAAACAAAAAATTTGATTAAATGTAATACAGTAGAGTCCCACAAACCCAGACTAATGTGGACCGAACGGTGTCCGGGTTTGTGAAAATTCCGAGTTATCGGGAAATGAGTAAAAATAGGAAAAAATAAGAATAGTTTCTGTTATTTCTACAAAAAATCATTTATTTATTGCATAGTAAAGAATACAAGAACTACATTATCAGTTCTAAAAAAACTTAAAGAAAAACAAAAACCGTTTTATATGTGTCACACCGTGTTCTGGCCTTGAATCTCAATGCACCTTATTGCTCTGGCAGACTTTCCGAGTTATCCAGAATTCCGGGTTATCGAAGTCCGGGTTTGCAGGACTCTTCTGTACAGTGGAACCTCGATATATAGAATTCCTTGATATATCGAAGTTATTTCAATTCCCCTTGAACCTTACTATCTTCCCAATGCTAATTTTAGCCTACCTCTATATATTGAAGTACTGACCTTGAAAACCTTGATATAACGAATTTTCATGGTTTCTGTGTACACACTTTTCACCTCTATATATCGAAGTTTTGGCTGGAAACCTCAATATAACGAAGTTGTTTTGCAAATATGTAATTTATCTTACAGTCAACGACCTGTCATTCGTGTTGCATCCTACTGACGCTCTGCGCACGTGTCCTAAGTTGTTTCTTTTGTCATTATCGATCGTCAGTCCGACGTTAAGTCGCAACGACGACAAGCGGGTGTGCGTCGTCACTAACTGCTTAACAAAACACACCAATAAGTCCTTAGGACAAGGGAGGTTGTTATGGTAAGTACACTTTAAGTGTAATCATATGTCGTAACGTCCCTTTGTGTCATTGTAGCGACCCAATGACAGCGCTGTGAAGTTATAAGAGAACAGAAGTGTAAAAACAGGCTGAAAGCCTTGCGATTGCGTAACCTTAAACAAACTTATCGATTTACTTTTTCCTCTAGATGATTCTTACACTTTTTTTAGTATTTTTACGATTCAAATTGAAGTTCTACTAGACATAGATGGTGCAGTACAGTAGATGGAAACTAAAAAAGTACGTAACCGTACTGTCAATAAGTAATTTTAAAACTTAAGACTTTAATTTACTCATAAATTTTTATATTTTATCTTTAGTTTTCTCTATATGTTTTGAATTAGAGAACTTAATAATCCATTAAAATTGGTGTGTTAAATTTAAATGCCTATTCTTTATATTTCCCATGTTTCAACCCACGCTGTTACGAACCTCTATATATCGAAGTCAGTCAAAAATCACCTTGATATATCGAACCTCGCTTTATCGAAATCCTTGATGTATCGAAGTTTTAACTTTCCGCTCAGGTTCGATATATCGAGGTTCCACTGTATCGATTATGAAATGATCATGAACGAGTAAATTAAATATTTTGAAACATTTTATTGAATTTAAATCATTTTCAAGAATCAAAACAAAAATAAATTTGAGAATCCCCTATTACAATCAAACCTCATCAATCGAAATTCAGGTGACAGTCAAATTATTTCAAATCAAAGGAAGTTTGAAATATTGAGGGTTTGAACTATAAGGGTTTGAAGAAATTTGAATTGTGTATGCCTATGTGTTTACAAACAATTTGAACGTTGAAAAAACTCTTTGGTGGATTCAGAGCACAGGATTTCACCAGTTTATGTTTCAAAGACATTATTTGTTTGTGCTAAATTTCAAATTTCAGAGGTCTCAGTTCAAACTGTAGAGATTGAAGTCAAATTTAAAGAGGTAACATTTTAAATTACAGCAAAAAAATTTTAATTCTGCTTGAGTAGACAAATATTTAAATTTCAAAAGCTATATTATGCTTTGAGAACATCTCAAATTATTGGTGGATTCTTTTTCAAATATCAAAACATTTTTGGAAGTGAACAGAAAAATAAACCAACTACATAATTAAAGTTCATTTTGAAGTCCCTGAACTGCAGATTTAATGAAATTATAGGACGATTAAGTTGAACTTAACCTAAACTGAGGCATTAATAGATTTACAGGGTGGCCACTGCATCGGGAATTCGGGAAAACCGGGAATTAGCTGGGAATTTTTCAAACCGTGAATAAACCGGGAAATAACCGTGAATCTCGAGCAAAATCCGGGAAAACGCCATTTTTTAAAAGAACAATAATAAACATCGTAAACAAATCAATATTAAAATAGTTGACGAAAAATGCAAGATTATTTCGTCATCTTTATGCTAAGCAACTTCCAAATACAACTACTAATGCGCAACTGCTTGAAGCAGAATCACATACGCGTCAGTAGAAAGCGAAAGACGGCAAAGAGTGTCTAGTGTCTAGCGCCACCCTCAGCGTAAACGCCAATCTGTGGTGAAGATTGTTGGTCGACAGGATAGTGAATGACGTTGGCTCTGCCCAGTCCACCTGCAGGGGAGCAGACAGACAACAGTGATGGTGCAATAGTGCAGTCGAGGGGAGGGAGGGGTAGGCAGATAATGGAACAACAAATTTCTACGCAGAAGAATTGGGGTTAAAATAAAACGTTTTCTACGAAACTTTATTACGTACAGTCAACGTACTCAAGGATCATTAGTGATGAGTACCTATACTCTTAAAAGAAGTCGCTCTTATACCGCCAAGGGTTAATTTTTATTCGTATAACGTACTTCTCCATAAAAAGACGATTTCATTTGTTTTTATTAGGTATCGATTCTGGTTTAGTTGTGCTTTGAATAACCGCAAACTCGGTTGCAAAACTGACGAAAATAAAAATAAGCTTATAATTTATTATTCTGTTTTGCAAGCAAGAAAAACAGTCACTATTTCAACGAGAAGTAGGCCTTTAATATGCCTCTATTTAGTTGTGGCGATTTTCTAGTCAACGTACAAATGAACTTGAGTTTGGTATGGTCCAGTAGTTCGATTCTGTAAACTGCGGATCAATTTTACCGGCAAAGATTTCCGTCTTTCTGAAAGGAATAACCGCGAGATCATTGACGTACGAAATATACAAGTATTGTATTTTTCAGTTTGTAATTATTATAACTATAGCCTGTTTCAGGAAATTGGTTTTTTTTGTGTCGGCCAGATTCGGCTTAGGGAAAATCAAAGATAAGAAAGCGACAAAAAGTGGTCAGGTGTTCATGCGTATTGACTAGCGGCTCCACGAATGTCGATAAAAGCGTGGGTTATACTAAACTGAAAAACGTAATTTTGAAGTGATTTATTGATAACGCTGAACCATTATCTTTGTACCGAATATTTTAAATTGTGTTTGAAATTATTTATCAGTAGTACCTCCTTTTACGTTTTCTTTACTGTTTGTTTTTCTGCATGATTAGTTAATTAAACTTATACTCGGGTAGTTGGCTTACTACTCGACTCGAAATGAAAACCCACTATTCGCCCGCCCCTAAAAGATTTATTAAACGTATGATTTAAAGGCGTCCGATTCGTAAAATAATTTTTGAACCGGCATAGCATTGGTTAGGCTTTGATTGTGATTTTTGCCGTAATTTGCCATCACTTATTATTAGTAAAAACAGTAATGGCAAATAAATGTTCGCAAAAATCAAAATCAAAACAAACTCACAGTCACCAACAATAAATTTCAAAAAAATCTGTACGTGACCTTGTCACCTGCCGTGTGTACGGCATGACGTTTCGCAAAAAGTACATTTAGTGTATCAAAATTAATTAATTGATAGACCAGCAAATTTTATGTTTAGAAGTTATTCATTGTCACTGTCACGAATTGGGTTTTATCTTTTCAATATCGACTTTAAATGGTGTTTAGTTCAACTTTGGTTAGAATTGGGAAATCAGTACAAAATCGGGTGCGAGAGTCAACATCTAATATCAATTTTGTTTTGTTGTCTTTCTGGTTACCGAAGTTTTTTTGTCTTACTTCCTTTCATCCTTTCTTCCTTCCTTTCTCCTCCCCCCACCCCCACCACACGGATGGCGCATAATATAGTGCGCATAGCAGGTTGTCATGGTAACCACGTGTTGTCATTGCGTCGGGCCAATTAGCGACTGCCACTGCCACTGCGTTGTGAAACGTGAATTCGGGCGGACAGCAATGTGAAGCAAGACAGGCCGATAGTCGGCGCGTGCGTACCCTTACTTTGTCAAGTTTTCGAACGATATCCATATTTTTGCGTCTTCCTCCACTTATCTAATTTATATGGTTCATAGTTCTACTACCTTAAGTATCGAATACGACAAGGAAGTAATTTAATAATTATCCGTTTGGTGTCATACAACGTACGGTACGTTACAAAATGCATTTGGATTACATTTTACAATGAAAAGTTGGTTTTGACAAAAACGTTTGAGGACTATTTATTTTCAAGTATTTTTTAACCGTTCTACGGCGAACAGTCTGCCGCCGCGTGAGTATAGGATCAATGCTGATTTGCTGTCTGTTGCACGTTTTGTTGCCTTGTATTTGCGTGTTCTGACTCATTTTGATGTAGGCCTATTTCTAGTTGAATTGAATGCCACCTGCTTTAAAATATTGCCGGCCGTTGTTGTTGCTACGGCCTTATTGGTTCCGTGATTGGGTTAACCGTGACTCCTCAGCGAGTCACTGAAATTTAAAAATGCAAATTACGAAAATGTGGTTTATTTTGTGTACACTCAAGCATTATCTATTACCCAGCGTAAAATACGTGATTTCGGCGTGTAATGTACGGGAATTATAGCCTGATTTCGTTAACACCCTGATTGTACAAGCGGCCGGTGGAAGCTCATCTTGCCTCTTGCGTTTAAACCTTTTTAAACTCTATTAATTAACAGGCTATTCTGTTTTTTCCACATGGTTGATGGATTTTAGTAATAATATATAATAACTGTAAGACATTGTTTACTCTGTTGTCACCAATTAATTGGGATGACTATAATGGAGTTAATATGCCACCGGGCAGGGGCGAACCCAGGATTCAATTTCGGGGGGGGGATATCCTGTAAGAAGGGGGAAGGGGGGATTTAGGTACTCACAAACACCTGTACTAATGTGATGATAGACAAATAAGGTCGTCGTGGTAGACGAATATCGTCGTCGCGGTAGACGAATATCGTCGTTGTGGTAAACGCCACGGTCGCCGAGTATCGCGTCGCGGTAGACACATATATCGTTGTCACGTCGCAGTAGACGAAATTCGTCTTCGAGTCGCGGTAGACAAAAATCGTCTTCACCCGCGGTAAACGAAATTCTTCGCGTCGCGGTACATGAAAATCGTAGTCGCGTCGTGTTAGCCGAAAATGGTTGTCTATTCGTCCAAAATTTCTGTTCTCCAAAATTTCGGTGGGATATATCCCCTTTATCCCCCCCTGGGTTTGTCCCTGCCACCGGGAATACGGCCGAAAATGCCCGTGAAAACCGGGAAAAAACCGGGAATGGAAAAATTCGTTTGGAGTGGCCACCCTGATTTAACTGCTGACAAACAAGGTAATCATCCTTATTTTCATCAACTGTAGAGGTTTACATATGTAGGTTCGAATTAGTGAGTTTCAACTGTACATGGAGTGACTTACGATGGGAGGTACGTAGGCCAGGTTGAGGGCCTGAGGAACCGTCACCCACGTCCAGTTGGCCCGGAGCAGCGGCCAGTACAGCTGGCCCAGCTGACTCATCGCCTGCTGGTGGGACTGGCCCTACAACAACACAGAGCCACATGACATGACGACACTGTCATCTCTGCGCCTGATGAGCCTGATCTCTTCGGATGAGCTTTTCAAATTTAAATTCAGAGTTATTTAATTCTTTCTATGTTTCAACAAGAAATTATAATATTACTTGGAAACAAGTTATTAGTAAAAATTTCGCCCAACACAAGACAGTGGAGAGTGGAGGATAAGACCCAACCAGGTTATAAGAGATATAGATACATACAACGTGGGAAAGATACTAGTTAGAAACCAGGGGTGGATTTACATATGGGCTTAAAGGGCTATAGCCCAGGACGTCAGAATTCGGGGGGGCGGGAAATTAGTAAGGGAAGTCACGATCCGGTCAGAAATCGCAGAAATAGCCTAGGATAGGGCTCGGAAGAGGTAAAAACGGTACGAAAAGGACCACAACGGGGTTAAAAAAGACACGCGTGAGTAAAAAAAAAAAAAAAAAAGGGTCAACACTATTGGCGAGCCTGAAATCTCGCCGGCGGGCCCGTGTAGGCCAGGGGCGGCAAATTTACAAATCCGCCTCTGTTAGAAACTGAGTTGGACGGGATACGTATTAAGAAGAGGTTTACCTGAAGAACAGCCTGAAAGAAACACGGGTGAAGTAAAACACAGAGGAAGACCAAAATTAAGTTGCTGGAACCGGGTCAAGCAGGACATTAGGCACATAGGATCGCAGAAGAAATGCACAACATAAAGATGTTTGGAGGCACTGTATTGTTCACATCTAATAACGATTCGGGAACAAATGACCATGGCAGTAAGTTATTTAGTCCTGCCAGGTGACAGAATAAATTTGCGATCGGGTACACAGGTGCTTTTTAAAATCATGGGCATGCAGGATCCAGCTGCCATTGATATCGGGCTATTAATTAATCGTCTTGTCACAATGAATCAGCTGGTGTTTTCCAGGTTTTAATCTCATCCTTCACTCATGTTCCAGTTAAAACATGCATCCAGTGCTGTGACTTGGTCTGACCCAGTTGTTAAGTTGGTAGAAAATTATCGCTGGTGGTTTCATGTGAACAAATAATTTGAAGAGCTGACGTAGAAGAACGCTCTTCTAGATCAACGTGACATGAGCCAAGCACTATGGTGAAATGTTAGCGAAACTGGTAGCCTGGGTAACCATAGAGTTTTCCTTTATTGGTAGCATGGGTGATCATATATTTTCGCCCAATAACTAAATATTTTAGTGTGACATTGAAACAAGGATGATTCGGCAATCTTTCCCTTAAGGGAGCATAACCCTCAAGGGTTTTTTAAGGTGTTTGTAGTTAGTTCTACAACAGGAGGAGTTCATCAGTAATAATGGAACAAAAGTCTTATGAAAGAATGGTAAAAATAATGTTGTCATAGTTTCAATAATTAGAATAAAATGCTGTCAAATAAACGAAGAACAGTTGTGAAATTTTAGTATGATTTTCAGCATCCTTGCCCTTGGTCTGCGGATTTTTTCATTTATGGCAGTGGCTGAATACGGTGCAAACCATTTTGGCTATAATGTCGTAGCTAATCCTGCAACAGCAGGAGTCTGCTTCATCGTGTACATGATTTTTATCTGAATCAAGAGTCAAAATGAAAATAGAAGCTGAGTGCAAAATAATGTAAGTCCTCTATCATCCTGAATAAACTATCTGAAAAAAAAATGTATTGAAGGGGAACAAGTTTCACTGACACAAAAAAGGGAAACCCAAGAAACGGGAAGATATTATACAAAAAAATACATAATGTTTTGAAGATCCGGTATCTTTGTTATTTCACAGTTGTTGTATTTTGATTTGATTGAGTAAATTCCTCATTTCACCTGGTTATGTGCAGGTAAGAGGTTCAAAATCACTTACACAGGTGAAATGTGATGCAGAGAGTAATAAGGACCTCCAGTCGGAATTTCTTGGTTCTGAGTCTTAAGCATTCTGAAATTCAGCTTTAGAAGGTGAACAATTTGACAAATAATTTATAATTATGTTTAGTTTGTTTTGATTGAGTTACTGGCATTTGATTTTTTTAATCAAAACAGTAATATTGAGAAACCAAGGAGCAAAACTTCAAATCACAGAGTTTTTTATTATTAACCTTGTAAGAAACTAGGTGTCAAAATAAGGCTAAAAACTAGATCTTTAAAATCTGAACCAAGAAATACTAGAGACACTTCCACTTTCATTTTTTCCATTCATGATTTTTTACTACATAGGCTGCATTAAATCATGTAGTCGGCAATAGAACCAAATGTTTCAAGCAGAATATTGTCATAAACAAGACGACACCTACCTCCAACCTGCCCAGCATATAGATAACAAACATCTGGTAAAGGGGAGTGAAAATCAGTCTTTCCAGTAACAGCTGCTTGAGAACAAATCGAGGCGAGGAGTCCGGAGCCAAGTGGTCAAGCAGCTGGTAGAAGTGATGGGGTATACTGCCTCCAAACAGTATCCTGTGGTAACATTTAATAATTAGTAAACGTGAAAGGTAAAAGTACAAGTGTACAAATTCAGGTAGCCTAAATGCTAGTGAAGTGCATTGGGAAAATGTTAATTATGAAATACATGTGATATTAATATTGGTTTCCTTTTTGGATGAAGTCCAATCATAATCTTACAGAAGAAATACATTCAACTTATATCAAATGCTACTTTTTATGAACATTCTTTTCCATTATTTTTTTGCCATAAAATTTTACCTTTCAGATATTTGTATATATTTAAGGTTTTGTCTATTTTTTATAAATCAAGTGGTAATTCAGGACCAATAGTTGATAATATTCATAATTATATCACAAGGCAGGTTTCTAATAACTTTTTTCGTCTACACAAACCAAACTGTACCTTATTCAAGAAAAGCTTTGTTTATTTGTCTTTAAAATTTTTCAATATTATACCTATTCTGTAAAGATAAGTCAGTCCTTAAGTTTATTTAAAAAGAGGTTAAAAAACTGGTTAATGACGAAGACTTATGAAGAAATAGAAAGTTTCTATTTAGATAACTGAAAGTAAAAAAATATTTCACAACTTCTTTTTTATGATTTTTGTTTTTTACTGCTTCAGATGTATGATCTTGCCATTTTTTCCAACTGTGTCGTAATAGTTAAATATTTCATACCCGGCTGCATTTTTTCCTTTTAAATTGTATATTTCCTTGAGTTGTTTTTGTTTTGATGGTGGTACTGCGCCAAAATAACAAAAAAATACCCCCGTTGCAGCAGACCTGCATACTCAGCGAATTTCAAATGCAAAACAACATATTTCAATCCAACATAGCGAGATTTGACATGTTTTTGAAAGCTCCATAAGAATAACATGGGAAATGAGTATGCAGGTTTGCTGCTACGGGTATATTAAAACTAGGTGGTTTTAATTCAATATTTAGTAGATCTGAACTAGAAGAAGCCATTTACCAAGTTTCATCAAGATACGTTGAGAAATAAGCGAGATATAGAATTTTACTTATTCCCCATAAGGTTAACATTGGGACAACGTACTGTGTTTACCACTTTCAATATCTCGGTAACCAATGGACATAGAGCAGTGATTCAAAATACTAAATTGTTTGTTTTTTTGAGCAGAATTCAATGGTGGTAACAAAAATTGGATTATTTTTATTTTTATATACAAAAAACTCAAAAAACCCATTTTTGGGGGGGTTTACCCCCCTTTACCCCCCCTTCCGGTAGTCCGATCGGGCTGGTTTTCGAACTCGTCCGAATAATTACTACTTTACATGGCTGTGCCAAATTTCATTCAGATTGGACCATTTTTCCGGCCGCTATCGTGCTTAAAGACACATATATATATATATATATATATATATATATATATAGATATATATATAGATATATATAGATATATATATAGATATATATATGTATGAAAATGAACGAATAGTGTTTTTTGCTTCTGGGGGCCCCAAACCGAAAAGTTATCATGGTCTCGGGCTTAGGTCTTACCATGAGTACTACGGTAACAGCTTCTTCCCTATTGGGGAAATTCGCTAAAAACAAAAACAAATAAATCTGAGACTCCCGCCCATAAACAGAAGGCTTGCACTTCTCTTGGGTGTGAATTATTTCTCTTTTTCTAACTATGTAAAAATTTCTTTTGAACAAACTAAAATTTTATGATAATTAATGTATTACATATATTTGTTAAATTTACAGTGTTCATGAACTTTGTTTAATTTGTATATTTTGAAGAGAAATAAAGATTATTATTATTATGATAAAGTTATTCAGAAGTATATCAATGATCGTGGGTGGTGCAATGAGCCCTGTAGCAAACCGAATCCACCTGGTTGCAGCACCACCTTGCTCCACAATGAAGTACAGGGAAATAGTTTTAGTTTTGCAACATCATCTTGCATTGAGGCATCACCTTTTTTAATGTTTTATGTTTTTTTAAAAGAGGGTGCGGCGGCCTCTTTTCCTTGCTTTTGCCCCCCCCACATGGGCCTCAGGCCTGTGCGTGGAAGTTATCAAGCAAACCCAAGGAGTGAGCCGGTACATTACAAGGATAAACAGTACTGCTAAAAGTATGCGGCATCATCAGGACTTGATCCTGCGACGCTACCGCTACAGAACCAACTGCGATACCAACTGCGCCACCGACTCACTAATTAATTTGCAACAAAGAGAACATATGCTCCATTGCATCCTCTACCAGTTGGAATCTATTACAAACCTGTTGTAATAAAAAAAAACATTTAAATTATGATTAAAGTAGTCAATGTCTAGCTTGAGAAAGGTACCTCTTCGCACTTATGGAGAAATATTGCTGCAAACAGGTCACTTTTTAAAACAAATCAAATAGTGATGCAACACTTAGAAAATTCACTCTGATGAATTCTAGCGGCGACGAGGTGAACTAAGATGATTTTAATGTAAATTTAGAACGTCTTCTGTTAATAAAAATCTCTTTCTCGATCCCAACTACCTTTTCTTTACAGGATTAAAATCCAATGACTTTTAGTAGTTGTGCTGACACACCTAAAACAGCATCTTAAGCTTTGATTATTGTTTTATTAAATACTAGAAGAACCCGTGGCTTCGCCCACGATAAAAATTAAACATACACTATCACCCATCAATTATATCGTTTTGCTTTCACATTTAGTTTTCTTTTTGTAAAATCCACTTCTTTAAACATATCAAATGTACTTCCATAAAACAAAAAAAATTTTTAGAAATTTGCTCTTAGTACGCATATGCTACGACAGGGGTATTCTATTCCTGCCTAAATTGCCTGTCTATATAAAAAATGTGACCATATCCAGCGCCCCACCGACAAAGCCCCAAATGGTGTTGCTGCCCTGGGTAGGCTCATGCCCAATATCGGCGGTCCTTCCTCTTGCAAGTGCTGTTTGCTTGTATCAGCTGTCCAGTTGATCTTGCTATCAGGTGAAGAGGATTGCGCTCACACACTCAAGAAGCGAATTTACAGAGACTGGCTCACCCAAGACAAACGCCGAGAAGAATTTATGGTCGTTTCTGCTTAACGCACGGTATCTGAGCTTGCCCTGATGACGATCATGGGGCACGATATAAAGAATGGCACCCTTGGCTTTTTCGACGGCTTTGAATCTGCTCGCATATGTAGCATAGCAAGGCCACACTGTGGAGCCTTGAGCATAGTTACCCTTAATTTGAAATTTATTGCACCCCCGTCGCAGCAGACCTGTGTATTAGAAATCCTATTTCTTTCCTTCATGAAGGCATACGTGTTAGAGGAACCACAGAACATGACTTGAAATTGTGTTCATTGTAAAAGATCATTTTCTTAAGGTTTTAGGGTCTACTTTGAACAAAAATTACAATTCCACTCCAGCAATTATTAAAAAGTGCTGAATTACGTTTTTAGACTCTATATTGAACAGAAAGATTGAATGAGCTGCCCCGCCAATTTTGTTAAAGAAATGTAGATAAAATTAATACTTTACAGTAGCACACTCTTCCTCTTTAAACAGCAGTTTGTTGTCATAAAAAAGAAGTCCTTCAAGTATAAGTGATCAGTGATCACAGATGTCCTTCAGTAATATCAATTATTTATTTTATTTAGTTTTATACTACATACCAGCATTTTATATAGTGTATTGCACTTAAAATATATTCAAAAGTCTTAATTTATTAACCATCTGGCACCAAGTAACAAATCTTCATATAAACAAATACAATTAAATAGCAGAAAGAAATACCATTAATTTACATCACCTGTTTTAAATTTTACTTTCACATGTTTTGTTAGTAAACAAATCTAACTCAAATTCTTTCAAAATCCCTGACATGGGTACCTTTAAGACGGTCCCAGGGCTAAGCCCTGAAAGTTATCACGAAATAGAAGGTGTATAAACCTACTCCATGAAATTCTACATGTATCTACCAAGTTTTGTGGCCATCGGTCCAGCGGTGTCTGAGTTTATCAATGCTATATATATATATATATATATATATATATACCAACATCCTCTTTTATACTTATAGATTGATATTATTATAATACATTCTATTCTTGATAAGTTAATGTTCTGGCGAAACAATAAATTACTGGAGTTTTGCGCTTCGTTATGGAGAAATAACATAGGGCGGCGAAGAGGTCCCTTTTCTGATATATCACCAATTTTTTTGATAGGTCACCAATGCCATGAGCAAGGATCACGAAATATCTAGTTGGTGGCGCAGTTGGAAGCGCACTCGGCCCCGGTTCTGTGACGGCAGCGTCGCAGGATCGAGTCCCGATGATGTCACATACTTTTAGCAGTACTGTTCATCCTTGTAATGTACCAGCTCACTCCTTGGGTTTGCTTGATAACTTCCACGCACAGGCCTGAGGCCCATGTGGGGGGGCAAATGCAAGGTAAAAAAGAGGCCGCCAACCTCTTAAAAAAATATATATATATATCACTTTTTACGACATCCTTTGATAAAAAAATTATTTTCTTGAAAACTACTGTGAGTTAGGACAAAAATAGGTACAGTAGACGCCCTCTAGTTCGGCCACCTCGGGACCGGACCCCTGGCCGGACCACCCGGATGTACTATCAAAATGTAAAATAATCCTATTAAATCCCAAAACCTATGTTTAAAAATCAACAAAACACGCTATTTAAACATATTTACAGTGTTTAATTGCCAAAGAAAATATTTTGACGTCTCTTATGTTGAACTGTCATATTGCGTCACTGGTTTTACCGATACCGTACTGAGGATATAAAGTGAGCAGAAAAACTCTTTATTTACTGTAAAAACACACTAGAAATTTATTTGCCGAATTAAGTTACACGTATTACTTGAATCATAACATAACCTATAAAAATGTTAAGAAACATGTTATTTTCTTTTGTTGTATACAAGTGAAATCCAAGATCAAATCTCACTGTAAAGTCCTCATATTGAAAGAATAACATCTTTTGTTAGTTGAGGTCAAGTGTGTCCATCAATTACAAGCTTGTCCGTAATCTAAACTGACATAGATAGTTTACTTCTTCGGCCGGAAACTAAAGATTCAGGATAAATACTGTCGAAGGTCATTCCCTCGCGGTGCGGCGTGGTGATATAACAGATATGATTCACCATCCTAGGACCGGCCGGACCATCCGGCGGCCGATCCAACCGAAGCCGAACTAGAGGGCGCCTACTGTATTCCCATTAAAGTGGACATTTAGAGCTTTTTTTATAACAAAATCATTACTTAAATATGAAAAATATAAATATATGTTTTATGCTTATTTGAAATTTTCAAATCTTTTTTCTCAAAATGGGCCTTTTCTCTTACATAATTTCCAAGTCCTATAACTTCAACAAAAAAAATCATAGTCTCATGGTACTTGCGCCAAATTGTTAGAAATTGAAAGAGGAATTCAAAAAAATGAATGATTCAAAATCAAAAATTGCCGCAAAGAGATCCCATTTTCTTATCCACCTCACATACACTTTAAAACACTTAAATACAAATATGCGAAAATGGGAACTAAGATGGCAAAAAAAATCAAACCGACCAATCACACAGCAGGCAGCATGGAGATAAAGACTTGACTAAATTTTCAGAGGCAAAGATTGATCAGTGGTTCGTAGGCTCTATCATAATATTTTCTTTTGAAATAAAAACCAACATCCAAGCTAACCATACTGATCACCTTTTCCCTAACTAATAATTTGTTGATATATTTTTACTATTTACTTGTAAAAATATATGGAAAGGCAGATATTGGAAATATTTGGATCTTCAATAGAAGATATGAGGAAATTCTGAGCACACAAGTATATTCTGCAATCCTGAATGTTTTAGATTTCAACGGTATCGGATTCCTAAGTACTTCTTGAAAATGAATATATTAATTGATAGAGTTACTCGTGTATAAGTATTACATGCACGTTTTTCTATGTTTGGTTTGGAATACAAGATGATTCGTAGCTGAAGTTTTAGTCAAAGTGTTATCTGTTGCATTAAATATCCTAGGATAATTAAAGGGTTTACTCACCCAAACAGTCCAAAAGCTACCAGACTGTCATGGTCAATACGCTTTGCTCCAACAATAAATTGTGAAGTTAGGTTGGCCAGCACAGCGATAGTACAGCTGTAATCACATGTACATTTTAAGATAGGCTGTTAAGCTATTAGGAAGAAACATTTTCAGTACAGTGCATACCTTGGATTATGCGACATTAATATGGCTGAGGTCCCAACTAAATAGCGAAAAGTCCAGATTATCTGAAGCTCCTATAAAACCAGTTTGTACAGTGGTGTAGTAGTAAAATTAGCCATGCCGGAGCGGTAATCGGGAGCTGGGGGGTAGTCCATCAGTTTACCTAAACTATGATCACAGTGGAGTTTGTGAAAGGCACTTTAATTCTAGAATTAATTGTTTGTATACACAATTTTTTGGGGCGAATGGGTCAAACCATGGTCAAACCCAAATTGAATCTCAGATCTCTAAATTGCCGACACTCTGATAAAGAATAGGTTTTTAAAAATCAAATGTAAAACTGTAAGATTAGACTACACACAACGCGGACGCGACAGCGATCCAGTGTTCGACGATGGCAAGATTAGTTTGTCCGTTTCGCGTCGGCGACGGACAACAAGACATTTACCGCAACGCGAAGATAACCGAAACACCGAAACTGTCCGAAACTCCATGTCGATTTGTTTACAGTGACGTGGCGAGTCTTTACATTAACCGTCTGTGCAATTACGAGTTCAAATATTGCCGGGTAACGTTGAGTTCGTTTTAGAAAGAAGAGTTTTCCTAAACAACGTCAAACGAATTACGCCGGACTGTACCGCAGTAACTTCAACAAAATGGTTCCAGGGTCCAAAGTGGACAACGGGAGGCAAACGTCACGGTCACGGACAACATGCTACGAATCCGATGCAAAGCATTTGGCATTTGATGTTTGATACTGCCTATGCAAACCAGCCCTTACTGCGATGCAGTGCCAGATTTATGGTCGGCGGGCCCAAGGCCTCGATCTGTATGCGGCCTCCTGAGGCGCCTTCGGCCTTGCAAAAAGTGGTGACCTATTTTTGTAGTCGAGAAATTACGTTTTCAATCCCAAAATGTCCCCTCTTATTAACTCTCGATGGCTTATTTTCGCCCGCGGGCGGCCCTAGGCCCGGGCCTTGTGGTAAATCTGGCACTGCCGCGATGCAACGAAGAGTTCGTGTTTACCGCATCACAAGGACAAGTTCGTTACCGCGACGCGACAATGATTTAATTCACGATGATGTGACGAAATTATACCATAAAAAAAAGAACCAAGTTCACACAATGACGATTTTCAATCCTCGTTTTCATCAGGCTGCGCCGACGAAGCCGCGGCGGAGTGCCGCTCCGGCCCCACTACACCACTGTATGCATGTAAATATACAGAACTATCGTTTCCGATATTGCCGTCGTCATTAGATTGCAGCAGATGACTCTTGTTATCATATGACATGAGATCTATGGTAGAGAAATTTCACTATGTAGCTGTATAAATATTACAGTTAATATTCGACTGGACCCCACTTAACCGGAAACCAGGTTTATGGGGATGGCCAACTGAACCAGAAGATGGCAAGACAAGGACTGCTTTGAAGATTTAAATTAAGAAAAAGAAAGAAATCATGCAGAAAATCACAGGAGGGGCTTAAGAAGCCAATATTAATTCAAGCAAAGTGCGAGTTAAGTAATATAAATAACTGAATAACTCAAACCTGAGTAGGTTTGACTAGCATTTAGCACTAGACTAACAGCAGTTAGCTCTAGCATTTAGGATAGACTAACGTATGATCAGTGAATAAAGAGTTTTAATTCACTGATTATACATTAGTCTACAGAAATCTTACTCTTTGGCAATAAATAAATCAACCACAAAATATTAAGAAGATATTTTTGCAGGAATTCTCAAGATTTCATGTTGTTAACCAGTAACCACTGAGTGTATAGGTGTACTATACATAAAGGAGAGTAAGAGTTTTCTAACAGACAGTAATCCTCCATAACTATAAGGCCTACAGAGCTAAAATTTGGCACTTACTCCCCTTGGGCCCCGTAAATGCATACTAAGAAACGGTTTTACAAAATTCCCTTAGTGTTACGCCCTACAATACTCCAAAGTTTCAATGATAAAATAGTGAAGCTTCTTATTAATGATGTTATCATGGCACTCTATGAAGAATGAGAAATTATATCTCTAATCACGGTTTAGTTTTCCATGGGTAAAACGGTTGACAGCTAGTCAGTGATATAGTTATAATAGTTGTTTAAGTGTTTTAAATACTGTAAAAGGTATTTTAAACACGTACCATTTTCTCAAAATACTTGAGCATCAAGAAAACCAATTTGAATTAGGCCTATAAATGATTCAAATATAAAGAAGTTGGGTACTCTATGTTAGGTAACCTTTGCTTATGTTAGGTAACCTCTGCTAAATTTAATGTTGTACTGCCTTAATTTTCAGTATGGTAAAAGGCACTTACCTAGTTAATGATTTGGTTTTGATTGGGTTGTTATAGAGGCCTTCGTAGTAAGCTCCAACAAGAGTAAAAATTAGTTTTGAAGGTTTTGATAAGCTCATTTTCTGAAATGATGATTCAGGAAATTAAGTACGGTACAAATTAGAAAACTGTAGGCTAATTATGCTTAAAATTACAATCAAAATTATATGCTATCAAGATTCGAGTCATGGATTAAAAAACTCAAAAATAAAAGCCGCCAATATCATATTCCTTGCACTGATCTTTTCAATAAATAACTTGACGAGAGTGAAAACTCAATGTCAAGATCTTATTATATGGTAACCAAAAGTGGTTTTTAGTGTTATTTTTTTTACTGTATCTCCGTTACCATATGACAGTTCAGGAAATTATTTCTCAAGAGACCTTAGTTTTCATGTTAGGCTAATATTTTCATGTTAGGCTACATGGTTTGGACAAGGTTTTTGTTGAGCTTTCTGGCCATAGTCTCTCTAAATAAAATGCTTCAGATTTTGAAAGTTCTTGTATATTCTGGTTCATCTCGCTCTACCCATTAATTTAATCACCCTAACTGTTATCATGATATGCACCATCCAGTAGTGTCAAAGTAAAGTTAATCTTCACATGAATCTAAATTAGAGGGAGATAATTGGGAAGATGATCCTGTAGCTCTGAACGAGCGAGGAAATAACGTTTTCACCCAGGATGAGGGAGCTAATAATCAAAGTAATGTGGACACTCAGGAAGACTCTGGTACAGAGGGAGAAGATAATAATTTTGAAGAATCAACGATAGACCAGTCACCATACGATCTGGACGGGTAGTAAACGCTCCAGAGTACTTGAAGAATTACGTATGTAGCAGTGTTTCGGAAGGTATTGATTGGAGTCATGCCATGGAAGAAGAAGAAATGCAAGTTCTACACGAAAACAATGCTTTTGAAGTTGTTGATCGACCAGTAGGAAAGAAAATTATCGGAACAAGATGGTGTTGAAAGAAAATCTGAGATCAGATGGATCGGTTAAAGGCTAGACTCGTAGCAAGAGGATTCTCCCAAAGAGAAGAAGACTACGATGAAACTTTCAGTCCCGCAGCAAGACTGGAAACTGTTTTAAGTGTCGCTGCAAGTGAAAAACTGCAGCTGCGTCAGTTTGATGTTTATACCGCTATCCCGTATTCTCAAGGATGAAGTTTACCTAAGTCAATCTCTAGGTTTTGAGGATGGGACCGATCATGTGTAGAAGCTAAACAAAAGGTACTTTGGTATTATACGGAAGCCACTATTTTTAGAGAGGTATTTTAACCTGGGTACTAAAAATAACTACATAATTGGAGAGGACATACTTTAATTGACTTACTGTCCAAATTTTACATAATGACGATGAGCTGTCTTTGTGTTCTGTGTCTCAGAACGCAGCGATGTCGGCAGGTAAAGCGTCACTGACGCTAGCGGCAACACCTAATCGCCACCCTTATACAGCGCGCTGTTGCGCTTGTGTTAGGTTAGGTTATCATTAATATGTTATTATGACTTTCCTCGTTTCATTAGAAATCAAATGATACCGGATGAGTCATACTTTCGCTCGCCAAATCCTGTAGGCAAGTGATGCACACACTCCAGTCAATAACCTGACCTAGGTCTCCTTGTAGGGGATTTGGTGGGCGAAGGTATGACTCATCTGGTATCGTTCGATCCATAACGAAAGGAGGAAAGTCCTACTAACATATTTATGATAACCTGACCTAACATAACCGCCGCAGCACGCTGTATAGCGGTGGCCTCCATATAGCCTATACCAAAGTACCCAAAAGTTTGTACGGCTTAAAACAAAGCCCGAGATGTTGGAATCAGAGACTTGACAACTTCCTAAAGAGTCAAGGATTGCAACAAAGTAAATCCGATTCATGTATGAATGTTTGTAACAAAAATGAAAACAAACTGATAGTTGTGTGCTATGTGGATGATGAACTCATTGCTAGTACAAACACCGAAGAGATAATGGATATTCTACGGAACATGGAGTCGGAATTCAAGGTTAAAGTATCAAACCCAGACTGTTATCTGGGAATTAAGATTGATTGACAGGAGAATGGAGATGTAGTTCTAAGCCAACGAGCCTATATTGAAAAGTTGTTGGGAAAGTTTGGGATGACTGATGCCATTGAATATCGAGAGATGTATAATCAATGCTGATGCTAAGCCAGTAAAAGCTCCAGCCAAAACAATTTGTCGAAGCGAAGATAGCGAAAGGAAACATCTGGAGAGAAAGGTACCTTATCGCGAAGCGGTAGGAAGCTTAATCTCCCTAGCTTCTGGTACCAGACCTGATATTGCTTACGCAGTAAGTGCAGCAGGACAAGACATTGAACATCCAACCGACCTTTCTTGGAGAAGAGTGAAGAGAATCTTCCGGTATCTGAAGGGTTCTCTGGACTTCAGTTTGGTGTACAGAAGTGATCTGAAGTGGGAGTTTATTGGTTTAAGCGATGCAGATTATGCCGCCGATAAATCAAGACACTCTCACACAGATGTTCTGTGTCTTTATGCTGGGTGTACCTTGTCATGGCTTAGTCAAAAGCTAAAGTGTATTTCTGTGCCGACGATGGCAGCAAGCGAAGCAGCCAAACAACTTGTGTGGCTCAGACGGTTATTGCAAGAGATTACTGAGATTGAAGGTCTGCCTAAACTTTATGTTGACTAAGTGCAGTACGTCTAGCAAGAAACCCTGAATTTCATTTTCGAAGCAACCACATCGATGTAAGGCATCACTAAGGTGAACATGAAGGAATACGAAATTGGCCACATTGAGGGAGAAAGGCAGCTTGCAGATATACTACCTAAGAACCTTCCAAGTCCACGGTTTGGTACTCTCGCCAGGAGTAAGTTTATCAGTGATGCTTCACAAATGAACTTTGAGGGAGTGTCAAAGTAAAGTTCATGGAATGTTTGACAAATCATCAGCTGATATGATTTGTTTATTATTGTGTTTTGTTTTTATAATACAAGTTCTGTAATTAAATTGTTCTTTTATTAAATAAGAGAATTAATTATTATCAGAGGATAAAAACAGAGTTAGTTATAATTTCTTAGTAGGGCGCCCGGCCACTCCTTTTAGTTTGAAGTTTATTTTTAAGGTAGGCCTAGAAATTTTGCGGTGATTCCAAAAATTATAGGTACTTAGTTTTTGTGTTAGCTATGGCAGAACACTCCCAAAAAGTTATAAAGCTATTGGTTTTGGCCTGTGAGAATAAAATTAACCAAAAGAGTGAAGTGAAGTAGACAAGAATAACTAGGCCAATGCAAGAATTTTCAATACCAATTAAGAATATTGGATATTATCTGAAAGACGGTTGAAAAAAACTGAAGAAAAACGCTGTCCAATATATATTTTTTGGGTGATAAAAGAACGGAATTTCCTAGCTAATTTACGATTTGAAAGAATTACATAAGTTTTATCAGATAAAGTATTTAGTAGGAAAAAATCAAAATGATGGAATTTAAAAAAACTATTAAGTGTCTAATGGTTTACATACATACATGATGTCTCCGTACATGCCCTTTTCCACAAGGAATTGGACAGGTCAAGGTTCTAAGCAAAGAATAACTTAACCTAACTTAAAATTAAACTTTTTACCATTAAGGTAACTGTCAATGTCATAAAAACTTGACTTCACCAGATATTTTTTAACTTCAAACTTGAATTTATTAATACTCTGGATCCCAAGTAATTTTTCTGGCAGCGCTTGGTACAATTTCATTCCAATGTAAGTTAGGCTAATCTGGTTTATGTTCAAAAGCGGTTAATCTGTGGTGAATTGTGTAGTGTGCCTTTTTTCCGAGTGTTGTATGTATGATCTGTAAAAAGTGGTCGGTTTCTGAGTTTTTATATAACAAACTGATTCAAAAATAAAAATTGAAAGAACTGTGAGAAGCTCTTTAAATACATTTCTGCAGCTGGTCTGTGGTGACATGCCTAAAATTGTTCTTAGAGCTTATTTTTTTGCCAGAAAGAGATCTGGTCAAGGTTTTTGATTTGCAATTTGGGTTTTTTGCTTGTGTCATAACTTATAGTGATTGCATTAAACTCTGGACGATCTTAATTCAATATTATCTAATGAAGGATTCAATAGTTTGGGTAAGTTGCTTTTGAAAGTCTTTCCTAGGAACGGTAATTAACACCTATACCGAAACCCTCACTGTGGGACATTAACCGGAACCCTCGGTCTGTGAGACCATCATATAAAATAATGGACAACAAATAAACATTATTCAAGTTTTGGCTACTCATCACTTTAATAAATACAAGAAATTGTTTTAAATTGGTATATTTCGGTTTCTTTTTATCTGAAGCCATCTTCAGCCATAGTAACATACCGTCAAGAACAAATAAATAATAATCAGTAACTGAAACCCTCGGTCTGTGAGACTCCCGCATAAGCAACAATGGACAACAGACTTTAATGGGAACCGAAACCCGCGGTCTCTGAGACCGGCACGTGATTGAAAATTGGGAAGTCGGGTACGGAAGAACCACTCTAACTGAAAAAAACTGTGTAAAGGTCAAGGGGAAGGGAAGGGAGGAAGGTATTAGAAAGGGTAGTGCCAGCCCTCTAGCAGTGTTGCCAACATTAACGATTGAAATTTCCCTGAGGTCTGTAAGACCGGGGGTTTCGGTATAGGAGTTAAATTTTAGATTAATTTAGGTTAAGTTAGGCTTGATAACATTAATTTAGGATTCGTTTATAATTCTGCAAAGGACCTTGTTACCTTGTTACCTAGACGTCATCTTGTAGACCCCTCTTCTGGGGCATAAGATCAGTCACACATTCTATACTTCTACAGCCTAAGTTAATGCAGCTGGGAGCTTTGTCAAGATGAAGGATAAGTGGTAGGGACTTCAGAGAAAAGGAAAACTATGGAAGAACAATTACCTACAATGGGAGGCCATAAAAACATTCTTTTAAAAGATAAGTTTTAAGTTGAGTTTTGAATTTTTTAATGTCATTTAATTCTTTTAAACTTTGGGGTAGTTTGGAGAAAAGTTTTAGACCAACAAATTCTGGTTTTGTTTCAAACAACTTGAGACGATGTTGAATTGAAGGATTCAAATGTCTATTTCTGGTGTTATAAGTATAATTGTGAGGCGGTATAAGATTGTATTCTTTGACAAAGCAAATAGATTCATACATGAAAAGAGAGGGAACAGTCAATATACTTAAATCTATGAAATGTTGGCGACAAGAGTCACGTGGTCGGAGTTTTAGCATAGCTCTAATCGCTCTCTTCTGAATAACAAAGATTTTCATTAAATTTTGCTTACTAGAATTTCCCCAAAGTACAATAGAATATCTTAAATAACTTTCAAATAAACTAAAATATACTAATCTAGACAGGTGAAGACAATTTAAAGTTGCAATATTCCTTATAACAAAAACATTTCCAGAAAGGATGTCGGCTAATTTACTGACATGATCGTTCCAGGAAAGACCACCGTCCAATCTCACACCTAGGTAGTCCACCGTATCGGAGATTTCTAAAAATTCCTCACCCAGACAAACCAAGGGAGCATCCACACCCTCCCTTTGCATGTATCTTTTTTTAGAATCAGTTGAGAAAAAAATGTAACTGGATTTCTTGGGATTTATGCTCAAATGAAGTTTGGAAAAGTACTGAGAAAGTTGATTAATCAAAGTGTGATTATCTTGTTCCAACAAAGACAGATCTTTATGTCTAGAGAAAAGGGATGTGTCATCTGCAAAAATGGTCAATGAGTTGATGGGAATATGATCGGCAATATCATTAATGTAGATTAAGAACAGAATCGGGCCTAGGATTGAGCCTTGCGGCACTCCTACTTGAAGATGTGAAAGTTTGGATGCGAACTGCTCCCTCAGCCCGCCAGGGAGGGTAAAATCAATGACAGTTTGGTGAGTTCTGTTTGCAAGATAGGAAGTAAACCAATTCAAAACTGTACCCTTGGTGCCAAGTTTCACAAGTTTGTCCAAAAGGATTTTATGATTGACTGTGTCAAATGCCTTGGAGAGGTCGATGAAGCAGCCAATGGCAGCCTCACCACCCTCCAAGGCATCGACACACATATTAATGAAGTTAATTAGGGCAAGTTTGGTTGACTTCCTTTTCTGATAACCAAATTGGTTTGGAAAAAGCAAGTTGTTATTATTCAAGTAAGTGATTAATCTTTCACACACAACTTTCTCTAAAATCTTAGAGATAGTCGGTAGGTGTGAGATTGGGCGGTAGCTTCCTGGAAGGTGTGGGTCATCTTTTTTATAAAGTGGTTTAATGAGAGCTAGTTTGGCGTCATCTGGAAATTTCCCAGACTCAAGTGAAAAATTGACTAAATGCAATAATGGAAATTTGAGAGATGAAAAACAAGATTTAATTATATTCACTGAAATTCCATCACAACCTGCAGATTTTTTGTTAGGCATTTCATTAACCAATTTTGTCAATTCACTAACAGAAACCTGATTAAATTGAGAAAAGTAAAGGGCAGGATTAACACATACTGGGTCTAAAACACAAGAAGCGGAATTGGCTGAAAGTGAAAAAAAATCATTGAATATATTACTAACAATCACAGGATTTGTTTCTACGTGACCTTCACATTTGAGTGAAATATTTTTTGTTTTGTTGGCACTCTTATTTCTAGATTGGTTAATGAAATTCCATGCCGTCTTTGAGGGGTTTTTTGAAGAATCGATCTCTTTGAGGACATATAGTTGGATTTTGCCTCGAGAATTTTTTTCTGTAGGCCTTCTTTTTAAAATTATACTCATCTCTCAAATGTGAATCACGGGTTTTTACCCAGTCAGAATAAACTAACAAAGGTTCTTGCTTTAGGGCCTTTAACTCATCAGTGAACCACTTTTTGTTTTTCACACTGCTTAACCTAAGTTTCTTTGTAGGACAAGATATTTCAATGTAATACTTAATGGTGTTTATCAAACTACAATATTTACTTCTATAGTATCAGCAATAAAAACATCCTCCCATCCTTCGTTCCTTAACCTAAAAGCAAGTTCTTTCAGATTTTGTTCATTGAAATCCCTACCCTTAACACAAACCTTATCTAACCTAACTAAAGTACCATTTAGCGGTGCCTCGAGCAAAACTGCACAGTGGTCAGAAACCACAGCTTCAACAAGATAAGAGGAGCAATCAGATAAATTTGTCAGAAATATGTCTAAGCAACTTTCTGAATGCTCAGTGAACCTAGTGGGACTGAAATTAATTTGCTTTAAACCAAAGCAGTTTACTATATTGGAAAAAGTTTCGTATTCAAGAGGATGCTTGAGTGGATCAATATTAAAATCACCTGCCAGAATGATATTTCTTGAATTGAAAACTATTGATCTAAGATAAAACTCTAGATTGTAAAAAAAAGAATCAAAATTACTGTCATAGGGTGGCCTATAAGCAGTAGCAACAAATTGTGAAAATGTCGGAAACAAAGAAACGAATTTCCGAAACCTCAAATACTGATTCCACAGAAAACTGGGTCTCAGTGTTCCTAACACTAAGGATAATGATATAGGGGAGGAACATAAAACTCACAAACCTAACCTTACTTAACCCTTTCTTACCCACGGAGTATTTTTTTACTCATGGTTTGTTTGTTATTAAAACGCAAGGTTTATTTTCCCAATGAATAATAAAATACTCATGGTTCAAAGGTTAATTTAATGCTGAATACGTTGGCAGCAATGGTAGGAGACTTCAGGGGCCCATTTCAGTTTTGTTGTTGTTTTTACTTGTCAAAACATGGTTCCCGGACTCCTGTGGATTTCGTGATTTTTGAGAATTTTTTTCGTTATGTTCTTATTCATTTACAGCCATAAGAAAATTCCTTGTCATAAACTGTAAAGTTTTAATGCTTATTAAATACTTTTTAGAGTGATAACACGTCCTGGCTAACGTGTAGGTTAGGTTTTATTGATGAGTAAAATATTACTCACTGGGAAGATAGTTTAGGTCAATAAGTAAAATAATACTCATTGGGATGGTAAGTTACTGAAAGGTTCTAAGTAGTATTCAGCTCTTTGGGATGGTGATAGTCTCTACCCTTTTTGACTTATTTTATATAATGTAGTATTTTTCTGGACCAAAATAATACATTTTTATCGATTGCCTCCTTTTATATATGTTTTAAAATATATTTTGTACGTAATATAAATTTATTACTTTATATTACATATATTATATTATAATATATTATTGTAATATATATTTTGTATGTATTTTGTATTTTTTAAATGTATTTTATAATGTGATAAAACAGTTTTGTATCTGCTTTTACACAGTGTTACTTTATATCCCCAATGATAAATATTTTACTCATGGTAATTCCGTAACTTCCCAATGATGAATATTTTACTCATGAAAAAAATTTTTCTATAAAAAGGTATATTTGTGTAACAAAATGTTTTTCATGTTATTTTAAGCCTTTTATTAATAAATAGAGCAAAGAAAAATTTTTTTAATGTTTATTTCATATCTTGGGAAGCAAAGGGTTAACATTACTTGCCTCTTTTCAAACCACTATTACAGCATCTAATTAAAGATAACCTATCAGTATTAGGCCTGGTACATAGTTACTTGGAGGTTGTTAAGATTTGTAAATAAAATCTTTAATTAAATTAAGGTATTTTTATCAGTTTTAATAATATCCCTAGCAAGGAAATAACTACAGCTAAAGCAATTCCAATTCCATTTAAATTTTTAAACTAAAAAATTAAGCTTACCACTGAGTTGAACGCTGAAGAAAATAAAGCAAGAAAATTATTAATTTAAGAATGTGTAAATTTTCAAACAGGATAATTCAACTTCTGTGTGACATTACAAAAAAGTGACATTCCACATTCTGTTTACATGTACAATAACGACACATAGAGTACTATCCATTTATGTTATACAGGATAGGTGCACTATATAAAATAACAAATATTGATTTGAGAGATCGAAAACAAGGGATTACACCATGATTAACGAAATTAGGTGGTTCATAATCTCTACCACTTCCTTGCTCTGTCTCTATCTTTTCGTTCCGCAGGATTCAGGATTATTTCGTTCGTAGGGGCCTATTTCAAAAGGCTTCTACAATTACTAAATACAAACTATTAAAAACAAGTCACTAATAAGGGTCGAAGTAATTCTACGGAAAATACTAATGATTTCCAGTTTTAAGAATACTAATGCCAATATTATTAATATAAAAATACAAATATCGTTTTGAAATAAGGCCTAATTCGTTGTCGTCTGCGACGAGACAGATACCATGACCAATAACCTCAAACAACCACAACAACACAACCACAAAAATAAGTTGACCGGTTGAACATTGAAGTACATCGATGGTGAACAGGGGATCTAGGCTACCGGCGATGTTTATTTAATTTGTTTTTGAAGAGTGATTGAGTGCACCTTTGTCAACTGTAATACTTCTGACAGTTCAAGCATCATGAGCGGAAAAGGTAGTAGTAGAAGAGTCTCCAAAATTGTATTTACCCTATGTCTAGTTTCAAAGATTCATTGCCTTTAAATACAGGACGATTGGCATTGTCAAGTGTTGGAACACAGTTCCAAGATAAAAAGATCACTATAACAAATATTATAACATTTGTTAGTGAAAAAAGTATCTTAATCCAACCTAATCTAACAACTTTTAACTTAATAACTAGCCTATAGGTTAACCTTACAGACTTACAGAAATAATTTCCAGATCTTGATCCTCAACCAAGTGATCTGCCCTTTAGCAACATGTCTGTTCCATGAAAATCAAGTAGCCTAAGTTAATCCAACCAAATAAAAGTTCAAATTTTATTCTAAATTAATCCGGTTAACCCAGGTAATTTTAATCAAAACCTACACAGGCCTTAGCAGAACTCTTATTGAAATTAAGGTAATTGTTCACTCTCCAATGGTTGTCTAGAAATTGAAAAATTGTTTTTCCATAATATAGGAAATTTTGCGCTGATTCCGGAAATGATAGTCGTTTTCCGCGGAAAACGTCGGAAAATGCCGGAAAATCGGAAAAACCGGAAAAAACATTTTTTTTATGGAAATAGGTCATGTGGGTACTCAAATTAATCGGGAGAACGAGCTGAACAAGAATATGTAAGAATTTTCAAGATCCGACGGACATTACCGGAGATACGGCCGGAAAAGCGTCGGAAAAGCCAAAAACAAACTTTGTCGAAAACATATCATGTGGGTACTCAAATTAAAGGAAATTGCACGCTGAACAACAATCTGCAGTAATTTTCACGATCTAAAGCCGAGATAAAGCCAAAAAACATAAAAAAATTTAAATCAACTTTTGTTTAAGTTATGTGAAGATGGATTTGGCTGGAATAAATTAGATAGGGATTGGTTATGTTAGTTTAGGTTGTATTTGGTTTGGTTAGGTTAGGTTAGGTTAGGTTATATTAGATTGTGATAAAAGTTGCATTATTTTAGGTTATATTAGGATTGGTTTAAAACGTTGAGTTAGGCAAGGATAAGGTTGGTAAAAAGAATGTGATATTATAATCCTAATCTAACAATACCAAACCTAATTTAACATAACCAAACCTAATAGGTATAATCTAGGGAGGGCCTAACCAAATTCAATATATAACCTATCCAAATTCAATATAACCCAACCAAACTTAATTTAACCTAGTCAAACCAAACCTAACATAGTCTAACATACCCTAACTAGACCTAACATAGTCTAACCTAACCTAAACTAACCTAACCTAACCTTAGATCCCACAGTTTAGCGTAACTCACCTAAAACTAACCCATTTTGTGCAAATCCATGACTTTTCCAGCACGTTTCCGGCCATTAACTCCGTTAATCCGCGTCTAATCTTGGAAATTCTTGCATATTCTTCTTTAACTCAATCTCCCGATTAATTTGAGTACCCACATGACCTACTTCGGAGCCAAAAATTATTTTATCGTTTTTCCGATTTTCCGGCATTTTCCGATGTTTTCCGCGGGAAAAAACTATCATTTCCGGAATCAGCGCAAAATTTCCTACATTTTGAAAAAAAAATTGTTCAATTTCTAGACAACCATTGGAAAGTGAACATTTACTGAAATGGTAATAACATCAGGTGTTTGGATTACCTTCCCTTGCCTTGTTGAACTCCTTAATTTACCCCTTAACGGCGCATAATGCTGCCGAAACCCCACTTAAGGCTGTTTATGTGAGTTGACATAAGGGCAAGCCCAAGGCCGTCTAGCCAATGGGGGGGGTCAGGGGGTCAGAACCCCCCCCCATGAAACTGTTGAAATTGTGTTTAAATTAAAGGTTAGAAAGTTATTCTATTCACTTCCTGTAACCACGGAGCCCAAACCCCCCCAAAAAATTTTCTTGGCTACGGCTTTGGGCAAGCCTAATATGTAGGCCTACCAGACGTCAGGGATTTCCCCGGGCAGTCCAGGTTTCAGGCTTGCGTCCAGGGAAACGTACAGGGTTGAATTTTGACCGGGGTTTTAGTCAGCCTGCTTGGAAAGAGAGGAAAACGCCCGAAATGAATTGGTAATTAGTTTTGAGTAGTTTTTAAGAAAATTTAAAAAACAAAAGAAATTTTAAGTGAAACGAAGGGATATTTTATGGTTTCACCAGGTATCGCCAATGAATACAGTAGGCCTAAATATATCTGTATTCATTGGTATCCCTCTAAAAGGTTCTCAGACGGCTGAAAGCAGTAATTCATTGCGCGACTAAAAACTGCTCAACTGTGTCTTCTGCTTAGTCATAAGGCCCAAGTACATCATTGTTTTTTAGCCAATCAGTATTGAAGAAACAATAATGCCATGCAAAAACGGCACAAAAGTAGCTCCCCCCCCTTAGAATCACAGTGTCTGCCGAGACCCTTAGAATTACAACGGACCAAACTTAACCACACCATTTCATTTCCCTTTTCCCCCTCTTCTCCCCACCCCCTCTCTTTTGGTGTCTGGGGTTGGCTCTGAACATTTATGTTAAGCGTACTAATATGACGTTTTCCACAAACACCGTAGCCCATTGAATCTAGGGACAACATCTACGCTTACAATATAAGTTTTAATTGTTGAAATTATTTTTAATTGAACAAATAAAAGTATCTCTTTCAAGTTTGAAACTGTGCAATTAGGGTGACCAGACGTCCCGTAAAAACGGAAAAGTCCCGTTTTTTCACGTTGCGTTTTGTTGTTCCGAAAAACTTTGTCAGGACGTCAAAATGTCCCGTTTTTTTTTTTTTTTAGTAAGTCATTTATAAAAACATACCTAACGTTATCTTAAAATTTAGAGCCATCTGACATTACTTACAATTATAAAAGAATATTACGAACTTTTGCCAAATGCTAAATAAGATTTTAGTTTTACGCCACCTACTATAATCGGTTGGCTGTAGTCTACTGCTGCGCTGCCTTAAAATAATTGGTTGGCTACTGGTTATGATTATAAAAGTATAATCATGATACTTTTTTGATCCGACTATTTTATATGTATTAGGCTACCACCTACATAATTTATTGTTAGAAAATCTTTTTCTTTTATAATAAAATATTAAGATCTTAAAATGTGACTTGATTATTTTTTATCCTCTATTATTTTATTATTTCTTTTTAGTATGTGGTGATTCAAAAAATTACCTTCCATGGCTGCATGCCATTTATTGAATTCTCTAAGAAAAACTGTCACAATCGTGCGCTGTAATAAGTTCAAAATCAGTTTAATAGTCTACTTAATTTCTTTCATTACAAAATTTGTAAATTAAAGAGACCCTAATTAAACACCTTGGTGTGTAGTGTGTTGTATTGGCGACGGGGGGGGAGGGGTGAGTTTTGTTTGTGTCCCGTTTTTATTTTGAAACAATCTGGTCACCCTATGTGCAATACACAGTTTACACTTCCTTTTCACCGCCACTATCCTTAAGACTGGGGGATCGTTAGGAAAAAAACATAGGAGTCTAGGCTCCAGGTCAGGTTTAACTAGATTAAGCTATGTTTGGTGTCTTGGTTGGTTATTATAGTAATTCTCTATATAGGGTCCCTATCCTAATAATTAGGCCCATAGGACTATGGAATATTTTTAAATCCATTATACCCCTTAGCCTATTTAGAATCATGGGATTGCAATGAATGTTAGCTGCCACGCGTAACTTATTTTTGTTCTGATTACTGTAGTGCCATGCATTTTTAGTTAAAATTTCAGTGTGATTTTTTTTTACTCTTTGAGGTTAGTTTTGATAGGGCCCTAACTAACTTTTAACAAAATAAATAAAATTAAGTTTACATATAGGTATAAAAAAAATTTGTGTCTGATTGGGTCAGCATTAAAATTTCTTAAAATGAATATTTGATAATATTCTGACCTGCTGACCCGATTGGGAAAAGCCAAATCAGAACCTATGAAAACAATGCTGGGCTATATACCAGTAAATTGCTTTGCAAACCATTTTTGGGTACACTACAGATAAGATAAACTCAGGAACAATGATAGGTATCAGAAATCATTAAATTGTTATTTAATACGAGGCTCATTGAATGTATTAAATAATTTATAATAATGAGAAATATTACTAGGAAACGATGCCGACCTGATCAAGTCAGGGAAATTGACATGAATACTTGAGACGCTTTCTCAAGTGAATTTAGAAAACTGCTGCAACACTATCAAGAACGCTTGGGATTTACTATCATGTTAGTTCACCAGAGTACCGCTAGGTGCCTACCAGAGATATCTATCTGTGAATCGGTCAAAGGATGCACTACCGTACTCCGGTTACTGTACCAACCGGGTCGGCAGGCCGCTCTGCCCGACCCACTCATGCTGACCCGATCGGATCGGACCAGCGTGGCAGTTAGGTAACTTGTTCAATCCTAAGGTTGACAGTTTGGTCAAGGCCACACTACACTACAGGCCGGAGTCTCCCCCCCTCCTCCCTGATGCCACTTCACAACACCGGATGAACTCCTAGCGCTGTGTTGGAAATAGCAACTAAAATCATATGAAAATCGTAAACATTTACCAAAGAATTATGACATTAGAACATCGAAATGAAAACAATAAGAAACAAAACTGTCAAATTTCCAATAAATCATCTGATGAAAAGTAAACAAATTACTTGCCTGTAATGTTTACCGGTTTTTAAGTTTATGAAATAAAGTCTCGTTTTCTTTGAAATTATTTTCGACCACATTTAATTATTCATTGATTAATGCAGATTCGAAAAAATATTGGTTTCTAAACGAAAACTTAAACGAATTACTTATGGCACGATAGTTTCAAGAGTACGACAGTGAATCGCCATAAGAGTACATTATAAAAGCGTCTGCGATTCCGTCTGGTGATGTGACGTCACCACAAAAGGACTCCGGGCCTGTAGTGTAGTGTGGCCTTGGTTTGGTCCTCATAACTTGGTAACTTCTTGATGACTTCATCATCCACCATTGATTAAGGATAAGTTTTCAATTGGATTTCGGCAAGTAACAAAGCTCTTACACTCCCTCTAAAACTAAAATTATTCCTTTTGAAATTAAAATATGCAGCCTCAAGTTTGTCCTTGACTTGAATTAGGAACTGATCTTACTCATATGTTTAATCATTTTTAGGACGTGGGAAGCAGGAAGCGAATTGGAGGTGTGACAAGTGCAACAACCTTAACTTTGGCTGGAGACTACAATGCAACCGCTGCAAAACAAGTAAGTCAATGGTTGGAGTTATGTAGCGTGTCTTTTGGTCAGATACACTGTATAAAAAAAGTGAAGTAGAGCGCCAGAATCTGGTGGGCTGATGTGCATTTATTTTAATTTTTGAATGGTTGCTTGCTAGTTTTTAGTGTTGTGTCTAAACTTTTCAGTAAAAACTTTAGAATTGACAGTAATTACTTTAGAAATTGACGGGATGCGACAATTTCCTGTGAGCTTATTGTAAAATGCTCAACTAATTAACTTATCATAATCTTTTTTAGGGAAGACTGAAAAAAGCAACGAAGTTGGTGGACTTGGTGTCGGAACGTAAGTTTTAACACAATTTAGATACTGCACATAATAGTACCTGGTGGACCGAGCCTTGCTCGGTAATATCTCATGATTATCAGATCATCCAATAATTATAAATATTTCAATGTCAGTAAATTGATAAATAGAAACCTTTTTATTGCTCAATGAACTCTTCATCCCACTCACTATATTTTTCCTTGATGGCTGGAGACTGCAAACAGCTGTTATGATTTCTTTATTTGTTTACACTTTCCTTGTTTATTTCTTTGCTATCGTTGCAACTCATATAAGACCAATGTTGAAATTTTACAACTTTAAAATTTGTTTTGTTACGTTATTAGATTTTCTCTGGCCAAGTAATCTGCATAAAACATTTTTTTGAGTCATAAATGACTTATTTCCAGACTGAAGAAAATCCTCAGAGCCATTTTTGAGATAATTGTGCAAACAAACAAACAAGTATGCACACACAGAAGAAAACATTGCTCATATAGGAATAAAGGATTTAATATACATTTTTAAAATTACAAATCACTTGCCTTTCATTTATTCTTTTTGTTAGAAAGAGTTTTAACAAAAACAATATATGAAAGGCAAGTGATCAGAGGATGGTTCAATTTACCATTAAAGCTTTTTAGTGTCTCTTGTATGTACGAGGGCCGTCCAGAAAGTAACAGACATTTTGTCTTTACATCTAGCCAGTGGTCTCATCTCTGTGACTGATAGAGCGGTCTAAACTTCCACTCCTGGTCCAAATCTGAGCTAAGTCTCGTTGCCGACTGATCACGCATTTCATCCTTTCAGCATTTCAAAATGGCCAGTGTCCTTTGAAAATCCCGCCAAATTGATTTAAACTAATAATGTTGCTTTTTTCAATTCCTTACCATTTGCAATCATTTTCCTGCCTAAAAATTCCCTTAACCTAGACAAAAGTTAATCACTTAAGACCAGACAACATGGGTTATACAGGTTCATCCTAAAATGTCTCACTTTATGCTGCAAAGTTCTGTGAAGTTGCTGCTGCTGCATGGGGCAGGCGCCACATCGGCATGGATCAGTAACACACTCGCCTGCAATTGGATTTATCCATGTATTATGTCTTGAATGGCACTTCAAGCCAACGTAGGGCCTCGCATTACGGAATGAACTTTTTAGGTCGCAAAACAAATTCAAAATCATATTACTCACATCGGTGGGATTTTTAATTGACAACACCATTTTGAAAAGCTGTAAAAAGGAAATGCGTGGTTGGTCGGCAACAAAACTTCGCTCAGATTTGGACCAGGAGTGGAGGTTTAGGCCTCACTATCAATGACGGAGATGGGACGACTGGGCTAGATGTAGAGACAAAACATCTGTTACTTTCTGGACAGCCCTCCTAAAATACCATTGGCGTAGACACTTCTTAACAGTGCTACTTCTTGGGGAAACTTCTTTTAAAATGTAAATTGCTACAGGCTGTAAAAAGCTGCTTTGCAAAAGCTACGGCTACAAAACTCATGCTACAGCTATAAAACTCCTGCTACAGCTACAGCTACTTTCAAAGAATAATTCTCACTTTTCCTGTCTTTCGCAATGGGTAAATTCAGGGAAACCACCACGAATATCAGAAAAACAACAGAACAACATGCTGTGACTACAACACAGCAGTTTACTGTTTTAGGCTGTTTGGGAGCTAAACAGTAAACTTTTTAACCTTTAAATTGTCATTAACACAAAATTTTCTCAAGGTCAAACCATTTTTACTAACTAGCCCCATTTGACAGGCACATATATAACAATATAAAAAGTGTATTTAAAACTAACAAAACCTACCTCAACTTCAGGAACTTGTAACTCAATCTTATGTTTCTTATTCCCATCTTTACTTCCATATAATTTTTCTCTATCTGTTGTTTCATGCAGCCTAATGATCGTCCCGCAATATTTAGGTAAGTTACTACTACAAGGGAGCCAAAAGTAGGCATCTTGTTTGTTAGAAAGAAGTTCAGACTATTTTGAGGTTTGATTTTAGTTTTGTTAAAAAAAAATATTAATTTACAATTGTTTGATAAGTATCTTGCTTACACAATTGTGGTTTTTTTACCTATGCATATGCAATGCAACAAAGGTAATTATGTAATCAACGATATGGTGACTAAGGTAATCAATTCCTTCTCAATCATTTGATTTTTTTTTTGTAAAAAATACTAACAATATATTGTTCTTCCAGAGCACTGATGGTCGGGGCGGGAGCGGCGGCCGTTGGCTTCCTGGCGCAAGGTTTGTGGAACGCGTTTCAAGGATCATCAGAATCATCATCTCCGCAGCCTTCTGCCCCACCGCTACCATCAGCAGGAAACAACGACACAGCTAGGAAGAGGCAAAGAGATGCTTTCCGGGCCCAAGGTGTGTCAAAAGAGATGATGTGTGCCATCTGCCTCGCAAACCCGAGAGAAATCTGTATGCTTCCTTGCAATCACATTTACCTGTGCGAAGATTGCGACAAGGAAGTGAAGACGAAATGTCCAATGTGCCAACAGCCCGTTACTGGGAAAAAAGCCATATATCTATAGATTTTTATGGTGACCAGTTTTTTTAACACCCTGATTTGGAATTAGGTTCGTATCAATGTAAAAAGGGTGCATTATAAGTCTTTAACTGTGAAACAGTGCATAAAAATAAAGTAGATGATTTTTTAATTTTTTTTGTTTTGAACAGGTATGTCATGGGAATGTGAAACTATCCTTGCCTTGTAATGTAATCAGATTGGAAAACTTGTTATATTTTGTTTTATGAATGTAATAAGGTTATAGGTGTAAATGCTTGGAAAAGTGAAAATGTTATCGTTAAAAAAATAGGTTTACATGAATCTCTGGTTTTAAATGAATGAATTTTACAAATATTCGCTTACTGTATATTAATTTGATCATCTTTCAGTCTGAATTTTTTTGGCTAGCATAATTTTTGCCTCTTATGAAATAGTAATTGGCACTTACCGTAGCTCAAAATACAAATGTCCCATGAACATTACCTAAATATAAGTTATTTTTATCATAGATAGAAAAGAGGAAAAATTACAATATCATATGTGGTGTATGCATTACTGGATTCATATTTGTTGATTTTCGTGATTCATGTACCGTATAAAATAAGTGAATTATACTCTTTTAGTTTAAACAATGTGCAATAAGTCTGATAAATAGTTGATGAAGAAGGGGTGGATAATAAACTGAGTTATATTTGTAGGATGTTTACACCAGCTAATGATTTTGGTATTAAGTTTGTTATGAAGATTTAATACCTGGGCAATGAATACAAAAAAAAACTCCAGTGATTCATGCGCTGACATTTTTGTACTTATGTACCAACAATTTCTCTGCCTTTTATAATACCACTTATAATAACAATGTGCTTTTTTTAAATAGCAGCACGTACGCCTTTACCAAGCTTGCTAAATTCAAATAAAACTTACTGAATTTTTTACATTAGAGCTGGTTTTTTTTATAGTTTCTGTGTTCAATTACTAGTCTGCTTCTTAATCGCATAACGTTGAAGTTGTGAAACAATTTAATAATGTTTTTTGTGGTTTGCAATATTAAAAAGTTCTGTTAATCATTCCTTGTGCCTTTAAAGTGTTTTATATTTTGACAGACGAATGTTTTATATCTTAATATTGTTATGAACCAATTGCACTCATTGTTACATTTTATGCAATAAATATATATTTCTTTGTGTATAGTTTTATTTTCAATAAGCGTCTTAATAAATTGCAACCATATAATCAGGCTCAAATGCAGATCCTGTCTATGGGATCTAACACTCTTTAAAGCTGAGTATAGTAAATCCCCTCTTAACCGACCTTGTTTTTACCGACGATCAAATTATCAGCCCTTGCTGGTCAAATATTAAAGATCGTTTTATCCGATCCTGTTTTGAGAATAGTTAGGTCTGATCGCCCTTTTCTAGGAATTGCGACTTGCCGTTCCCATATCCGGCGATGGGAACGTTATGCTCAAATCTACAGGTTATAACAGGTAAAATATTTTGAATATAGCATTCATTAATCTAGTAAAATGTACAGTAGATGCATTTCAGTGCATACAGTACGATAAAGGTCTGTGAATTTTTGTTTTTGTATCCAAAATCCAGTATCTAATTCATCAGCAGAGTAAACAAACACACACCTAGTGTACTTGTGTGGGTGGGGAGAAGGGGTCACAACCGTAGATATACATGAAACACTGGCAGGTTGGCGCGGAAAACAAGCCGGCGAAGACACTGTCTCCCTCACCACAGCCGGGGCCACCTTGCCGCGCGGCACTCACAGGCCGTAGGTATTAACCACTGTTTCTAAAACGTATACCTCAAGGTTTTACAATTTTGATATGTTTGAATATGGTAAATTTCTGTGCAGCATACGGCTGTAACAGTAGGCACACAAAAGGCTGCAATTTGTGGTTTCACAGGTAAGAATGACCAAAAATTATGTGGGTTTATTTATCTACTTTGCTTCAACTGTGAAACTATATTGTTTTGTCAGTGAAGACGTATGTCTTAAATTTACTTAATACACTAGTCCCATGACTGGCGTATTTATAATAAATTCTGTCACTTGAGGCTTAAGCCTGATAATTTTAGTGAATTGCCTTAGAAAATAAGCTATTACTGTCGTTTTAACAGAATGGAGTTTTAACAGAATGGACTAAAAATATCCGTTCAGGGTGCCCTCAGCAATCATATCAATTGATAGTTTTGTATGTCTACTTTCTTGATATCAAGTGAGTTTGTCGCGGAAAAGCATTTTTGTCTGTCTGATTATCTGATTAACATGTTCGCGGCGTCATGGGAGTGATCGCGGAACCCTAGTGCCATCCTGGTGGGAGCGATCGCTCCCAAACTGCAACGCGTTACAATATGATTAATTTTTAAAACAGGACCTGAGCTTGAAATCTGAAACTTTAACAGCACTGCTCAGTGGTATATTGTATTCTGTGCAATGGAAATTGCTGCTCCCACGGTAGGCGTGGCAGTTATAGTAACTTAAAGTCAGAGCATCAGGATGGCGGCAAGGAACGCAGAAAATCATCCCGCCGCGAACGTGTTAAATTGTTAACCAGTCCCCTATCTGGTCGTTCAAAAGAAAATCATACTATCAACAAAATAATTTGTATATTATACAGCAGGGTGTATTGATAGTGAATTTGTAAAGTTGTAATAGTCTACTTGACTACAAAATCTGAGTCTTCCATGAAAACTTGTAAAGATATTTCAAGTTTTGTTATCATGGGAAATTGTACTGCCCAAGAGATCACTGTAAAAACAAATCAAGTGGTTTTTTTTAGATATAAACTTTTGAATGGTTTCAATAACTGTATAAATATCAGAAACAATGATGATGATAGGTAGTTTATACGTCACTTACACCTGTCTGACTCGGATGATCAAAGGTCCAAGACAAGATCAGAAAGACGTCTCGAGATTTAAGCTCACAAATATTTTGTCTTACTCAGAACCTGAGTTAAATAAAACTTATAGTCTATAGTTTAAAGCTAAAATTAATGTTTTATGGAAAGTCAAAAACATTAACAGAAAAACCGATTGATAAATAGATTTATTTTTAAATTTATTTTAAATACTATACTCTTTTAAGCACATTTTATGTAATAAACATTGAGTGTCGCTGCTTAGGGGCCGGTTGGTGCTGCTCCTGCCGGCGACTGCCCGGTAGCGTCTCCCCCTCCTTGCGCCGCCGCCGGCTGCTTCGGCAGTACAACACTCCCCAGCTCCTTGCCCGCGTCATCCTTCACCTTGTACTTGGTCGCGGCGTACGAGCCTACAACATCAGCCTGCTCCGTCGTCGGCTCCAGACACCCCTGGTCCACCAGCTGTTTTGTCTCGCCGGCCAACTTGTTGTACTGGTCTTGATTCAAGCTTGCAACGAATCCTTTCGCTTTGTCTTCAGCTTCCTTCAAACTAAGGCAGGATTTTGCAGGTGTCGATTGTGTTCCCGAGGTCGGTGTCGATGTCTGTCCTGTCGCTGTGGATGCCCATGCTGCGACTTTTTTCGACCCGGGTACCGTCTAACTGGACCTGTGAACGTTCTTCAACCGCCGGTTTGGCCTGATCTTTTCCCTTCTTGCCAAAGATTTCTAAATTTGAATACTTTTGCAATAAACAACAACCCGAAGCTTCGTTTGATAAAGTAATGAATATCACGACAACCTAAAAAACAAAGAATATTAGTCTTAAACTGAAAAGAGAAAAGAGGTAGGTTTTTAAACTAAACAATAGTGGCTTATGCTGCTTTGTTTAACAAGCCACTAGTGTTCAGCTGAACAAGTTTTGTTATATATTTTTAATCGGATAGTACAAGTAAACATTTTTTAGATCACAAAAAGGTCACAAAGGGGATTTGTACCTCAGGTCGCTCATATTGAACATGGTGCCACAGGTTTTATCTGTCTGGGCTACTTAATATTTTAATGACTGGGTTGCTGAGGATGGATATTTTTTCACCAAACTTTAGCAGAGGTTGGATGGCCGCTAGGACATTAGGCGTTCTCCTCGATCAATGCACAATGCATTCCCACAGTGTAGGCCACAGTTCATATCGCCTAATCTCATGGCGCTTCTAGGAGGTTCCGCCGCTCCTCTTAGCTGTTAAGGGCAGTGTTTCCATCCGGGAGAAAAAGATATCCCTGGACTGACGTAAACATATCCCTGGTTATCCCTCGTCCGTGTCTTAATAATCCCTCTGTTCTCTGTTATCCCTCTTCATCAAATCTGAATTAATTATTGCTTCGCAGCCATAGGCCTACCAATGGATATCGCGTATAGCAACTGTGTTAATGTACCTGTCGGTACATTTCCTCAATATCCCTAGTTATTTGGAAAAGAATAACGTTATTATTTTTAAATATCTTTCCACCGTTATAATAACATTTTTCCACCTACAAATGGGCGGTATAAAACAAGATGAATTAAAATTAGGTAATGAAAGTAAATAGATGTTTTTACTTCTTTAAAGATTAATTTAAACTGAAAAGAAAACTTAAGGCTCATTTCAAAGTTTTTTCAAAATATGATTCAAGTCTCCAAATTTAAAACCAAATAATTCATTTAACAAACTTTTAAAATTTTAGAAAAAAAAATTATCAGCAATGAAGTACAAAACCTTATGTACTTCACCTTATGGATGAAAAAATCATGTATCATGTATGTATTTATGTATGTTATTATTTATTTGACCAGGCAAAAATAACCATTAAAAATATATGATCTTTGACACAATAAAAATAGGAATTATGTTTTTATATTTTGAATTGTGAATTATTTTAGTTCAAATGAGTTTTATGGTTGAATTATATGATTATGGTATTTATAAAGAAAAATGTGGCCCCAATTTTTATTTTATCATGTTAAAATATGCGCTAAATGTTGCTGAAATATAGTCAAAAGCTGTTGTTACAGCAATATTTTAATTTCATATTGAGAAGGCCCAAAATCCCTACAAGATCCCTCAATCTCGCTGATTATCCCTAGTTATCCCTCATCCCTCGGAGGCACCGAAAATCCTTAAAAAGGGATTTTTATCCCTCAAATAATGGAAACACTGGTTAAGGGGGTGTCTCCCCCTGATCCCCCCTATCTTTGCCACTGGCTTGTACTACAGTCATTCTGCTTCATTGGGTCAGAATAGATCAAACTAGTTAGTAGTGGTGTATGCGATCTGATCTGTTTGTCAAAGACAATTCAGTGCTGTCGTTTTATCGTCAAGTGTAACGTGGCAGGTTTACCACCTATAACGTGACAGTTTTATCACAATGTAATGTGGCAAGTTTATCACATAAACGTCATAAAATGTGACATTTTTATCTCATGTGTTGTGGTACTGGCGCGCTTATTACCTAAAACCTAAAACGTGACATTTTTATCACGTAATGTGGCACCTACAACATGGCAGGTTTACCAACTATAACGAGGCAGTTTCATCATAGTGCCCAGCCGGTTTGTGAGAAGTTTTTTTTCTCATTCACGCAGTTCCCTGGAAATAATATCAATCTCGGCCATCAGATTTTAAAATCGTAAGGACTATATCATGATTATTGTAAGGACTATATCATGATTATTGTAAGGACTATATCATGATTATCGTAAGGAGTATTCATGATTTTAAAATCATCATGAATACTCGTATTTTTAACTGCTTCTAAGACCATAAAAACTAAAACCACCTTACTAAATTAAAACCACCCAAAAAACACCACGGAAAATCCAATTACGTTACCAATCCACTCTGGCTTTCTCCGACATGTTTAGTTTTGTGTATTTTCATTTGAGTTAAAATATTGATTTAAGCTTGATAATTATCGATCACAAATTAATGCAAAGAAAAAGAACTAACATTTTTCGCAATAAGGTTTTTTATACTGTGGCTTATTAACAAACCAGAGGTAGCTAGAACTTAAACCAATTTTAAATTTTTACAATAAATACTTACAACGGATATCATAAACTTCATTGTGATTTAATTCAAATTAACTGTGAAAATCAACTTTAAAATTTGGTCTTAAGTAGGCTTGTGTAATGTGCTATGGAACAAGAGGGTGCAGTTGGCTGGCTACACAATGAAACAATCATGGTAATTATGAAAATCGAACTAAAATGATAGGAACACCTGCTGTAATTATCGTGGACTCTGCAATGTTGGGTTCGAAGAGTAGACAAACTACATAATTCTCAACAAATCTTTTATACAGAATGCCTCGGAACTACCAATATGTTTAGGTAGCTCCTGGACCTGAACAAGTAAAAATATCATATTCAACATTTTGAAATGTAAAAATTTACTCATATACCCGCAATTTATTTTTTTTGTCTCAAATGAAAATAAAAAGTTATACGATTATATTATTACAAGAAGGTTTGTTGGTAATTTCTCTTATTTTGACGAAAATATATACATAAAATATATCCCCATTTATACCATCAAACTGTAGATTAATAATTAAAATATTATAAAATGTAAAAAACGTATACTGTATAAGGAATGAGTATAAATATTTTATGAATGATTTTCTAATTTCAGTTACTTATTATGATTCAATTTACATCAAATGTTTTATTATTTTCCTTTCAAAAAGACAAATAAAACATAATTTTCAAAATTACAATTCAATTCTGACGATGACCCCTCCTCCTGCACATCATCCTCAGTCCTGACCCCCCCTCCCCTACTTTCAGATGACGTAATCAAACATGGTCCGACTCTAGTTATATACAGGGTGTTGATAAAAAACCCTTCAGGACTTCAGGATATGGTTACTTACATAAAAAATAAGAAAAAGTTCCTGTAAACATGGGTCCTAAATTGCTCGGGTATCCGTCTGTCGGTCTGTATGTGTTTTAACATTATTTTGCATAACTTTGGAACTATAAAGACACATCTTCAAACAACTTCAAACTTGGTATGTAAATGCTGACTAATAGTACCTATTTTGGTGCGGAGTAGAAAGTTTCTTCTTTGTACCATTTGAAATGGCAGCCATTTTTAGACTATATTTTAAAACTTTAATGTCTTAAAAACCGTAAATTTTACAGAAATTATAGAAGGAACAAAAACATTGCGTAATTTTATTTCCTACAAAACTATATAAAGATCGAACTACAATTAACGGAGTTATTGCAATTGTTCTAACAAAATAATGGGAATATTTGCTGTAACTGCCATAAACAAGCATGTATTCCGTTAGAAAAATTGAAATAACTCCGTTAATTGTAGTTCGATCTTTATAATCTCTATATGGTTTTGTAGGAAATAAAATTATGCAACAATTGCGATTATGCAACTATGCAATTGCCATTATGCAACATTTTTTGTAAAATTTACTGTTTTTAAGGTATTATTAAGTTTTAAAGTAATACATATCATTAAATGTGTATGTTTGTGGTCAATGCAAGACTACAGAAAGTTCAAGGCATAGATTAAATATACCCAGCAGGGTATAATGACTGCTGGGTATATTTTATCTATGGTTCAAGGTCAGACCCACCGTCAGACCATAAGGTCAGACGTTGTTATAAACCATACAATCGTGGCTGCTTGTGACGTTGGGACTCGTTCAGTTTTTATAGGAGCGGTTTGGTTAAAGTTTGCTCAGTATTACCAACCTTTACAGTTTTATATGTCGTGTTGTTAAACATCTTTGATGACGAATAAATTTGGATGATTAGGTTCAACATCGCAGTTACTATATAAAAAATATTTTTATGTAGTTTGATTAAAAATTATAAATATTCAAAATAAGTTGTTTCACAGCGCTTTTACTTTATAATATCTTGAATATGTGGTATTGAGTTTTAGTATGTTTTCCAACTTGTATGAAACAGGCAACAGAACAGACGGTCTTAACCAAACCCAAACATAACCTTAAATTATCATTGATGTCATATTATGTCATCACAAAATTAATCGTCGTAGTCATAGAAGTTGTTACAGATCACATTCATCGAGGCTAGTTTACAAATTGAAGTATTCTGTTGCTTTGGGACTTCTTAGATTCAAATACTGAAATAGAACGCTCTCTGTGGTTACTTTTTAGTCTCTACTCCAATCGTGTTCCTATACATATTAGTAAACTTTAATCCAGGGACCTAAACATGAGTGGAAACAGTAAGTAAAATATTTTACTTCCTTTCTTACTTTTTTTAGTTGGCTATTAGACGGCTCCCTATGCTCTTTTCCCACTCGCATTTGATCAGAATAATCTGATTCGGTTATTGATTTTAGTGTGTGTTATACATGGAGGTTACTCTTAATACTGAGGTCAGCACTTAATATTTTTGCGGGTATGCTGATTTTCTCAGGTCGGCAAAATAAGAACTAATTACTTTTATGTTTTTTACTTTACTCCCTCACATTGAATGACTATGTAGGCTATGTTGTCGCCATTTCAAGAAAAGTATAAAAGTCAAACTAGCCAATGCAAGAGTACCGCTCTTCAAAATCACACAGAAAATGGTTAAAACTCCGTTAATATCCAATTGATCTCGACAATTCCTTCATATTGTTCAGCTTGCTCTCCCGGTTAATTTGAGTACAGGCGGGACCAACCTCCTAGACAGTTTTTTTGGGGGTTTTCTGATTTCCCGGGGTTTTCCAGCCGTGACCGCCAAAAAAATTATCATTTCCGGAATTAGCACAAATATATCCTAGAGGGCCTATATTTTGAAAAAATTCCATTTTCGAGACCAGCTCTGGAGATTAAGTAGTTATTTTACTACTTAGTGGCAATCTCAAAACAAAAATTGGGTGTAAGTTGATCACGGACTGTACATTAATCATGGTCACAAGTAAAATGATCACCTCCAAGCAAATCTGGTTAAGACATAATATTGCAAAATAATGGGTGAGATTGCATAGTCATGGCTACGAGTCATACTTAAATTACTTTTCTTTATCTCTGAGGAAAGACTAGGCCTACCGATCGCTATGTTTCCAGTGCGTCATGTATACTCTGCACCCTTTGGTTTATGACAGGGTAATCCTAATTTAGTATCTCTTTAAAAACGGCAACTAGACAGACAAAACATAATCTGTCGTTAGGATGGCTACGACAGTCTGACACAGTGATCCCTATGCTTGATATCAGCTGGAAATGGTATTAATTACTGTCCAATTGATGTTGGCTGTAATATAACAATTGCTTTAGACCTATACGTGACCCGCCAAGAGAAAAGGGACCTTAACTTCCATTTTTTTTTAAATTGAGTTATTAGTAGCCTATATCCTTAATCTACATTAAACACCAAACAAACTGGTGAAAGAATTTTCAAAATATCTGAGAAAATGCCAGAGTTATAAATCTTTGAATTTGAAGTATTAAAAACATCAATTTTAGGAAATTGAGGTCTAAAGTTTTGCAAATTTCTATCTTAAATTTTTCTGTTATAACTTACATTATCGGTTATGTTTTATATATCATTTTGTCAGAAATTTAAAGCTGAATATGAATCCACCATTGATTTTCTATCATTTTTGTTTGTATTTTTTTGTCAAATGTTGCTGAAATAGATGTTAGTAGAAAAAAACACGTTTTAAAGACAAAATGTCTTGTTACGTGATAAATAAAAACTGAAGTTAATTTTAATTTTATACTCAAATAAGAATTTATTATAAAAAATCTTAACAATATATGACATTTTATTAGTGTCTGAGGTTTTACTTTTTTATTTGTCAAACTACTAGTAGGCCTATATTTTTGTTTGTATTGAAACTTCACCTGGACCAGGAGCTACGTTGGTAAATGTTTACTTTCCGGTACTCCTCCCGAAATTGAAATTTTTTTTCCAAAATGTAGGAAATAATGCTCTGATTCTGAAAATGATAATTTTTTCCGCGGAAAACGTCGGGAAATGCCGGAAAATCGGAAAAACCGGACAAAGATTTTTACCTCGGAAACGGGTCATGTGGGTACTCAAATTAACCAGGAGAACAAGCTAAATAAGAATATGCAAGAATTTTCAAGATCCGATGTATATTTAAGGAATTGCAGCAAAAAAAGTGTCGGAAAAGCGGTAGATTTAGACAAGTTATTTTTGGTTAATGTTTTATGATTTCGCTTAATTTGTGGTAGCTAAACTTAGGTTTTGATACATTAAGTAAGTTTAGATAAGTAAGGGTTAGGTTAGGTTAGGATTGGTTAAGTTAGGTCAAGGTTGGTTAGGTTAGGTTAGGTTTGGTTAGGTTAAGATAGCTTAGGTTTAAATAAGATAGGTTTTAATGGCAAAGTTTGTATTTGTTATTGTTAGTTATTTTTTTATGTATTTTTTCCACTTTCCCAACCTTATCTTTACTTTACTAAAGAATTTTAAACAAATCCTAATGTAAACTTAACCTAACATAATGTAACCTAACCTAACATAGTATAACCTAACCTAACCTTACCTAACTAAACCTGACCTCATCCCATCCTAACTAACATAACCATACATAATAAACTAAAAATGAATGTTTATCACCTAAAATGACCTTACAAAAATAATTTATCAACTTATTTCATATTTTTTTGATTTTTTTTGTTACCTTATGTTGGATCATGAAAATTCTCTCTTATTATTGTTCACCTCTCAATTTCCGTTGATTTGAGTACCCACATGACTTATTTCTGGCAAAGTGTTTCTTCGACTTTTCCGGCACTTTTCCGGCCAGAATTTGTTAATATCCATCGGATCTTGAAACTTCTTACATTTTCTTGTTCAGCTCACTCTCCCGGTTAATATGAGTACCCACATGACCTATTTCCGTTTAAAAAAAGTTTTTTTCGGCTTTTCCGATTTTCCGGCATTTTCCGACGTTTTCCGCGGAAAACGGTTATCTTTTCTGGAATCAGCGCAAAATTTCCTATATTTTGAAAAAAAATTTCGATCTCGGGAGGAGTACTGGAAAGTAAACATTTACCGCTACGTTATCGACTACTTATTTTGGAAGATTCAGTACATTTTATGATCTGATTCCTGGATCAAGGCTTGGCAAGATCTGCATTTATTCCTCACAGAACTCTCGTGTTTTCTTAACTTCGAAGCGTTAAAATAGCACTGGGGATGTCAAGGTCCCCTTTCTCCAGATTGCAAGGGATTCAAAAAACTAATTTAACCATATTAAAAGTTAAATTAAGGTGTAAGATGGACTGAATATTGTTTGGAAACATATAAACAGTAAGAAACAATAAAAATCAGAAAATGTGTTTTCTTTTACCCTATCCTCTAAAACTAGCTGTCCTGTAAAATTTTGTCTGGGAAGATAAGATCCATTTTCCCTTGGCGGGTCACAATTACAACAATCAATTGCTCTATAAATCATGTTAGTTCAACAAACTAAGACATAGTTACAGAGAATAGCCCCAGGTTTATCGAACTGACATCCTCACATGCTTTGGGCATTTTAGGGGTTCTAAAGCAGTATGGCCAAGATACCTTAGGAATTGTTTTATAGGTGATTTAAGAAAATCAGCTTAATAGAGTTTTGCAGATGTACTCACGATATATTAGCCTATTTATTTAAATTGTAGGCACTAATTAGACATGTTAAATTATTTAAAAAAGGAAGATGTTTTGATATGGCAAATGTCCGAAAAAATCAAAATCAAAACAAACTCACCATCACCAACAATGAATTTCAAACGAAGAAGATGGAAGATGTTCAGTATTTACCCTACACTGTGATGTTTGGTTTGGTTTGGTTAAGTTGATATAATTTATAACATTCCATTAATCAAAATATAATTTACTAATATGGTAATGATAATAATTTAAACAACATAAGTAGGTATTATAAATTTTACTATGAGTTTTGTTAAAAATTATATTAGCCTATAATTTTTTACAGAAAAGAACAATAATAGCAATGAAGGAGGAGGAGGTGGAGGTTTCGGACTTGGAACGTAAGTTCAGCTTTTTAAATATTCATTTAGTTATTTACAGTAGCTCAGAAATTGCCACAAAACATAATTCAAACAACTATATTACTGGTACAGCTTTGCTTGCAATGGTTTTCACAGTTCCACTAATATACCCGATACATGGCCTTACTGAAAAACAGCAAACTCCAATTAGGTAGCTGTTTACTTGAAATTTCTATTCCAATGTGAAATCTCAAGGGAAAATATTGTACAAAATAAATGCAAAATTCATACTGTACTGAGGTATTTCCAAAGACATCTAATTATTAAAATTGGTTCAGAACTGGAGGAGGAGACGATCACAAAAACCCCTATTAGCATATATTTATTAAATATAGATTTTCATAATGCACATTTAAAATTCACATCTCCCTAACTTTGTTTTTGTTCAACTTTTGGATTTAAGAACAAATATCATCTCCCTCATCCTATTATACTCAACTGAATTGCGTACAGTATTGTTACTGAAGTGTATTTATTTTGTTTGAATTAATATTAAACTTTATTTAAATTAATTGATAAACATTATTTGAATAGGGTAGTTTTTTTATATATAATATTCCTCAGATTATCTAGACTCTAGACTGATGATGGAGTTCTGATCGGCATGGCAAAAAATCCGGTTAGTCTGAAGATATCATTTGATGGCTTAAAAAGCAATCAAGTAAATAGTGATACTGCAAATTAGTATGAAGAATATAAAACATATTTTACTCGTACATAATTTTGAAGAGTAAAATGCAACATGATAAATAGCATTTATGAAAATATTACTTAGGTATTTATTAAGCGTTTATGTTACCGCTACGTCTGGCACTTAAAAGGTCTAACTAAAAGTTCAAATCATTGATGATATCTTATTCCTTAGTATTACCCCATGACACGAATAGGCTTAACTACAAGGGGTAATGTGTTGTACCCATGTTAACCTTAAGGACAGGGCCGGATTTAGGCATGGGCCACATGGGCCCGGGCCCAGGGCGGCAAATTTCTAGGGGCGGCAAATTTTGAAGGCCAGTTAAAAATTTGCTAAAATAATGTAGAACTTTTTATGCAATGTTTTTGTTTTCTATCAGACTTATAAACTAATATTAATTATAAAAAGTCCGGAGGGAAGTGTTTTAGTACATTTTTTATATCAAATTACACCATTATTTTGCGTAGTGCGTCACTGGCGCGGAAGGGCGGCAGTCGATGTACTCAATGGTGCGAAAGCTTATTTTCTGGTCTGGGCGCTGGCGCTGAGTTTATTCGGGGTAATGGTGGAATCGGATCATAAGAAGGAGGGGCGAGGAGGGCAATATGTTTATTTTTGTAAAAACACTATGCGAAATGACGGCCGTGAAAATGTCTGAGAGTTTTACCAACAGTTTGACAGCTGAGAGTTTAACGCGGCTGCGATACATTAAAACCACCAAGAGATTTAATTATTACGTCCACTCTGATACAACTGAGATTACTGGCTGCGATACAACCGTAAGATTTTATTGCCGCGAAATGACCAAACCATATTTGCTGCAGATATTTGAGGTATTTGTCTAAAAACACGATCGAGATTTTTCGCATGCAATACAACTGACTGGTTTGACGACCGCTTTAGAACCGACGGATTTACAGCCACTATATGACTAAGAGTTTTTTTTAAATAACCCATGTTCGCAAGCCACGATACAACCTAAACATGAGCTGTTATTGCCGTAATATGACCGGTAAATTTGCTAGTTGCCGCAAAACCAAAGCAGGTTGTTTACCAGGTTTCACATTTATTATTTCCGACTTTTTTCTACATTTCCCGACTATTTAAAAAAAAATCACTATCAGTGAAATTAATCATGATGCCTCCTTCAAAAGAGCGACAGATTATCTGCCACAAAATGACCGAGATACATGCGTGCCAACCGCTGTAAAATGACCGATTTTTCGGCCACGACATGACCAATATGTGCGACGGTCGCGAAAAAAAGCGAGCGACTTTTCGACCGCAATGTGACCAAGAGATCTGTCGATGGCGATACAAGCAGGCAATTTTCTGGCCACGAAACTACCGAGAGATTTTCCAGCCGCGATGTAAACGACTGATTTCCAGCCACAATATTACCGAAATATTTTTTTTATGATTAGATCGAGAGATTTGCCGGCCGCTATGCCGATACCAATGATGAAAACGGCTATATTTCGTTTCGTTCTAACTCAAATATCGAAATTCCCGACCAAATGTTTAAATTCATCACTTTTTCCCGACTTTTAGCGAAGTTTTCCTAAAAGAAAGAAGCTAACCGAGAGACTATGAAACGGCCGAAATAAATAGAAGGCGATAATGAAGCTTTAGTAGGCCCCTAGCCCCGAACTGGCCGAGAGATAATCGTGGCGAAACAATCGAGAGAATTTTAGACCGCGGCAATACGACCATGAGATTTTTTTTTGCCACAAATTAAATACATTTTTCAGTCTTGTTAACGATTTTAACATTGGAAAACACCACAATATCTGTATAACTTTATTCTGCGAGGCCTTTCGCCAGCTGGTATCAGCAGACACATATACAATCACAAATATTATTGTGTTTTAATTTTTAATGTAAAACAATATTCAGGTTTAGCTAATAAATTGTAATCCCAAATTATTGGGCAGAGCAAGGCCCCCCCCTCCGAATTACGCATGGTGAGTTCTGGAAAATTGTCACGTTTGGGAGGAGGGGCGGCGAAATGCTTTGGGCCCATGGGCGGCAAAATCGTAAATCCGGCCCTGCTTAAGGGTACTGAAAAACTAGAATAGTTTGCTCATTTCTCTTCATATCATGAGAAGACTTTTTGTGTGACATTAAGTTACAACCTAGGCCCACCTAATTTTGGTCTAAAATTCCCAAAGATTTAGATTCCTGAAACAGCAAACCTGGATTATAATCACCTCCCCAACGTTGAACGTATATGGGAAGTAAATAAAATTGTATAGGTTGCTTACTTCTTAACATATTTTCAGAAAACTTGACTTGTAATGGCTTTATCTAGTAGATTTACTCGATTATAGCCTAAACTCCTGCATTATTTGCATTTCTGTTGACAGAAAACCTATAGGCCCACTCACTTCCCATCTTATTCTTATGGAGAATATTTTTGCATATTTATTAACAGACATACGTTGATTTAACTTGAAGTGAGGCTACAAATAAATTATTTATCAAAGCCATTGAAATTCGCTGAGTTTGCAGATCTGCTGTTTTCAATTGAGCATTATCAATCCCTTCCCTCAACGGGCAGCACTCACCTCGGATAAGTTATCCTTTGGGACTCATGTTAAAGGTTGAACATAAACACATAACTCATCACACACCAGAATCGCATTAAAATATGTTTGAGAATCCCCTGAGTTTTTACTCCAATATTCCAGGAGAGCTAAACAAATTTTTCGCTTTTCTCAATTGAGTCAGTGAATTTTTTCCACATGCTCCATCGTCTAAATAGCCAGATGTTTTTAATGGAAAAGCATTAGCATAAAACCTCAGTGAGACTCAGCATATGTTTATTTTTATCGTGCTTTTCGTTTGTGCCTTGTTTTATGGTTGTGTTCAGCCTATAACAAGAGTCCCTTAGGATAGCATAACCGAGGTGAGTGCTGCCCAGTACGGAAAAAATACATCAGTATACTTTTAAATTTTGTTTTTATTTGAAAGAAAAATTGTAATTCAGGAAGAAGTTAGGCTTACTTTTGTTGGAAGATGATATGAAAATAATAATATTCCTATACCTCGATATGGAGCGTGATGGTGCTGTGACCTAGCGGAAATGATTCACCACACCACCCACAGAGAAGAATCTAACAAAGGTCGCTTTTAAATGGGTCTTCTGTTGCACCCAAGTGCTTGCTAGTTACAGTTAAATTCAGCTACAGTTAAGTTACTAGTTACACCCAGTTACCAGCTACAGATAAGTTAAATTAGGAGAGGACAGTGACGGTGCTTCTCTCTCGCGGCGTTAATGGGGAACTATTTTTTATAAGTCCTCGACACCAGCTGAGCGCAACATTAGAAGATACCTCTGTTTGATTCTCCGCTGTGCACCACCTTAATTCATGCAATCTTTTCCACTGTCGATGGAATTTCCTGCTTGTCTGACAAATGTTGTGGGTTCTTGACTGATTACTCTCCCGCTTTTTTTCAGAGCCGTGTTGCTGGGTGCAGGGGCGGCCGCAGTTGGTTTCCTGGCGAGGGACATCTGGAACACGATCCAGGACCAGCCTTCGTCTTCCAGCGGCCACGAGGCGAGAACCCCTCCGCCCCGCCAGCCCTCCACCACCGGCTCCAACTGGGAGAAAGAGACGGACAAAAGATTCGGGGCTAGGAAGAAGCAGAGAGAAGCTTTCAAGGAACGGAACGACGCTCCTGACGAACTGAAATGTATAATTTGCTGCGACAATCCGAGGGAAATTTGTTTGGTCCCGTGTGGTCATGTATGTCTGTGTGAAGACTGTGCTGATAAAATAGACACCATATGTCCGATGTGTCAGCAAGCCTTCACGGCCAAGAAAGTTATCTATATGTAAATCGTATATGGGTTTTTATCCCTCCGATATTTTAATTGGAACTAATTTATGATTTTAATATTTATTAATATGATATTAATCTAAAATAAACATCACTAAAGATGTCAAAATTTTGTTTTAATAAAACAAATAATTTTTTTTTTTTGGTTTCTGTGATAGGTATCGAGCTTACTCTGTATGACCTGATTTTATTATTTTAAGGAATTTTAAATTGTCTTGGATCGTACGATAACCTCTCGATGTGTGTTCTGTGTAACATAGCTTTGACGTCCGTCTTGTTGACTGATATTTTGTTTGTTATAGTTATGAGATTTTTCACAATATATTGTTATAGAATTTGTTTGAATACTCATTTCAGTAACCTAATTTTAGAGAATTTCCCCTATAGGGAAGAAGCTATTACCGTAGGTCTCATGGTAAGACCTAAGCCCGAGACCATGATAACTTTTCGTTTTGGAGCCACCAGAAGCAAAAAACACCATTCGTTCGGATTTATATATAGGATATTAGGGGTGGACGGGATTGGATTTTCAGTTCGGGATGGGACGGGACGGGATTTTTTTCTTCCCTCTTCAATTCGGGACGGGACGGGACGGGATTTTTGTCTTCCCTAAATCTTTGGGAAATGCTCGTTCACGAATTTATTTTCTTTATTACAGTAATAGTATTAGGTTAAAAACAATGTCTTATATAAATGTTTGTACCGTCCCAACTCAAAAAAATTCAAGAAATAAATTTAAGTGAAAAACTAACTTATATGCAATTGACAAAATCGCAAACATAGAAACACATAAAAAAGTAGTAACACAATGAAATTGTTAATTATAAATAAAATACAAACTCATATAAAAATGGTAAATAAAATGTACTGTTTATGTATTATTATTTTTCATTAAATTTGAATTTTCATTCTTTCTGATTTGAATGCATTGAAAAATAATAGAAATAATATAAGAAAATAAGAAATAAATAAATATAATATGCATTTTTTAATGTTTGATAGAAACACAATGGTTTTTAAGTTTCTGCTTTTTGATTTATTGTTTGGTTTCCAAAAAGCCAAAAGTAAAATACTAGAGTGGTTGTTGCATGTTGACAATATACTGTCATGTATAACATGTTATTGTATTTTTATTAACTTTGGGCTTTGGAGTTCTTGTTTTAGGAAATGACTCTATGACTCATAACTTTTCCAGCACTTTAAACCACGGTAAAAAAATTAAAATAAATTAGGTTCAAGATGACAACCATACCACTAGTTTTTCCAAGCTTAAAATTATAAATTTGAAGTTCACAACTCCCAAACATAATATTTCTTAAGTTACATAAAATATTAATTACCTATGTATTAGAAATTTCTTAAAAGTCCCAAAGACTTTACTTTTGTCATTTTTTTACTTATTTATGAAAAATAATCATACTTTCAGCTGGGATTCAAAGAAATCTGAATTAGTTTAGAAAATTAAATCAATGGGCAAAACCACAATTTATAGCAGGCCAATGTGGCCGTCAATATGAAAAATCATTGCTGTCACGCCTTATAGCAAGTTATTTCCGTTGATTAACCGCTATCAGTGAATAGCCAGGATTGCTTTTCACACCCAATTGCGAGTTAGCAATCCTACATTTGCCGTTTATTAACGATCGGCAAATACGCGCGATAGTTTTTCACGGCGGATCGCGAGTTTCGTAAAGCAACATCGGCCGTTAATCCGCGATCGGCAAAGACGCATTCGTTCGTAAATTCCGCAAAGCTGGATTTGCCGTCTATTCGTGATCGGTAAATACACGCGATCGTTTTTCACGGCTGATCACGATTCCCGTAAAGCTACATCGGCCGTTAATCCGCGATCTACAGATACGCGCTTGCGTATTTCGCGGCCGTTCGCGAACAGCGCTAATCTATTTTTGCCGTTCATCCGCGTCTGGCAAATACGCGCGATGGTTTTTCGCTGCCGATCTAGAGATTTGCAAAGTCGCATTTGCCGTTTATTTACGATCGGCAAATACGCACGATAGTTTTTAACGGACAAACGCGAGTTTTGCAAAGCCGGATTTGCCGTTTATTCGCGATCGGAAAATACGCGAGATCGTTTTCCGCGGCCGATCGCGAGTTTTGCGAATCGCTGTTTATTTGCGATCGCTAAAACGATCCCGTCCCGAAAAATTTCCCGACGTAAATAAAACCCCGCCCGAAAATCAAAAATCTAATTTTCCCGAAAATTTCCCGAAATTTCGGGACCCGACCATCCCTAATGTATATATATACATCGTGTCTGTTAGCACGATAGCGGCCGGAAAAATGGTCCAATCTTAATGAGAATTGGTACAGACGTGTAAAGTGGTAATCACTCGGACGAGTTCGTGAACCAGCCCCGGACGAGTTCGTGAACCAGCCCGATCGGATCACCGGAAGGGGGGGTAAAGGGGGTTAAACCCCCCAAAAATGAGTTTTTTGAGTTTTTTACATAGAAAAATAAAATTTAACGAATTTTTAGTTGGCACCATTTAATTCAGCTCAAAAAAAAACAATTTAGTATTTTGAATCACTGCTCTATGTCCATTAGTTACCGAGACATTGAAAGTGGTAAACACAGTACGTTGTCCCAATGTTAACCTTATGGGAAATAAGTAAAATTCTATATCTCCGTTATTTTTCAACATATCTTGATAAAACTTGGTAAATAGCTTCTTCTAGTTCAGATCTACTAAATATTGAGTTAAAACCACCCAGTTTTAATATACCTGTAGCAGCAAACCTGCATACTCATTCCCCATGTTATTCTTATGGAGCTTACCAAAACATGTCAAATCTCGTTATGTTGGATTGAAATGTGTTGTTTTGCATTTGAAATTCGCTTAGTATGCAGGTCTGCTGCAACCGGGGTATTTTAAATTGAGGTAATGAGAATTATTCAGCTAAGAATCTATATTATTAAAAGAATTTCTGGGATTTTGTCCAGAGCAAATCTACCACTAGAAATTAATTTTTCTACACATATTTGGTATCAAATTAAAGCTATTACTCTCTAGATGTGCCTTTTGCCGGTTTCGAAAACATCCCATGAAAAGCCTTCACTCAGGAGGCTTTTGAAAATTCAGCGAAAGTGCTAATATCTGTGGGAGAACCTGTGAACTTTTTCAAATTGACATTTGTTAGCAACAAAACAGATGATCAAGATTTGAAATAGTTTCAGAGATATGGCACAGAACGCAGGACAAGCAAATGTCATTATGATTTTGATTTTTTTAAATACTGAAGTTTTTTTAAGACAACAGTGAATGAGGAAGAGAGCATTTGCCATATTGAAACTAAGACCAACAGTCTGTAATCATATGAATTTACTGTATTTCTTTTCTTAAAAAGCAAACTTAAAAAGGAACATAGGTAAATAGGAGGTGCTCTGGAGATGGGATTTTATAAGAAATTATTGACAGTGAAGACACATTGATACATGTTTCGTTTTGAGCTTTAAAATATCAATTAGTTGAATGTTAACCTAAAAATTCAAGTTTTAAAACACATTATATATTTAAAACCTGTATTTTGTAAATGTACTTGGAATGGGATATTAAAGTGTTAACGGTTAGCCTATCTATTTTACTCGATTTTGAAATGTACCATTAACAATATGCCTAAATTAATGAAGGCTGTTTAAAGAAAGTTATGTTATTTGCTTAGGTAAAAATTTGCCAAATATGAATTAAATATGCGAAACAAAAAGCGAGTCTGTTTGAAAATTTAATTCTTTGGCCGTTATGTGTGTTGAAAAATTTGTTTTTACGGCGAATGGCTATTATGGAGGCGATTTTACAAAATGTTATTTAGAGATTAAAGTTCATCGGTAAATCAGTGGTTTGTCCATCTTCTTACCGACTGTTGTTAAGTCCTAGCAAAGATGAATGCAAGACACTGACACGTAGATGTTGTGTAGAATTAACTCTAAAACAAAGACATGAAAAAGTGCCAAGCAATGAAGATCCATATAAATTAACCCCCATTTAATGTGAAATGAGTGCTGACGCACTGAAATTTCAAAGTGTAGAACGTACAAAAGTGTAAACATGGACTAAAGCAGGTGAAATAAATGGACTTCTCAAATTCCATGAGGAATTTCTTACCCATATTGAAGTTTCGAGTATAAAGTAATAAGTTATTTTTAAAAGTTTGCCCCGATGAGAAGTTGAATTACTGGCAATTTTATTCCAGTGCTATGATAAAAAATTTGTAGGAAACTAAAAAAAATCATAAAAATTCACTAAGTTCATCATTGAAAAGTATTTTACGCTGCAAAACTCCATACATAATCAACATTAAACTAAAGCCAACTTTACCAAGTCATTTTTATAAGTCACGAAGTGACGCGGGCTGCTAGTAATAATTAAAAAAGAATTAATAAAGAATAGTTTATTGGAAAGTTTGGTTTTGGCCGTGTTTTAGGGTTACTTGTGTTATGTTTCTACAGTAATTATTTTGGAAAATAGGTTGATAATTATAGTTTATTTTCTGAATAATCAACAAATGGCTTTAGAATTATGTTAATAGAATCCTAAATCAATAGATTTCATTTTTAGGTGTTTAGAGGATTACCTGTTTCTAACCGACTTTTTAAGCTATCCAACCTAGATCTGATCCTGTTAGGGTCTGATAAGAGGGGGTGTACTGTATCAAATGTTTAGTACTAGAAATAACCGTTCTACAATTTTATTTCTAATTGCATGCTTGGCCAAGCGTGCGCCACCTTGTTAATTGTCCAAGAATGCCTCCAAATTAAACTTTGCCTAAATTTGAAAATTCATTAAGGCTCTTTTCTTCTTAGAACATGTTGGCTAACATGAGCGCCTAAGCTTTTTGATGGTATACCATATGACTTAGGAGTTCCTGTTCATTCATCGTTCTGTTCGATCAACACATGCTTACCAACATGTTCGACAGTGTAAGGAGTTCTCTATTGGCTCCAGTTGCCATATATAATTTTCTCTGAATTAATTGTGAGTTTTAGAAACAGAGGTTTAAGATCAAATTGAAATTTCTCTCAAAAGAACATGACTCTATCGAAAATTAATTAAAACATTAGCCTTTATGTTCATTGGAGATTGTTAGTGAAATTTTGATTGTGAAGAACTTTGTCTCAAAGGTTTTAAGTCCTCTTAGCCCTATGTCAACCCTGGCCTTTCATATACCTTTTTGACTCTCATATGCAGCCTTCACGGAACAGCCTTGGCTTAGCAACGATTAAGCAGCAAAAACCACCTTTTTATTATGATTTAAACCTAATTTTTAAGAAGTCCAAAGTAGTATTTAATTTTATTTTTGGCTAATTAAAAATTACAAATGTTAATAAAACCTAAATTACAAAACACATGTACAATTAATGAAAGAAAACATTTGATAACAGCAGCGGATTTTTTATCAAAATGAGTTGTGAACTTAGTTTAATAGTAATATTTTAACTAAATATTTACAAATTTCTATTTCAGTGGCGTTTGTTTGGATTAATTTAGGTTGGATTTGTAGAATGTTGAATGTTTCCACTTCCAGGCAGGCTGGAAAAGTGAAAACAGAAATATACCTGAAAAACTTAAAAAATCCTAAATTCCCTACAGTTAAAACAAATTTATGTATTAGACTTACTTACACTACATGTGCCAAAGAACACAAGGTACCAATAGTCAAAAAAATTGTCTTACCTTGAAATACTTTTCCAGACTCTAATCTGACATCTTTTAACACACTCAAAATACTTTGTTTACTTTCAAGTTTCGACAATATTGGGGTAGGAGTTCACGCTAAAAGGGATAGGAGAGATAGTTGTTTTATGTGTCAAGTGAGACCTAGCAGGTTAGAGTCTATACTGGAGGTACATGGCTTTGGTTGATGAAAAAACTCCCTTTCTCTTATTTTCGTTGTCAAGTAGCAAATGAGTCATGATAAAGGGGTTAGGTAATAGTAATTATCTTTACCCATCAAAAATACAGTGGCATAACATAATATTTGTATGTGTACAATATAGCTCGCTTAATTAGTGCCATGACGACATGATAATAAAATTTAGGTTTGGAAATTCGCTGGAGATGCAGGTCTGCAGCAACGGGGGTATTAGAATCGCCTAGGCTTACTTTTTGATCAATGACCGCACTGCTTGAAAACATAAACTTAATTTATGTTCCACACAACACCGAGAAGCAGCCGAATAAGAGGAATGTAAAACCAAGGCCAGAAAGGAGGTGCTCCTCTTTATTTTCAATCAGTCGCTTTACAAAAGAAATGTTTCATAAAAAATAATTAATTAGTCCATGTAGGAACTTAAATAAAAAGAATGTATTCAAATTAGCCCGATAATGTGTAAATATTATTTGTTGTAGGAAAAAACTTGAAGTAAAATGTGTGAAATGATTTGCAAGTTCTTTACCACTAAAGAACTATCTTGTCTCAGCTGCCCCTGAAATTCTAATGTGAGGAGAGGGTAAAGTTGTAAGAAACTCGGACAAAACTTAATAAAAATATTTTATTTCCAATTTTGTTAGGTGTATTACTTAAAAGTAGATTTTACAATAAATTAAAATCAATTCACAGGCCAAAGTATAGAAATTATCACATACGACTATTTCGATAGACTAAAAACAGCAAATTAAAAACTAATCTACAAAATACTACGATATAAAAAATAATATTAACTGCCATGTAAAATATAACTAGGTACGCTACTGCCTAGAGGCACTAGAATAACACTATACAATCGACATTAAAACAATCTATATACAAACAGCTGCTTTGCGAAAGGCATTATAATACAAAGGCACGAAACACGAAAGATCTCAAACAAAATAATTACACAATGTACAAAAACGTGTACTTAACGGTTTTTTTAAAGCCGAAATTTACATAACAATATCAGATACGTACAGCTCTACAAAATGAGATCTCAAAAAAACACGGTGACTAGGCCTACTTTTTGATCAACGACCGCACTTTATTCACACACCGGTCCATGAAGTTGCGTTTACGCTTGAGCGTAGAGTCGCTGCCCGTGGTAGCCGAGGAGAGGGTGTCTAGCTCGTCGCATAGACTATGCGACTTATCCACAGGCTCGGAGCGCGGCTCGACGCCGCTCGACTGCAGCAGCGCGTCGGAGCTGTGTGTGCGCGAGGGCGGGGGCGGTGTCTCGCGCGAGGGAGTCTCGACTGCGGTGGTCTGGTCCAGCAGCCCCTCCACACTGCGGGTGCGCGACGGTGGCGACATGGGCTTACGGCGCCGCGCGCGCGCCGACGTGATCGGACTGGTTGGCGGCCGCCAGGCGGGCGTCAGCGGGCTCGACGACTTGCGTCGCCTGCGGACAGACACATGAATAATAGTAGTTTTCATTACTAATCTCAAAAGTGACCTATTGCAGAGAGAGATTGCATTTACGAGTGTGGAAAAAGCTATCGAGCACCGCAATGGCACTTTTGAGACGAGTATTGAACATTATTTTTCATTACGATATCGAAAAACTTGTAAAAAACATGAATATTTTTGTTTATTCAACTTAGTATCAAGAAAAAACCAAACTCCAACTCATAACACTGAGTTTCCGTGCTTATGTCGAGGTACATACGCACGGAAATGCAACAGCTGATGGTCTCTGCCGCAAAATCCCATAACGGTTACTTTCCATGCACCACATATGCACAGAAAGTTAATGTTATGTAATTTTGCCGTGCAGTAGCGGGAACAACCTATTTTCTTGGCTCATTTTACATTTAGAAAGTGTACTTTAGTGTGTAGAGTAATGAAAATGAATAAGTGAATTTATTTCCTCTCTATAAAACACGAATTCAATTTTTAAATGGTTGAAAATTAACTGACCACTTTTGCCAGTATATAATAAGTGTGGCCAATGTACACTTATCAAGTTAATCAGAATTGAGCCAATCAGAATTGAGTCCAGCCTTATCAGTTATGCACTTTGAAGCCCTGATGACTGCTTCCTGTGGCGATCTGAAGAAGTATAAATTCTAGACGGTCAAAAGTATTTACTATTAACCAGAATTTGTATTACAATTTAATACTTTTCTAAAAAAAAATGACAAAATTATATACAACCTTTGGTTATTGCAATATGTTTCTTAACAACCGAGTATCACTTATCTCCGCTAACCAGTTTTTCAGATTTTTACTAAATAATTTTAATGCCTTACACTTTTTTATTTCAATTGGCAATTTACTGATAATAAAGGGTCCCAGAAATACAAAAAAGTTCTTGAAGAGTTCCTTGTTGACTTAGGAGTTGTAATTAGCATCCTATCGATAATTCTTGTATTATGATAAATACTTTCATTCCCGTTATTCCCACATTTCAAGTAAAACAATCTTAAGACTTTGAAGACAAAAAGATTCTGAATTAGCAGAATTTTTAGCTGTAAATAAAGTGGAAATGAAAACATCGTCAGTCAACAAACCGAGCAACACTAACGGCAATGAGTATTGCTTATGTTTAGTGATTCTAAGGCATTCTATCCCGAAATAAGTATTGTTTAAAAATAAATCTGCATCTTAACTTAGGATAATCCAAGATTAAGAATAACTGTCAACACCTTGTAACAGTTTCTGTTCTGATACCCTTACAGGCAAAGTGGTCAATAATGTAACAGCTAGATACTGCTAGATTTGATTGTTTTGTAGTTTTGGAGAGCTAAAAACTTAATTTTTATTAAATCTCATATTTTTCATTTTATTTTTGCTGACATTTGCTATCACTGATTAGTAAAAAACAAGTTTCACAAGGAGGAGCATAAATAATAGTTATCAAGATTAAATTCAAACCTATTTTTCAAAATCGATTCTTTTATAAAACAAAAATCCATGCCTGTAACTACCAAAAAGTTCATAAAATTCGTTCTGTTACACCCTCACATGATGATCCAGTCGTTACTAGATTATATATATAATTTAATTTTTATTACCACGTTCACTTATAGAATTCAATGGCCAAACTAAGTTCTTTGGACTAATAATTGCAAATGATCATAATTTATTTAATTTCTAAGATGGTCCCTTGAATTGAATTTCACCATACCTGGCGGGCCCTTCTAGTCAATCCCGGTTGCCGTTGACATCTTTGTCGCTGCCCTTGCCGCTCTCGTTGGAGTGCATCCGCTGGTAGGTGGGCGGCGCTCGCACGATGGACGGGGTGCCGGGGGTCACGTCACCCTACAAAAACATATTTATAAAAAATAGTTCTTTACCTTTCATTGCTTCATTTATTTTGTTAGATATCCACAGTGATTTTCTCTTCTTTGATCTTAATTGGATGATGGAATTACATGATTTTCAGCTAAGGCTACATTGCAAGAACATGAAGGAAAAAATCCATCAGTTTTTTTGGAATTTGTATTTTTTGTGGACGACTGGATAAATAGTGAAGCTCACTTGCTTAACTTATTTAAATCGGGCTGCAGAAGACCCCCTCTCTTAACTGATTTTAATAGGACAAGACTTTGGCTGGTTATCTTAAAAGTCGATTTAAATGGGTATTTATTTACAATCTAAAAGGATTAAGTTTGATTTACAATTCTGTAAACACCATTAGGAAGCTATTTATACATTACTTACAGAGAAATCTACAATAATTGTAGTAGTTTATGAATACAATGTACTGAAATGAATCGAGGATGACTTACGTAACCATTACGTTACTACTTTCCAAGGCAATGACGGTAGATACACTGCAGTTGTTTTTCTAATCCAATTTTTTATTTACTTACGTCGTTGCAATCTCTTGATATTTTTTACTTTTTACTGGTGAACATGTTTCGGCACTCGGCCATCTTCAGCACCTTGAATAAAATCCTTTACATAAGGTTAACCATCTTGATAATTTCGGCTGTGGGCCACGTCAGTTTGTACTTTAAAAAACACTACTGTACATTTACACATTTACATTTAAACATTAGTTATATATGCAATCAGTGCTACATCAAAAATTAATATAATCCAATTTTACTTGGCCTTAATGCACAAAATAAATGGCAGTGTACAATATGCTGTAGATTTGTTGAGAATAACTTAACCTGTACATGCATACAAAATTTGTCCTATGTAATACTGAAGTCGATGATATAGGGACAGAAACACCGTGGTTTTTGGAGAGGATGGTTGACAGATTGATTGGTGTTTGGGGAATAGTCTCATACGTCTGAGCACATCAACAAAGCTTATTGTGCACCCCTATTCTGCTAGACCGGCAACGAGGCTAGAGCATTCCTCGTCGTGTCCTCAACGAGGCTTAAGAGCATTTTCCCAATGCTATCATCTGGTTCAGTTAGAGGTCGGTTAAACCAGAATGTTTTCAAAACAGATTCGATTGAAACAATCTTCACTTTTCAGCGAACGAGGGTGGATAATTGGAACATCAAATAAAAGTTGGTAGTGATCGTCGCTGCTGTATAAAAAAAGTAGCGTACAGTATGGAAAAAAAATTTACTTTCCTAGGACCAAAAAAAGAGACGCAAAAATTGTTAAGAGAAAGCTAATAATGTGAAGAAATATATATTTAGCAGAAAACAAAAGATAATGTGGTGGTATACAGACCTTGCTGCTGGTGCTCATGTTGCCCGCGCCGCGCAGCGCGTCGCCGGCTCCACGCATGTTCATCTCCCCACGCATGAACCTCTCCAGCTTGTCCACGCACGCGTCCTGGTAGTCGTGGATCCACCTGCCGCAACACATTACCAACATCACTGATGTATTACATTTAACTAATTGGGATTTGTTAAAAAGATATTCAATCATACAATGCCTTTCAATAAGCATAATTATATTCTCAATATTAGTAGGACAATCAAACTGGCAAGCTCTCATGTTAGGCACTTAAATTTGGCGCGTTATATCTTGAACCTTAGGAACCATTTAATGTGTAGTTGTAATTGAATTAAAGTTATCAGGACACCACAGCTGAAACGAAAACTCATACTAGCCACCAGCCTGACATTTTAACATTTTATGTTTGTTAAAATTTGGGTATACACTGTTTATTGTCTCAGATCATTGACAAGAAAAATGTCTGACAGCTCTGGCAGTCGTGTCAGATTTTAGTTTCCAAATGCTCGAACCTTAAAAAAATATACAATAAAAAGTGTATTTTTTAAGTACTGTGTTCATTTTCTGTCGTTCCCATTTTTAAAGGTGATAATAGGCATAACGCAGTAACTTACCTGCCTGTATTAAATTGCTGCTTGTAATAAAATTGGTAAGAAGACAATAATCATCCAGGACATGTGACCATATTTAGCTCGATTTGTACTTCATACCGTTAAATATTTCAAGCCAAGTATTTTAAGCCAACCTACCCAGGTAAATATTTTAAGCCAAGTATGAATGAGGGATGAGTGTAGGATGATTGTGGCATGATCTAGTAGTTTTGTTACTGACTAAAGGCCATGTCAAATTGCCGTGACACTGCGCCTGTCTTGAATGTGGATAGATGTTTAAAAAAGTTGCTAAACACGTTATCAAATAGGACAAGTTACACTGACGTAACCAACATGGTGTCGCGACTGCCGACATCTGTCTAGAGTCGTGGCTGGAGCAACTGTCACCAAATGTTGGCGGACGCACGGTGGCTTGGCATGCGCATACACCGCCTCCCCAGGTAGTGAACTCGCTCCTTCCTAGGGATATGTGGTGAGGCCTACGGATGCGCGTCTGGCAGTGTGACGGGGTTTGAGACCATCGTGGCGGATTTGGATGGTTGGACGGATGCGACACCATGGCATTTTTACATGGCCTTAAGGCCGACATGTTCCTGAAACAGGACTGTAGGAATTAATAGCCCAATTTGAACAGGACAGTTTAAAGAAAAGTTACGGGAATTGGAAGAGTCCCTGGATTCAAGAATTAAGAACATTAAGAGTTTGAACATTTTATATTTAAGGTAGACGGTTACCTGACTCCATTGAAGTGGCAGACGGCTCTCATGTCCTCAGGCAGTTCCTCTGCGTCCGGCCACTCGAAGTTGTCTATGATGGGGATGATGTTGCAGTTGGACTGCAGAGCTGCCACGATCTCCTGTGACAAAACGTTGAAAAAAATTAATCCTTTATAAAAATTGGGCAATGAGGGAAACTGATCATGCTCTCAAATGAAAAGTCGGAACAGAATTATCAGGATTATGAGATTTTGGTTTGTGAGATTTGTGGTGCAGAAATAATATGTATACAACAAAAGCAATGAACATGATCAAGCTAGTAGTATTCATCAATTCGTGTAATATTTGCTGATAACAAATTTTTCGTGGCATCAGTAAGAGAATTTTTCTCAATCTTACTTTTCTGCTTTTAAGCACTTCTGTTAAAGATCATTTACCTAATTGAAACATAACTTCTCACAAAAAGCTACACTAGATCCTTATTATTTCAAGCAAGGTATAAGATAGGTGTTGATATGTGAGACACTGTAACAGTTGGACATTGTCACAAAAAACAACAACATTGCTATAACCACCAGGTTAAAACTGTTCATCAGTTACAAACCTGATGATTGGTAAGAACTTGGTAAGGAGTTGATCACTCTGATAAGGTCTTTCTTAGGTTTTACTACTTTAAAGAAAAGTGGTTACATCTGTAATTTTTATAAGTGGTTACATTACCCACTTTCAATATCTATACACCACCAAATCCATAAAGAAAGAGTAATTCAGGCAAATCAAACTATCTATTGGCTGTGTGATGTTATACCACCAGATCCAAAAAGGAAGAGTACATAGACAAATCAAACTCTCTATTGCACTCTGTGATGTTACAAATCCAAATCCAAAAATAACACTACCGACAAGGCCGTAGCCAATGGGGGGGGGAATGGGTGTGAAAACCCCCCCCCCAAAATTGTCGAACCCCCCCTCCCCAAAAACCCCCCGAGCAAACGTAGAGGGGCCCGGAAACAGTTGAAAACGGCAAAAAATGATGATAAAGCACAAAAAAGCACACATGCGAGCAAAAAATTTCCTGGCTACGGCTTTGACTACCGACACCAAAAAGAAGAAGTGATTTAAACATATCAAACTGCCTACATCTACTTCTGTGATTTTTGTACCACCAAATCTAAAAAGGAAAGGTAATTCAAGCAAATCAAACTCTTTATTGCGCTCTGTGATGTTACACTACCAATCGAAAAAAAGGAATAATTTAGACGAATCAAACTGTGATGTTGGGAAATATGGATAGAGTTATAAAATTACAAAAAAAGTTATTAGATGCATTTTACAATTAAGACCAGATGACTCTGTAAAACATTTGTTTAAAGATCTTAATATTTTAACTGTATATGGACTTTATATCTTTGAATGTACGAGGTTCAGTCAAAAAGTTCCCGGAATGAATATTTGTAGACATATAGTGCGATCGCCAGCGGGAAATTTGTCTTGCAGTAGTTGGTACAGTAGTTTAGTAGTTAGTAGTGTCTTGCAGTAGTTTAGTAGTTGGCAGTTGCTGGGGAGGGAATATCGTTAGTGGTAGCATAGCTGACTTTCCATAGTGCAGCATTGGAAAGCGCTTTTCGTGTACCTGCAAGTCGACGTTGTCGGATTTTTGAATGATGGCATTTCATGAACAGCGCACTAGGTGATGCTGATGAAGAAAATATTGGGAGATTTCTTCATCGCCTCTTGTCCATAAGCTTGAATTAACAACTCAAGAGTCTCACTGGGTGATTTTTAAAGTAAAACAAGAACAATGTTCGTGTGTTGTTCATGAAATGCCAATTTTTTTAAATCCAACAACGTAGACTTGCAGGTACACAAAAAGCGCTTTCCAATGCTGCACTATGGCAAGTCAGCTATGCCATTACTACCGATATGCCCTCCCAAGGAGTCGTACCAATACTGCAAGACAAATTTACCGCTGGCGATCGTGCTGTATGTCTACAAAAATTCATTCCAGGAACTTTTTGACTCTACAATATATACAGGGTGTATATTGTATTTAAAAAATAAAACAGATTCTGAATTAGTTCCCAATCAGTACAATACAAGACGACAAAATGAAACAAATTTTAGTTAACACAGGTTAGAATTCTATAAGGAAACCCACATTCATTAGAAATAAATTTTTTAGAGCACTTCCAGATGAACTAAGACGGGAAATAGATCTTGTAAAATTAAAATCAAAATTAAAAGTTTACCTGGTTAACCAAGCTATTTATAATTTTGAAGAATTTTATAACAATTAGCCAAAATTATATTATGATTTTTTATTTTTAAGTCTCTTTTAGTTTTAAGATTTGACACCATTAACAGTATTTTATGTACAATCTACATAAATAAAATTAGAGTTTTGTCTGTATATTGCTTAGAATTATGAAATTATTGGTTATTTTTGCGTTTTGAAGGTCGGAGAATGTGAATCAAGCCTTATCTCAATTTCTGTCACTGTGTTATTAACGCTTAACATCACACATTAGATCGCTTTTCACGCAAAAACTAGAGAACCAGTATGGCTGAAACTTATTTCCTGTGTGTGTCATGTGTTAAGGTAGGTTTAAGGCGGAAGTCTTTTTGAAACTAAACATCAAGTTTCTGAAAAGCAAATTTTATTTGATTTCGACCCTATAGGGAATCTTGTAAAGTTGTCATGGCAACCTAAACATCAAATCATGAATCCAAGGAAGTTTTTCTGTTTTTCCACAGGTGAAACCGTGTTGATCAGCTAGTGATAAATAAAGATGTTTTGATTTGATCTGTCTGAGACTGACCCGGTGCACCCAGTCCTTGCACTCTGTGTCGGCGATGCAGCGCTCCAGGGCCTGCGGAGTCAGCACCAGCAGGAAGTGCTTGGCCTGGCGGATGCTCTGAAGCAGGTTGTTGTCGAACTTCCCCGCCTCCAGTCGCTCCACGTCGATGAACACCGAGAACCCTCGCAGCTGCAGGTGCACCTTCAGCAGACTGCCACAACAACACAATCGACCAGTTAGACTGACTGATTTTTTCAACCCTTGAGCGGGCACATTCGGGGTTTTCCTCAGCAAGTGTTTTTTAAGTTAAATTAAACAGACATAATGGGTGTCAGCGGTCGTGTAATTTTACCCCCCTCATTCCAGGAATTGGCTGAAGCTATTTACACCCCCCACCCCCCTCTTGGTACCATGTTATTTGCAATTCAGAGATGCCGTGTCAGTTTTGGGGAGTGCCCTCTACCGTAACAAAGACAATGAATGATACCTATCTTAAAAATCCATAATAGCGAAGTATTTGTAATTTTTATTTAATTTTATGGACTTTCTTATCGCTTTTGAAAAAAGAGAAAGGAAAAGTCCAAAAAATTAAATATTAATTACAACTTATTTTATACTAAAATATTAATTACTATGTTCGATTGAAATATTACACCTATTAAGTTGAACAATTAATTGTTTTGATGATGAAATGTGATTCCTCATGAAGTTTGTCAATGTTACAATACAATATTTTGTTATAAAACAAATAAAATGGGTTAAATTTGTGCGATTTAGTGTTGCGGGGTAAAACTCCGCATGCGCCCGCTGCCATTTGACCGGTGAAGCGCCCACTAAAGGGTTAACTGTCTCACCTTCACAATCCCACTTGCGATTGTTGACTCTATACACTAGACTCGACAATACCAGGACACGAGTCTATACCTGGAACTGTTTTGCACATTAATCCAGGCTAACCTAGTGGGTCACGGCATTACTACATAGTGAAAAATTCATTGGTGATTGGTGGAATTTGAACCCGGGCCCCCGAAACCAACCCCACATTCCGACCACTATTACCTGGCCACTCCCCGACTGACACACAGACGGTTAGTCTTTGGAGTAATGAAAGCCCCAGCATTGCCAGCTAGGCATGACTATCTAGGGGCGTTGTGCAGCTCACAGAAGAAGGAAATTTGCAGGTCGAGGAAGGTAAGATATGGTCAACCAGCCCCGGCCCTGGAGGAAGAGGAAATTTCCAACCCAACCTCAGGGCTCTTCTGGGGACGACTCATCCTCTACCCCAAAACCCCTTTGGCATTCCCAGACAAGGACTTTCTTGTGAAGAGTCTCATCCAGGTCTTCCAATTTTTTTATAAAAACCCTTCAGTTGGCTCACCTGAATTTTTAAAGCAAGTAACATAAACACAAATAAAATTTAAGTTACAATTCATTTACATGTAACTGATGGAACTGATTAAATATGTAATGATGGGGAATTTGTTAGTTCACAAGAAATTAATTCTTACCTCAATTTATCTTACCATGAGGCCAAAACAAAAGGAAAAACAAATTGGTATTGAAAACTGAAAGCCAAAGTTGAAATCAGTGTTTTTAAATGGATTTAGTCTATCAAAAATATTAAGTGACTTTTTTTAATATGGACAAACATTATTAGATTCTTGAGCTTTGATAAACTCTTCATTTTTGTAAAAATATTGGTAGTTTCATCATCTAAGTTTTTTCATTTAATAAAAAGAGTTTCTGAAGAGGATTATGACGCTTTTATGCAACTAGAGAATATGAAATATTCTTTGTCTAATGTACAACAACTCACTTTTACTTCACTCAAGTCGACTCAATATTTAAACTTGTTAACTAAACAGACAGAGTGTAATATCAGCTAACCTCGCTAGTTGTGACCCATTCGACCTTCTGTAGCTGACAAACACATCCAGGGACTTGTCCAGGTTCTCTTCACATGAGTTGGTAAGACTGTTTTCCATTGCTGCAATAATTGAAAAATAATTAGTTCAAGTTAAAGAAAAAATATAGTAGAACATTCACAATTTTCATATCGCTGTGCTTAAAAGTATTAAAGCAGTAATTACAGGCCCACTACAGATATGACATTTTTCTTGAGATCACACCATGTTGAATAGTAACCTAACATTACTTCAATAAGATGCCTGTCTCTTCGATGTGGAGTGCTGACTGAACTCTTACATGAAGAGGACCAAGCTTTCCAGTCATGGCAAATAGTTATTTGTGTATTAAGAGAGCAAAGTATGTCATTGCCGCTCAAGAATTGTAGATGGGTAGAAATGTAGAATTATTTGATTGCTCAAACATGTCAAGAGCGGCAATGACTATTTGTGCCGTAATACACACAATATTTTTTCCTACCACCATTATTTAACCCTCGAGCGGGCGCACGCGGCGTTTTCCCCCGCATGTGTTTTTTATGCTAAAATAAACAGACATAATGGGTGTCGGCGGTTGTGTCCGGCTCCGTTCTTTATGGCCCTCATTCCAGGAATTTCCAAAAGCTATTTATACCTCCCCCCCCCCCTTGGTACCTCGTTATATACAATTCAGAGATGCCGTCTCAGATTGCGGAGCGCCCTCTCCCCTTACACAGACACTGATACCTGTTTTTAAAATTCATAATAGCAATGGATTTGTAATTATTATTAATTTTTTGGACTTTCCCTTTTGCTTTCGAAAAAAATAAACGAAAGGAAAAGTCCAAAAATGTAAATAATAGTTAATACATATTTTATACTTGAAAATTACTTACTATGTTTAATTGAAATAATACACCTATTAAGTTGAACAATGAATTGAATCGACGATGAAATGTGATTCCTAACGAAGTTCGTCAACATTTAAATACAATATTTTGTCATAAAACAGGTAAAATGGGTTAAATTTGTGAACTAGTGTTGCGGAGTAAAACTCTGCATGCGCCCGCTCGTGTTTTGCCGGTGAAGCGCCCGCTCAAGGGTTAAACAGTTTAACTTATTAACTAACCTGTACACAAAAGTTCATTGAGGTTATGTTTGCTTATTCTATTGGAACGAACCGGAAGTTGAGATAGAAACTGTGACAATGAAATCAGCTGATTTAGAACAAGGCAACTAGAATTTAGAATATGGTGAGTGTCATGGGATTTCTGACCAATAGAAACTGGTCTGTGGTTTTTCACGTCATGGTTATCTCTCTTGTGTGCTACCTTAACCTATTCTACATTTCAAGTAACCCTGATCAAGCGAGCGGGAATGAAATGAAAGCGGAAATGAACTGTTTTGCATACCGTTTACAGGTGTGGCAAAGTGATTATTTCTATGCAGTGGTAGAAAAAAGAATAAATGTCTTTTCTGGAGGCAGAATATCATACCTTTGCATTATGATTGAGGCCAGTCTAATTTTATTGTACTATTTGAAGATAGTGCCTCACTTTTACTAATGTAGAAGAGGAGAGTGAATGAAACTAATAACTAATAAATGAAAATAACATGAACAAAAATGCTAAAAAAAACAATGAATTAGGCCTACTAACCTCTGATGGAGTCCAGTATTCTTAGCCTGTGTATACTGTTTGTGATGCCACACTCGTTCAGGAGTTGATCTTCTGATAAACACCTGTAACATCCGAATGGTGAGAAAAATATGGCAAGCTATAATAATATTTTTCATGATTCTTTTTTTCCAAGTGCATGATTAGTGATTAATAAAAATGAAAAGAATTTTAAGTTTAACTGATATTTTTTGCCATGATGTCACAAATAATTAGGTATATTGAAATCAAATTCTAACATTTAGAAGGGCTAAAATCGCACAATGGCTTAATTTTTTTGTAAAAAAATTAAAAAATGGTTGCACAAAATCAAATGAAGTAAGAGGAAATGGGTTTATGGCTGTATTTGAAGCAGTCTTCTTTTCATTAGAATAAAATGGTGACCACATGTAATTTCAGTAGTATTGAAAATATGTGACGAGTAACAAGGGTTTGGGGATGTGACACATTCACTCTTCGCTGAAATTAAAACTTGATTACTAAATTATTTATTTAAACCACTTAAAATAAGAATAAGAATAACATGCGCAATTCTGAGAGCCACAAGCATGTGCCTTAGAAGAGCACGAAAAAAGTGGAGGTCTGCGAGAGCATTTGAAGATGGAGCAGGGATCCAACTATTTTAAAATTTATTGTAATAATTACAATAAATTTTAAAATAGTTGTTAACATTATTTGACTATACAACTTCTGTAATTTTTAAAAAAACCTTATTGTTATATTACTTTTAAATTACATTTTATTTTCTGAACATTCCTCAAATAAGATGTCTTTTTACCTGATGGAATCTCTGTCTACACCTGCATTCAACATGGAATATGTGTAAATGGAAAATTCGGGACCAATGTTTTGCAGGAATGCGTTGAGATTTGTCGCGTCTCTGCTGCTGTAATCGGCCATCCTTTTGAGGTTTTGTAATTCTCTTGTGAATCTGAAAATCAATAATTTTGTTGGAAAGATTTTTTTTTAACGAAAGGACAGATTAATAAAGATTTTTATTGACGTCTACTTGCTCCTATCATAAGAAAAATTTTAATTTTAAATCAATTCCCACCTCAACTAATTATCAAGATAGCTAAGATGAATGAAGGACAGTATTTAAAGTTTACATTAAGCCTTTCCATAAAATATGCTTCCTTTTAAACCTGAAAATTCACTAGACATGGTGACTAGACTAGCTTTAATATTAAGAGATCAATCTCCTCATCATGAATAACTTGAGAAAAAGAGCAGTGTTTTTATGTGTTTGCCTTTATATGATTTACAGTTGATAAAAGTAAATTTTGAAGTGAAACACCAAAAACATTAGGATGAATAGCAGATGTAGTTGGGTTGTTTGTGTAACAATCATTTGAATTGTTGTTATATTTGAATCCTTGTTATCTGGAGAAGTTTTCAAAGATTAGGATATGATAATGAAAACATGCTTAATAAAGTGAAACTAAATTACTAAAGTGAAAAATTCCGTCAAGGATTTACTAACCTCCGTCTTCTGATTCCATTATCAATGCCGATATCGTCTCTTAAGTTTTCTTCAGCCAGTTGCAGCAACAAATCTCCGTCAACTCTACTTTCAATAAAGTTGTTGGCATACTCATGGAACCCAATCTGTTGACATAAAATTAGTGTGTAATTAGATCATTTGGAAATTTTATATTGAAGACATACAAACAAATGTTGTTTATTTTGACTAGTTTTAAAAAGAAACTAGTATTCAAGGACATCATTCATAGTTTTACCTAAATATTTTTTATTGCAGTAGCCATCCCTTCGAAAATTGGTGATCGTCTCCGAGCATTCAGTGATGGCAAAACAAAATCAATGACTTTTACAAAGTTTTAAATGCAAATATCACCTTTGCCCACTGTCTCTGATCATTAAGAATTTATGAACATGTTGTCAATAGTTCGCCAAAATATATTCTTTAACATTTATTACTGTGGAAGTGTGAATACCTACTTCGTAAGCTTCCTTTGACAAATAATTAAGACTCCTTAGACAATTTAACAGAAGAAAATAGGTCTTTATGAGTTTGCGCTTGGAATTCAACTACCACTTTACATATTCCAAAGTAATATTATTTATTGATGACTTATTCATGCCTCCTGGATTGTTGTTTGACTTAACCAACTGGGTCACTAACCCCGTTTCCACAGTTGTGTCGTGTATGAAAACGAAAACTCTATTATGACGAAGATATGTGTTTAGTAAATAATTTAATGGAGGATTTCATAATGGGATAGAATCATGAAACTAGTTATCCATTGAGAAAACTTACGAGTTTGACAACAGAAAGGTTAGTAACCTAGTTATTTTAAGTGACGATATCTCAACTGCGGCCCACCTGCTTGACCCACTCGCGGACGTCCTCGGAGGACCACAGGGGCACCTGCTGGCTCAACTTGTGCGGCACTTCCTCCCCGATGAGCCGCAGTGCCTGGGCCGCGTACTTGGACGCGACCGCGTTCGGACAGCTCGCGACCTTCTTGAGCGGCTCGATTGCCCCGATCTCCCTGAATATCTCCGTGTTCCCCTGTTGTTTCTTGATGCCCGCTTCCATACAGAAGTGGAACGCTGCCAGATTCCTCGCTTCTTCTCGTTTCGAGCTCAATACCGGCACCAATTTCTGCAGCCAGTCTTTACTCTGCCCGTGTGCGTGTGCGAGATTGGATTTGGCGAATTCGGAAGGATTGTGTGAAGTGACGAAAGGCTCGACGAGGTCGAGAGTGCCCGATTTCAAGACGGCGGCTTCTATCTCGGTGTTGGCCACCAGAACGGCGATGGCCAGGCATGCGTAATACTTGATGTTGTCGTCGTGATGGAAGGCCAACGGGAACAGCCACATGGGCACTTTACGTTTGATCATGGCTTCTTGATTTTCCGCACCACCGTATAGAGACAGGTTCGCCAACGCGCCGGCACAATGGCGTAATGTTTCTATATCGTTCTTCCTGCACTCGAACAACACTGCGTCCAAACCTCCCAGCCGAATCACATCACTGCACGTCCCTTCACTGTGTTTGAACAAATGTTGGAGGATCCCTGAAAAAATAAAAGAACCATGTTAGATTCTCTTTGAGTGTTGATACTTTTACTGGATTGTGTGCTGAAGAGATGAAACTGGAATACAAGTTGTTATTAAAAAAAATGAAAGGTTAACAAATAAACTACACTGGAATTTTGTAAACAATAATTGATTAATGTCAAGGGACCTCAGGTGACCTCAAAGAGATGTATGTTTTTTATTATAGAACAATAATCATTCAAAGACTTTCCATATTTGATAAGTTAATAAAGTATTTATATTGGGTGAAAGGGTAACGTTCATTGGTAGGATCTTATAGGTATTTTCTTGACAGTGACAATGAGATATTTTATCATAAGAATCACAATAATTTGTTACTGTTGTAATTTTATAATAATGTACAATAAGCTAATAAATAAAGGTAAGACTTTCAGTTGGGACTTGAAGGCTGCAACTGCTAGGTTTTGTGACAGAAAACAAATACAATAGAATCTTGATTACACATTTATCCATCTGGTATGCTTCTAGATTTTGCTGAGAGTGTTTGTGTCATCCTCCTTAAACTTCCCATAATGATTAAAAAGTTCTGGATAATTCTGGAGTACTTTTTATCCAACCTAGAGACTACAGCAAAATTAAAACAACTATAAAGCGGGAAAGGGAGAAAAATTTCACTTTTTCCTCATCTTTGGCTAGCGACAGGATGTCCCTCACGTAAACAAACGAGTATAGTTTGCAAGATCCCCTCAAGCAATATCATTGCCTGAAGCATTTTGTTTTTTTTTTTTTGTTCCTAAGGGCGGTGACCCACCGGGCGATTTTTATCGTGGTGGTGAAACTGCAACTCCCGTCATTTTTGCTGTAGTGCATAGATTTTTCATTTTTTCATTTTTCATGCGTTTTTATTTTTATATATTAATTAATAATTTAGTAAATTGTTTTAGCAGATACCCAAATGGTGGCTTAAAGTGAATGTTTTTTGATGCTAGACTCTTATATATTATTTATTTGTTATATTTCCAGTAACTGGCCACACTACTTGAAAAAGTGGCCAGTAAATTTCCAAATAATGCATTTTTTTTTATGTTTATATTGATTGGAAATAAATTCATTTATTCATTTATTCATTCATTTATTCATTTAAATGGACGCTTAGACAAAGGGCAGTAGAAATACCGCGCGACAATATTGCCGCAGTCCATTCAAATGTATAAACTATTGTGAAAACTACAGCAACGGCAGTTTTGCCGCAGCGATAAAAATCGCCCGGTGTGTCACTGTCCTATTGGATGAATCATTTGGTTTGTTTTAATCTTGATCTAAAAGTTTATTGATTGCCAGTTAAATAGGGACATAAGACAATCGGATATTTCTGAATTCCTCGTGTGTTCTCGTCTGTCTTCATGGGGTTGGCCTGTCAGCAAAAGATAAGTGGATGAATTACCCCACCTCTCCTTCAATAACTAACTATCATAAATTAAATTGTTTTATATTACCTTTTCTGTCTCCAGTTCGTTAATCGTTGATGAAAACTACGACTTTACTTTTTACGCTTATTTTGTGTAATGTGATAATGATCAAGTAGAACAATATTAAACATCAAGCTTCTTGCACTCTGATTGGGTTGCGTTCATCATTTTCAGACCAGAGTGCACGAAGCTTGATGTTCAGTATTGTTCTACTTGATAATGATGCAAAATAAGCATTGAAACTTAAGTCGTAGATTTCAACAACGATTAACGAACTGGAGACGGAGAAGGTAATACAAAACCACTTAATTGTTCCACCAGTTCAGGGGCAATACAATGAGTAAATTGTTGTTCATAAATTTGAGTTACTAATTCCTAGTCAATAATTAACTCTAGTGCGTTCACCGACCTGTTCCAACACGGGAGTGGTCGACGGAGTTGGCGTTCTTGGTACAGAAGCAAGCGACGGTGACGACCTTCTCCAGGCCTTTCTCCACGACATGGGCGCGGTTCTCGGTGGTGAGGCACTGCTCGAGCAGCCGCGCCGAGCTGAACTGCAGGTCTCGGTCGTCCACCGAGCAGTTGTTCATCAGCAGGTCCAGTCCGCCACAGTCCCGCAGTGCGTTGCACAGCGAGTATCTGTGGGAGGAGGGGACAGTTACTTAGTTACACTACACGATGTGGGCCAGTTCTCGGTGGTGAGGTACTGCTCGAGCAGCCGAGAATAGTCAGGAAAGAAAATAAAACGACTCGAGATGTTCTTGAGCTATTTGCTCTTCAGGTTTTCAACAACAATGTTGAATTTAATGTTATGGAATGAACTAGCAAGCAGATTTGATAAAAAGTGGATCTCATGGTTAAAAGTGTCAATTTAGTTGGTTTAATAATTTTGGTCTAGGAGTTAAACAACAAATTTAAAAATATGTATGGTACACATTGTATTTACATTTGTTAGATTCATTTCTGTAATAAATTGCCTAGAGCAAAGATGGTATATATATACTCTTCCAAGTTACATTTTTCTTGATTAAATTAAAAACTTTCATCTGCACCAATTTTTAATTAAAGTTTCATCTACTTTTCAGTTAAAATTTTGTTGTGTTTATGGCAGCGACATTGTAGGTCTGTGACCTGATGGAGTCGCATACTCTTAGCAGTTCTGTTCACTCTTGTACTGTACCGCCTCACTCCTTACTTTGCTTAATAACTTCCACGCACAGGCCTGAGGCCCATGTGTGGGGGGCGAATGCAAGGTAAAAAAAGGCCGCCACCCTCCTAAAAAATTAAAAAATAAGATTAACCATGTAAAAATATGAGGAATAGTTATCTGAGCTGACCTTAAACTAAATGAAAGTGTAAGCTCCAAATTACAAATTATGTGTAAAGTACCTTAAAAAATTAAAATCCAGCTAGTTCTCGTCAACTTGAGATTTCAACGAAACAATCCAAAACTACTCAACTGAAATACATTTACAAAATCAAATAACTAACGCCACCTGTTTCACCTTCCCCCTTTCCTCAAACACAGACATGGACGCTGGACTTACCCTAGCTCGTGTCCGTGCGCCGGCACGGCCCAGGCCTTCCGCATCATCTCGTTGATGTTGTTGAGGATGCTCGGTGCCCGCTTGCAGTCGCCGCGCCGAATGCTCTGCACCTGCTTGTCCAGTGCGGCAGAGTACTTGTGGATGGCTGCTGCTACCTGCCGATGATAACACAGTGTCAGAATACTGCTTAATATACCATCGTTATAAACATTTAGGAAAACATCCTGTCCAATATGTATGAGAAAACGTATAGGTGCTGGGACAAAAGATAAACCAAAACCCAAAATATTAACCTGGTGGTGAATAGAAAATGTGATTCTGCCTCTCTAACCCTTCCTTCTTGGGAAGCGACCTAATGTAGAGTTAGATAGCAGATCTTTGGCCCCCAGGGCTTCGGGTTCAAATTCCACCAATAGCAACATGCTGTGATAATGTTGCAGCCTCGAGAGTGCATAATAAGGTAAATTTATTGCTGTAATGCATGTACATGCAAACTGTAATGCCTGGCCCTCATCTAGAATACAGTTGTCAAATTACAAATCCCTTTTAATAAACAAAGATGCAACCAGCCAGAGAGTAATGATTTCCATTAACAAATAAGCGATTTTAATACACTGCTCTCTTAGGAACATTTTTGTGCAAAATTTTTAAGTGAATAGTCTTCTACTTCTTTGAGGCTGCCAACACACCACTTTCCTAGTCTCAAAATGTATTTTAACGCCAATGGTGTTTTTATGAGAGACGTAAATGCAATTAACAAGATTCTTATCCATCAAATTCTCGAGGTAATTGTTTGAATCAACTTCAAAAAACAAGTTTGAGAAGCAAATGTAATGGATTTAGCAAGATACCAAAATATTTAGATGATCTAACGACTGAAAGTCATGTGTTCCAGAAAAGCTTAGCAAGACACCCAAAGGTTTATAGTGTCAAAATCAGTCATACATTCAAGGACTCTGGTCGTTTTCAGTTTTCCATGTTTCAAAGTTGGTTTACTTACCTCTTGCGGGCTCGAGGTGACGGTGAGCCTCTCGAGGTCCTCAAAACTTTGCAGCCCTCCACTGTCCTCCAGGCTCTTCACTGATCCGTTCATCATGGAACTCATCTGGAAATGAAAACTTATAACTCAATGGAGCACTCCACAGACACCAGAAACCAATTTAAATATTGTTTTGGTTGATATTTTACTATATTTTCTTTCAAATCGTTCAAACATTTTAATAAAAATCCTAATTGAAAAGTACAGTAAAATAATATGCTCAATAGAAGCGCAACAATCACAAACACAAGCCAGTTCACAATCAACTTTGCTACAAGAATAAGTTATTAGTTTTCAATTTTCATGATGAAATTGTGGGTAAATTTTTACAACATAATTTTTATGAGACATCAAACAGGGTACGTTTATTTGTTCATAGGTGTATAATGCTATAACTTTGCTTCATCCGTTACTTCAAAATTAATATTACAGTTAATAACAACAGAGCTTCAGTGTGGAAATAAATTGTTTAAACATTTCCACAGTATTTGACCATATAGACGAGATTTTTTTGATTTAGCAGAATATAATTGTCATATAAAGAGATAAAAGACAGGCTGTGTCAACTGATTTTTCCAGGTCATTTGTTGACCCGATACGAAAATTAACATTAGCCTTACAGGCAGACTGGGCCATGTCATTGGACAGACCGTAAAAATTTGTAGAAATTTTACAGAATAACAAACATTTTCTCATCTAATATTGAGGTTTGAATCCACGAGGAAGAAGGGTTATTCAATAAAAAACCATCCTTACCAACAAATATGAAAGCAAATCGGCTATAGTTCTGCAGAAGGTGCATGCTTCGCCTAACTATATAGGGGACACGGTGGGGACCGGGGTTATGGGGTGGGGAGCTATCGATAGTTGAACACATATGAACGATATATTGATATTCGCTATAAATATTTCACCTATTTATTTCACATTGCAATCTAGGGGATTTGGTGAGAACTGCGGTTGTTGGGTGGGGAACAATCGGCTGACAAAGACTTGGCCCGGCTGCAAATTTTCTTTCTCTAAAAGCTGAAGGCTGCAGCAGTCGGCCACTGGTGACGCCCATGGCGCCAGGTCGTCTCACTCAGAGCGTCACCTAAATGGGTACCACCAAATAAACGGGCACTAGTCAGTGGTTGTTATAAATAAATAATGAATTGGCAGCGGATGTTATACGAACAGATCGAGTTATTTATTTCATATATCGTTATGGGTATATCCTGTTTCTCCGGATACAATTGAGTTTTCAATCTATTCACTTTTTTACATAATTATTTAATAATAAACAGGTTTACATACCTTGACGTCACAATTCCATGTAAAATTTATATGGAATTGTGACGTCAAGGTATGTAAACCTGTTTGTTATTGATTAACCAATTCCGGAAGGCTTCAACATGAATAAACATAATTATTTGCTATTTTGATAATTTCCTTTGTTTTCAAATGACATTAGAGATCGCGGAATAATGGCGGAGGAAACAAAGCACTATGCATTAAAGAGCCGGCGCAGTGTCACCCGGTAACTGTTTGAATCGATATTTCGCTATGTACATTGGAACTAACGATATATCAATCCAATTCGATTGGGGGCTTTCAATAGTTAGTTCCCCACCTGACAACCCCGGTTCCCACTGTGGCCCGAAGACAGACTGGGTGTGCATCTTCTGCAGAACTCATTACAGAAAATCAGTCAAGATTTCTTCTATGACCTTCAATTTCCTCATAAAATTCATTTTATAAAAAATAATGTTACAGTACTCCATGTAATAAGATTTCAATCAAGGTAAATAAAAAATACTTTGAGGCTAAAATAAACCAACTGATACGCATAAATTTGAACTAAATCAAAGAAAAAAGATAAAGAAAAACTGGAAAGAATTCAATCTATCTACTATCTTACCCAATGCATATGCGTGATCATAGGCATATCCAAATGGGTATGCATGTCATGCATATCCATTCTTAAAAGAAACTTTGCCATTTTGACTGGAAACACTGGAATAAGCTTCAATAATGACTTGAGAAGTGATCCAAGCTCTAAGTACAGCCCAACTAACTGAGGTTACAGATAACGTATCTTTGCTGAGGCCCACTGGCACTCTGATCTCTCAGATAAAGTTTATGGTGAGTTCATTGTTTACACACAAAACAAGGTTTGTAACCAGCGTCAATGAATGATCTCATATCTGATTCACAATACGTGTATCACAAGTTTGTTGGCCTTTTTGGAGAAAAGGATCAAAGAAGGAAAAAATGTCAAACTAAACAGGATCAAGTTAAATTCCCAACACATTTTTATGGCTTTTTTTGTTACAAAGTTGTTTTTAATATATTGGAGAAAAATGTTCAATTATTATTTTAGGGACAGCCAGGTCAACATAATATAATTGGTATCAGAAAACTGACACATACTTTCTCTCTTAAAGCAAGGAAATCTACAATAAATTAAAATAAATTTACAACTATCCCACAAATACAAACCAAATTTTATCAAAATCGGTTGGAAATTTAACAAAACATTTATCACAAAATGAAAATATCAATTATTTTCACAACCAATTGACGTAGATTGATAAATTAAAATACTGGTTTATTTATTTTTTTCAAGCAAAATTCAATGGTTGAAGTAAACTTATTACAATTTTAAGTCAATTTAAAAAATTTAATTTTTTAACACTTAAATAACCCATTACTTCTGAACCTGAATTTTTGCAGACATGTGGGTGGGTTGTGTCAATTTCTTTGGCATCTTAAGCACTACAAACCATCAAAAATTTGTATCAAAATCGTTGGAACCATTTTTGAGAAATTTGGATTTTTGTCATTTTTTATGGGTTTTTATGAGGTAAATACCCTTGAAAATCAAAAATTCCAAAAAATTTTTTTTAAACACCCAGTGATATCATGGTTTAATACATACATGCCAAATTTCATGAAAATCAGACCATTGGTGTCGTCTCTAACTCTGTTTACATACACCCACACACGGACAGTCAGAACCACTCCGAAACCACTTTTTTTAGATTCGGGGAGCACTAAAACGAATATATCCACTAACAACTCAAATTTTAAAATTTTGACGAAACAATACTTCATCCACATGCTATGTATAGGGGGAGAAAGTAACAAATAGGCATCAATATTTTTAAGTTTTCTTAACGAAAATAGTTTATGTTATTTTGCTAAAAAGTATCAAGGGATCTCAAATTTAAAATATACACTTTTCTGACAAAAATAATTTGTTTCCAAGAATAAATCTTTATTCTTATCTTTATTACACACTTTAAATGCATACAGTAAGGTTTTCAAATCCATTATCTTTCATTTTTGAGACTGAGTTTATATATTTTTTTATTTACAAGTAAATAAATCAGTAGTTATTAAAAATGAATGGATTTCTTCACACAAGTTTTTTAAGTCATTTAAATTATATCTTATGTGAAGGTGTAAAAACATTCTTAACACTTAGCATAACTTATCTCGAATTTACAGAATAATTATATAACTGATCTAGCATTCCTAAACAGTTACATAGAACCTTCCAACTTACTTGAGAAATTCTCCTGTTTGGAAAAATCTTTTCATGATTGATTTTTTTCAGAACCACCATGATTGAAGCACAAAATATTGAAAATATTCTCAGACTAACATCAACAACAGGAGATGATACCACAACGCACTGACTGACTGACACACGCTCACAAAATCACACACTAAGTAGACCAGCGTCCGAGTGTAACGCCAACTAAACATTAACTGTGCTGACTTTGACCGACATGTTACACAATTTCATACTGCGATTCATTGACTTAATATTCCTACTGAGAATGCGGGTTCGCACTTTGTGTAGATTGCTGCCGACCCCATAAATCGTGGATTATCGCTATCTTGGGTTAATAGTTTTCATATCTTTATTGCTTTGAATCGATTTGTTTTCAGTGAGTCAGATTATGTTACATTTTCATAATTGAATACTTTTTAGAAATTACAAAATAAAGAATTTTAAACCTTACGTGGCAAAATTTCAATCCAAAGAATTAAATTTTGAACTGTGATATGAAAAATATATGGGCAAAATATAGCTCCTATAAATGATAAAACAAGAAAATCAATAAATTATCTTTAAACCCAAAAATATTGTTTTTAGAGGTAGAGGTAGGTGGGATTATACAACACAAAGTAATTATAATGATTCAATAATTTTCGCATCTGGGTCAAAATTCAAAAATTTCAAGACTTATCTCATGTTCTTGCTTTGGATGCATTTGACAACCCTCATATCATGAAGCTGGCACATCACCTGTATACTACCCAACCAGTTGGCGACCGCTATGTATGATCTTTTTAAGGTCATATAGTTGATACTTTTCATGGAATTTTCCCTCTATTTTTTATATTGAATGTGTTAAAATAAGGCCAAGGGATTTGAAAAATACCCCCGTTGCAGCAGACCTGCATACTCAGCGAATTTCCAGTACAAAACAACATATTTCAATCCAACATAGCGAGATTTTACAGGTTTTTGAAAGCTCCATAAGAATAACATGGGGAATGAGTATGCAGGTTTGCTGCTACGGGTAGATTAAAACTGGGTGGTTTTAATTCAATATTTAGTAGATCTGAACTAGAAGAAGCCACTTACCAAGTTTTATCAAGATGTGTTGAGAAATAAGCGAGATATAGAATTTTACTTATTTCCCATAAGGTTAACATAGGGACAACGTACTGTGTTTACCACTTTCAATATCTCGGTAACCAATGGACATAGAGCAGTGATTCAGGATACTAAATTGTTTGTTTTTTTGAGCTGAATTCAATGGTGCCAACAAAAATCGGATTATTTTGATTTTTCTATGTAAAAAACTCAAAAAACCCATTTTTGGGGGGGTTTACCCCCCTTTACCCCCCCTTCCCGTAGTCGGATTGGGCTGGATTACGAACTCGTCCGAATAATTACTACTTTACACATCCATGCCAAATTTCATTAAGATTGGACCATTTTTACGCGAGTTATCGTGCTTAAAGACACATATATATATATATATATATATATATATAGATATATATATATAGATATATATATAGATATATATATATATAGATATATATATATAGATATATATATATTTATGAAAATGAACGAATAGTGTTTTTTGCTTCTGGGGGCCCCAAAACGAAAAGTTATCATGGTCTCGGGCTTAGGTCTTACCATGAGACCTACGGTAATAGCTTCTTCCCTATAGGGGAAATTCGCTAAAAGATTTTAGATGTATGGAACATGTCGACCTTAGTCAGTAACAAGACTGCAAGATTGCGCCTCAATCATCCTACATTCATCCTTCACTCATATTCACCTTAATACCCCTTATTGGTGGCACCTTAATGGTAATCTACTCTAATCTATGAGTAATGTATGGCTAAAGGGGTAAAAAGTGTCAAAAGACGACAAAATTTCCCATTTTTTATATTGTTCACAAACATACAGTTTTATTTAACAAAGCCTATATTTAAGAATTATTCATGATTAATCAAAACACCAGGATTAAGGTGGTCTTAAGACTAACCTTAATGTTAACCAAAAAAGAATAAAAATTTTTGGTTGTTGGAAAATAATTTTTTCTTCCTGATTATAAATGTTAAAATTTGAAAACTACGTCATTTTGAAAATCAGCAAATATTATACAATTTCCCATAAAATTAAATTTTAATTTTAAAATTTAATTTTAATTTTTTAATTTTTTTTCTGAAACGCGCAAGAACAAACTGAACTTTGCACCTGCATAATTTGGTTAGGCAACCCACTTTCAACAAAAGAATGTGACTAGAACATTCATACCACTCATCCCAATCACATGCACTGATATAAAGTTAAGAAAAATTAGGAAAAAATCGTAAGATTGCTGTGCTGCCTTGCGGAATAACGACGACTGCACAACTTTATCTTTGGTACAGTGAATCCAGTGCAGTAGACTCCCTCTTATCCGGACACCTGGACATTGGTTAAACCGGGCTAAACACTGAGGAAGTGACATCTTTTTAGCCGGACAATTCAAATCAAGAATCAAATCAATTGTTAACACATTGGTTTAACTGGACGTGATTGGCAAGAAATGAACGGTTACTGTATCGAATATTCTCATAGGAAAGATTCGATACCAGTAATCACGTCTAAACCATAGTATTGGCTTATTCAGTATGCATTAGATTTACAATTTTACGAGCTCTAGGGGACATAATACTTCGGGGGGGGGGGGGGGGGGAGGGGGGTTGAATATGAAGAACTGGTATTCAAATGGATCTCGATCCTGAGGTGTCCGGATAAGAGGGAGGAATGCTGCACTGAGTTTTCATTTCATTACTTAAATATGTTTAGAAATCCACAGGAACAAAGAAAATATACAAAAGGATAAAAAAAACATTAACATCATACTACATAGAATCATCTGTTTTCTGTGCCTTACTCTTGGCTGGAAAGTTACTCTTTGCCGATCACTGCACAGTAAATTTACTGTGCACTAGGGAACAGAAATAACGAAAGTCAACAATCTCAACAATCTGCTTATTGCAGTAAACCAACGTTAAATGCATGTTTACTGGTTACTTCAGAGGAATGTAGTGGCAGCACTGGTTGCAATAGCTAGTCTTTGTTTATCATATGCTAGGTTTGAAGAATTGAGAAACGTAATAGTTTATGCAAGGAATACGTCATGATTGAAAAATATGTTTTTTTCTGAGTAGTATGATGTAAAGTATCTAACGTCACACGCCCGGTAAGTTTTACCAGACTCGACTCGCATGAAAATCCTGCACTCGCCAAGTGGCTCGTGCAGGAACTATCATGCTCGCACAGTAAAACGGTACTCACCGGGCTTGTAACGTGATATACTATTCCGACACTGACCTGTGAGGAGGAGGAGAGGAGGGAGGAGCTCTTGGTGCTGATGCCCTTGGTGGTGATGGTGATGTTGGCCTGGGAGCTCTGCGCGACGTGGTGCTGAGTCTCGCCGCTGCTGAAGATCCCCGTGCTGCTCACCGTCTGCCGCTGCTGCATCGCCTTCTGCAACCAGTCAGACCGACGCCACTCAATCCGGTTGTCCGGCGACCAAGTCAACACCATCGTTACATGCGGTTGTGGTTACGGTTTGCCGCTGTTTCGGCTGGATGGTTGGTTTTTTTGGTAGGTTTTGTTTACGGTATTAAGGGTTTGAAGCACTTTTGGATCACTGATTCCAGTTGTCTTGTGACTTAAGTCAATATAATGTTACATCCGGTTGCGGTTGCTGCTGATTTAGTTGGTTGGTCTTTCAGTGTGTTTTGTTTGCGGTGTTAAAGATCTTAACCACTTAAAAGCGAACCAATTATGGGTTTTCAGGAGTGTAAGGGGGGTTTCAAGTTGGCACTATGTATTTAAAAAGGTTTTTGTGTACATTAAATTAGTTTAGCCACTGAATCTGGTTGTCCGGCGATCAAAGCAACACCATCGTTATATCCGGTTACAGTTGCTGCTGTTTTAGTTAGTTAATCTTTTGGTGGGTTTTATTTACAGTATGAAAGGTTATAACCACTTTGAGATAGAAATTTTGATAATGAGTTAGCAGTGCAGTAAGACACATTTCAGTTGGCACTGTGATTTAAAAGATTATTTGTGTGCAAGAGGTTAAAGCAAGAATTTTTAAAACCGATTCCCATCATTTAGAGTGTCTGGTTCATGAAGTAAAGTCCTATTCAATACATCGTTGAATGGATGAAAAGTTGTTTTGAGGATTTAGTTTTTTTTTTACTGATTGCCAACAAAGTTTTGCTTCTTTTTCGGGGGGAAGGTTGCTTTGTAAATGCACTAAAAGCAACCATTACAATCCTTGAATGGCCAAGAGAACTGGCTCTTAAAAATTAATTTAAAAATAACTTAAATAGAAAAACTCTCCTAGAGGATACTAACTAGAACCCTGGTTTTTCCAAACTGATTATTGATTTTACTTAATTAGTTAAATCTACTGTGTCAACCAAAAGTATTGCACTGATTCACTTTAATTTTTACTTTATTCACTTTAATTTTTAAGTAAATATATCCTAACAATCTAATGGGTTCAGGAAAAGTTAACACATAAGTTGTAATAGCTGAATTTGTCATGCGTAAAATACTTGGCAACATATTTATCCTTGAAACTCTTTAATACAAATACCAAAAACAATGAAAAGATTTTAAAATACGAAAACAATATCATGCCAACCGAATCACCTCCTTACAACCTAAATTTTCAATATTACATCACTATCACAAAAAAATATCACTTTCAACTTTGTTATCACTCCCCCACTTGTACTTCCCAGCTATGTCCACCTGTCTTAGCACTGACTGACTGACTGACTGACTGACTGAACACAAGTGAGCAATGTGGTTCTACCAATTGACACTCGGCAGTGCCAAACAACTTAACAGCCCAGAGATAACGAATACTGGGACCGATAACGGAACAGTAAAACACCAATGGGAATACCAATTACGTGCTGACTGGGTAGGTGGGTCTGTTGATAAAAGTTGTATTGCAGTGAATTATTAGTTCTTTAAAAACCACTAAATGCACACGTTGTATTTCAGGATTATTATGATGAAATATATTTATTATTATTTTAAATAGTAATAAATATATTTATTATTTATAAATAATTTATTTATGAAAGAGCAATAATTTATTTTATTTGACAAAACTCTCAGTAAGTGTTGTTAATAATTTTTAACACACTCAATTTAGCATTCCATAAAAGACTTATCTTGGAAAAAAGTAAAGAGGTAACTAAAGGGAACTGCAAGTATTTTTATGCCTTGAATCACAGTATTCTATTGAATTGTTTAAGTTAAAAAGTAAATCAATTATATCCTGATTATAGTTAGGTTAATACTGAGTCAAAGATAAAATCAGAAAAAAATTAGAATGTCTGAGGCTGTACTGCTTAATCACGTGGATGTTGATAAAAATTGATAACAGTTTATTTAAAACAGAATGTTGAGTGTTAATTGGGGCCAATTTAAATTAAAGCTACAGGAAATGTTTCTTAGTTATTACTACACTATAGAATAAAAATTCCACTCTTTTCATTAAATGTATCCCTCTTTTAAATAGTGATTCCCTAAGTATTGCTTAGTCAATAGAGGCAAGCTTGCTCAAACAGTTCTAAGTACAGTAAAACCACACCAACTCGAATAATTGTGGACCCTGATGTTGTCGAAATTGGGAATTGTCAAGTTATCCAGGTCATTGGAATTTTCAATGGGTTTCAATCCATGAACACAAAACAAATTTGAATTTCACCATATAAATTTATTATTTACATAAGTATTTTTACATATTGAGTAAACAATCTTTTAATCTTTGAAGAAATGTCAAATACTCAAGAATTAAAACTAAATATTTTGAAAAAAATCTTAACTGAAGTTTCTCTGTTAGCTGATTAAGTTTCGAGTAACACAGACTGTCGAGTTAGTGAGGTTTTACCGTACCAACAGATTCATCAGTCTGAAGAGGAGAAATTTCCAAAATAAGCGATCATTTAGCAAAAGATGAATTTACCTTTTCCGCAGTGAAGGAGTCGGTCTGGAGCCGCATGGTGGCGGCGCTCATGTTCTGACTCTCCTGGGCCGAGATCTCCCCGGCCTTCAGTGACCGCTGCTCCTGCAACATGGCGAGCGAGTGAGTCGAGCGAGCAGCGATTCCTCTGTTGTCACTATCACGCTAGGGTCGAGCGATTCCTCTGTTCAAAGTACCTCACTCGCTAGAGTCAAGCAGATCCTGTGTTGTAACTACCTCGCTAGAGTCAAGCGAATCATCTGTTGTAACTACCTCGCTAGGGTCGAGCAGATCCTCTGTTGTAACTACCTCACGAGGGTTGAGCGAGTACTCCGTTGTAACTACCTCACTAGGATCGAGTGATTCGTCCGTTGTAACTACCTCACTAGAGTGGAGTGATTCCTTTATTGCCACTACCTCGCTAACAGACACCTCACAGAAGAAACTGTATACTGAGAACGGACAGAGTGTTTGGCATAAGTGTTAACTAAGGTTAACAGGAATCACACTTATCAGGGATGTGAGAACATTTGCAGCTGTACTTTCCTGATGACGATCACTTAATCTATTTAAGTAGGGTATACCATAGGAAAAAAATTTTTAGTATGTTACTAAACTACACAAATCTTAAGTCATATATTGGTGTTTGATAATTTTATTTTAAATTAGAACTCAATAAAAATTTAACCAATAAAAATAACCAAAGCCATTTATGCTTTTTAGGATTATCTTAATTTCATCGTTATCACTGTTTTAAGAGGGTTTTTCCCATTCCAGGATCGTCCAGTTATTAAAATCGTCACGTTATTTAATCCCAAGTGGGACAGTCAGTACTTAATTTCTTATTTTTATACAGCAAAAAATAAACCTAAATATTCAATTTCCTAGACAAATTTAGCAATATATTTTTTAAGTGCAAGTGCCACAAAATAAAGCAAAACGCTCTTAAGCATGGCTGGCTTTAATAGCGATTTCCAAATTTACTTTGCACTAAAATATTTCTGAAAAAAGAGAATTATGCTAAACTTAATATTGATTTGATTCCACTTTAATTCCATTGACATACATTAAAAATAAATAAAACAAAAGTAAAACAGAGTTTACTCCAGAATGGCGTAAATGTTTATTTTTACACATGATCTAGGATTGTAAATCTCTTATCAGTCTCTGACATATTAGTTTATTGTTCCGATAATGTGTGATTGTGAGTAATTATCAATTAACTATTCACACAATAGGTCACAGAAATGTCTTGAAAATATCCATGACAGACCTTACTTATCTTCAGAAAACATTATAACAAGTCGATACAAAATTACAGTTAATTTTTTAAATTATATTTACAGTACTTCTGTGCTCAAAATGTTAAACTGGCAAGAAACATTCAACATCAGTTTTCAATAAAATCGTAATGTCTTGAAAATAAAGAATAAAACTTTGGAAGAGGGAAGACTAAAAGGTAGATGCTCAGAAATAAGACATCTCCAAAGGCAGAAACCTAACAAAAATACAGAGGACATCTAAAGGGAAAGAATTTTACGCTGATATATGCGGTGCTGTAAATGCGTCCCCAATGGAAAAATATTTGAAATTACTATAAAAAGTTATTATAAAATACAACTAATTGTATTTAACAGCAAAAAAATCTGGATCACATTGAGCATCCAGTTTGGTCAATAAATAATTTTTTATATTGTAACCTAATTAGTTTTGAAAAATAAAGTTGTATTCACGCAAACACTTTTAAATGTAAATCCAGTCAAAATAAGTAACTTACAGTCGTAAGGTAGATCTTGATGTCAATTTTAATAATTACAGTTGGAAAATTAAAAGATAAAACTTTTTGAAACACTTATCATCACACAATATTTTTTGAAAAAAAAAGTGTTGCTACAAGTACACCATCCCTCTCTGTATAATAAATTCTCATACCATATTTTAAGTAAGCTATGTCTATTTCTTTAAAAAAGTTAAAATAATATAAAATGTAAAAATTAAAATGAACCAATGAACCAATTTAATATCACGATGTTTTAATGTAAAAATTGACGAACTAATGAGATATCAGACATTCCTATAAAATATTGGTAAGGAAGAAAAGTAAAAAAAAGTATACTTTACAAACTTAAATTACATTAAACATATATAAACTGTCACTGTAAGATCACAAAACCAACTCCAACTGTCAACATCAGCACTGAGAGAACAGAACTGGACGGGGAGCAGGCTAAAACTGCTTATGATGTTGGTTTAAAAATAACTGCAAGAACTTTCCAGAGAACCGTAAAGACTAGGAAGTTGACATTCATTTTACGATCATATTATATTGTTGAAACGAGCAAAACCTTTACACAGTCTAAATTAAAATTATTCCTGTAATTTACTTATTGCGTATGTCTTGTAAAAAATTCAATTTACTGTCAAGTAAATCTACAGATCTATTCAGCCAGGAAGTCTTGTAGGGGTGGAAGTGCGAGAGAGATGGAGAATACCCCCCCCCCCACTGTTTTTCTTTCATCGGTTGTGTACTGTCAACTTAAAATCCCACATGGCCTCAGACAGCATTACAAATATTTTTGCAAACAAAGAATAAGATGTTTTGAGAGATGAATTATTTTGAAATTTGACTGTACTGAGACTTGTGGTAGGGGAAATCTTCACTGCGCATGCGCATCCCACAGGACTTCTGGGCTGAACAAATCTGTACAATTTAAAACATAAATTAAATTGAATGAATAAAATAAAACAGTCACCTGTTTTTGTACGAGAGATATTATTGGGATTTCAAAATTTCACCCACTCCCTTTGTATTAACATTTTGCTAGTAATGAGTCAAATTTTTCAGGCCACAAGTTCAGAGAAAGCAAAGTTTACTGAACGGTCAAAGCAGGAAGCACTTGCCTAATGAAAGAAAAAGGTAAGTCATGTAATATGATATCCTGAAGTCCAGGAATCGCTGTAGAAAATTGCAGTTCTTGTTGCAAGATGGAAATATTGTTTGCAAGTACAGTTGGAAAACAAGAGTTCAAATAAACTGGGGCCTTGGGAAGTCTGCTTAGCATACTGTCAATAGCTCTTCCATGAAACGCTTTCAAAATATGCTAATATGAACTGTACTGCAATGGACAGACACTGGATGGACTTTTGCCAAGACTAGGCCTAAAAGAAATTCCCAAGTTATTGTTAACTAAATGTTTATATTGACGTGATCTTAAACTGTGGTTCTGTGTAATGTGTGGTTATAAGTTATAAGAAGGCATTTCACTGTCCGCAGGAATACCTAGAAGGTATTTATATTGTAAATTTTCAGTTTGTGATTGTGTATGTATATACCTGTATAGTTATATATTTAGTACTTTACAATATATTTCATGGAATAATCACCTGTCAAGAAAATTGATGTTATGTGATGATGTAGGTAAATAAATAAATAAAGGTGTCTTACACATATTACATTTGCGAACACATATTATATTATACTAGCTGTTGTTAACCCGCTTCGCTGGGTTGAAAAATCTTATGAAGGCCTAAATAGTAGCCCAAAACATGTAATTTGGAAGCAAGAATTATAACGTCTAATGTAATCTAAGATTCAATATATTATGATGTTTCTCAATACATATTATATTTGATAAAGCCGGGGGTGGCATATTTGGTGGTAGCAGTCTTATTTTCCCTTTCAAACAGCACATAATATGCGTTATCTTTTTGAATTAATCTTTGTGCTATGCAATAAGTACAAATTTTGTCCATCTTGCAAATTAATACATTAGGGTGTTCAATACAATCTACATTTTATTGGAATAATGTGTACTTTTACGGCCAAAATCATAGTTCCTTGTACTTTTGTAAACAGCTTTTAAAGTGTTTAATTTAATTCAGCTTTTTGTTTAATCCCTTTTTCGAAGGTTCTCCGTTATCTCTGTTCTGATTATTTCTTTCACCACCTTGTGCGTCTGTCTCCCTTTCTGTTCCAAATCTGCTACGACAGTGGTTCTTGATGTCGCTGTGAATTTTCTCGTGATACCCTTAGATGGGTTTCTTTCTCTTCGTTGTTTCATTTTTTCTTGCAATCGTTCGTCTACATGATAAGATACGGAATTGCAAACTTTTTCTCCTACGTTTTGACTTTTTTTCGTCTTATATACTACTATCTTTGAATTTAAAAACAAAAAATATGTAACTCTAAATTTTAGTGCACTTCATGTTTTTTAATAACATAACCTAACAGTAAAATTTACTAAATAATTGAAAACGTACATAAAAACAAATTTGCTAAATAAAACTGTATTCACCTGTTGTACAAAACCAATTGTAGGTGCAGCATTCTGTTGGCAACCACTTTAACCACGGTTTGTATACATTGGTAGGATTCACCTAAGTTGGCCAAAACGAAAGTAAACAAACTATTATCTTCTTGCGAACTTAACCATAAAATCCAGCTGTGCTGAAAACATTGTCAACGAACATCTGTTTAGTATAGCACTAAACAGAAAGTAGTATAAAGGGAAAGTTGTGATGCAATTAATTTGCAAGTGGAAATTCACTTGCGCGGCTTAAAATATTACTAAAGGGGCTTTTCCAAATTAATTATGTATTAACAGGGAGATGATGATGTGATGGATGCGGCATGGTTATTAGCCTAAGATTTTCTTATGAAATAATATTTACAAAGAAATAAAGGTGAGTCTTTTAATAGCCAGTACTACTTGCTGCAAGTCAGCATCTGAAAAGAGAGATTGTTTCATATTGCGGTAAAAACTTATTAAAATTGGCCCAGGAAAAAATAAACAAGCAGTTAAACAAACTAAAATACTTGTAAATCAAGAAATAGAATCAAATTAAACTTCGGCAACTATGTAAAAAGGTTGAATGGAAATAAAAATTTCTAAAAATAGGCGATGTTGTAAACATTCTATAACCAATAACAACTTGTAAACAAACGCAACGTGGCGATTTGACAGTTGTAAGGAAATGTAAACAGACACCATATGTAACCAACAATGTTTTCAGTGTGACTTGTATTAAAATTTTTGATGAGATGATTAGTACATGCTTTGGCCAACTTACGTGAATCCTTCTCTACCTTTTCAAATTAAACCATGTGTTTTGATATAAACAAGTAAAACCTCAAGTACTCACAAAAGCCTTGACATAGGTCCCTTTCGGACGATCCTGTGCCTACACCCAATAAGATATCGAAACCCAACCACCATAGTGCACATCATGAGTTTCCAGGCTTTAATTTGATGCCAAGATCATGGGTCTACGACGTGTAGTTTTGACTGTAGCACTAAATATACCAACACAACTCTTCTTAAATATATATTGATATTGATTATATTTGAGAACTACTGAACTATGCCTGACATTAATGACACATTTTTGTTATTGGATATGGGTAAAATGACGTAATATAAGCAAGATAACATTTAAAAACCGTTGTATGAAATTTGAAGCAACCAATGATCTTGACCTCCTGACCTTTAAATAAAAAAACGAGCCACGTCGCGCTACCACTGTTTTGCGTAAGAACTCGTATTCACTAGAATTCCGCTATTACTTTACTGCACTGTTTTACTATTGCTGACTTGAATCCGGGGAGAACTGTCCTGGTAATTAGATATAATCATGTGTACACAACGCGTGGATGAACTAGGAAAAGATGGATGTTTACGTCCGAGAATAACAAAGCTAAACAGGAACAAGCGGGCGGTCGGTGGCCGCCGCTGGCGGGGCGAGGTAAACAATCTCGTGGAGACTACGTTGGCAGATTGTAATCTGCTTTGAATTACTACTGTATCGCGAACGTTCCTTTGTTCTACTATTATTTAATGGTTTCTTTAACGTTTGCCGAACGCTTTTGTTTGCACCGTGCTGTGATTGAATAAAGCTATTTGATGGAATAAATGTTAAAATTGTACAGTATGGTCGGAGACACGCGGGGCGATTTTGTCGCCGCAACGAAACTACCGCTCGCCTGTAGAGCATAGATTTAAATGGACACTTACACCATAGAAAAATAAACAGGAAGCGTTTATTTTTCTATTTCCTGTTTATTTTCTATGCTTGCACACAGGGCGGTAGGGTAGGAATACCGCGCGATAACAATGCCGCGGTCCATGCACTACGGGCAAACGGTAGTTTCGCGGCGGCGATAAAAATCGCCCCGTGTGTCTCCTGCCTATTGTATCGTATTTTGTCCATGTCAAAATCCTGCTATAATTATCCCAGACTAAATGTAATTGTTTGATGAATTGGGTAAAATAATTCTTTTTAATTACATACGACGAAATCACCTATTTTACAAACGTCATTTTGGTGGCCGAAACCAGCTATTTTCCGCCAGCGGGCCGAAAACGTTCGGGTCTAGGGCCGAAAGTCAGCTCATCCTTTATTTTCTTGAAACATCTTGAGAACATCACATAATTATACGGCATTCAATAGGCCAAAGACATGATAGTTGCGATCATATGATTTTCATAGCTGTGTTTGTTTAAACCATGACTAAATAAGTTGTATCGTCGCTCATTAAATCATAATTTCTAGGTAAATGTCAAATGTAGACCACTTGCAGAGCTAAATAAGGGTACAGCTGTGATATTTTAGCATTTTTACTTTGGAGAAAGTATTGTTTTCGTCAAAATTTTCGAATTTGAGATGTTAGTAGATATATTCGTTTTAGTGCTCCCTGAATCCAAAAAAGTGGTTTTTGGCGTGGTGTCTGTCTGTCTGTCTCTGTGTGTGTGTGTGTATGTGTGTGGATGTATGTGTGGTTGTAAACAAAGCTAGAGACGACACCAGTGGTCCGATTTTCATGAAATTTGGCATGTAGGTATAAAGCCGTGGTATCTCCAGGCGTATTTTTATTATTTTGAATTTTTGATTTTGAAGGGTATTTACCCCATAAAAACCCATAAAAAATTACAAAAATCCAAATTTCTCAAAAACGGCTCTAACGATTTTGATAAAAATTTCATGGTTTTTAGTGCTTAAGATGAAAAACAAAATGACACCACCCGCATGCCTGTAAAAATTCAGGTTCAGAAGTTATAGGGGTTTAAGTGTTAAAAAACTCATATTTTTTTAATTTCACGAATTCTGTAATCTCTAAAGAAAATATACTTGTAACCATTAAATCCGACTTGAAAAACTAAATAATCCGGTATTTTGAATCATTAGTTTACGTCAATTGGTTGCGGAGATAATTGATATTTTAGTTTGGTGGTAAACGCAGTACGTTGTCCAATGTTATTCTTATGGAAAATATTTAAAACTGATATCTCCGTCATTTACTAACAGATTTTGATAAAATTTGGTATATATTTGTGTGATAATTAATTGTTAATTTGTTTTATTTCACTATATATGTTTTCTGGTTATAAATGACTTGAAGGGAGAAAGTATGTGTCAGTTTCCTGATACCGTTTATTTTATACTTAAGAACAAAGTCGAAACCTAAACTTTTGTATTATCTTGTTAGAAATATATATTTTTAAATATTTTCACATCTAAAACGAAATGGCCCATATTTTTTAAACAGTTTGATGATAAGAATAATGCAGTTAGGATGAAAATTATGTAGTTAGCTGTTGAAACTGTAGTTTCAACAATTATGACTTTCATGGTAAATTCAATACAGTCACTTTACATAGTGCATAACATACACGTACGAGCGATAACACAAACAATAAAAAAACAACTATAAAACTAAAGATAAAACACCTCATTACAATCGTTTAGTGCGCTGAGATGGGAAGAGTTTAGAGATATAATAACACTCATTCGTCGTTCATATTGTAGTTTATGTTAATTTTTTATGTGATTTACTTTATGACCACCACATATGTTAGACTACAAGACGAATCTGACGAGTGTTATAACACTCTTGTCGATAGTGGCATAACAAGACTATAATACAAGATCCCACCACAATCATCCTACACGCATCTTTCTCGGCTTAAAATACCTACCTGGATACATTGCAATTTGAAGAAAAATATGCAGTATGAGGTTTCGCATCATACATAGAAGATATTATATAGGCACCATCTTAAAAGCGATAATTTTTACTTTTTGAGTCATGCGGAAGATGACACGTTAATGGGGGGGAATGGAAGTGACGAAATTATTATGTATTTTTGTGAGTTGATTAATTTTAATAAATGTCCTTTTTACTTAATCGGCATCATTTATGAAATATTTATTGCATTTAAAATATAATTAAGTTTAACTTGCCTAATTTTCAAACGATTTATCAACAGAAAAAACAATATTATACTAAGTAGCAAGATAAAAAATGGCGAAATATAGTCGTAAATGTATATTTACAAATAATTTAACTTACTTTCGCCATGCCGTTGGCAGCACTGCTAACACATCGCGTCGGGAAGCAAGACACAACTGTGACAACAATGAGTTGGCATTCCTCCGGCTATATCCAGCACCTGGCACACCTGCCGAGCGATACCGCTACCGGATACTTCGACTGTCGCAAGTGACGGCGAGCGTTCGGTTGTTACGGCATTCAATGAGATTTGATGCAGATCATTGCATGCAGAACTCAAAGAACGTATTTTGTCCTAATAGTCGCCGGTTAGTTTTAAACATTTAATTTGGTTGAATATTGTGAAATAGTAACTTCAATATTTATGCGTGGTTTCATTTTGCAATTAGAGAAAACTGGGGAAAATTTAACAAATCAAAATACACAATGCATTGAAGTAATTTGAGAAACATGCAGCAATAATTAGGGGTAAGCAAGAGGACTATGAGTCTATGAGTTCATATAAAAAATGCTAACGTAGGGCAAAGATTTCGAATGCCGCTGTGTGTCCTTTGCCCAAAGAGAAAATCCCAAATACAATTTTTTATCGAGGGTAAAGAATAACCTGGAACCTGGATCAAGACCGGGATCGACGCAGCCCAGAATTACAGAACCAAATTAATATTTTTGTGTTTTTGGATAATATGTATAAATCTGTCAGTTACTTTTGCCTTAACTTGATGAATGTTCTTTAAAAATACGTTACTCCCGAAAATGCCACTACAAGGGTAAACTTAAAGAGAAATTATCTTGATCTAAACCCAAAATGATAATAAAACCGTTAGAGTCGTTTTCGAATATACATGAAATACACAAATGCAAACAAATAAACAAGAATTGTTCATTTGACGTAAAATATATACAAAATCAACAATCATTATTGCTTATTCTTAACTAAAGGATATTCTATCAATCAATTACTGTATACCGAATCATATCAAAACGCTCGGAAGTATTCGATGTAATGTAGGTTCTCGATGTTCGATAGTCGACAGTATTCGATTGTTCACCCGCCACCGTTCTGGCAGCAGCCGCGCTGCCGCTTCGGTCCGTGAGTCACCATCTATCTATCGGTTATTGTCGATCGGTTATCGTCTGACTCCCGAAATAATCACGCACAAGCCGTTATTGTAGGGTCCCTGGCGCTTTCTTCTAACTTTGGAGGTTAATTTGTTGGCACCTGTGCGAGCTATAAAGATCATCAATAGATGAATAGATGTACTATTTTATACGAATAAATGGCCTGCAAACAGTTGTATATTTGATTTCAGCAGAAAGGGGTTCTACAGTGAAGTACTAAGTTGAACACTGAAAATAGTGCCAAGCAGTGGCGGCTCGTGAGTTTATGTACTGGGGGTTCAGAGCTAATAACATATACATGATACCAATGTATTATATTAGAGTTATTGTCTTAAGCCAATCAGTATTTAAAAACGTTAAATGCTTACAAGATCGTAGTTTTCTGCAAATTCTTGACATACCTGCTTTTATACACGAGTGTAATGCTTATAGTCTATAGGATTAAGGCACTATACCTTTGATGATAAATTGTATTATGCTACTATGTACATTAAAATGTTAAATCCAAAATTAATTAAATCAATAGCGTTATTACCGTTGCTCAATAGCTTAATTACTGTTCTTACAGAAAGCTATGGTGCGGCCGCTACGCCGATTGTTTTCTTTCAATAATCAGAGCCAGTGGCGGCTCGTGAGTTTATGTACTGGGGGTTCAGAGCTAATAACATATACATGATACCAATGTATTATATTAGAGTTATTGTCTTAAGCCAATCAGTATTTAAAAACGTTAAATGCTTACAAGATCGTAGTTTTCTGCAAATTCTTGACATACCTGCTTTTATACACGAGTGTAATGCTTATAGTCTATAGGATTAAGGCACTATACCTTTGATGATAAATTGTATTATGCTACTATGTACATTAAAATGTTAAATCCAAAATTAATTAAATCAATAGCGTTATTACCGTTGCTCAATAGCTTAATTACTGTTCTTACAGAAAGCTATGGTGCGGCCGCTACGCCGATTGTTTTCTTTCAATAATCAGAGCTAAAAATAAAACGCATAATCGCATAACTGAAATAAACGTATTTATAACTAAAAACAACATAGAAATCATACAATATTTAAATAAATAAACTTAAACATCGCCCAAATCATTAAAACAACATTATCAAGCTTTACAGCGCGCGTGCTGCTGAAACAGAAGTGGTTAACTACTCTTTCGGAAGAGGTCGGCCAATTTCGTCAGCGCTCGGCTCGCCGCAAGCATAGAGCATTAGCGGTCGGTCCATTGCTTTCAAGCAAGCCCCCCTCCGCTCCCCCCACACCCCTCGCCCAGCCAGCTGGGCCGAGCTGGGTTCATTCGGCGAACTGAACCTCGCTCTGCCGGCGCGGCGTTGCGTGAGAGCTTCGCCCGGACGCAAAAATAGTTTTTTTTGCCATGTTGTTTATGAAAGTAAGTTTAACATTGGGGTTTTCTGCTATTTACTTAGAAAATGTATTGTTTTTGATTATTTTAGGGGGTTCACTGAACCATTGAACCTACACACGAGCCGCCACTGATCAGAGCTAAAAATAAAACGCATAATCGCATAACTAAAATAAACGTATTTATAACTAAAAACAACATAGAAATCATAAATTAAAATATAGTTTATTTAAATAAATAAACTTAAACATCGCCCAAACCATTAAAACAACATTATCAAGCTTTACAGCGCGCGTGCTGCTGAAACAGAAGTAGTTAGAAAAGAAACTACTCTTTCGGAAGAGGTCGGCCAATTTCGTCAGCGCTCGGCTCGCCGCTAGCATAGAGCATTAGCGGTCGGTCCATTGCTTTCAAGCAAGCCCCCCTCCGCTCCCCCCACACCCCTCGCCAAGCCAGCTGGGCCGAGCTGGGTTCATTCGGCGAACTGAACCTCGCTCTGCCGGCGCGGCGTTGCGTGAGAGCTTCGCCCGGACGCAAAAATAGTTTTTTTGCCATGTTGTTTATGAAAGTAAGTTTAACATTGGGGTTTTCTGCTATTTACTTAGAAAATGTATTGTTTTTGATTATTTTAGGGGGTTCACTGAACCATTGAACCTACACACGAGCCGCCACTGGTGCCAAGATAAAGCATTTGAGAAAATGTTACAAAAAAAGAATGTAGGCTTCGCCAGAACTTTTCATTATTATTGACGTATGTCTCCAGACTTAAAATGCGACTCTTTAAAACAAGTAAACGACAAGTTAACACGAGACTTTAATTAGACCATCCTTAATATTTTAAGCCGGTGACACTACCACAAATACCATTGGGTCCTTGATTAATTTAAGTCAAGAGCTCAACTGAGATATCCGGTATTCTGTGAAGGGGTATATAAATACAAAAACTCTTCCTCCGAGATCTCTTGCTTTCTGGGTTATCAAGTAGTGACTGCGAGTTTAATTAATTTTAGAGTACAGTAATCAATTCTGCAAAATCTTGTACGCCGCTACGCTGCTGATAAGGACTGATATACCGCTGCCACGCGCTTATGTAGATCTACCGCTTTTACTACCCCTTATATACAGTTTTAACAGCATATCAGCTGAGGACATATGTGTTCCCAGTCTGTAGAAAACAACAGATTCATTTTCCCCGGACATCTGGCAAACTGGCGCGCTCTCTTCTGCGCGTCGGTAAAAGCAGAATGGGGTTGGCAGCGCGGCCGTTCGTCAAAAGAACTGACACATTTTGTGATTTACGTGAAAAGAACCGACGACAATAATTTATCCTTTATTGCTCTCTTCTTGAGTATGATTCGCAGTGTCAACCAGGAATAATGAATTCATATGGGGAAATTTTACTAACGCAACAGTGAGTGTTTTTCTTTCACATTTCAAGTGGACCACGCTAATCTTTTAGTCCCAACTTTACATCCCAGGACGCTAGCCCTAGCCCAGAACCGTTTTGTAAATTACTCAGGGCTACGACAGTGGGCCATGACATGATCATGAGGCGAAAAAGCCTTTGGTGATTGGCGGGATTTGAACCCGGGCCCCCGACCAAAGAACGGAGTTGTGCTCCCGACCGCGTTACGAGCGGCTTTCGAGTTGCTTTCCGCCTCGCTGTAAGGCTTGTTTTACTATAAAAATAACGGAATGTTTGAACAAAGTGGGCTTATTACTTAATTACAAGGAGGTGACTAGAAATTATGCCAATAACAGATTTTGCATAACAACAAACTATAGAGCTCTTTGGCAATCAAAGCCAGCATTGAGCTTTGAGCATTTAACTGAAGACCTTCTCAACAGGCGCACTGGAAAATTTTTGAAATCAAGCTAGCCGATAAAACCTATTAATATCTTTATACCCAATTTTGAACAGTTCATGTTTTGAACTTTGTTATAGCAAAACAAATCAATAAAAAATGACAAACCCGTTTCTGGTCCGAAACTTTACATAATATAGCTTAATACGGCTTATTGAGTGAAAGACGACCCCAAGGTGACCGTCATTACAGTGTATAGTGTTACAAAGTCGCCGCTCACACACGCTCACACACGCGCGGGCGCGGTGTCCTCCCTAGCCTCTCTCGCCTCTCTGATGTTATGTCACACCCATCCGACCTTCAGATAAAGCTGCAAATATGGACTATCGTATTTGTGGTGTTGAAATGACAATGTGCGCAGGTGGCACATGTGCCTTGGTTGGTTACTACTATTTCTCTCGTTTATGTATTTATTTTGCAAAGAAGTACTTATACCGAAACCGGTATGGTCTAGTCTGGAAGTTTTCCGGCAATGAAAGGATCTAATTGTGAAGGTTCTAATCAATGAAAACAAAAAAACTATTACAATTCCAGCTACTACATCTGCTCTCAACAACGTTCAAAAATCTTACAAGGAATATAAAATATAAAATAAACAATTATAATAATATAAAAATGTCATCGATCTTCCGAAGGAGAGAATTTTAATTGGACAATGCTCAGATATTGAAGCCACAATGGTAAAGAACTGAAAATGCGTATAATGCACTGGATTCAAAGGCCTCCTTTGATAGCTTCGCCTATTTTAGTGCGAAAACATAAAACTTTTAAATGATTTAAGCTATGAAGATGAAATAATATTGCCAAGCACTAATTAAGCATGACGTGTGACTAGAGCAGGCAGGAGGTATGAAGTTAAAATGATTCTGATGAATTGTGCAGGCCAATGAAAAGGTCACTTGTAAATAAATATTTATATAAAAACAACCAGAGCAAACAAAACGAAAAAACTAATAACTTGTCGGCCAATTTGTCTCGGCGTCACGGCTAGCGCGCTTGGCATCGTCGCAGTGAAGAGGACTACAACATGCGACGGCGGCCTTGGCCACATGTGACGGTATTGTGCGGCCGCGTAACACCGCCACAATACCGGCTAATGGTCCACAAACGCCCGGCGCGGCGCTGGAGCTGCGTTACAGTCAGCCGAGGTCGAGGTACAACCGATGACATAAACGTAGGCTGAGTTTGTTCCAATATTGCCACTTCGACATAATACTATTACTACATAATACAACATCGGCTTGACGCTTCAAAAATTTCATTATGAAACTGAGTAAATGGTTCGCTATAGCTTTAAAAAAACCCTGTTAATTTTATCCTATAAGAAACTGAAACTTACATCAGTTTATATGATCTATATTGCTATGCAATACTAAGTCATAAATCATAATTAATTTATTTAGCCAATAAATTGCATTAGCCAAGTCAAATTATACAATATTTCTTACCAACTAAAAATTCTTTCTAATCATGTAACAAGCATCTGCAACAACTGAAAAACCATCACTGAATATTTACAGGTCAAGGCAATATTCAAAGACTACCAGTTAGTACTTGTATTGTCTTCCAGCAATGAAGTTTATTTATCCATACCGGAATTTTTATACTGTCTTAAATATTAACAACATCTGAGATTCTAGGATTTGTCCAAATTTTAGTGTGTGTTTTTACCTCCAAACTAGTATTTTCAAAATTGTCAACACTAATCGGTAAAAGTGGTTCCGTACAATTTGTGATCATGAATCTGAACCACCACTCTTCAGATTGAGAAACTCAAAAACTTAACAATATCAGTCATAAATCGGGCGAGTTTTGAAGACGGGAGGTGATTCTGATACCTGAAGACGAGCCAGATTCTCGATCCAAAAACTACGAAAAGCTCGTTTTAGTGGTATTCCCTCTTAGAAGAAGCACCTATCTTTAACTTGATGATAGTTATTACGGAAATAATTGTACAGTAGCAGTCAGAAACGTGTATAACATCTGAGACAACACTGGTGCTGTTCAAAAGAGTGGGACGATGATCTAGAGGCACGGTCGTGTCTCGTCGCCAAGTCCACCAGCAGACGACGAATGAACGACGTGAGTGACTATATTAACAGCGCAGATTAGGAGCCGATTTTTCACTTTTCAAAAAAGAAAATTAGAGCCTTGATTTAATATAACTTCGCTTCAACATAATAAACTGGCCAAAAAACTTCAAAAAACACGACAGTTTGTTTTAAATACTTCTATTAAGTTAATAATAAACGTTAAAAGTCACCAAAAAAGTTACCAGTTTTGCACTTTTGAACGAATCCTCCACCTCGATTTGTTCAGAAAGCCTAGCGACTTTATTTCTCATCAGAATTGAATGAAACTTCACACTCACTCCTATTTTTTCTCGTAGTAGTGCCTTTAGATAGTCTGAACAAAGTTTGAAAGCACTAGATATCAAAACTAGTAACTTTTTAAATTTTCATTTCAAATCATCGTTGACATTTCAAATGTAAACAAGCTTAGTCCACAAAGAAACTATTTCGTCAGTAAAACTTTGATCAGCTGGTAAATTTTAAGCGTATTGGAGAGGACGGTAGGACAGGAGATACGCTTGATTTGTTTAATTTATTATTTCTTTATAATATTGTGATAGGTTTATTTTTTAAACTATATTATTTCAGGGTTCTGTACCAATGAAACCTATTTATATAGGTTTACAAATATCTATATAAATTATAATGAATGTGTGTCTTATACAGTCTATTTCCGTTTTACCCAACCTAAACTCATGTTCAAGATTCGAATCGTTTTAAATTTATGTTCAAAGAATGGTATTTCATTACTAAATTACTAAAGTCTGCCAAAATGAAAGGGCCGGTTTTCATCAACAAAGTCATCGTCACAATACCTCCAGTAAATATCTAATCTCCTTGTTTGAACAGAAGCAATATCAGCTGTTTGCGGAAAATTTGTCAGGTAAAAAAGTACAGATAACTGTAATTACAGTCATCATACATTAACTGTAATTAATGACTCCTATCACGTATAAATACGAAGTTTGGTTGCAGACGCAAGTAGGCCTAATCTTAAAAAGGTAGAAAACGGCAATTCAACTCTTAAACATTTTATATTTAAAGATGAGTTTATTCACAAACTGGAAAAAGTCAGAGATTATAGTCATAGCGCCAATGTTTGATAAGGTCTATCATAAAAAAAAATCCTAATTCAAGAATTATCCAAAGTTTGAGGGTTCACGATTTTGTCACAAAGTATGTCCACTGGTGGTAGAGCGAGGAACATCGATCCCCAGCACCCAGGGTTAAATATCGACAATAAATAATAGAAATTTGTTTTGTGATAATACCGCAACCTTTCGGGTGCATGCATATTAAGCTGAATATCTGCAATGCATGTCCATTGTAACTACTAATCCTGGTCCTAAGAATACCCAAACTGCCAAGGGTTAAGTACCGTTTGCATCTAGAGTTTCATTGAATATTGTACTTATAGGTTAAACACATAACCAGCTGTTTCAAGTTAATTAATTTCAGTTCCATTGGCTGTATACTACAGTGCCTTATCAATAAGGCCACACTAGTGCGGCCTTGTTTATATCCTATGCGATCCAGCATCTGGTAAATAAAAATTATTTGGTTTTTAAAATTCTGGTAATGTATCGTACTATGCAAATGCAAAAATACAGTGTATTTTAAACTGCCAACTTATCACAACCTCCATAACAAACTATGCCATTGATTCCCCAATGATTAAATTAGCCATATCCCACCAAAAAACGACCAAATTTTAAGTCCAATAAACATCAGAAATCAGTTCGGACCTCCCTTTAACGCAATCGAACAACAAGATTGTGCTGAATTTTTCATTCAACTAATAAACATTGTATCAACCCCTTGAATTTCATTTCAAATATATGCTAAAAATTACGACAACATGTTCAAACTGCAACCACAATGTGGATGTAAATGCGAGTAACTTTATTTTTCCAATTTCAATTCCTCACAACACTAAAAAAGCAAATTTGAAGAATTATTCAACCGTCAGTGTGAAAAATGGCAACCAATTGTGGACTCAAAGTGTACCTATTGTTGCAACCGCAACTAGTTACAAAATACCCACGTCGCAGCAAACCTGCATACTCAGCGAATTTCCAATTACAAAATATCCAGTAATTAATCCATTAGGCTATTAAAAAAAGAAAAATAAACAAGTGATATATTTATATATTAAAATTATAGCTATTATAGCTTGTTTTACAAACCCTTTGTAAAAAAATATTGGTAAATGACTTAGCGACAAAACACAAAAATTTCATATAATTAAGTAGGCAAGAATGTTTATTTTTTAAATTATATATATTAACATAACATTGTTTAAAAACCAAAATTCTAATCAATAAATTGATAAACTGAGAAATTACTAAAAGCGATTCCTTGAAAAGCTCAGTAGAGAGTAAATGGGAAATTGACTAAGCCAACATTCTGCTGCCCTATTACTATAAAAACAGGGGAAAAATGAGAACTCGGAGACCTATGGACTTAGAGGAATGATTTAAAATAACAAATTGTTTGTTTTTCGAGCTAAATCCAATGGTGCAAACAATAATTGGATAAATATAATTTTTCAATTTGAAAAACTCAAAAAACCCATTTTTGGGGGGTAAAATCGAGCCTTTACCCCACTTAGGATATATCGATCTGGCTGGTTTACGAACTCGTCCAAGAGAATCTAGTTTTACATGTCTGTACCAAATTTTGTTGCGATCGGAGGATATTTACGAGAGTTATCGTGCTTACAGACACTCAAAAAATGAAAATTCTATTTCCCATATAAACCCATGTTAAATTTTGAAACAAATCATGATTTATAATGGAAAAATGCGTTTTAACAATAAACTCACTTCATATCCAGAAAGTACACATTAAAAGCTGACAAATAATATAAATATTAATATGATTGCTGAGGTTACCCTGAACGGATATTTTTTTGTCCATTCTGTTCTGTTAAAACGACGGCAATAGCTTATTTCTAAGGAAATTCGCTAAAACAATAATTTCGAGCTAAAGTAACTATTTGATTTTTCAATTACAACTTCGGAATTCATTCAACATGAAAATTACAAATCTTCTCATACCAGGGCTCAAAATACAGAAATTAAAATAATTGGAAACACATTCAAAGTGAAGCATGCTATATTAAATTTAGGAGAAACTACAAAATGTGGTTATTATATTTCACTAGTGGCTTGAAGGGACAAAACGCCCCTAATAAGAAGACATTTAAACGATCCTCAGTTAATATATAGTACCTGATGGACCGAGCCTTGCTCGGTGTTATTTCATATTTACCAGTTCATCCAGTTACTATAAAATATTTCGATGTCATAAAACTGATAAATATAAACCTTTTTTATTGCTCCATGGACTCTTCATCCCATTTGCTGTATTTTCCCTTGATGGCTGTAGATACCAAACAGCTGTTATGATTACTTCATTTGTTTACACTTTCCTTGTTTATTTTCGTTGCTATCACGGCAACCCATAAGGCCAATGTTAAAATTTTACAACTTTAAAATTCGATTTATTGCGTTATTAGATTTTCTCTGGCCAAGTAATCTGCATAAAAGACGTTTTTGAGTCGGATTACAGACTTTGAAGGAAATTATCGGAGCCGTTTTTGAGTTAATTGTGCAAGCAAGCAAACAAGCATACAAGCACAATAACATTACTCATATAAGAGTATAGGATAGGATACGCCTAGGACGAAATACCCTCATAGCAAACTGGCTTTTAAATCTACTATTTGTTAGATATAGCTCATGGTTTTCAATCAAATTTCAGCATCACATGTTTTATGTAAACAAAGCTGTCGTTTTTTAGATCCCAGTGCAGATATTTTACGTTATTTCTTGTTTTCTGGAAAATTTCAAGCAATTTCAGTATCTTTCCCGCCATCACGGTAGAGGTACCTTTAATTTGAGCCTACTCCCATCTTTCTACGACTTGCCAAATCTTTCTAAATCTTTCTTTGTACCTAAATATCAAGAAGTGACTATATGGCGCAAAGAATGTTTACGTAATATTATTTTTAAAAGACCGCCTAAAACATCTGTGAGAACAACTAGAATACATCGGTTATTGCATTCACACTAAATACTGTCTATATTAAATATTTATTTATTTTATTTATATATAGATTTACTTTAAATGTTATATTTTACTACATTTATCTATTAAAAAAACAGTGATATCATACCCAAAAACACAAAGTGTTGAAGGGTCGCCAAGCCCTAAAAATATGTGATATCAAAGTGCATACCAAGTCAATTTAATTTCCTGTAGTCCAACAATGTTCATTAGAATGCATAATTAAATTTGTTTGAATGCTATTGTTCTGAATACTGATTATAATTCTTCTACATATACTTGGCCAGCAGCTTATGAATTTATATATTTATGTTAAAAGTCTTCTATGTAGGTCACTTTGGAAAATACAAACGTATAACTAATTTAGCGTCTGTTAAGCTGCTGGCCAAGTACATGTAGAAGAATTATAATCAGTATTCAGAACAATAGCATTCAAACAAATTTAATTATGTATTCTAATGAACATTGTTGGGCTACAGGAAATTAAATTGACTTGGTATGCACTTTGATATCACATATTTTTAGGGCTTGGCGACCCTTCAACACTTTGTGTTTTTGGGTATGATATATAATATCTCGCAACAACGTAATATCCATGCTGCGATGATACAATTAATTGCCTTCGGTATCTGCGTTGAAAGAATGCACCAGAATGTTAAGAAATTCACCAGAATGCATAAAAGACCCAAGTATTCTTTCTTGTTCTTCTTCTCTACTATATATTTGTCAAATACCACTCACCTATCATCGCACAGCCCAAACTACTTGACCTAGAACCTTGAAACTTTGCATGAACGTTCCTCTCAGGGCGTAGGTACCCACTAAGAACGGATTTTTAAAAATTCCCTCAGGGCTACGCCCTATGATAAATCAAAGTTTCAATGTTAAAGTATAGGGAAACTCATGTAGTTGTCATGGCAACCTTAACATGAAATCTGAAATCCAAGGAAGTTTTTATATTTTTCCACGGGTAAAACCGTGTTGATCAGATAGTTCTTTATAAAAGACCCAGATGCTAATAAGGCATCGTTGACGTTGGCGAACACGAAGTGTGATGTGCAGTGTAACACGTCGGTAACGACACGCATGAGTTGCGAGGGTTCTGCGCCATCGGGAGAGTGCAATGCGAACTCGCGGCGCCGGCGCAGGCTGGACGTGGAGCGCGGAGGTCAACAACAGGACGCGACCGCGACCGCGACCGGCGTTCTTAGCGCCCGGGGCGGTAATGAGCAGGGGAGTCACACGGAATTGTGCAACTCCGGAAAGGTAGTTTTCATTTTGAGAACAAAAATAAGAGATTAATGCACGAAAGATTACGAACTAATTGGCCCTTATCCCGACATGGAATATTAATTTTTGGGACAACATGCTTTTTTGCATTGATGAAGGCGGATCAAGGATGTTACAGAAAATGTGTAGTATATCCTAAGTTTGTGAAGTATGTCCTACTTGGATCCAAGTTCATATGAGCCAATGAGTCAAGATTTGTGAGATACAAAAAATTAATTAACGAGATAAATATATATCATAAAATTAATAAATCAACTATTATCCGTGGAGGTACATGGTGAATCTGAATATTGCGTTTATTAAAAAAGTACCTGGTGGACCGAGCCTTGCTCGGTGTTATTTCATGTTTACGAGTTCATCCAGTTACTATAAAACATTTCAATGTCATAAAATTGATAATTTTTTATTGCTCCATGGACTATTCATCCCACTTGCTGTATTTTTCCTTGATGGCTGTAGATTACAAGCAGCTGTTATGATTACTTCATTTGTTTACTTTTTCCTTGTTTATTTTCGTTGCCATCACGGCAACCCATAAGGCCAATGTTAAAATTTTACAACTTTTAAATTCGATTTATTACGTTAATATATTTTCTCTGACCAAATAATCTGCATAAAAGGCATTTTTGAGTCATAAATTACTTATTTTCAGACTTTGAAGGAAGTCCTCGGAGCCGTTTTTGAGATGATTGTGCAAGCATACAAGCATACAAGCACGATAACATTACTCATATAAGAATATAGGATACTGCGACAGAGGTGACCCTGGGCAGATTTTCACAACAAAACGATTGTAACTATTTAACGTCTGAAGAGTGCTGTATATTTTAAAGAAAACACTAAGCATTAATATTCAAACTAAGGTGAAAAAAGTAGTCAATTTAGTGAAGTAGGCTTCCTCCGATCATAAAAGAGCAAGTATGAGAAAAAATAAAAAGATTTAATGTTTAGAATAAAAAAACTGCAAAAACCAAAACACATCGAGAAGAATGTTCACACACCATAGACCAAGACAGACGCAGTAACACGCACACTTCTCAGCGCTGCACCACCAAACTGACTGAAACCCGAAAACCCAAACAGCAGCCAACAACCAACACTCAGTCAAACATCAAACGGCGTCTGACGAGAACAACATGGCGGCGGCGAAGTTCACAGAGGTTAAAATCGGATCTATTTCTCGCTTGATTACCTGGGTTAGGGATGGCCGAATATGTTATTATTAGGTTTTTCGTATTATATATGCAAAAGTAACTGATTTCCAAAGTAACTAATATTTGATTCGGACTAATACTAACACATCTTTGCCTTACTCATTGTAAACTCAACACTAATATAATTAATTCGATTTCCTGTTTCTTTCATCGCTTGCGTCAACAAAATTAATTAGGTAAATTAATTTTCCTAAACTAATGTGAGATTCATCCTCAGGTAATACAATTTCTAGCTAATTCAGGGCGGTCGCCGGACAGGAGATACCACATTCGCATTTTATGTATTACTAATATTAAACATCATACAAATATTATTATATATGTTACAAAATAAATAATTGTTGTAAGTAATTTTAAAATAGATCTATTTAATAGCATTGTGATTGTTTTTAAAAACAGTGGAAGGCTAATAGTTTTGCATACAATTTATTTGTGAAATATAATATAACAGTAACCGCAATCAATGAACAAATAACTTTGTAAAATTTATTAAATACTGTGATTTTTAATTTTAATATTTTTTTCATTCGATATAAATCTATTTTTAACAGGTTTTTATCACTTCAAGGCTCAATTAGCCAAAGCTTCTCAAAATAGTAAACTGAAAACCTAATATGCAACCTAATACATTAGGTTTTTTCAACTAATATTTCTTTGTAACTAATACGGAAGTAACTAATATCAAAAAACATCTAATATGGCACATCCCTGACCTGGGTCCACGGCGGGCGGCGCAGCCCTCCCCGGGTGACTCTCCACGGCACCGTGGACATTCCCGCGCTATCTGACCGCCCGCCGCCGCCGCGCGCGGAAATAGCCGCCAAAACAGCTGTTCCCGTGTCGTGCCAACAGCTGACTGACTCACCGCGTCGTGGACGTCGACTGTCAACACGCCCGGCCTCGCCAACGTAGCTGTGCTCAGAGCTCAGAGTGTCGGGTGGTAGGAAGGTTAGAAACGTTCGATGATGAGAAAAAAATTCCACTATGGGAATTGCCGGAATTTAATGTTTTTATTTTTTAATTGATTGTATTATCTTGTTGTGTATTAAAGCTTAAGCTTCAAATTATGTGTGTGATATAATAAGTCGTAATGAGTTTTCTTTTTGTAACTTCATAATGAGGAGTGCTGCAGGCAAAGTCGTAGCCAGGAAATTTTTTCGGAGGGGGCGAAAAAAGAGGTGACCTTTTTTTCGCTCACGCAGTGCTTTCCGGCCCCTTTATTACCATTTCGGACCCATTTGCCCGGGGGGGTTTCACTAGCTCAGGGGGGGGGTTTGCCTACTTCGGGGGAGGGGGGGTTTCACCCCCTAACCGTCCCCATTTACTACAATTTCAACGCTATTTCTACTATTTCGGGGGGGGGGGGGTTGTGACCCTTAACCCACCCCCCAGTGGCTACGGCCTTGGCTGCAGGGGTCAGTAAATGGACCGATTTCTTCCTTTTTTTCATGCAAAGGACATACAATTTAAAAAATTGCATTTCATTCGTGGGTCTGTTTATTTTTATTTTTAACATGATTTGTCTTTTTTGCTCAACGGTATAAGTTCTGCAATTTAATTACAATGAAAATATTCTATCGAGAATAGCCTTTTTGATTGGGCGATAAACAGTATTCCTCTGTGACACTAATCAATATCGTTACTATGCATGCTTATAGGAAAATTATGAAGAAATTAAAAACATAAACAATGATTACCTACCGATCGGACAAAAAAAGAAAGAAGATACGGATAGTGTCAAATAACGACGTAACGTAAGGCTAATGTAACGCTTTGGCGTAGCCAATGCTAAATAAACAGTAGTCTTCAGGGCGAAATGGGTCATGTGATTTGACTTCACCTATAAGAGAAGTGTTAAATGGTGATAACAAAGATGTGAGGCCAATCTCGGAGCAGTATGTACACGGTGTAGTCTTGTGACCCGGTGACCTTGATTCACCCGTGTCGCTCACTCGGCCAGATTCCGTGACCGAACATAACCACCCCCGCGGCACGCGACACAGACAGTGCGGGGTTTGTAAAGCAGACGCTGATAACTTACACTTCGCTGGTCTTCGATTGAACAAATAAGAACATGAAAGGTGTGCTGGGAAACAGCTAAAGATCCGATTTTAAAAAGCAATTTTTCCTCTTGGTAATATGTTTTCGAGTACACGGTAAATTAATAACTGTCATGCGGGTTCAGATTCTGTGACCTGTTAACCTGTCATGGGAAATAACCTTGAAAACCTTATCTAACAACAAAAACGTAATAAATAACCAAAGCGAAACAGTCAGTAATGTGGTTTATTGTGATCTTAAAAATACACAGTTGTTTAATTATTTCAGACTAAAATTTTGGATAAACGAATACTGAATGACACAAGCTGCTACTGTACTTTTGAAGCTCATAGAAGCGAGTGAAGGATTGTTTTTTGGATTACTTAACTATTAAGACGTGTTCTTTCGCTTCTAGTGTTTAAACTACACTACATTTAGAGGGGTAATTAAGGAAAACAATAAAGACATCCAAAATAATTTAGTTTAAATTAGCAATAAGAAACATAAAATGAAATTTTAAGTACGGCAACTTGAAAACGGGAGGAGTTGCCTTCCTCCCGAAACGTCGTGTATATAGTTTAAACAATTTAAGTGAAAGGAAAAGTCCAAATAATTGTACAATAATGATACAAGCTAGAATGGATATTTTTTTAATGAATGGATTTTCTTACTATACAACCGTATACTTTGTTTAAAAATACAGTTACTTCATTCGGATTATTAGACGTTTGGACTTAGTTGTTCAAAATGCATTCGGGCACATTTAGATCAATTTTAAGTTCATTTTAACAGTAATTAAATTATATTTATTACAGAAAAGCGGACAGGAAACTGAAACAAAATCGAACAATACTTCAAATAATGATCACGTGACTGAATGTCGACCGCCTGGGCACGTGCGTCGACAGCGGGCCGCGGGCATATTGACCGAAACACTTGACACACAGACCTCAAACTCAACCACAACTTCACGGACAGCACCCAATACTTGTGAACTTTGGCTTTTCATATCAACTGCTGTTTTGAGAACACCTTTATTTTTATGCACACCTTTGATAGAATTACTAAACACGATTATAAAATTAATAGCTTACGCTTAAGTTTTATATACTGTACTTTAGATTAAAAAATACTACTGTTGAACTAAGTCAATAAACTAAGAATTGAAAATAAGTAGAGCGAATAATGAGGCGTTAAAGTGAAACTGCATATCTTCGATATCCTTAATACTGAAAGTTATATTGAAAATAATAAAATTGTTTCTTGGTTACACAGGATATACTGGGTACTTTTAGTCTTCATCGTAAACCTTTCTGTACTAAAGGAAAAAATAACCAATCGTTTGGCATAAATGTAACTACTTACTGTGCGACGCACCTGAACTTAATAAATCTTTGTATGAAAAAGTACTGAAATTTCCGAAAAACACTGTTTCTAGCCCGAGTCAAATAACATATTCCCGTCCACCCTTTGGACTAAAATTAATTTTCTACGCTTACTGTCCGCCAGGGCCTCGCCATTTGACCCCGACTGTATCCTCACCTCGTCGCTCCCGGCCATGCTGGCCCGCCCCCGTCGCAGCAGCCCTGCACCGACACTCCGCCGCCTCGAGAACCCCGGTAGGCCCAACACTGCCGCCAACACCCGGGGCCGCGCCAGTGCCATACCCGCGGCTCGCTCCGACTGAGGGTATTGATTGTGCCAACCCCTACGGCGTCTCGGCACCGATACCCCCCCCCATACCCCCCCCCATACCCCACCCCCACCCCCCAGTCTACCGCGAGGATGATCGCGCACCACGTGGTTTAGTGTGGCTGGCCCGCGGTGGGGGGGGGGGGGGGGTGAGTGTGGGCAACAGGTTAATTAGGCAACAGGTTAATTAGTGTGTTGATTTGACAACAGACTTGTTGTTTCTTAGGCAGGATATACAGATTGATGGGACGAATTGTATCGTACAATCTTTTTTTCTAGACGAGGGTCAGGTGTAGAAGTTTTCATAGACATGCACTGTAGCTTATTTAGCTTATTGTGCAATGTGCACCCTAAAGGTTACAGAATTATCACATAGCAAATTGCCATTGGTGATTGGCGGGATTCGAACACGGGTCCTGGGGGCCGAAGTCCCGCGTTCTACCACTACACCGTATCAGGCTACTCCCATCGTACAATTTGATACAGGGTTGAAACTGAAAATGTTACAAATATACTAAAAAGATATTCATACGAACCGATCAAGTCAACGCTTGAAACTATATACCTACACTGGACATGAACAATAAACTTTTATTCTTGACTTGTAAAATAATGCAAATCGGCGTTCCTTTGATTGAAACTAAAAAATCGACGATAGTATGAATGCATTTTTCTTTAGCCAACGATTGTTTTTGGTTACGTCTGCATCCCGCTCAGACGTTCTATATAGCTGTTTTGCTGTCAGGGGGAATGAAGGCGTTTATAAGTATCTGTTTTGCGTTTGGGTAGATGAAGGCGTCATGTGAGCATCTGAATTGCCGTCGGGGTAGTGAAGGCTCTATAGCTCTACACCCAGGCGACACAGTTTTTAGCAGCGATCTTGCCCCTGTTGGAGATAGCGAACTACTGAGTGAGAATTCTGCCATGAAGATATAGAGGGGGTTAAGTTTATAATATTTATTTATTTAGAGTAATTTAACTGCCTGTGCAAAATTCCGCAAAACACAAAAAATATTATATTCCGTGGAATTAAAATGTAGCCTTTTGCCTTAAGTTCAATTTATTATTTTGATATTGATATTTCCGTCAATAAAAACTTTATTTTTCTGGATTCGCAAACATCGAAACGTTCATTGATGGTATACTGGTGACCGGTACAATAATTTCAACAATGAATAAACACAACGAAAAAAAGAAAAATATTAACGTTTGTATTAGAGGGTGTTTTGCATGTTAGCTGATGGAGGTTACGTTGAGGAATTACTTTTCATTAGTAAATTAGCGGTACATAATACATAATGATTTTGTCTCTGTGTTGTTTGCGTGAACAAAACGACGGCACTGTTGTGTCAATGTGTCACACATTATTTAAACCTAAATACGTGAAGTGTTAACAAGGCCATGAACAACTATACGATCTTGAACATACAAAAACTTACTTATTTTATAGTGTAAGTTCACTGCAAAGTAAGAAGTGAACTTAAAATTTCTTTGCAACACAAGATAGGTTATTAAAAAAAACAGTTGTTTTACGAGACATTTTTAGCAAAGTTTCCGTTTTTTATATATTTTGGAGTTTACAATAATTTTACTTCAAATAAATAAAAGTTATATGTTCGCAATATTTTTTTTACAATCAACTTATTAGAAAACTTATTCATATTTATACAACCCCGAAGACACTTCGAAGCACAAAACTATAAAACAAACATTACGTTAAACATATCTCCACCACAACACCGTCTGTCGACCACACACCGACCAAGCGGATCAATTCTATCACTGCCGAATGAACGTCAATCATTATTTATGTCTTCCCGATCGTCCAGTCCAGTTTCATTATTTATTCCCCGTGCCTCGCCGTCTGTGGGTCGCGGGATAATTGATTGTGTTGTTTCATTTTCGATTCGCGTCGCCGGGACAATCCGCTCCTCCTTCCTCGTCTCACTGCGTCTCTCCTCGCTCCCACGACTTCCTGCGCCCAAGGTCGGTCCATTCATGACAGAAACCGACTGTCCACCGCACGCCGCACGCGCGTCCTTAAATCGCCTTTTAAAATCATTATCTTCTTTTAATAATTTTCATCCTTGAAGTTTTTTCTGGTATTCGTTTAATATTTTTATTGATAGAAATAGTTATTTCGGAGTTGTGTAACGACTGAAAACAGCTGTGTTGTCTACGTTTATAATATTACGAATTAATTGGGGAAAAATCAAATAGAGCTGCTATGATCTTCAGTGCTGTTCATTAAATCACGTTACATCGGTACGTAAATCTACAGGTTCTAAATGAAAATATCATATGTACAGTATTATTTTATGGCTCATTGAATTGTAAAATGAATTAATGACAATTTTTGTTTTCTGAAGACGTTAAAAAGATGGACCAGAATATGGTTGTGACTCAGGAGGGATTATACGGATTCCTTTTACTGGTTTAGTTTAAAGAATTTTCAAACTTACGATTGAGAGTAAAATTCCTATCCCACAAATCAGATATAATTCACGAGATATAATTTAATACCTCTTAAACTAAAAGGGAAAATAGTTTTTTTTTACTTCAATGATTTATTTAGGCTAAGCGAAACGTGATTTTAACGCAAAAAATAACACCGTGTAAAATTATTCTTAGCTGAAAATTAAAGCAGGACCTTGGTCCTTGATTATCTCGAAATGTGTCAATGTCTTAAGATAAAGTACTCATAAATATATAAGTAGCTGTTAATGACTGCGTATAATTGTATACTATTTACAAGGTTTTGTTACAACAACAGGCCAAATGCGATATTCTTCATATGTAACTTCCTTTTCCCTCATCATTAACAAAGCAATTAAAGCGAACAAGAAATGCAATACACGCATTCGCATGCCGTAAAAACGCAACAACCGCAGTAATAAAGATACGAAGCACATGCGAAGGCCGACAAGTGTCGAGTTGCACAGCTGACCGACGAGCTGATCAGCTGATTCTGCATTGTTGAGACCATATGGCGATCAGATGTAAATCAGCTGTTTATAACAGCGCAGCGCCTCTCGTTTGATCGCGGGCAAGCGAGCCGATATCAACACAGTTATTTATTGCACTAAACACAAACCGCCTGGCAAAGGACTCCAGTGTGATAAGCAAAATAGACAAACCATGTTAGCCTCAAAGCCCAAGAATAAAGATTGCCGGTGAATAATTTTACATAACGAGCTATGAATTTTAACCTTAATGACGATTTCACATGGTTTGCTGGTAGAGTAATAAAACTGTAACGCCATCTTTTCGTATAGTAATGATCAATGTTTATAGCACTCATATAAATGTAGTCCTCTTTTTACAATTCCAATCCATGAATATTTTGTGAAAAACAACCAGGGAGTAGGATAGACCATTAAGTCTCTATGAATAAAATCACACAAAGGAGTGGCACCGGTTTTTTCGCGAAGGCATTACCATTATTTATAAGATATCAATTAGGAACTTGAAAGCGCCGACTCGCGTATGGGGGCGTCACTAATGACAATGTAGTGATAGTGGTTTGGAACAAGAGCAAAAATAATTGTGTTGATTGTAGTAATATATTGAGGATTGTTAGATAACTTGAATAGTATAAAAACGTATTGTCGCTTCAAATAGTTGTTTTAATTAGATGATGATTTTTTTTATTTAACGAACGAAACTATTCAATTATCAATGTATAATCAGGTTTTTTTGTGAGGTAAAATGAGACTTGGGCTGTACGTGACTGGCTGAATCTGAAATGTTGACGAATGAGTCATTGTTCAAGGTTTAACTCGTGATTTAGAAGTCATCCAGTTTGTCACGGACTTTGTGGTGGTTGTCACGGTTGTCTCGTGTAAAATTTTAAAAATTATTGCGTTTGCGACAGTAGTTGCCAAAAATGTCAAGGAATGTTAACTGAAGTTTAACTCGTTTCATGCGGATTCAATAGTAAAATAAATATTATTAACATATAGTATTAATTATAGGGGTTTACAATTTTGTATACGACAACATAATATACTAATTTAGTGTCAATGCCTGATATGTTTTTTTCATTACTAAATTATAGTTGTTTTGTAGCTTCGAATTAAAAAAAATAGACCCGGAGCTCCTTTCTAGACTTAGGCCCATAAGAAGCAGCATTTTCCCTCCTTAGTAAAGCTCAGCTTTGTTGTGATATGTTGATTTTATTTTTACCTTTAGTAATCTAAATACAAATCTATGAATGTTAGTAACAAACCATAAATACTTATCGTAATTTTTCACCAAGTAACATGGGCGGATTTAGCTTATGATATTTGGGGGTGCCAGTTCACCTAACGTTTGAAGTATCGTATGCTCAAATTCAAACATCAAACTCCTATTTAAATGGTCTGTTTTAAGGCCTGAAGCAGGTACTTGTGTTATTTAACAACAACCATTTGTAATTTATGCAAATACCTCAGTCAAAGTTATGTTGAAATCATTTTCTATCTTCCCTCCCAACAAATCCACCAAATATCGGGGGTGCCAGGCACCGAGGCACCCCCTGGCCCTCCCAGAAATCCGCCCATGCCAAATAACGTCTTTAAAAAACATTGTTTAAAACGTCGCTAACAACTAAATTAAAATGTTAATTCTGTAATTGAGCCTGCAAGACGGCTCAGTAATTCAGACTTTTGTCATTACACAGAAGTCAAGAGACAAGTGGTTTAGATTCAGTACCAATTGACCCCGCGATCGTGATTTATTGCCCGAGCGATTGTTGGGCTTTGATACGCCGCGCCGTCCGCCCCGTGTGACGCCCATAGCCGCGCGTCGCGCCCCGCACTAGGCGTGTTCTTGACTTGTTGCATTAGCAGTTGAAAATGTCTGTTGCGGTGTCAATAAGATTGAGTGCTAGGCCTACCCACCGATCAACGGCATTGGGAACAAACTTGTATTGACAGTTTGAGGAATGGATCCGGTTAACGTATTAACGTATTTACTCAATAATCTTTCTGTGACAAACGTTGACAGACTTGCAAACAATTGCACGCAAACTTCGTCTGAATACAAACTTTCGAAATTAGGGAGTTCAGAAAGTGCATTAGGTAATAGTGATGTGATGTAATGATGTATTAACTTCCATACCAACCAAACATTTAGGTAGACATGGAAAGAACGGATTTTACCTTTCGATTATAGGGTTTCCTCCAATGTTGCACAGAGAAGAATCTAACAGAGGTCGCTTTTAAATGGGTCTTCTGTTGCGCCCAAGTGCTTACTAATTACAGTTAAACCCAGCTACAGTTCAGTTACTAGTTACTAGTTACATCCAGTTACTAGCTACAGTTAAGTTAAATTAGGAGAGGGCAGCGACGGTGCTGCTCACTCGCGGCGTTAATGGTGAACTATTTATTTATAAATCCTCGACACCAGCCCTCGACACCACCTGAGCGCAACATTAGAAGATACCTCTATTTGACTCTCCTGGGCCTGGGTAGCTTTGAAGAAACGGAACGAAATAATATTTAAATTTTTCCTCAAAGGAATTGAGTTAAAATTGTTAAAGTAATACTGTTTGGAAGATTTGGTGAGTAAAACTACAATAAACAGTGCAGTATTGCGAAATTTTGGAATGATTTATTTCTGAAATTATTATGACAGAACCCTCCAATGTTGTTGTTATTGCCAAGGTAATCCTTTAATACTCTTTGTTGAACAGAGTGGGTAAACATCAAGGTAAACTAAAGCCATTTCACAATCACACTTTACACTAATGCAAATCCCTTGTCTGCTTATTTCCCAGTGTCGGTAAGATTGAGAGCCACCCACAGTCTATCTTTAGGTACGACCATAGAACTGGTACGACCTTGTGAGCTTGGAGGTGGAAATGTAGCCCTCTCTTATTTGATAACTGATACTTGTCAAGGTCTGTCGTTCCCAAAACACATTAAACACACAACACTAAAATGAATATACTGCAATGACAGGTGATCCGCACATCCAAGTTTTCTACCACATCAAATGCAGTAAAAATGAGACTTTTGGGGGGTCTTTAAAGAACCCTCCTGCATTTTGGAGGATCCAGCGACATTTCTTGGCGTGGTTTACGAAAAATATCATTGTAAATCAACAAAAACAATAATTTAAAGCAAATTTTTCATAACTCTATTTGCCAATGGAAATCTCTAAATTTTTTCGAAAACTATTGAAATTGACAACTAACTAATAATATAATAATACAAAAATGGGCGTGTTACGACGGTACATTCGTAACACCCAAAAAGTCCAATATAAATATTTTTAAAACCACAATTTTATAATTTACTGGAAATATTCTAAGACCTCCTAGTAAAAAGGGGGACTTTTGGAGGACTTGAGAACCGCTTTATAAATGGGGGACCTTTCGAGGAATTGGAGGATATTTTTTCAAAAGGACTTTTGGAGGACTTGGACTTGGGCCTATAGACACCCTGGACATCTACTCCATAGGCGATCCACTTCCACACAGTGATGAGCTCTACCGTTGTTTATGGAAAACTGTTATAACAGTAACTGTTACTTAAAAGCAACCTATTATCGAAACAGTTCCACATACCTGTTTCATGTTGAGGCTCTTCTCGGCGGAAACGCCGTCCACCTCGAGCCGGGCCCGCACCGCCTGCTGCGCGCTCTGCTCCCGGTAGCTGACCTCGCCGGTCTGCACCCGCCGCCGCTCCTCGCTGTTCGCCGTCTCCTTCTCCGCGCTGAACCCGTCCGTCACCACCTTCATCCGCTTCTGCTCGAACTTCTGCACCACGGAACTCTCGGTGGTGGTCGACGAAGACGTTGCACCCGCGGACGTCGTGGGCGCTAGGATCATCCCGGGCGGACTCCCTGGACCGGTGACGTCAGGAGTGTCAGGAAACGTGACGATCGGCTCTCCGTTCGTCTCTCCCCCTCCGGCGTCGTCCATCTCTACAAGGTCCTCCACCGATTTCCTCAGCGAGTTGAAATTCACACTGGAGATGTTCTTCATTTCCGAGATGGAACTCTTCAGCTCGGTCAGGTCGGATTTCATGGAGGAGGCTTTCATCTCGGAGGACATGTGGAGCCGCTGGGTGGAGGAGCTGGTGGTGGACGTGTGAGAGGTCTTCGCCACTCGGGAGGAGTTGGTCAGCATCTGCGGACAAGACGCGTGGTCAGTCGGAGGTTGGAGCGGCGCCACGCTAGGAATAGCGGCTAGTCATGCGCCTGACACGCTCCACCGGCACCCACTAGCGCCTACACCAGCGTGACTGTGGCCGGCGTGACGTGGCGGGTGGGAAATACATGTGACAGAATGTAGGTTTCAGTTTAAATGAAAGAAGACAAAAAAGAGATTTTGACAGATTTCATACACATTTAAACTGGTTCCCAAAAATAGTACAGTTGCAAAGATTTTCATTGTAGAAGCAAAATGCTTCCAAATAGCAAACGTTACACATCACGATAATTTGATAATGCACGGTCTAACCGGAGCCCGGAGCTTATATCCGTTAGGCCCCAGTTTAACTCCCTGAACCCTAGCACAAACCATATCCTAAAAGTCCTTAAGTTTAATGAATAATGCACACTGTTTGAAGTTTACACTAAAAACCTATGAAAAATGTAATCCCCCTCATATGTTCAGTAAATATTTACAAGAGACAAGATGGTCTGTTTTCATAAAATGATTAGGTTTCAGCATATATCTCAAACAAGCTGGCCAAGGTCATAGACAATAAATCAGCGGCGAAGACGAGCGAGGCGGGGAAATGTAGCGCGGCCGCGCCGCACGCCTCACGTCGGTCGCTACTGGCGCTGGGATCGGCCTCGAGGCCGCAAATCGTCAAATTAAAATACTTTCTGCAAGAAAATTATTTATGCTCTTTTTACGGAACCCGTGACATTCTGATAACGTAAACCCTTAACGTCAAAGAAACTTCATCCCTAAAAGTAATATCACTGTCCACTGCACCAACAAGGAAGAGTAATTAATTTCCAGAATTATGACCGCTAGTTACTAGGTTTTTTCATTTCTCGTTTTGAAAAGGCTCTATACATTGATAAAGAACGTCTTTTGTATCATAGTACTGTAATGGTTTTTGTACGAAATTTCTCTGTTTCAACCTATTTTTTCAAGAGGGATTCTCACGCATATGAAATGTGTATATGATATGATATAGCTTAATATATTATATAAAAAAAACTTGTAGGTCATATTAAATAGGTCTCACCGTGGCAACTCATGTAACGGTAATAAAGTGTATCCGCATTGCAAGAAAATATTGATTACATAAGACATCATTTTGTGGTTTAGACATCTACTACTGTGGTGGAAAAGCTACTGCTGTAACATTGAATAGGTACTGGGAAAACATTTCATTCTATTGGAGATCCTACTGGATGGAATAGCGATTTTTGACACGGTTCTAAACCTGTTATGTTGCTAAATATCCAGGTTTTGGGTTTTACCTGTTTCTGTGTCGTTTTCATGAACTTTCAGTTCAGGGTCAATAATTTAAATAATCTGCCTTCTAACGCATGACAATCCTAGTTACAACACAACAGCAAACCTTTTTTCACATTTTATGAATAATGACATCATCTAGATAATGAATTAAAACCACTCTGACAGAATGGACATAATTTAGGAACGATGACAAATATTTCTATTTGTATTGACATTAATTTGTTAACTATACTCTACAAGAATAAGTCGTGGATCAGAAGTACGTAAATGAGTAAAGGCCTTTTATTTACATTTATTTTACTTGAATTTTTAGTTTTTTCAACTTATTCGTTTAGAAGTGTCTTATTATGTCAAAGAATCGAGGATATGGTCCGTGCTTTACTACATTCCTATTAAGGATTTTTAAAAGGAAAAAATATTCTACTAGTCCCCCTTCTTTGGCCCAGATAATTTTTGAATTACCAATAATCTAAATAAATGACGACTCGCCAAAAAACCGAATGTCAATAACTTATTGACAACACCGAAACAAACAATACACTATCAAAGACCACCCTTTCTCAACATTAGTTGAAAAAAGGACAAATCACTTTGAATAATCACGCCACAGAGCAATTTGAAAGTGTGCCTATTCCAACGAACACACAGGTAGGTTTGGCCTGCCGGCCACTTGGCACTCTGCTCAGCCTTGTTGATACCCTCGAAGTTGTCTCGAAATAAACAGGTGCGCCACCCTAACAAGCCTCTCACAACAAACTCGCATTTTTCTCCACCTTGTTATTCTTTCCAAGATAAATATTTAAATGTGGCATTGACTGTTTTAGCATCATCGTTGGAAAACTCTAACCGCAAAGAGAATTCGTTGTATTTTTATTGTGTCGTTTTCTCAGATTGCAATATTTTTTAATTAAAAACGTTTTTCTTCGCCTTGTTATTCCTTCCGAGATAAATATTTATTAAAATGCAACATCGATGGTTATAGCATCAGCGTTAGAAATTCTTACAGCCAAAAGAATCATTGAACTTTTATTGTGCTGTTTACCCTTATTAAAATATTGTTTGAGTTCAAAGTGTTTCAATTAAAGTAGGGTGATGGGTTTGTTTGTTTTACAAGTAGGGAATTGAGAACTGAATTTGACGGTAAAGAAAGTAGCAGAATAATAATTATCTGTATTTGCCCCCTATTATTACTAAAGATTACACGATGGTCGAAATTAACCAGAAAATATGTGGGGTTAGATTTATTCATTGCTTCAATAACAAATTTGACTGCATTTGTAACATTTTGTTGTCATTCCGCAACAAACATAGCAACTCATAAAGCCCAAGTTCATTATGTTATGATTTTATGTTCATTTTTCTAAAATTCTCATAAACTATTGTAAATAATAACGGGATTGTGCACATCTACAGGTATAAGCACTTTTCTAACGGTGTGCTAAGATTCTTTCAAAGCATCAAACAGGATGTGAAAAAATGATCACAATAATCACGATTGCCTATTAAAAATACAGGTAGATCCTACATCAATTCTTTGAGCTGGCAAAATACAGTAAGAATATAGGCCTACGCTAGTCTAAGTACATGATTTTTCTAAGGTGATGTTGGTCACGATATTAAAAAAGTAACTAAACCAATTTCGATATAATTTTTACAATTATAACTGTAAACACACATTTTTTGGCGATCTATAGAGACATAAAAACAAAGTGATGAAATAATGTATACAAATCCAAACTAATCGAGCCTAACCCTGGTAGGATTCTGGATGAGTTGGATCATTCAGGAATCTATCTTCTTAGGTAGAATCATATATGTATGTCCATTAGGAAAAAAAGGAGTTTTAAGGAAACTTTAAAAAACCGTAATTAATACAACTTTTTTAGTTATCAAGTTATAATGATCAATCAGTATATCTCAATATTTTAAGGAATTCATGTGCTACAAAATGGAGTTTCATTTAAGGAAATGTAAAGAGTAAAACTGAAGTTATATCAAACTTCGTGAATTGTAGTCTGTGTATAAGAAATAAAAATTGCTGCCACAAGTATACGCTGCCAATTTTCCACCCTTTATTTATATACATTTGTGTGTGACTAAAGCACTAGTGAAAAGTTGTAAAAGCCTAATAATATCATTAGTGAAATTCTCAATTTCTGTGCCATACCCCATTCAATTTTCTTTATTTTCTGATTAAATTTAATTCTTTCGGTTAAGTTGCCTAAGAAACCAAATCCTAATATGAAACCATCCAACAATAACAGTTGCTGACTGTTGCTAAGAAACTTCAGAGTAAATCATTATTTTAAAATTTGTTTTCGACACGTCGGTAATTTCTTTAAACAAAAAATATATTGAATTAAAATTAGAAGCAAAAACGTGTGAACACAAACGAGTCAACTCAAGAAAAAATAACTGAATAATTAGGTAATTTTTTCTTGCGTTCACTCGTTTGTGTTCACACGCTTTTGATTCAAATTTCAATTCGAATGTATATTTTTCGTTTAAAGAAATTGATTGAATGGGTTTCTCCGTACCACAGGTTTATGTGACCTAGGCCTGTGGGAGCCTCTTTGCCCCAAAAAAGAGTGCCCCCTGAGATGGTGGTGACGTTGTCGTCGTTCAGGGGCTTTCCACTAACATTCCACCGGTCACATTTTTAAACATTAGTTTAAAAAAAACAAGCAGTTTTCAGCAAGTTAAATGTGTTAAAATGTGAATGAATGGGAGCTTCAATAAGTTAAAACCTATTTATACCGGTGGTCAAAAAAATTGTTCATCTGGATACTCTGGAACATTGAATGGAGAGAATATTAAATTTAATTCGGAATTTCTAGTTATGCCTTAAATGAAATGCCTTAAATAAAAGAACGAAAATTCTGGTATTTTTTATTGTACTCGGAAAATCATATTGATTTGAAATGTCCAAACTACAACAGCCAACTATTTTTCAAGAAAAAGAACTAAACGTTAGAATAAACCGCTAAACTAACTCCAAAAACTATTGCGTCAACCGTAAAGATATTCCAAACTTTTAAACCTTTTTTTAAATTTATTTATTGTTTTTTAAGCGACAACTTATTTTATTTCAAAGCGTTTTTCAAGAATATTTAAACTATTAAGTCAGTATGTTATTACCGTAAAAAGTCATTCATTGTGGGTTACTAAAAGCGAAAGCACAACCATCGATTGAGTTAAAAAAGTTTACACGCATTTTCTTCAGTAGGTACGAGTTATAGAAAAACCAAGGGAGCAGAAACTTCACCCTTACACAAGCCCATGTAGCATCCAAAATTTCGCTGAACCCAGGGAATTGTCATTGTAAAAACAGACAAAACTTATTATTAATAACGTCTGACATTAAAAATTGAATTCGAATATATTTTTTAAACTCAATTTTGAAAGAATAAGAGCTAATATATTTACTTTTCAATAAGAATCTACCAACATGTAAATTTATCTGACCTTAGGTTTACAAAATGAAAAAAACTCATTTTAACGTAAAAGGAAATTTTACTTACTGCTACTCGTCGAATGAATTCACATAGAGGTCGAGGGTTATCAAAATTAAGTTCGCTACCCATCTTGTATATAGTTAGATCAGATCCGCACAAAAAGTCAAAATTACAAGAGATTGAAATTTATTAATAACTCAAAGAACGAAGTTATTTCTGGCCACTGTTGATAACCATTGTCCATTATAGTTATGTAATTTGGCACGATTTAGACTACATGAGTCATTAAGCCACTTCCATTACGTTAGGTGGGACGGATATAATAACAAGTCCTTTCAAGTGGCCAGCGCTAAACAGTAAATTGCTTGAAATGGTCTCTGTTACATTCTAAAAAAATCAAATGTTGACCAAATATTAGTTTAATATTTTATGTAATTCATTACGGTTTAATGATAAGCTAATGACAACTTTCGATTGACAAAATCGTAAAATATCATGCCTGATTGACTCAAAATATAATATAATAGCACATGTAAATCTCGGAAATAGTAAACAAGTGGACTTGATTTTCAAGGTTTGCAATCATGATTTGATTTACTTGTTTAAATAGCTTATAAATAAAATTTAGGACGATTTTTTCGTAAATTTAACATTAAAAAGATTGAAGTTCTTTGCCCACAGTAAAAATGAATTTTTAAGAAATTTTGAGGATTTTAAATTTTAGTTGAATAAAATTAATTTATACTCAATATACATTGTCAACGTTTTATCCTCACATGTTACGTTTTAAATTGAAATTTTCAAATATTTGTAAAACGTTCTAAAATGTTAAATGGTAAACAAATAAAAAATACCTCCACTCGTTTAATACCGGTTAGAATACCGGTTAGTTACCGGTGAATATAGTAACTTAAAATTCGTTTATGTTCATCACAAAAATTTAAACATTTCTGATGACGTCGCTGGATGATAATTGTAAACATCTATAATCAAAAGCTTTTACTCTGAAAACGAACTGTATACTTGTTGTGATATGCGGTATAATCTCTGAAAGACATTTTTAACTGAAATAAAACATTGCGCTTACCAACTCATGACTTTAAATTATAAAACACACCACAGGGAGCAAAACAACCAAACCCTCTCGCCGACTCACAAACACCACTCGTACTGAGAACGGAGATAACCCGCACGCGAGTTTTTTACTACATTTCCCAGTAAACGTCGCTCGCCGCCTATTGGCCGGTCGTATCGTGAATTCGCGACCTTTGGCAACTAATTAATTGATTAGTGTTCGCGGTTCGGACGGCGCGGAGCGATAATTATGAACTGCAGTAAAGCGAGTGACTCAACTGATAAGTGATGGTAAAAGAATATCGATATGTAGGAGGTATATAGATAGGCTACTTGATGGTTTTTTAGTTCTATTAAATCGCAAAAAAAACATATCGATATTTTATTCCGAAATTATTAGTGTTTCGATATTTTTGATCCGATATATATCGCCTAAGAAGAAGGTTTTTTTGAACACGAATTTTAAAGCGGTTAGTATTATCATAGAGTAATAATGAACTTCGTAAAGAGTTGGCACTTCCATGTTAACTCGGTGGTAAGGGAACAGCAGCACTATCTGATAAAAGTGCTACGAACTAAAAAGATCGATGCGATATATCGATGGTCGTCGATGCGACATATCGATCGTCGTCGATGCAACATATCGATCATCGTCGTCTGCATATTTTCGTTTTCTTGTTTTGTTTGCTAGACTTTCAATTTTAATGACTTTACCGATTTGTTTAGATTAAGTACGTTTGCCGCTAGTGCAAGTTGTTTCGCGAAATACTGTACTGCGTGATTCATATTGTGCTTAAAGCTATTGATGGAAAATAAATACGTAGATGTTTACATAAAAGCCCTTAATAAAAATTAACTAAGTTAATTTTTATTAAGAGCTTTCGCGAAACAACTTACACTAGAACAACTTTCTGCAAACGTACTTTAGGTATTTTCCCACACTCAAATTAATTCCAACTCGTTATGGTTGTGTGCACGTCGCGTCGTGACAGAAAATCAGGGGAAACGGAATAAGAAGTTAGCAGATCGTCATCGTGGTTTTGATTGGCTGATTCAGTGAAGAAGAAGAAAACCATGTTTTTACAACGACATTAACGACATCTAACTAAAGTGCTTCGAACTAACCCGCTCCAATAAGCTTACCACTTGGCTCCATTTAAGTGTCAGACCGGTGGTATTATCGAGGCTGATTAAAGCGATATATTGTGTTTTGAAAAGTGATTATATCCTCCCTTGTAATATTCTGACAATTTTTGATTTACGGGTAGCAAACCCTCATTATGAAAATAGTTGAAACCCTATTTGAATTGGTAAAACACTTTTTTCTAAAAAAAACCGGGGTTTTGATGAACTGGAAATATCGATATTTAGCTTCGATATATCGTATGTATCGAAATCGAAAGTTCCGATATATCGATAAGCGATAAATCGATATTTTAAAAGTAGTTCGCGACCTTTGGCAATTAATCGATTGGTGTTCGCGGCACGGACGAGGCGATGGTCGCTGCCAGCGATCATGTAGGGGGCGTACAGTACACTCCCGATTATCCGAGGTCGTCGGGACCGAGGCTGCCTCGGATACTGCATGAGAATCTCGGATAACACGAAGGCTGCTTATATTTTGAGGTTTGAGAGTTACAAGACCACAATAGGAAATTTATTGCTGGTAAAATATTTGTTTTAGAGTATATAGGCCGGTAAAACATAATTTCTAGTCGGAAATTATTTGAATGCAATACAAAATAAACTTCATCAAGGAAAATCGTCAGTCGTCATACTAACGTTTGTATTCGTACGCACGTTTGTTTATGGTGGGAGTTCACTAATGGAAAGCTCAGTATCGGAGGGTGAATCTAGGCGAATACGAATTTGGTGATTTAACTGGTACGATATACTCATTTCTTGTCATTCTCATGCGGCAAATAGTTCGCCCAATAATTGGGCAAGTCAAATTTACCATTGTTCGATGATAGTGAACTCCCACCATGCATCCAGCAGAAGACGACTCGGTCAGTTCCTCCACTAATGATTTTCATTGAAAACACAAATTAAGGTTATTGGTAGCGTAGTATTCGTGTCATAAAATATTAGGCCCTACATCGAATGTTTATATTCGATGATTATATTCGAGATCACAGATGATTTATATTTACTTTACCAACCAGTGACAATCACGTTATTGTTATGTTTCGACTGAATGTAAAAATAATATATTCTTCAGCTTAAGAGTGACCTCGGATTATCCGGAGTCTCGGATAACCGGGGCTCGGATAATCGGGAGTGTATTGTACTGTATTTAGAACAGCAGAATGCGAGTGACTCACGCCGCGCCGTGGAGCGTGGGCGTCGTGGCCTTGCAGCGTGACTGCCCCCGTGAGCGCCAGCGTGGAGCGTGATTTGGGGAGGGGGGGTGAGTGGAAACATTAATGATAACGGAAACTGTGAGTGCATCTCACGTACTTTACAGTAGTAGTAGAAAGAATCTTTGCCAAACATTAATCTTAAAATACGATTGATTTTAAAACTTGATAGAGCTTGAGTTTAAAAATGACTGATAGGCCTAGGCCTAAAGTTTAATTGCATGACAAATAAAATTCAATAAAAATGCTTATTAGAATTTATAATAATTAGTTTAAAAAGTGAGTTGAAGATTGGCAAATGGCTTGGTCCGGGTCGCTAAGTCACGTTTGCCGATTCAGTCAGGAGAACCCACACCTCATCCTTGTCCGTTGGTGCAGCCAGGGCCGGGGAGGGCAGCTAGTACTACCTGCTCCCTCCGGCCCTGGATGCAGCATTTTGTTTCTAATATTTCATTTGAATCCGATACATCATAATCCTTTATTTTTGGGAAATAGCTTCGAATTGTCCGCTTATAAGACTAATGTTGATTCTCCATAGGGCTTGCACGGGCTCACCTGCTGGGCGGAGGAGCTGGCGGTGTTCTTGGTCTGCAGCGAGCCGACGGAGTTCTTCTTCTGGAAGTTCTCCATGACGGCGGCCATCTTGGGCGTGACGTCACCGTTCTCCGTGCCCTCGCCCGGGAAATCCGCCATCTGCAACACGGCACCCGGGTCAGACAACGGGCACAGACAACGGGTAACATAAGATCAGGGAAAGGAAAGAAAACTTGGGCTCGGGGAGTGAGAAGGAAAGTCAACGAACTCGAGATGTCCAAAGAGATCGGATGGACGTTGTTGAATCGTCAGTGATCTTTCTTAGGTAAGTGAGTTTCGGGTTTTCAGCTATGGGATCTGAGCTCGCTGTAGATGGGTGGCGAAGGTACAGACTGACCGCCGAGGAGAAGCTGTTTCTGTTGTTTCGCCTTATCGGTTACAAATAGAAAGTAGATTTCAGTGGTCACTGAACTACTACGAGCTCAGATTCCAGAGCTCAGTCCCAGACAACGAAGTATAATAAACTCGACTACGGAACCCAAGGTATACTGAGAAATAGGAGCCGATGAAGAAGATATAAACGAAAGGTAAAATACTGTTATTACATCGAATGGTGAAGTATTAGGAAAGTAATGATCAATCAGATTCATAGAAGATAGAATATGACCAAGTTCCTGCAAAGTGAATGAAAATAGGATCCCCGTCCCTAGCTCTCCTTATGTTTGCTTTATACAAAGTCCCACCCCCATGTGTAGGGTGAAGCAAATCAAGCAGGTATTACTGTAATATGCAAGAATTCTATGCTCGCTAGAACCTAACGAGGTCTAATTCACAATAATCTAAGCTCAACAATCAATTTGATTTCCTTCAATTCCAATAAACGGCAGTTAAAAAGTGACGTACTACATATTCGACCAAGGGTGTCTGAATAAAGACGCCACCACAGCAATAAATACCATTAACTTGGTATAAATAAAAACTTGGATAATTAGCATTGTATAAACTAAACGATCCAGGTACACCGTCATCATAACTTAAAGACCAGATGGTAAACTGCAACAGTTTATTACTCGCGGGTTGCAATAAGTTTGCCGATTGTTGTTTGTTTGAGGTAGGGAGTAGAAACGATAAACAATAGTTTGAAGGTCCGTAACAAGACTTGACGTGGGCAACGTTGTAATATGCAAGAGATGTTGAGTTGGGTGGAAGTGTGGAGGGCGTTTATTTTAGAGCGCAATCACAATAAATTATCTGTTACTTTGTGCTTATCCTGCAGTGTTGCAAGTACGAATATAAATTGATGAATGGGCAGTGCTTAATAATTATTTGGTATTTATTTTCGAATGATCTGCGAATAACAAGAATGGTTTTCAACCCAATTATTTATATCTCCTTTGCTCTTGATATTTGCTCTGATACTGACAAAGACACCACAAAAATGATAGGAAATAAATTGGTAAAATGTTTTGGAAAATCGAAAAAAATAATTTTTTTCATCGAATCCCGATTTTATTTACCCAGCAGAAAATTGCATTTGTTGTTCGAAATTAGGTATTAAATTACCTCCTCAAGTGTTAATAGGGAAAAAGGGATTTTTAAAATAAACTTAAAGATCGTTCTGATAAACGTAACCTACACTTTTTGCCTAGTTAACCTGCCACGCCAATCTAAAGAACGGAAAAATACTTTGAGTAAAAACAAAGGTGTAAGACAACAGAATCTAAAAACAGTGACAAACTGATCACTCTTTCTCAACATCTGTAAGGCTCATAGAACTTGGCAAAATGTGATGATGGGCTACGCACTGGACAAAAACTTTCAATTTACCTGTTGCATCTAATGCAGCGACCGTCGGCGTCGCCGGCCTAATATGATCCTTGGTCGTTGTATACAATATACAATCACAGCCGTTTAATACTACGTGACTTAAGGATGAAGCAAACTTAAATCTTGACTAATTCATTTAAGGATTAGTATATTGAACAAGGGTTCCTCAGTCTGAAGATGTGCGCACGACTGCAGATGTTATATTACTAAGAATCACTAGACGTAACAGAAATGTAAACCTTTAAAAATATTATTGCCACAAATATTCGTCAAAGTCTCGTATACAACAAGAGTAAATGTTTAAGTATTTTATCTCAAAAGGTAAAATAAGGTGGATATAGAAAAATAGAAAAATGGCTGCCACGTTGGGTTTACACCCGAACTGCATAAAGCATAAAACTGGTTATGATCTGACTGCATCATTGTTATCCTGGGAAAACCACAGACAACGGATAGTAATAAAATAATTGAATGAATGTGTTCAGTAATGTGAGGTCTAAGTCCAAAATTCCAAAAGTTTTAATTAATGTTTGGACGGGGACGAAACAGGGATTTCCCTCATCTCTGATATGATCAACTAAATATTTTAAAAAGCAACACTCCAAACATTCCCAGATTGTGCAATTATGTTTTACATAACCACTTTGAGACAATACAACTCTTGCACAAATCAAAAAGAATTCTTAGGCAAATAGTAAATAATCGCCAACACATTCATACGAAACGTGACAAAGTCATAACCTAACGAACCGCGTTGCAAACAACATACAACATACCTCACATGCCTCCATAAGAGGATCTCCCCGTTCTGCCATCTACCTTCACACTTTCACTTTGCAAAGCTCACTAAAAACTCACGATTCACTCACTGAAACTGAAAATTTCGTGTAAAACTTGTTGGAATGAGGAAAGTCTATCGGCGAAACGACTCTCGGCCGCCTAACACCGAATAGAACTAAACCGAGGTGGGTTCTGTGGGTTGTGGGGCACCGGTGCCGCGTCGTGGGTCTGGTCAAGGTCGGACGGACAGACAGACGGACGCCTACCGTGCCGCACCGCAGCTTCCGGTTCCGTATGCACCGGCTGCGTTCGGGTACTGAGTGAAAATTGGCGGCTGCGTTCAGGTACAGAGCGAAAATTGGCGGCTGCGTTCTGGTACTAAGTGAAAATTGGTGGCTGCATTCAAGTACTCCGTGAAAATTGGCGCCTGCGTTTGAGTAGTGCACAAATATTGGCGTCTGCTTTCGAGTACTACCAGGGCTTGTAACAGTTTTTGAGGTTGATAAAATATACAAAATAACTTAAATAAGAAAAAATAACCAAAAAATAACCTTTCGTAAACAAAAAATGTAGCTAAAAATTATAAAACCGGCGTTATATTGGGGATAATACATTCTTAACCATGGTAAAAAAGAAAAACTCGACATACTAATCACAAATCTGCCTGTGTTTGACGGCGAGACTTGGTTTTCACGCAATATAGGATGACGAGATTCGTCTGCCGCGATGCTGCTACGAGATCGTCTGACAGAAGAATTGTGTGAACAGGGCTTGTAGCACTTCTTGAGGTTGAAAAAAACAAGCAAAATTCCAAAAAAATAACAAAAATAACCGAATTCCAAAAGCCATTACTACGTGAAAATTGGCGGCTGCGTTCGAGAAACGCGTGAAAATTTGTGGCTGCGTTTGAGTACTACGTGAAAATTGGCGGCTGCGTTCGAGTACTACGTGAAAATTGGCGGCTGCGTTCGAGTACTACATGAAAATTGGCGGCTGCGTTCGAGTACTACGTGAAAATTACGGGCTGCGTTCGAGTACTACGTGAAAATTGGCGGGTGCGTTCGAGTACTACGTGAAAATTGGCGGCTTCGTTCGAGTACTACGTGAAAATTGGCTGCTGCGTTCGAGTACTACGTGAAAATTGCGGGCTGCGTTCGAGTACTACGTGAAAATTGCGGGCTGCGTTCGAGTACTACGTGAAAATCGCGGGCTGCGTTCGAATACTACGTGAAAATCGCGGGCTGCGTTCGAGTACTACGTGAAAATCGCGGGCTGCGTTCGAGTACTACGTGAAAATTGTGTGCTGCGTTCGATTACTACGTGAAAATTACGGGCTGCGTTCGAGTACTACGTGAAAATCGCGGGCTGCGTTCGAGTACTACCACAGAGAAGAAATAAGCAGAGGTCGCATTCATATGGCAGTAGTGTTTCGGGTAACTGCTCGACACACAGGAAGTCAAACAATAGGGAGACAATAGACTTTCGGGCGCCCCCCTACCCCCCGCGCCCATTCTACGGCACTGCTCGACACATATTTAGCGAAACATTAGATGCGTCCACTGTCTTTTTTTTCTCTGTGGTACTACGTAAAAATTGGCGGGTGCGTTCGAGCACTGCGTAAAAATTAATACTGCGTTTGAGTAGTGCATGAAAATTGGCGTCTGCTTTCGAGTAATGCGTGGAAACTGGCGACTGCATTGAAGTAATGTGTGAAAATTGGCAACTCGGACTACTTCGTAAAACTGGCGATTGCGTTTCAGTATTGCGAGAAAATTGGCAGCTGCGACTGCAACGACTCAGCGACTAAGAATTTACTCAGAAAACCAAACAACAAAAACGCATGGCCTACATGCATTCAAGAGTTATATGGCTGCAACACTCCTTTTTGATATCAAATTAAGGAAAAACAAAAACCCTTGTTTCATAAGCTTCCAGCGACAACACAATAACCGAATAACTTCACAACCGACAGCACAGGTCAAAAACCCACCGGGATTATCGGGGACAAATTACCATCTTTGCGAATGATTCATGCCTTCTTTATGCAACTAGATAGATCACAAAGGAAATACCGTAGAAAACAAAACGATAAATAACTCTAGTTATGGCGGCGCAGAGACGCGGCCGCCCCCTCGCTCCGAACAATACAGAGTGGGCTCAGCTGCTCGGCAGGTCGGCAGCTCAGCAGTTTTCACATTGTGGCGGCCCATCGAGGCTGTGAACCCCAGTGGTAGTTTTATGTCGATGGTGGTAACAATAGTAACAATAACAATAACAAACATTTTATTGATGTAAACAACTACAAATGTTGTGTATCAATGTTAACAATACATAAATTTTGAAAATCGAGTACAGTTGGATTTTTTTAACTAGAAGCTGTTAAGACGAGGTGGAATATCTTTGGCAATGCACTTCTTTTGTTTAAAGTAAAATCATATGTTTCTGTTTATATTGTAATGCCTTTGTTTACAATCCAAAAAAATAAACAATTGGATGAAATGGCTTAGAATATTGTTTGTTTTGATTAAACCTAACCACAATATTTGACAGGTAGAAACATGTGATTATATTACAAACAAAAAAGTTCATCACTAAAGATATTCCTCCTCATCTTGACCGCTTCAAGTTAAAAAAATCTAACTGGACATTTCTAATCAATATACAGTATACAGTATATATATAAAAAGAGACTTGTGTGTTGGTATATTTTGTGCTGCAGCCAAAACTACACGTCGTGGACCCTTGATCTTGGTATCAAATTAAAGCTTGGAACCTCATGAAGTGCACTATGGTGGTTGGGTTTAAATATCATGTAAGGTTTAGGCACAGGATCGTCCGAAAGGGACCTAAGTCAAGGATTTTGTGAGTACTTTAGGTTTTATTTGTTTATATCAAAACACATGGTTTAATTTGAAAAGGTAACCGTGGTTAAAGTGGTTGCCAACAGAATGCAGCACCTACAATTGTTTTTGTACAACAGATGAATACAGTGATATTTAACAAACGTGTTTTTATTTATGTTTTCAAATTTTTACTGTTAGGTTATGTTATTAAAAAAAGTACCGGTACACTGAAATGTAGTTTTACATATTTTTTAGTTGTAAATTAAAAGTTAGTAGTAAAAATAAGATGAGGAAATACAAGAACGAATGAGAAAATGTTTGCAATTATGTATTTTATCACATAGACGAAATATTGCACAAAAATGAAACAACGAAGAAAAAGAAACACATCTATGGATAATGCGTGGAAAAATTCACAGCGACATCAGAATAGTATATTCCGCAACAAGGGCCGAAAATGAGGTTTTGCAGGCTCGAGATCGTGTTTCAAATTCGAGACGAAGTCGAGAATTTGAAACGATCGAAAGCTGCAAAACCCTTCCGGCCGAGGTGCGAACGCTATTTTTCACCACACTACACAATGAAATATACCCTAAATAATTATAAAAAAACTGATTATTATTTGACTCACTTGAAAACAAAACACAGCTATGACAATCATATGATCGCAACTATCCTGTCTTGAATGCCGTATAATTTTGTGATGTTCTGACGTTGTTTCAAGCAAATAAACTATCAGCTGACTTTCGGCCCTAGGGCCCCCCTAATCAACGTTTTCGGTCCTGTGGCGGCAAACGGTGTGTTTCGGTCCGCGTTTGACGTTTGTAAAACAGGTGATTTCGTCGTAGTGTGGTGAAAACACTATTGTAACAGATTGGAATAAAAAGGAAGACAGACGTATAAGGCGGTGAAAGAAATAAGCAGAACAGAGATAATGGAGAACCATCGAAAAAAATCAAACAGAATAAGCTGATTCAAATTTAACAACTTTACAAACTGTTTGAAAAATGACAGTGAACTATGATTTAGACCATGAAGGGTAAATTAATCCAATCAAATATAGATTATATTGAACACCCGGGGAATGTAGTGATTTGCAAATTCAAGATATTCAGCAAAGAAATTCAAAAGGGAAACGCAAAATATGTGCTGCTTGAAAGGGCAAACAAGACTGCTACCACCCCCGATTTTCTCAAATATATGTATGGAGAAACATCAAAATATATAGAATTTTTATATAACATTAGACGTTATAATGCGTTATAATGCTTACTTTTAAAATTCGTCTTTTAGAGCTGCTATTTAGGCTTTCATAAGATTTTTTTAACCCAGCGAAGTGGGTTACCAACAGCTAGTAAATTATAATTATAAATTTATAAAAGGTAAGAAAGAAGTGAAAGTCTCAAAAATTTCACAGCATAAGAATTAATAATATGATTTGAATATTGTTTTATTAGTAAATTAGTTTTATATTTAATATATTTCAAATTTAGAGAAGTCCATTAACTCAGAAACTTGATAAAAAGTATTACTTATTAAAAATTGTGTCAACTCTTTATATTGCTTAAAATTAATTTGATTATTGAATTAATTTGGTAATTTATTCATTAATGTTATACCTGCACATGCTAGAAGTTTAGAAAATAGTTTCAATCTACGTTGTTGTGGCCGAAAGTTAGACAGTTCCTAGTGTTATAATTGTGAATATCTTTTCCTATAATTTGTTCACATATCTGGAATGTAATATTGTATGAAATGTGTAAAGACATGGCAGGGTTAAAATTCCAAAATCCCTGAATGCATTTTTACATGGTAAATGCTCCTTGAAATCTTTCCGCTACTTTATAACAGCTAGATAAAGTCTTGTCTGAATTCATTTCTCTAATTGACAAAGTATTTTTCAATAAAAATCTAGCTTTAGCTTTTCTGATTGGATAAGATTTAAGTTAAGTTACTAAATCTTTACAAAATTTGAAACCGGTTGGGGAGTGTGTTTCTGGATGGCTCAACTCGAACATAACGATACGAAATAGGTGCAAACCATTAGGTTTTGTGCCATTCGTTTTTCCAATTTCATTTAAAGCCCTTCTTAGCCTACTTCTTAATCTTAATATTTCTTCTTCGAACCACAAGTATTTTACTTTTTTTCAGACAATCCATTCTTTACCTCAAGGGATGAGACACATAGCTGAAATTACTTAGAAGCTGAAATTGCTAAAGTAATCATGTTTTCACGGAGGAACGTCCCAGATTACAACAATCTCGAGATATTATTGGAGGCCGTATCAGTTGGAGCATCTCGAGACTGATATGAGGTTAATAAAACGCCGCGCCGGTCAGCGGCAGATTGGTAATATAGAAAATTAAAAAAGTATATATAAGCTTGAATTATATTTTAAAATATTGTTTCAAGTCCCTCTAACTATACAGAGTGTTTTTTTTAACCGTGCCACCATTGGGATATTGTAAATCGAACATCTTACAGTAAACTTTAAATGGGGAAAATTCCCTTATTTTCAAAGAGGTTTAAAAATAAGTAAATATACTTTTTGTAAATTGCCGCCATTTTTGAATATGGCGGACAACTTTGATTTTTCTTATGGAACACCCTGTATTTTATGGCGTATTTGGAGTCTACGCTTAATTTTAAGAACTTATTACTCCTTTACATTTTTTCCTAACCACAATAGTTAAGTAGATATAAGCAGTTAGTTTGATTTGTCTGCATAAGAAATGAATTGCATTATTGTCGGTAGTCGGTATATCGGTAACGGTTGGGTTAAAGTGGGCTTAAAATGTGATATTAGTTTAGATTCAATCATAAAAATTGTTTTAATCGAGAATCCGCCATATTGGAAAATGGCAGCCATTTACAAAAAACTTATTTACTTATTTTTAAACCACTTTAAAAACAAAGGAATGTTCCCTATTTAAAATTTATTGTAAGATGTATAGTGTACATTTTACAAGATCCCTGTGGTGGCACAGTTAAAAAAACACCCTGTATGTGGCTGGCTGTACATTTTACAAGATCCTTGTGGTGGCACAGTTAAAAAAACACCCTGTACATGGCTGGCTTTATATAGTTAGTTTATATAGTTTGGTTATGGCTTCATATAACAATCTAATCAGCAGTAGGGCACCCACAATACCAAGTGTAATAACATTTTATCGTAGATTATTGTTGCAGCTTCGCGTACAATCGACAGCTATTAATTTAAATGAATTTTATTCTCAATAATATTTGTATTGACTCAACCTTTGCAAGGCTGCAAGGTTGCAATTAAAAAAAAAGTAATTAAAAAACTTAAATTCTGAGGAAATGCGGCCAACCTTTCACATTATTCCCTTTAATTTAACACTTAATCTTGAGGATCGCTTCAGTAGCCACTAAGAAAGCACTTTAAATTACGTATTAATATAAGGATTGTGATATTGCTATTTAAAAAGATCTATTCACAGTCAGCACTCAATCAAAAATCGTAAACTATTTTAAAATTAGTTTTACGAACAATTAAGTATTTCACGAACAAATTTCCCATTTTTGGACTAACCTGACGGAATCCGCCATAACTGATAATCCTGAGCCGGACAGTCCGGTCCACCGTGACCGTGGTCACCATTCGGTGGCCGTCGCTGCGGAACGGTTTGCCCATAACTGCTCTCCCAACCGTACTGCTGAGGAACCACCGAACTGCTCATGGCTGACTCACGGTCGCTATCAGCACTATCATCTGAATATCGCACTATCAGTGTTGCCAATACAACGAAAACACGGCGCAGTTCTACCACCGCATTAGCGACGATCAGCTGGTTTGATCAGTGACGTCATTAAACAGGTGTTCTTCTGGGAATCCGAATTTCAGCAGAACCGATCGGAATGAGAACGCGGTTTTATATTACGAAAAAAATTGGAATTAATCATTCACAGCTGTGCTTTGGTTCTGGGAACTAAATTTCGTTGGATTAGCGAGTTTTCAACAGTAAAACAATACGGTAAACGTAAAACGGCATTTTTTAACATTGCTAAACGTAGAAAATCAGCTGATTTAATCGTTTAAAATTTATCGTATTATTTTATCGTGGATGGCAACGCCCTAAATATTTGTCATAGAGACGTAGAACGCTTGCTGAGGTCAAAAACTTGATGCATTGACGTTCATTTCATATAAAAATATCTCCGCTGCGGTGGGTGTTTACAAAATAAATCAAATACAAATTTCCAATGGGAAAATGAATTACCGAAATGGGTTTTGAAAATGTTCATCTTTCGCGCGTATTTAGTAATCGTTATTTTAATAAGAAATAAAAAGTATAGGTTTATTTTCACGAACAACGGTTCAGATTACGTAAACTGTACACGGCATAATTTGTTTGGCAGTTTCGTGAACACTTGTCAAATTGCTGTGAAATGTTTTAAATACGCCAACAAGTGACGCAAAAATACGTATACGTTTGAACAAAATAAACTCTAAAACCACGTGTCCACGCGCTGTCTCGTGATACAGAGCAATAATGCGTAAACTGGGAGGAGTTATCGAAAAAAGGAGTTTCTGGAAAAAAGGAGTTATGGAAAAAAGGAGTTATGGAAAAAAGGTTTCTTGAATTCTTAGAAAACAATTCACGTGGCACGTGTCATTTGCATTCCTTTTTTATAAGATATATAATTTTTGGGGAATTTCAAAGTTATTATCTATATATTAAAAAATTTTTTACCATTAACCTTAATACAATAGGCTGTATCCCAAATAATCTGTCAAATATTTGTTTTATGATAAAACAGTTACAGAAATAAAAACATTAAGAAGATATTTAGATCCTTCATTTTTACGAGCCAAAACGAAATTTTTGAATTTTTAACGTACATTAATAATTAATTTTGAAACCTTGAAACCTTATGTTCCTAAATTAATTTACTTACGAAAATCGTAGTAACAGAAAACGGTGCCCAAAATTGTCTACAATGGGATCAGTTTTGAATCTTAACAATTCATCATCAGTCACTACTACCCTACATTTAGATTTCATAAATTTGTGATCGTCTTGAAGTTAAAAAACAATAACACTGACACATTTGTTCACTAACACCAACAACTCTGTACAATATGAAGAAAAAATAAAAACTGTGTGCACACTTTAAACTAATTATGAGCGCACGCCAATACTATCATAGATCTATAGATCTGTCATAGTAAATCTATGATAGACTTGGCGTGCGGTCATAAAATTAGTTTAACATGTGTACAGCCTTTTTCCTCCATGTTGTACAGAATTGTTGGTTTTTGTGAAAAAATATGTCAGTGTTATTGTTTTTTACCTTCAAGACGACGACAAATGTGTGAAATGTAAATAAATGTCGGGGACTAAAGTGACTGATGATGAATTGCAATGATTTGTATATATATAGAGAGTTGAGTGTTGGTATATTTAGGGCTTCAGTCAAAACTACACGTCGAAGACACTTGATCTTGGTGTCAAATTAAAACTTGAAAGAGACCCAAGTCAAGGATTTTGGAAGTTCTTTGAATAGTTGCTACGGTTACCATTTGAAATAGCTACTATGGTTACTCTCAGATTGCAGCACTAAGAAACTTCAAGAATACAAAAAGAAGAAAATAATCTCCGGGCAAAGCCGGGATTATTAGCTAGTAATCATATAAGAAAGAATATGTAAAAGCGGCAAAAATAATTACAAGCTATGTTTAACTTGAATTATTTCAAAATTTTATAATGATTAATTTAATGAAGGATTAAGAATCATTGAACCTAAATACATTAGGAGACGTCCCATTGCAACTATTCGTTATAACATCTATTAACATTTCCAGTTGTCTGAACAATCACTAAAACATAATTAAGACCAACGAATTCCTCCACAAAATTGCTAAGATTGAATCCAAGCAGCAGTTAATCTTATACAAGTTATAACCACGTCATTCGCAGATTATTAATTACTCTAGCTGCTAATGTTTCCCAAGTACAGCCATTTCGCATCGTGAGGTTTCGTTATTAACTGCCGCGCCGTTCCCATCGACCTCCAACAACCTTGAATACCAGTCGAATGTCACGATTTTTGAAAATTTCTGGCGAAGCTATTAATTAATATTTTGTAAAGATTTACGATTATGTGTGTTGAAGAAATTGCAAATGTCCATAATTCACATTAAATTACTAAAAAAAAAACCGAGAACACTCCCATTGTTTTGTTTTTCAGAATATTTAGATGGGTTTAGACGGGAATATTTAACTCTTTAAGCTTTAACTAAATTGCATTTGGAAAATTCATCATCAATTCAAGTATCAAAAGGTTAAAAAGGTAAACAAAGTTTTCAAAATCTCCTTTATCAATGAAAAAAACTATGTAATTTACATTAATGTACTCTTTACTAAACTCTTTTAACCCTTTAGCGAGAGCTGTGGAGGTTAGTGTAGCAACCGCATAAATTAGAAAACGTAGACAATTTGTACTGCACTGGAACGAAACTTCAGGCTTCCATTTTGGGGTGAGACCATTGCTCTTTTATGACTATACTTTTATTGCTTTTATTATCTAAACGGCGGGTGCTCAATATCCTTAATATATATATCAGTCTCACTTAATATTACGCGGCTGCCTAATTGATATGATAGGACAAGAACAGTTTTTTTTTTTAATTTTAATAATAACAAAAATTATTGGCAATAAAGTCAAAATAAATCTAACTATAAGACTGACCATTTTAAAAAACTCAGCTCTGTCCCGTGTCTTCTTCATTTTAAGCGCGGCGGAGTCGGCGATCTTGGCGTTGACTGTCGAGTGGCGCATCGTATCCCCTCGATCCTCGGACCAGGGATCCTCAATTCTGGTATCCTAGGATCTCTGGTATTCCGGATATCCCGGTACCCTTGACAAAGTGGCGCTTCTAAGGCGAGCGCCACTGAGCGCCACTGAGCGTCATGATGACAGAAGTGTCTTGAGAAATCTTCTTCAGTGCTGGAGGCTCACAACAATTCCAGTGATTTAAAGTTTTCAAAGATTTCACCACTTTTTAGATTCTAATAAAAAAAATTGACCGTTTAGAATGGTGAAAAAAGTAGAAACGCGTTTGATTGCAAGTCTTCCATCGCAGGTTGTTGCATAATGCTCCTACGACACACAACGATGTGAACACACTACACACACGGCCAAGTTACCTTGTACTTCCCTCCTCCTCTCTCACTGCTTAGTGTTTGTTTTTGACATATTAATAATTAGTTGTATAAAACCGTGTATAACTGTGTAACTACGTACTATATAGTTGCTCTGAAAAGTGTTAACCGTAAGTATTCCTCATTAGCAAAATGTTGAACCTCGAATGTTCAAATACGTCAACCACAAACATTGAATGAAACGTTCAACAGTACTCACAGAGAAGTAAACATATTACTTCTCTGTGCAGTACTCGCCTTTTTCATTCGTAACACAACTACTTAAAAATAGTAATACTTTTGGAAAGACTTAAGTTTTGCAAGACACAACATTTATTAAAGTCGAGTTTAAGATAAGATCCCAAGACTCCCTTTAAGTTTATTGGTATTTCTCCTTAAAATGAGAATCAAAATTTAATAACAACGGACTACCCTAATAATCTTATAAGTGTGAGAGTTTGTGAGTTTGTTTGTTTGTCATATTATATACAAGTTAAATGTAATATTTGTTCGTCATATTATGTACGTTAGCTATAACAACGTAGCCTTACAGGCAGACTAATGTAAAAAATAATTTTAATTCCAATTGACACATACAAAAAAAACAGTGCAGGAGCATTACCAGCTGTTTTAAATTATTTTGAACGTGGGCGAAACCACGGGTAAAGTCCAGTAATAAATAAATACTCAACATCAGACTATCAAATAAACGAAAACTAAATATTCTGCTTAACAGCACGTGTCCAATTGTTAGGCTTACATCTAACAAAATACTGGAACGATTTTGAAATGCAACAAAATCTTCCTTTTTGCGTCACTTCAATGAAAATAACACACACACGTCCGATATCTCGGCGGCCTACAAACACCAGACCCCTGGACTAATCTACCCACGCACTCCTGTCCAGAAATACAGCTCGAGCCTCTCCAATTGATACACTAAAATATAAAAAACCCGATTGCAACACACTGACAATAGCGATGGAACTGCAAAACACAAGCGATAGCAACAGTGTAAAGAGGGCCGCAACTGGAGTGAGATTAATTAACAAGTCATCCTGGACGGAGATAAAGAGGGAGAAGAAGAAGAAAGTGGAGATGCCGTGTGATAACGGGCGACCTTGACCTCGTAATGCGAGATAACAGCTGTCAGCTGTCGGCCTGTCTGCCGTGCCGTAATAGGACAGTAATCTGCTGAAGGGAAAGGAGAAAATGTTGCGATCTTTACTGCTCTCTGAGATTGCTTTGCATTTCTACTCATTAAGGTAGTCATCATAATATTATGGCGGTATACTGTGTGTCCCAAAAGTCACGGAACGGTTTAATATATTTTAAAGTAAGCCAGATATCAAAGCAATATTTTGCAAAAATATTGTTTTGCAACAATATTTTGCAGATATCCAAAAATGGTTTTGGAGGGGTGGGGGTTTGTCCAACCAATTCCAGTATCAACTCAAATCGTATGACCACTCATTTTAATTTGCTGAGTAAAACAATAAGCCAAAGCTTGTTTTAATTAAATTTCAAAAATGTTACCTTACTTGTAATAAATAAATGAATTTTGTTAGTGTCAAAATTATTTAACTAACATACTAACAGATATCCGCCTTTATACGACCTTTGGCTCAACGGCAAAGGTGCGACCTGCGGAGGGTCGTCTATGCGTTACCTTTTAGAAAAACCCCCATACATGAAGTACCAAATATTTGCCACAAAAATAACTATTTTTTTTAAATTTCATTAAAAAAGCTTTGGATTATTTTTTTTATTCATTCAGCATATTGAAACGAGTGGTCATACGATGTGAGCTGATGTTGGAATTGGTTGGAAAAAACCCCACACCCCAAAAACAATTTTGGAGGGTTGTGCCTTGATGATGTCAACAAGAAATTATTATTTTTGTATCTTTTAAGTAGTTAATATGTGTTCTGGTGGTTCTTATTCTATTTACATGTGAATTGCCGAACAAAGAAAATACTCAATTTTAACTGACGGACAGCATTTTTTAATTTTTGAATGGCTGCCATTTTGGACTGGAGCATGATATCGACCTCCGGTCTGCGGCATTGTGTTTCTTTTAACAAGCCCTTAAAAATGAGCAGTCGCACGATGGGGGTTTATATTTAAAATTTTGGGGCTATCCTCCCAAAATCCAATTTTGGGGGCAGGGGCAGAAATGACACATACATCAAAAAGTAGTTTTTTTAGTACTAAAAGGTATGCAAAATATTGTTTTGATATCTGGCTTACTTTAAAAGATATTAAACCGTATCGGGACTTTTGGGACACACAGTATAATATGCTGTTATTTAATTGAATTAAGTCCAGCTGATTGCAGTGGAAAAACCCAGTTGCAGAACACCAGTTTATACTTTAGAATGGATTTCGAAAGCAAACTTTCTCTCATTCTTGAAAATAATTAGGCAAATTTAACAACTTAGCAAACAGTCATCAGAGAAATCCAGTGATAAGAATTGATAAAAGGTATCATTCCCGTCTTAAACATGGCACTGATAAGATAGCGTTACCCGCATGTGAATGTAACATGTAGTCATCTTAACTAAAGTTTTCCACAATTTATATAGACTCAACATTTTATTGTCATTTTCATTTACATTTTTCCCTTAAGATATAAGGAAAAATATTTCATGTGAAAAACTTTAAACTAAGCGGCAACAAAGTGATCAATTGATTAATATTTACAATTAAAAACGCTACTCCAAATTCTTAGTTTAAAATAATTCATTGTTGGTGATTGTGATTTTATGTTTTATTTTGATTTGTGAATTTGCCATCACTGATCAGTTAAACAAGTTTCACGACGTTTCAGGATTTTTATAGCTAGCCTACTGTACGACAAAGTATAAAAATTCATATAGTTAATTATTAATTCCTTAAAAATTAGAAATGATCAATGTTCAAACAATCTCAAATTAGTGCAAAATACTAATTAATTGTTACCAACCGGAAGCGAGAAGTCGACATCCTTCAGATACGTCGAATAACTCCAAACCAGCGACTGCACTTCGTACAAGGTCCACATCACTTTGAACTTGAACCAAACCACGACAATTTGTATATAAATCACGTACGGAATGAAAATACAAAACAACCGAATGAAACACCGGATCATGAAAGAATCATAGAATGACAACACGTAAAAATTTGTTTTCACAAAGTTTAAACGTTTATAATTTTTTGATTGGCATCACTGAGAACGAAAACCATGAAACGTGTGATTCCCGCGCGTATGTGTAACTGAACAATCAGCTGATCGGTATCATACAGCAGTTGTTTACGGATCAGCTGATTTGCTGACAACCCGTCGTATTGTTGGCGTGACCTCATTACGTGATCCACTTCCATAGGCGGCGTTGCTTTCGTCATCGATATGCTGACTTTGTCAACTTAGCTGGTAGTTTCACGTTTCGAGACAACTGTTTTCAAGTAATGTTGCATAATTGGGCAGGAAAATCGATCAGTGTTGACAATTAGGCGGCATTAGTTATTAAATTATTAGTTGTAATTACGTCAAAGAGACGTCACAAACTTTACTTGGAATATATGCCCATATATGTACATATTCTGGAACACGAGATTTTTCTAAATATTACACGAAATATTTAGATACCCTAATCAACAAAGGAGGGTAATTGGAGCAACCGCGTATGGAAGCAAAACATTATTTTGAATATCGGTGAAAAAACTAAAACATATTTTTAAAGATCTACAGTAAACTCTATTGTAACACTTATTTAATTTAGTCTCTCAATACGTTTTAAATAATTTTCAAATTATTCAGAGTAGTTTACATTGTGAGCTATAGTACCGAATTATCCATGAAGGGAAGACGCTGTTACCGTAGACCGTATAGGTCTCATTACCATGAAATTTTCTTTTCTGTGCTCGCTGGTAAGAACGTCTTCTAATGAGCATGTAAGAATGTTGCAACAATCAGATGACCACTGGTGCTTAAATGGTTGAAGCAGCTCGGATGCAAGCACTAATTTCAAATAGAAACAAAATGTATATTGTTTGTTTTTATTTAAGTTAATGAAATAAATGTTAAATTTTGGGTAATTTTTAATTTTAGGTGGGGGAAAAATTTGTGTATTCCGAGAGAAAATCACATTGTCTCCCTCGTGAGAAAATGTTGTATTTTACTCGCTCAACTCTATTTCACTCTTGATCAGATGTTTCCAGTTAATCAGCTGTTAACTATAAATCACCCGCTTCCAATTTCCTTTTGTTTTATGATTAGCACAGTACCCCATAATCATTATAAACTTATAAATAATATTGTGCGATTATTTGCCACGTGGTTGCTCAAGCAATCATCTTCTTTCAATCATCTGGATATAACAAGTAAAGGCAGCCTCCAACAACGTGACACATGCCTTCCGTGGACTCAATGTCAAAATAAGCACCAGTCCTCGCGAATAGGCTATTTTAACTGATTCAGACTTTTGGCGCTATTGACGCTACTCAGCGTTGTTTAGGCTATTTATGTAACACTTATCGGGGCATTCTGTACGGTCCATGGTCCATGTTGATTTGTCAGCAACGCAGTGTGTTATAATTTACAATTTTCAAACACTTTATAAACTATAACAAACTATGCGAGAAGAGATTATCAAAAAACTCAAAGCAACACCTTCTGAGTAAACTTGGATATCAACAAAGTAAAGCCGTCGACTCCTTAGATATGCTGAGTTAATTTTAAAAAACAAAAGTAGTTAGTTGGATAATCTTTCGGGCTCCTATCCTTGCATCAAAAAATAAGAATCCACAGCCAAGCTCCGCAAACCCATTCAAATACAGCTTCCTTACAGTCCCTTAAACATACGGATGTACAATTAACTTCCATACACATGAGGTTTATGAGTGACAGGCAGCCAGGCAGCCGGACGGGTCGCGGACGCCGACTGGGCAGCGGACGGCCTCACATGCCGCGGCGAGGACAACGCTGCGACCAACTGGGGAACTACAACTGAGTGTGGCGATAATGATGAGAATGGTATTGACCGATTGGTTGTGGCATTGTCAGTATATCAGACCCATTTCCGTCTCAATCGCCTTTATTCATTCTAAGGATACTCCTAAATTGAAAAAAGTGAACATAAAATCAGGATTATACGCGAAACAAAAAAAGACTGAGGAATTCTTATAAAAGTTTACTTTAAAATAGTCTTATTTTTTCCTGAATTGAAATCAAGATTCTACGCAAAAACTGTTTGTTTTAGGAAATGTTGATGATTTTACTTAAACATCATTGGCGATAAGAGAAGGGTCCATCGAAAACCAAATTGCCGGAGCAGTTTTAATTTCATTTTTGAGCCCTATATAACATATTTACCTACAACAGCAAATGCCCTTATTTGAATGTGCTTTCGCGGGACTTCGGTCCGCAGGGTCCCGATTCAAATCCCGCCTATCACCAATGGCAATTTGCTAATAAGTGATAATGCCCCAACCACGAGGAAAAACAGTTTGAAATAACAAAACAATGCCCTCAGTTTGAAATAACAAAAAGAACACTTAGTTTAAAGACTCAACAACCCAAGCACAGACTAGGCACCAGATCACGATGGAACATACGAGAGTATGACGTCATTGGCTGTTATCTGGCGGCTGTAGCGTACCATGCGCGGCCATGTGTGAGCTCTACATACAACATAACAACTGACTACACGCCTAGGTCTAGACCGACGACGACACTGCTGCATATTGTAAAGAAACTGAAGTTGTCCATTACTCTCTCAGTAATAGTGCGTTGTTCGATTTTTTTATAGAGCATCGTACGGTTTAATTTAAGAAAGTTATCCAAAAAACATAAACCCCAATAGAACGCGAACACAAAATTTACAGCTTTATTAATTTTGGTCCAAAAATGTCTCTGGGGACCTCTGTTTATCTTTTTCAATGGATGAGAAAGCTCTAAATAATACATTTTTAAAACAATCAAAGGTTTTGAGTCTTGGCAGGTATATAATAAACGCTTTTTTGAGATTTAAGACACGCAAATTTACATAACATTCATAAATCATAAAAACTAGTTATCCTCTAACACTGGAAATCTTAAAAATATCTTTCACTGCGTCTTTTACGTGTAAAATCAAATTTTCTAACAAGCATAATGAAAAACAAAATGAACTATAAAAATGAACTGTGTCGATGGAACCAAGACTTTAAATCTCAGGTTACGTTTCAGGTCTAGAATTACTTCAAAATTGCTCCTTTATACCCACTGAAAACAACTAAGATTAATGAAAACTACTATCTATCTGCTTTACAAATTCTCCATTTCCTCCTTCCTATGGAGTTATATCCATAGGCCTACTGTAAGCGTTGATTTTTTCGAAAACTATAATTAGTTTTTAAAAACTTTGACCTACACAAAAGAGATAAATTCATTTTATAAATCAATTTTGATATACATATTTTTGTATTGATTGAATAATTTTACATTACAATACTTGTTATAATGTAACAGTAATAAGCTTTTATCTTTTTCGCACTTACTTGTAATCCTAATACAGTGTTAAGAATGTTAACAATTAGTACAATACGAAAATCATTAAAGTGATTAATTGATTTTAATCGAGCAATGCTTAGGAATGAACTTTCATAAACACGGTATACAATTTTTTTCATGATGATATACAGTATCAGGGAAATTAATCCTAAAATGTTCAATCTCCAATGGTTAAAATTTTCAAAAAAGAAAACTCTGAAATAATATTAGAAAATAAACAGATAAACGCATAATCACAAAACAAACACAGCAGTGAGAGAATCAAAGAGTTCCTCGTCAACAAAAAGTTCATTGGACCCACAAACACACATCGAGCTAAAAGGCCGGACCGACAAAAGAATCGAACGTACCAAACAAAGCGCAGTTGGAAACTAAAGTAAACCGGACGGAGTTACCAGAACCAGAACAAAACTAGATCCAGATGCGCGGAGTGTTGCTGCGCATGCGCGGCGCGACAACAAACAGGTGATTCAGGCAATGAATGAACCGCCTGCGCGCCTTCCGCCGAATCATTCGCCAGGAATGCCTGCCTAAACGGCCAAATTGACAAGGTCGTGTAGTAATTAGCGAATAGAGAGGGGGGAGGGGGGAGGCGTGGGAATTTGGGGGGGTTGCAAATAATAGGACTTAAATGTCTTTGGAACATGTAGACGGTAGAAAGGTGATAAAGTTAGTTCAAATAATTAAGAGATTATTAAATAAATGAATTCTTGACATTTAATTATCTCCATTTATGACGTTACAGTGTGCGTATTTAAAAAAAAAACATATCTCATTTGCGCCGTTGGGTGATTACTTCTGAGCCAATAAGTTAAACAATAACTAAGTTAATATAATAACTAAGTTAAATAACAACTAAGTTAATAATTAGAGATTAAATGTAGTCTCCTGTGATCAATATGTATATAGAAGATACTAATCCACTTGGAGAATAGCCCCCAAAATGCTCTTATATTCCATTTTTTACGTATATTTAATGTAAGGAATGTCCTTTTATATCTCTTCTTAACGTTCTTCCTTCTTTTTTATGTGATCGATTTGTATAAAGAAGATACTGATCCAATTGGAGTACAACCCCCCTAAAATGCTCTGATATTCCTCTTTTTTGACGTATCTTTAATGTAAGGAATGTCCTTTTATACCTCTCCTTAACGTTCTTCCTTCTTTTTTATGTGATCGATATGTATATAGAAGATACTAATCCACTTGGAGCATAACCCCCCATAATATTCTTATATTACTCTTTTTGACGAATGTTTAACACGTTGACTACCGACCGTCACAGTGCCAGGTAGGCTACATGGTGGTGCTGCACCTGCGGTAGGGAACGTGTTAATGTAAGGAATGTCCTTTTATACCTCTTCTTAACGCTCTTCCTTAGTTTTGTTTTTTTTAATTATCATTCAGCCCTATATTTATAAATAATATGATTTTTATTGGTTAAGTGACAAACTCCAATTGTTGTTCCAATAGTCTCTTTAATACAAATTATGTTGAAATGTGGTGTAATTCGCTGGTGAATATATATAACACATTGATTGATTTTCTGTTATATCTTATAACTGACAATAAATATAACTGAAGCACGTTGAAATCAAACGTGAATCCTAATGAATCAAGGACAAGCTCAAAGCTTATTTTTGGCTACTTATGTAAACACATCAATAAAACAAAGTCGTCTACTAAATAAGAAAACTTTGCGTGTATACTTTGCGTTGAATTATGATCCAAAAAGTGATGATTTAATTCCATTATTTCTCTCACTATTTAGTGAAAGATCAATTAATTAATCAATTACTTAACTGCCGAACTCTTCATAAGTAAAATAAAAAAATCTTAAATTAATCTTTTTAACCTTATGGTTGCATGATAAATAACTAACTTGTTCAACTTTTTGAGCAACACGCTAAAGAAATCTCTCTCTGCACAATACCGTCCAATATGCTGACATTTATGAACATTCTATAAAATTTAGAAAACCAAAACCAGATTTAGAGGACTTTAAAAATAGAACATGTAAATACGGAGCAGCTGCCACGTCCGACCCGATCGACCGCCTGGAATGTATAAACTTGGCTACGAGTCAGGGAAGCGACTTCCCAATTTGCTCAAATATAAACTACGTACTTCAGAATTAACTTCTTTTACAACTGCGCAGCAGAACGTTCATGTGATGTTACACTTTGAGAATAAACGCAGGTAATTTGAGATTAAAGTCGTCGCTGACTTCACCGGCCGGAGCCCACGCACTGCGTCCCACAAGAAAAATTATTCATTAGTAGTTCAAACTGATAATTATTCATATGTCACTACTAGTTTCACAACTCTAAATGATACACTGGAAATTTCCACGGGCGCGGTTATTTATCTACTGTATCGAAAGATGTACGTTCTGAGCTAGCAGAGGCGTTTGCGTCTTATTTCTTTCCCTTTGTATCTTTCGTCATGTTTTTATACAGTTTTTCTTCTGTACATAACGATACCAATTCCATCCATATTAATATAAGTTATAAATTATTAAATGAAACCTGAATTTTAAGGAATTATGAAGAATTTAATTATTTTGATAAACCAAAATGACGGATAACCTTTTTAAACATGCGGCTATAGTTATTTTTGTATTCCAGAATATTAATTATATCGAAACTCCAAACTTCTTACTAGACTGCTAAGTTTTGTAAGCATTTAATAGTTTATCCTTATTAAAAAGCCTAACTGGAAGGTTGTTACTCGTTGAAAGATCAGCTTGAAATCTTCCAGTAGTCTATATCAGTTATTACGTAACAGACTGGCTTTACAGAAATATCATTGTGTGACTATTAGTATAATTATTTTATTTATTTATTTATTTACTAGCTGACCAACCCGGTTTCACCCGTGGAAAAACAGAAAAAAACTTTGGATTCATGATATAATCTTAAGGTTGCCATGACAACTTCAGAAGCTTCCCTATAGTTTAATATTTAAGCTTTAAAGTACCATGGGGTCCTTAGAATTTTCTTTTAAATCCGTTCTTAGCGGATGCCTACGCCCAAAGAGGAACGTCCATGCTATAAGTTTCAAGGAATAACACGAAATACGACGTTAATTCAGAGTAATGAAATGTAAAAATCAAACTCTTTCACGAATTAATCGAACGTACAAAATAATTATATATGAAGAGTGTACATCTTACAACTTATGAATCACTGCACAGTATCCATCTCGACATTTAAATCCTTACAAATGGCGATAAGTGTTATCATGTTCCTGACTCACTTTTATCACCACTTTATCAGAACATGTGACAGGACGAGCTCTGATAGGCTAATTCAGGCGATTTCTTGTAATAACAATTTTGGTTGGATGTTTAAGTCTTACATCTAACGGTTGCATAACTTAGACTGCTATTCTTATCGTTTAAATGTCCAAGAATAAGATAAATATCCTAACAAGGAAGTCTTCTATGTTTACATGTTAAAATATGTACATATAAATATTTGAATTCTAGCAATTCACACAGTTTAAATTTGGGAATAATTATTAACTAATGATTACTTTTAATAAGTAATACTGTAGCTTTAATTTTTTATTTTGAAACGAATCAATGAACTATTTTTCATAGTGTAATACGTTGAAAAGCCTATTATGGAAAGGAGGAAGAAACAGGTTTGAGTCAACAAACAAACCTTAATTAAGCGTCTCCATCACCATTAGATACCATACGCCACCTATGATGAGGTAGTCAAAGACTTAATTTAAATTCTATAAATCCTTTGACACGTTTGATAGTAAAATTTTAGTTTTAGAAATCCTTTAAACAGATGCCAAATTTTATGTTCGGAGCTGTAAAGTTAAAAATAAGAAGAAGAAAGATACAGCACTAGCTGAAAAGTTACGAAGTTACAACAAGGGTACAATACTGTATTAAGTATTTCCCTATGGTGACAAAGAGACAACCTCTTTAGATTTATAGTTGTCTCGCAACTTCCATCAGGATTTGATTTGGGTAAATAAACTTAAAGATTTTTTATATTTATACCCATTTTTTATACTGCATTAGTCAACACACTACAATGCATAATATACGCCAAAAACAGTTAAACTGACTTTTATTGACTTTGATGTATGGTATAGGGGAAAATGGATTATTTTGAAAAAAAAATCAAACGATCGATGATCTAAAACCGATTGATGACTAAATATATGCTAACCAATTACCATCTTTATTAATACGACTACCGGAAACCACTTTCGATGAATAACAAACCCCCTCCTTATCCTCTTTATGAGATTTAACAGTCTATCTCAGACACGTCGAAATGTTCAAATTCCTGCACGCGTGAAATAGTCATTATGATTGTCTAGCATAAAAAATGCAGGAATCGGCCACAGATAAAAACGTATAAATTCTCAACCGGTGATGTGGCCTAACAGATACCGTTTTCAAATGAATATCACATTCCCTTTTTATGAGAATAATTACAGTAACTCAAAAGATACAACACGTCGAAGTACTCAAATTCCAGCACGCTTCAAACAGTACGATTGTTAGGCATGAAAAATTCAAAATCGGGGTACCGCCTGATATGAATGTATGAATTCCCCAACAATGACTCACGAAAGTTCAACCGACCCGGCGCTTATCACAGGTTATGGCGGGAGATGCGTCATGATGCGCTTCCGAGAAGATGAATGAATCAGCTGATTGGACAGCTGTGAACCTGTAATCAGCTGTTGTGTTTGCCAACCATTATCGAACGACGATGCACGATGAGCATGTAAACAATATTTTTATCGTAGAACTGTTGTATAGTAATAAAATATATTTTCACAATATTTCCATAATGGAATACTAAGTTATCAACATAATAGGCCCTACAATATTCTGATTCTGAGACTCTCGACTCTCAAGTCTGAAAACGACGACAGGACGACGATTATGAAGATGTTGTAACTGAGAAATAATCTTGTAAGACAAGTCACCATTAAATTTTTATATCTGCCCGTGGTTACTTAATGTAGACAATACAGTAGAACATCGATAAAGACACTGGATAAGTAAACAAAACCCTCGGTAACAAGAGTACTTTTCAAGTCTTGAAATTGTGCTGCACTTCATCGGTTTACAATTCGAGGTTCAAAAAGAAGAGTCCCTTGATAACAAATCTTTTCAGAATCTCATTGAGAGTCTTGTTTTCTTGAGGTTCTATACAGTATATTACATGATTTTTATTGACGATTGAATTTATACTTGGCAATCAATAGCTGGGAGTATAACTATTGATTTGATGAGAGCTTTTTTAACGTTTTTTTCTTCTCCAAAAGGAATTCTTGAACTATTCCGACGAAATATATAAACTCATGACAGTTTAAAAGCAAAATTGAATTGAAACAATAAGAATCCATTTAATACCTCTTTAAGACCGAGACGCAGCACTGGCTAAGTATTTTAACCGGAATATGAGTGAAGGATGAGTGTAGAATGATTGTGGCGTAATAATAAATTCAACATATAGCATGGCCGTCTGTTGCTAGACATGACTATGCTTACAGTCTTCCATGTCTTAAAACAAACAGTCGCGCAAGATCGTGAGTTCCGGCTACCGCAGTCACCCAACAATTAGTTGCATTATCGCACAGGCGGATCCTCAGTCCTGACTCACCGACGAGAGCTGTGGACTGTAGAGCTGTGATTTGCCCGTCAGCGGCCGGCGCGTGGCCCGCGGTGTCTTCAATCTTCCTCTCTTCGGCGAAGCTGGAAACCCGCCTGAATCACCGATCCCAGTGGGCGATGAGCTTCGAGGTGTATTCAGCTTCGAGTTAATTGGTGGGATTCATTTACGTATTTCAATCTGCCTTTTGTGTTTCAACGAACTCCTCCTACAGGGAAGAAGTCGTTAATAGGTCTCATGGTAAGACCTTAGCTGGCGACCACAATTGCTTTTCGTTTTGAGGTTCCGAATAGTTATCGTGTACATAGAATAGTAAAGATATTTATGAAAATGAACGAAAGGTGTTTTTGGTTTTCAGGTCGAGTACCAAATACACCATTCGTTTATTTTCATAAATATCTATACAGTACTATTCTATGTACACGATAACTTGCGAAAAAATGGTCTGATGTGAATTTAATTTGGCACAGACGTTGTAAAGTTGTAACTACTCAGAAGAATTCGAAAACAATTGAATCCGACCAACGGAAGGAGCGGTCCGATAACTTCCGAAACGTCCCAAAACAAATATTATCAAATATTTGTTTTCACCATTGAATTTAGCATGAAAATTAAACAATTTAGAATTCTGAATAATTGTTCTATGCTCAAAGGTTACTGAGATGACAGCGGTAGTAAACAACGGCACGGTGTTAACTCCAATGCTAACCTCACATAAATCATTTAGTTACATATTTTTAATTGACTGAATATGCAGGTCTGCTGCAACAGAGTGATAAAATGATGCCATTGAATTTTCCTTGAGAAAATATTTTTTGGGGATTTTGTTCTAGAAAATGTAACTAATCTTTCACACCTTATAGCAGTTAAGGTGAGAACAGAGTGAATTTTCCTAGTTAGATTTTTATCAACAGGGTATAAATTACCAGGTATCTTATTAAAAATCCTCCGATGCCAGAGTGTGAAAGGGAATTCAACCGCTACCACTCGATTGTCACATATCGATGCATTTAGATTGTATCTTTAGCGATGAAATGAAACTATCTAGTGGTTTCACAACGAAGGTGAACAACCTGCTTGGATTTCGTCAAACCCTCTCAGTCTCTCGGACAAAAATCATGTATATAACTTTACAAACAGAATTTAACACTTGGGCCAGCAAAATACTATGTATAAATTACCTAAAATAACAAGCAGTATAATGATCAGAAGCTATCCTCAGTACTTCACCGTGCATTCGCTCTTTTTATTACTCGACTTAATTCGGTTTGAGTAAAGTTAAGAATTATATAATAAACCAAACCCCTTCTTTTTCGCCATTTCCAACTCCAGAATGTGGATATGCTGCAGATTTTACGTTCAATATTTGAAAAAATTCTTAGATTTAAAATAGCCTATTTACATTTTATTGTGAGGCTTAAATATTTCTCAGATAGATTGCAGGTTTCATAGTAACTTTTTTACAGTTTTAAAGAAGTTTAGCTTGAAAATTATATAGCTATCTTACTCACTTAAAAATAAACTACCGTAAGCCGTAATACCTAGCTTATGTCTGACTGTTTACCATATATATTTTTATTACCATAATTTTTTTTCTATGCGTAAACTGTTTAATATACTCTAAAGTATCTCCTTCGTATATTATTTTTCAATCTGTATTCAGTGCAGGAAATTACAGTACTACATTACATTAAATACGTGCAGATCTCCATCCAGATAGCAGCCGAGTAGCTGCCGTAGCTTGTCACGCGTTACAGTTACGTACTGCGAGTGACACAATCTAGCAGAGATCTGGATGACGTTACGGAACGCTCGTAAACACGCCACTACATAAGGGAATTATACACGCTTAACTCAACGCCGCATACATGTTTTCAATTAGTGTATTTTATGTGAGAATATATTGGTCTTTGTTGCAAATATTACAGAAAGTCATACGGTACTGGAGTATACGACGCCATCAGTTGTATTCTGAGTTGACAGGTAATTTGCAAGGCGTGTACAAAGTTGTTGATACGATGATCACTATAGTTTTCACATAAAAGACAATTGCGCTTTTTTCGTGCAGAATGAAATCAGACAGAATATAAGGTTTTCTTTTTATTATTTATGGTGTAATAAGATATATTGCTGATATTTCACATAAAAATTGAGATTGTTTTAATTTTATCTGTGATGCATTATTTCTGCGTTGAAATATACAATTTCAATATTAATTTTATGCCAATATCTAGTCGATACCAGTATTTTTAATATGGTAATCTATTTTTAATTTAAATGACTTGAATGGAGAGCAAAATTTGTTTCTCTAATAACTGAAAATTGCAAAAGACCACAAAGACTACTGTGTTATTCGTAACTAACCTTTCAGCATAACACCAAGTCCATTACATAATAATTGTAATCGCACCCACGGCCCACTCTCACATTCTCAGCTCATTTACATTGTAACCGAACGGAAACGTCAACCAAAAAGTAGCAGAGTGTAAAATAAGACTTCCTCCCGAAGGTGGTTTCCATGCGTAATTAAAGGGCTTGTAAATTGAATGTAAATTCGCAAATAAATCTCCATTAAGTCCACTAGTTGTGGAGGGGCCTTGAATCCCAGCCGAGCCGCCATGTAAATGCCATTGTGATAGGATCTGCCTCCGCCTCTGGTGTAAACAATTACTCGGTAATTCGTAGTCAACCCATTGTATTCACATGCCGTGCCTTGCGGTAGCCGGTAATTTGAAACGCTAAATGTGCGGTAATTAGGAAAGGAGGGTTTTTAATTTTAAAATTCTGAAGTCTGCTTGTAAGCATCAAAAGTAGTGTTATGAATTTGTTATTATGATTTAGTTTTACTGTGGAATAACCGTACAAGGATGGAACGAAAGCTTCACTCAATTCCTAGTGCAATGATGTGGAAAGTGGGAAGAACATATTAAATAATATAGATAAATCTGAGCAATGTATTTGGTAAACTTTCATTCGAACCGAGCTGACCGAACTGACGAACACACAGAGTATTTAAGTTACATCTTTAAAGATATAAAATTATATCACGACGACTTAGAATCAGTGGAACATATATTTTAGACCAACTAATTACATACCGTATCCTATGGAGTTAACTTATGAAGTATTCAAAGATTAAGATAATCTTGATAGAAATAATTGGGTTGTTTCAATTAGTCTAAAACAAATTATTCATTGTCGAAGTCTAGACATAACTGGAGTTCAATACGAACTACGAACTGACGACAAATTGACGAATGATGGAGAGCTGAAATGCTTATTTGAGTTATCAGTAGATACCAGGCGCGATGAAAAAGTACGGATGAAGTAGTAGCAAGTTTTCTGTATTTCCCAAATATAAGCAAGTCTTATTTGTGATAAGCTTAAGCCAGTGCATGTTATAGATTATGGATACCAAATAATAGGACCAGTTTTAATACAAAAAACTGATTTGAAATATTAGTTTTGTACAAAAAATTTTTAATTTAAAGACTCGAAAAAATGATTTATTTTTACAAACATGAGATGCTTTATTTCTAGCCTACAAGCAAGCCATCTAGATAATTTCAACTCAATTCATTCAAGTTGGTATGTTTACCCGGAAAACATACAAACAAAGAAACAAACCACCTGTAATTTATTTGGCACACATAAAAAATATATTTGTTAGAACAACAAAAACATTTGCAGATATACAACGTGCAAATATTTTTTGCTCGGTTTACCAATGTTTTTGCGCTGGAAAAAACCAAACAGATTTGACGTCCAACAAAACATTGGTAAACCGAGCAAATAGTATATTTCGCAACAAGGGCCGAAAATGAGGTTTTGCAGACTCGAGATCGTGTTTCAAATTCGAGACGAAGTCTAGAATTTGAAACGATCGAAAGCAGCAAAACCCTTTCGGCCGAGGTGCGAACGCTATTTTTCACCATGCACACTACCCATTTTAATATACCCTAAATAATAAAAAAAAATGGATTATTATTTGACGAAAACAAAACTTGAAGGTTATGAGTGACGATACAACTCCTTTATTACGATTCAAACAAACACAGTTATGAAAATCATATGATCGCAACTATCCTGTCTTTGGAACATATTGAATGCAGTATAATTATGTGATGTTCTGACGTTGTTTAAAGCAAATAAACGATCAGCTGACTTTCGGCCCTAGGGCCCCAAACGTTTGCGGTCCTGTGGCGGCAAACAGTGTGTTTCGGTCCGCGTTTGACGTTTGTAAAACAGGTGATTTCGTCGTAGTGTGGTGAAAAAGCATTTGCAGGTTGTATATTTGCAAATGTTTTTCTTGTTCCAACAATTTTTTTTCTGTGCAAGTAAACAACTGAATAACCAGAGTGAAGACTATTCGCAGAGTTCTTATCACATAATTATTTAATTTTAACTTTCAATGTTTTGTTTCTTAAATCAGCAAATACAACATAATAAGTAGGGTTTTAGTTTTCGCGAATATGACTGTACAACATCAATTCAAACATATAGTTTTCATTTTGGTTTAGTTTGAGTAAAAATCCCACAGGAACCTTCAAGCAGGTCGGATGTAGTTTCCCAGCGAGACTTATACAGTGGATGGCCCGCTTTAAGATCCCCAATCACTTTAAGATCCCCAATCTCATGCACCCCGTATCATTTAGCACAATCACGTCAACACGTTATATAATTTTATTTGATTCATCCATTTTGCCACAGGTCTCCCACTTGCCAGTCCGCGCACGGCCGTCGTTCTGGAAGACACACGATCCGCGCGGCGCGCGGCGGTTCTGCTAACGAGATAATGTCGCCGCCCCCGCCGCGCCGTCTCCGCCGCCGCCCCCGGCGGAAGTGCGGGGGCGGCGGGCGCGGGTACAGACACAGAGGTGATTAGCGAGGGCGGACACAGCGACAGTAGCGCCGCCGCTGCAACGGTGGCCGGAACCGACAATGTGTCCATTGTTGACGCCAGGGGTCGTTCAACTGGCACGGCGCAGACGCGGAGTTGGGAAAATTTAATGATCACTGGAGTGCGCTGGTTACACTGGATGTCCGACTGACTGATGTAACCGATTGGTCTTTGTTGCAAAGAGAGTATAGAACGACGATGTTAATATTGAATCCGAATAATATACTACATTATAATTGCGGTCAACAGAATATCACTTCTGACCGAATACAATTGGTATCAATTCTATCATAGCTTGAAATTTGTAATTTTTTCTCAATAAACATGAGTTGTAGAAAATAAGGTACGAAACAAAGAATTTACTAAAAGTTTGAAATTCATTGGTGGTGGTGTTTATTTTATATTTTGATTTTGATCTTTGCGGACATTTGACATCACTAATTAGTAAAAAAACAAGTGTCACGACGTTTCGGAATCTGGAATCCGATTCCGTCTTCGGGTGGAAAAAGAACCAAGAACATAACAAGATTTACTAACACACAGCCAGGTCGACCTAAACAAAAAACAGTTCAGACAGGGAAACGTAAAAGCAGGCACAAAAACACTATTCTGAAAAGAAAACAAAAACACAATATAACACAGAAATCACAAGTGTCACAAGTATCAAGGATCGCCAATCAGGAGAGAGCACGTCCACACCCCAATCAGAGCAGAGCTAAGACAGGTGGGAGGAAAGAAAAAGATCCTTGTGACTGTGTGGTACAATCTTGTTATGTTCTAGGTTTTTTCTTCACCTGAAGATGGGATCAGATTTCAGATCCTGAAACGTCGATTGCTTTTTACTAATCAGTGATGGCAAATGTCCGCAAAAATCAAAATCATAATAAAAAATAAACGAAGCATATTTAAATTAAAACACCACTGCACTTTAGTGTAGTGGTGTTTTAATTTTAATACCACTACACTAAGACACTAAATTTCGTTTATTTATTAAATAATAAAAAATAAACGAAGCATATTGAAATTAAAACACCACTACACTTTAGTGTAGTGGTGTTTTAATTTCAACACCACTACACCAAATTCCGTTTATTTATTAAAAAATAAATAAAAGAACTCTCAGTTACCTTCAGTACCTTCATTTTCTTACAAAATGTGTTTCTCTCAGGAGAAAATCGCTGACTGAATCCACTCATCTCGTTTCCATGTTGCAACTTTTCCGCCTATTCCCGGACAATGCAGCATGAGTCATTGCCACTCCTGCCTGAACTTTATCAGACATGTTGAACGTGGAACGCTCCAAGAGCCGCTAATTAGGGCAATAAGGGCGAACGGCGGCCGCATTCTGATTGCCCAATTAATTTTGCCATTTTCTAGCTCATGTTGAATATATCGCTGTTGCCTTGTTAAGTTTTTAAAGTTCACGCACATCATGCGGTTTGAAGGTGGGGCCCAATGAGTAAGTTTACATTTCCGGAAGTAAACATGGTGAATGGAATTTATATTTTGGTGTATAAAATTCAAATTGTAAAATAAATGTATTTCCCTATAAGGTTACAAGAAATCTGAAATGGTGAATTAAGTTGATGAACTAAATTATTTCATGCAATAAAGTTTGCTAAAGAATAAGTTATTTCATAAATGCGAATACAATATTAAATTACAAGCAGGATAATATTTGGTGGGGATTTGGTTTATTTCTGGCGAGACAATGTTACTTTGCTAACACAAACGTCTAACACTGTGATGGTTGAGCAAATCTTCAACCATCCTGCTATTTGCCGGCATCTAACGTTATGAGGTTTGAGCAAACCTTCAACCATCTTGCTATTTGCCGGCATCTAACGTTATGAGGGTTGAGCAAAACCAAAACTTCAACCATCCTGCTATTTGCCGGCATCTAACGTTATGTATCTAATGTATCTAATGTATGTATATGTATGAGGTTTGAGAAAATCTTCAACCATCCTGCTATTTGCCGGCATCTAACGTTATGAGGTTCGAGCAAATCTTCAACCATCTTGCTATTTGCCGGCATCTAACGTTATGAGGGTTGAGCAAATCTACAACCATCTTGCTGTTTGCTGACATGTAATGCCATGAGGGTTGAGAAAATCTTCAACCATCCTCATCTTTGCCAAACCTTAATTCTTATTTCATTACCGTTTTCTAAATGCAAACACTTACGATATCCCCTAATTACAAACAAGTTTCTAAAGTCTTTTTGCGCCACCTGGATTGTTTAGAAACAACAAAAATATGTTCTACTCAATTAAACATTCTAAGCAATAAATTGTAAAATCCCTGAATCGTCCGCCAACACAGAATTCTCTGATAAATCGATTAAAGCAGGAATGCCACCGACCCCCAGATCTAATTAAGAGTGGCCAGCGCGATGTCTGCGGCCGTCTGTATTCTGTGATGGAGACATCAGGAGTTGATGTTATCTAAAGCAGGCTCACTCCATTTGCAAAACAAATTCTCTCCTCATTACCTCCAGTAAGACCGACTGTAATTAAGGTACAAACCATACAAACTATCTCTTTGTTAGAGTGAATCTCATTATCTTAGCTATTTACGTCTGTAACTCAGTTTGTTGGTTGAATCTGATGATAAAAATTAAAAAAAAATCAGCCCCTACAGGCAATAATCTTGGCCCATTTTAACAAAAATCCATCTCTAGAACGCTGTAAGAAGCAAATCAGGTAAGCGTTTGGGAAACAATGTTTTAGGGTATTTCGACCCCCCACCCCCCAACGTTGTCTATTAAATTGAGCTTCTTATTGTCGAACAGCTTTGGGGTGCCCCTAAATAAATAGTTTTGTGTCAACCCTGAGAGTAAATCAACCAAGCATTAAATGCAGGGTAACGTCCCCCATGCACCTGTCTCAAAAATATAGGTTAAAAAATTATTAAAAATCACGTCAATTTTAGATGATATTTTAAAATACGTTGAAGACATTCAAACTGTGTAGCCTAAAATAGTGAGCTAATAAGATATATACCGGATGGCAAAATTTAAAGTAACATAATGAGACACGCGGCAGTCATACAATAATTTTTATTCAGTCGTTATATTGATGGAAAATATGAGGAGGCGGAATAAACGTAATGAAGTCATGAATTTTAATGAGCCCGTTCATGACCTCGGCCAAGGCGGCACCCGCGGCGCGTCCGTCGCATCGGCTGTCGCTCGGCCGACGTAGTGATGGGAACGTCGACAACTTTCCACTATCGACTAGTCTAGTCGATCGTACAAGTCGATTTCACCGCATCAAACATCGACTACTTTTCAATATCGACTAGTGACTGATCGATTAGTTTAAAACATCGACTAGTTTAGTCGATAAACAAGTCAATTTCGTCACATCAAACATCGACTACTTTTCAATATCGACTAGTGACTGCTGCTTGCTACTGGTTAATTAGTTTCTAACATTACTAATCTAGTAGTGCATGATAGTCGATTAGTCAACGCATTAAACATCGACTAATATAGTCATTCAAACTCGTCGAAGGAGCGGAATCCAGTAAAAACCCCCGAGTTCTAATCGGTTAAGTCGCCGACTATGTAAAAAGCAATAAAATATCGATTAGGGCCTAGTTTTAAAAAGTCGAATGGAGATTTCGACTATTTAAAACAATCGAACAGTCGAATCGACTAGATGACCAACTAGTCGATAAAACCACAAGTCGACTACCGTATCACTAGGAGACGGCTACTCGACATAAGATAACTGTCTTGGATTACTCGCCAAGCTTAATTACGTAAAACGAATTTTGTTGAATAAATGAAATTGTTATTTTATGAGAAAAATTACTAAGCATTTAATAATTTATTGTTAGACCGATTGAAACATTTTTTTATTTAATAAAATGTCGTTGCTATCAATGTTGGCTTATCTATGCTTGAATACAATTGATGAGTGTCCACCAACGAGGACATAATGGTGTCCATGTATTATTTCAACCTGTCATTTGCTAAAAGTACAGACATCATCTTAAATTATTAAGCTTTAAACCAAACTTATGTTGGTAGTACAGTATTATAAAAACTCATTTACTTCATTGAACTGGAAATTAAAAAATTATAGAAAATCGATCAAGTGTAATGACAGAAGACTCAAATAATAATTTAATAACCACAATAACAATATAATAATTTAACTGTGTAATTTTTTATTCGTTTGTTCAAATATGCAACACCGGCCACACTAAGGTACTATAAACTACACAGTGATGCCATCTACCGACCAGTTGTGGAGTTACGTCAAGCCGGGAGGGAGATAGACCTACGGTACGGTAACTCGTAACGGAGATAACTGTCTGAGTTATCTCTAACTCGTAACGGAGATATCTGTCTGAGTTATCTCTATGGAGATCTCTGAAGCATTAGGTACGCGTTCGTGCCGGGTCAAGCGAAACCCTTGCTCATAACGATTGTGATTTTAAGATATAACTGCGATAAAAAGAAAAATAATTTAGAATAAACTGCGTAGCCAACCCGATCATGAGTGAACGTTAATTTATATAAAAGTAAGCCCGTGTTTTTGAGAGACCAAACCCGATTCCGAGGGAGAGAAATGTTTGTAAAGGGTGGCGCACGACCCCTTGAAACTTTTTTAGACAAGAAGGTAAATTCTTGAATTTAAAAAATGCTCACCTTCGAGTTATTTTGGGCTTTGAAGTTCCAAGTGCATTAAACAGACCCTCATCTATGTGCCCCTATACAGTCAGGAAAATACAGGACAACGAAATTTGTGTGCATAAAAAAGGTTTACCATTTCAATGAAATTAGTTTATGAAATCTTAAGGTTACCGGTCGGAATCTCGACAAGGTTCGAAACTGAGCTCTTGCTGTGAGTGCTACCGAACGAAAAGCTCGCCATTCCTAACAAGACCTATAGCCCTGGATCGCTCCTGATAAAAACTACAGACACTCACAAAGCATTTACAAGTTCCAGAACATTAATACAGCGCCGGGTATCAAATAATTGATCGAATAAATGAAATTGTGAGGAAGACATGGTCGGCTTGAATGCGAGATAGCTAAGTTTGATACTTGTATAATGAATACACGAGGCGATACGTTATGTTATGCGATGCAGCTATCACGGAAGATCTTCACACGATCACGTTATGTCACCTTTGTTCACATCTACAATTGCCCGGTAACTTCTCCCCATTGGGGCGACAATGTAACTGTAAACATCCACAACACTCAGCGTTTCTGGGTCACCGTGGGCGACGGACTGTTTGCAAATGTGTAAAGATAAACCACGAGGCCTGCACGAGCGGGGGGCGCGTGAGCGTGGCACAACACACTCGACACACACACACGCACACGCACACACACACACACACACACACACACACACACACACACACACGCACGCACGCACATGCACACGCGCACACACGCACGCACGCACACGCACACGAGCCGACACGAGTGATGCCGATAACCATACAGCAGAACAGTGGCTATATAAGACCTCGCACTCGGCGCTCGGCGCAACAGCTGATATGGGAAAACTTACGGCGTTGTGGCTATGTAAAGTCGATATGGCTGATTTACTTCCGTAACCGATATAATCTGACTCGAGTACTGTAATATGTCGGTCTATAGGTAAGATCTGTTGGAAAACATTTTGATTCTGAAAGGTAGCTAGCTGATGACATTGATTATACACACTAGCTGATGACTTTGTATCATTGTAGTACATTTTTAAGAGGAGGTTGAAGAGACAGGTCCCGCTAATAGAACGCTGCGGCGAAGCTTGAAACTTTTGCTCCGCCTTATACATTGCACGAAATAGTGCGTAATAATATTGTTCAAACTTTTCAAAAATATTAAATTGAAGGGGTCCTCCGTAAAACGTTCTAAACGACAAAAACCTAGTTTTAAGTAATCAAGGGTTGAAAGTTGAATTCTAAAATTTACGGTTTTTTTAAGGTTAGAACTTATAATCATGTATAATCTTTTAACACCCTATTTATAACATCGTAATGTAGCATAAAATTGAATTTGTACTTGCCATCAAGCATTTTAAAACATTTTACGTGTTTTTTTAGGGGTTATAACGTTCTAAATGACTGGCGCTTGGGACGTTTTCTGACGGACTGCTTTTCTACTTTGGAAGAAAACATGAGGGAGAGTAGGAATACCAACAGAAACAAAAATAAAACTGAATATAAAACAATTTCATTGATGTAAAAGTACAAAAACGTAATGTTGTTAATAGAACGTGATACGTCATTTTGCTAAAAGTTATCCACATGTGGTGCTTAAAACGTTATTCTACCCACCTCTTTTGGGGGCAATTTCCAGGCCTTGGCTTCTTATTTTTTGAAATATAGGGTAATCCAACTTTTCTATATTCAATCCTGGTCTTATCCTTCCATTTTCCAATATTTACTTCACGTCTTTTATTTTTATTTGCGCGATTTTGGTCCTTGGGTGACAGCGCAACGACCGGCGGGGATTCTATCTTTGGGCTAATAGAACGTTATTACCCAGAAAGTCCGTGCAGTCTCGCGAAGCACGCAAACTTTGAGAGACGAAATCAGGGCTACCAACTCAAATATCTTCTAAACAAAATATACCACGGTGTAGCTCATGTCCTGGAGAACCTTTTTCACTGAATATCTCCGATTTTGAAATTTTGTCGCTTAGAACGTTTTACGGGGGACCCCTTCAATTAATGAAAATGTAAACACACTCATTTCAACTAATATCTTAAGTCAATCATGCTGAAACAGCAAGCAACGGACACTCATACGTGTTAGTCACCAAGCAGAATGTATTCCTCCGCGCCGGCTAATTTTTATCACAAGTCAGCTGATAATTCCTTCAAATTTACCTTGAATTTTCGCTTGACATGCCTTTTGGTATGCAAAACTTTGTCGTTGTTATTAATTAGATAATTTCAAAAGTCGAATATTAGAAATCTTTATTAAATTATCTACCGGACGTAGGAAGCCAATTTTCGATAAGTTTGATAAATGACGTAAAAAAACGCAATCAAAAGTTATTTTTTCAATTTTACAAAAAATGGCTATTTTATGTGAAAATGTAATTCCTACGTCCGGTAGAGTTTATAAAAAGAGCTTTAAGTTTACATATAAACTTTAGTTTCCCAACCAAAAATAAACGAGAAATCCTGCATGCCAATTAACATTGGTTCTTATGGAGTATAAATCCAATATGGCCGCCAACTCCAACCTCCTCTTAATAAAGCTCTATATTGATAAAAAATATCAGTTTTATTGTATAAGCCCAAAATAGTTTTTCAACTTACCTTGCGTAAGTACGGTAACGAGAGTTTTTTCGCTTCAATAATTGTTTCTTACATCGTAGTTTTGTTATTTACTACGAGATGCTGCGCGTCATTCGCCTTTGCTGCACCCGGACCGATTAAGCAAGCACGATAGTTTTTTTCGGTAACGGTACATCCGCATTGACTTGAAGAGACATTAACATTAACATTAACAGGCCCAACTATGCCCAACCGATAACACAGCTGTACTTCGTACTTCTTTTGTGTTAGGCTTAGGCAGTATTTAAAGTGGACGTAGTTTGATGATGTCACTAATAGATAGAGTTGTTGTAAATTATTTATTTCTAACACTTAATTTTAGATTTTAGAATGATATAAAACACGAGTAAGTTATGTTCGATCCTAATAGCTGCGAGCAATGCACTCTGTTGGAGAATACTGAAACTACGTCCTCTTTCAAATCCTGGCTGACACACAGGTCGGTACACTTTTTACAATGGCAATGGAACTTCTCCTTCTGTATTTAAAGTCACTGGTAAATCCTACAATTACGATCTTTCTGTATGTGTAAGTATATTACATACCTAATCTTCACTCATATCTAAATTTTGGGCTTCCAAGTGAAGCTTCCGTTTTGAACAACAGCCAAAAAAGCACTTAATAAATGCCCAAGTGGTTGTCCAGTTATCTGTTAGAAATCCCCACTTATCAGAGCCCCCCTACAGTGGTCCGCGCCTGCTGCAGTAATGGGCCCAATGGGCCATTAGTCAAAAGTTTAAAACGGCTTATCAAAACATTCCTCCGACCGCTACCCATGCATCACGCACGATACTAAACCGTTACAGAACGAACGCGTTAATGTTTTCATCTGGTTTCTTCTGGCAAATATCTCGTTTTCGTAAAAATCATTTTTAGGTATTTATTTACAGTATTAATTTTTTTTAAGTGTTGGTATGAATTAATTTGAGGCGAATTTTCTCTCGGGCTTCATAAAGAGGGGAATGATTTTTATCAAAGAAAAATCTCAAGTTGGAATTACTAGTGGGATAGAAGTTTGTTATTAGAAGAAATTCGAAACTTTAGAAACTCGATACAATATGCTTTCTAAAATCTGTAGATTTTACCCTGTAATAGAAGATGAAGAACTGGAAAATGTCCGATAACGGTGCGTCATATTTCTTAGAATAAACATTTGAAGAGCGATCACCAGAGCGCCACCGCGGTGTAATAAAATGTATAAAAAACGTAGGCTAACCAGACGTCCGCGATTACTGAGGACAGTCCTCTTTTTTAATACTTGTCCACGAAAATGTTTGCTGTCGTAAAATGACCCCATAGTCCATAGTTTTTCAGCAGAAAGGAACCTATTTCGTGTATTTACAAGATTTCAAGAGTTAATAACTTATTATGGATTACTTTAAATGAAATAAAGTAAAAGCAGCCTTTACCCAACTTTGGATATGTCAATCTGGCCAGTTTACGAACTCGTTCAAGAGAACCTAGTTTTACATATTTTGATTTGAATCTTTGCGGACATTTGCCATCACTGATTAGTGATTAGGCAAATGTCCGCAAAAATTCAAATCAAAATATAAAATCACCATACCAGCAATGAAATTCAAAAGTTTACATGTCTGTACTAAATTTTGTCACGATCGGACGATTTTTACGAGAGTTATCGTGTTAACGGACACTCCTAAAACGAAAATACTATTACCCATATAGCCCCTGTTAAATTTTGAAACAAATCATGAATTTTGCAGGTAAAAATGTGTTTTCGCGATATCTCACTTCATATTCAGAAAGATCACATAAACATCAATCAATTGATTTAAAAATTAACATGATTTCCGAGGTTACCCTGAACGGATATTTTTTGTCCATTCTGATAAAACGACGGTAATAGCTTATTCAGAGGAAATTCGCTAAAAGGTTCATGAATATTGATAAATGTATCAATTGTTTTAAAAATTCGTACTATTTGTCCCCACTTTTAACATACCCTCCTTTTTTGAAGATTGTCCTCATTTTTTCAAAGGCTTGTCCTCAGTATCAATGAAAAATATATGGTAAGCCTCCTAATAAAAAGGCTGTTGAACAAGGGTCGGGATCCCTCACATTTCTCAAAAAAGGGCGCGTGCACTGCGCCCGAGCCCGAGCGGGCCGTGCCTTGTATATCAACCAGCTATAAAACCATTTTATCTACGACCATTGCAATAAGCACCAATTATGGTATTACAATCAACATTATAATGATATACATTAAAACACCAAAAACCAAGCAGTACTCTAATGACGACTTTAGAGTACTGGAGTCACTTTAGAGTACTGGTTCTAGACCAATGAGAGCTCGGCATTTGACGGAAGTAGTGTCATAATAACAATTACGCAATTCGCACATCAGCTGATTGTTGCATTACGATTCATGTTTGAGTTTACTTATCCCATCAGCTGATTGTTCCACAACGATTCATGGTTCAGTCTGCTTATTTGCCTAACCTCAAATTTTAGTTGACCTATTCCATCATTAGTAAAAGTCATGAGTTTTGTTTAACTTCGGGGGAAATTTTGTCGTATATTGTTGGTCGTAGATAAAATAGTGTATGCAACGATTGTATTATGCCTTTAAGCCACTCGTGAGATATTTAGAACACTCGCTTCGCTCGTGTTCTAACTTACATCTCACTCGTGGCTTAAAGGCATTCATTATACAATCGTTGCATAAACTACTATTGATCTGGCCTATTATAAAATATGGAAATCAACCGATCGAGTTGAAGTCGAAAGACGTTAATTTATGGCGGCCAAAGCTAGGGCAATGAATAAAGCTGCAAACAACTCCAATCCAACCAATCGGCTTCAAAATAATGACTTATTTTTGCTTAAACTTTGTTTATAACTATACGATATACTCATCAACATCTACCTGTCAACATCTAAAGCATTAGCAATTCGGTGTAGTCAAAGATAACGTAAGAACCCTAATTTTTTTGTGTCAACGCTGACGGCATTTTAACAGTAGAAGTACTCAAACGCTTTTAAAGAAAGCGGTCCAAACCCCTCAAATACACCATACACCGGACCCCCCACCCTTTATCACAAAATTGTTAGTTATCTAACATAATATGACGATGTCTAATAAATTAGAATTTTGGGGATTGAACATAGTAATGGAAGTTACCCCGCTTAGGAATTCAAGGTAAAGTTATCATCATCCTTTTTGTTAGGAAAGTAAATAGGCCTACATTACAATTAACACATTCTATCACAACGTCCTGAACGACTGGAAGTTTCCAGACACGAATGTTACATAAGACGAGACGTTCATGCAGACCCATCTCCCGACAAACCGCTCCGACCGCGCACATCGCACATCGCAGGGCCAGGAAGAGGGAGGCTGATTGCCACGGCTGACTGCGGCGCGACCTTGACCCGACCTTGACCTTGACTCAGCTGATGCCGATCGCCGCCAACGTCTGTCAGCGTCTCGCCGTTCTGCCGCGACAATGGCTAATTTGACAAACCCTGGTGGCCTATACGCGGCAGACAGAGGTAACAAGATGCTTCAGCTCTTTATGGTGTGTATGGAAGTGTTTTATAATGTATTTACTTTCCAAACAACAAAGGATGATAAAAACTTTCATGTGTCATTAGTTACCTTAAATTCCGAAGCGGGGTAACGTCCTTCACCAATGTTCAATCTCCAAATTCCTAATTCGTGAGGGATTGTCATATTATGTAAGATAACTAACAATCTGGTAGTAGGATTCCTCCGTTATCTTTATACATCGAATTGTTAAGGCTTTACATATAAGATGTTGGTATTGGCACTCAAAAAGTGTTACAGTAAAAAAAAAGATAAATCCACACTTTTCAAAATCCCTAAAAATCTGTACCATCACGTAAAATCTGCACAAATAATCGTCAAAGAAACCAACGTTTTGATAATTTATTTTTGTATTTGGTTTAGAAATTTGTAGATTCAATTTCTGCATATTGTCCGTATCGTTCAAAACTATATGGTACAAATGAAATACTACAGATTGTGTTTAATCTCGAATATGATTTTTACCTCTCTAGGGAAAATCCATGGATTGGTAGAGGCTGAGCCCGTTCCTCCTACCTGCAACACATCGGAACGCTGTTTACAATTTGAGACAACACCATTAAAATTACATACAGTTGAAAAAATTACAAGAAGCTTTCAAGACTTAACGACGAGTCAAGATACTTTGATTGTTCAGTCAATGTGAAGTATTTTTCGTTATATTCATTTATATTTTGGAGTCACTGATTGACGACAACGTATCATGCATTTGAATGACTAAGATCACCACACATACAAAATTTGACATTTGCCTCGATGGAAGAGGACATGAAAGAAATATGATGCTGATAATATAATCGCTCTCAGTACAGCAATAAGCAAAACAAATATTCACAACGCTTTAAATTTAAAATCTTCTCCATGTTTTATGTAACGAGATGCAAGGGGACAGCATGCAGCGGCGGCGGCGGCGGGTGTGGGGTGTGGGTGTGTCTGGGTGAACGACCGGGCTGAACATCTGCCTGGAATGCTAACCTACAGGACCCGGCCTCCTGGGGAGCGGAGGTGACGACGACGAGACAGTCGAGGAACGTGTTGATAGGGCTGTGTACTGGGAAATGTATTGAAATTTTGAATTTGTCACTTGTCGCTATATAGGTAGGGAAATCAATAAACGTCGAGGAAGATTTTGAAACTCTGAATTCTTCTCTTGCAGATATAAAGCTCGGAATGATTATGAAACTGTAAGGAAAATATCGAAATTCTGAATTCTTTCCTTGCAGATATGGTTTATAGAAACTGTGAAACGTTGAGAAAGATCTCGCAACTTTGAATTATTCTCTTACAGATAGGTTCTTTCTCTGTGTATTCAGCAAGGAATTGTGAAACGTTGAGAGAGATCTCGAAACTTCGAATTCTTTTCTTACAGATAGGTTCTTTTTCTGTGTATTCAGCAAGGAATTGTAAAACGTTGAGAGAGATCTCGAAACTTTGAATCCTTCTCTTACAGATAGGTTATTTTTCTGTGTATTCAGCAAGGAATTGTAAAACGTTGAGAGAGATCTCGAAACTTTGAATTCTTTTCTTACACATAGGTTCTTTCTCTATGTATTCAGCAAGGAATTGTGAAACGTTGAGAAAGATCTCGAAACTTTGAATTCTTCTCTTACAGATAGGTTCTTTCTCTGTGTAAACAGCAAGCAATTGTGAAACGTTGAGAAAGATCTCGAAACTTTGAATTCTTCTCTTACAGATAGGTTCTTTCTCTGTGTGTACAGCAAGGAATTGTGAAACGTTGAGAAAGATCTCGAAACTCTGAATTCTTCTCTTACAGATACGGTATGAAGCTAGGGATTGTAAAACGTTGAGAAAGATCTCGAAACGTCAAATTCTTCTCTAACAGATCCTGTGTATAGCTAGGAGTTGTGAAACGTTCAGAAGAAAGATCTCGAAACTTTAATTTCTTCTCTTACAGATACGGTATGAAGCTAGGGATTGTGAGGCGTTGAGAAAGATCTCGAAACTTTCAATTCTTCTCTTGCAGATACAGTAGTATATAACCAAGAATTGTGAAACGTTGAGAAAGATTTTAATTCTTCATCTCCGCAAGGAGCTTGATGCTATCTTGGACACCTCCGTTACGGGTGCAAACAGTCTCAGATTTCTGAACATCTAAGGCTAATAAGCCACACGATTTTACTGTATGAGTAATTCTTTAGAGTTTAAAATTTGAAATTTTCTGAATTTGGCCATTTATATTTAACAGTAAATATTTATTTTATTTTAAATTTGGAATAAGGCCTACTTATTCATTAAGCTCAAATACTTATCAGGCAAGCTCAAATGGGATTCTCACATTGACCCGACTTTCACGGCTGGTTTATCTGTTCAGAAGTCACAAATTGCTTGTGGGGCCTAATTACATAAGAATGATTTACTTTGCACTTTTTCAGAGTGTTTTTAGGTATGGTCTAGTGTTTTATGGTAACAATAGCAGAATTAAAGACAGTCTCCTTCTCCAAAAAAATGTTGTTCGGATCCTCAGTGGTTCATCATTTTATGCTCATTGCAGACCTCTATTTATATAATTGAAAATTCCAACAATAATTAACTCATACATGTCTGAGTATGTTAGATCAAGAATTTGCCTAGTGCTACTCGTTGTTTCAACGTTCATTTCTATGATAACAGACGTAATAACGTAGGTTAACGTTGTAAGACACTCAGCCATACTCAAGGCCGTAGCCAAAGGAGGGGGGGGGGGGTCAGGGGGTCGAAACACCCCCCCCCCGAAAATGTTGAAATTGCGTTTAAATGAAAGGCTAGAAAGTTACTTTTTCACTTCCTGTAACCGCGGACCCCAACCCCTCTCAAAAAAAATAAATCCTGGCTACGGCTTTGGCTATACTGAAATGTCAACTAAAAGAGTTAAAATGTCAAAAGAATTTCTATTAAAGGTTTATGATTTTCGGAGTTATGCCTGTCGGACCAGTGCCATTCGAAGTTATGACTTTCGGATCATTGCCTTTCGAAGTTTAATTTCGTCTTGTAAATTGTGATTATTATAAACATTTTCGATGCTAATTCTGTCTCGAAAGACTTTTAATGTCGAACGGCATAACTGCGACAGTCAGAACTCCGAATGACACAGCTCCGAAAGTCATAACTCCGAAATGCACTGCTCCGAAAGTAATTAATCCAAAACGCACTGATCCCGTTATTCATTACTCCAAATGGCACTGCTCTGAAATTCATAACTCCGGAAGGCACAGTTCCGACAGACATATCTCCAACACTTTTGGAACAGTGCATTTCGGGGTTATGCTTGACATGTAATTGTCTAAAAGGTACACTACTTTGTACTTTGTATGTTCGCGGCAAGCCGCTTTCCATAGCTGGTTCCCAGCAGAGCCATACCCGGCCCCAACCAGGCTTGAGACCATCGCCCCTGGCTGGCTGGATGACTTGAGGCCATCAGAATCGTCAGCGTCAAAGCCAAGCCTATCGAGGAAGGGGTAACCCCCGAACCTCTAACCAAGGCAAACTGACTACTCAATGACCACCAACCAGTGAGGTTTTGGACACATGCCACGGATGACAAGTGCCCGCAACAAAACCGTCAGGGTGGAGGTCTACCTGAGCTTCGCACGGGGTCTGTCTTAACCCTGGCAGCTAAGCTGCCTTTTTGAGCCGGAACAGGACATACCAGACCCATGATGGTGACACCATAGGCCGGGGGATAGCCTGCCACCACCACGAGACCAATCCCAAACGCTGGTCCACCAGCCCTGACAGATACAGTAATTTTAATTTTTTTTGTAGACCTGACGTTGGTCTTAAAGGTACAGTAATTTTGTATTTTTTTGTATTTTCTATTTCGTGCTTTCTACGCCAGTGGCAATTTTTAACGTTTTGATCGGGAACGGTCCAAACCCGGGTCTTGTTACTATCTAACGGCGACCTTTTTTAGATAGCGTCATTAATTCATAGCCCAATGACAAATGGCAACTGGACCCAGTTTCGATCCTGTCAGGAATCGAACCGGCGACCCTCAGGTTATGCCCTCAGGTGAGCAATCACATTTATTCCCCGTGTTTGCGACCCCGCTACCTGCCCAGCCTTCGCGCTGTGACGGCCCGCGTCGCGTCGCTCTGCCAAGTCTATTTCTGCCGCCACCAGGTTGGCAGTCGTCGCTGGCTCTTCGTTTCTGGGAAATTCCGTGACACATGGGTTTTTATCACGAAAGTTTGGAATCTTTCGAGAAAACCAAACTGGAAGAAATCAGTTCAAAACATTCAAAGTCGGGTAACGAAGTTATAACGCTGACTGACTCCTTCGCATTTCCTTAGAGTGTGATTCAAGACTTTCGAAATGTTTAGCTCCAGTAAATTAGTGGGGAGGTTCTTTATGAACTATAAGAAGAAAACACGATGTTTCATTATTTCTACACAATTGGTTAGACCTATGATTACACTGAATCCACTCTCAAAGTTTGTTATTGTTGATATTTGCAGCCTTGCTCTTGACAAAGACATGATACGGTACATGATAAAGTCAAAGTTTACATACGGTACATGATACACAGGACAAACAGCTATATCCTGGCACTTGGGACTGGCGAGACCGAAAGGGAAGAAGGTGGAAAACCCTTATTATTCCCATTCTCAGAACAGCTGTTTCTGGGAATTCATGTGCCAGGTATCAGCTGTTTGACTTGGCTTCTCCGTTCTTGTAGTAATCCTACATTATCCTTTCATTATAATGTTGATTTAAAAATCCTGACAAAAAGGATCACCTCCCGCTCTTGACCAGGTAATCATAATCTTTTATTTAATGGTTCATTCCGCATCCAAATATTTTGCATGTGTTAGAAAAGTCATCTCTTCGCCAATAGCTCCAACATCTAAATGCAATTTACAAAGCACAGATTTTAAGTGCTGATAACTTCAGCAAATCCTCTCCATCCTTGTTTACGGAATTATCCCTTTAGGAAGAAGCTATTTATCAAATATCATCCGTTCGTTAATATTATCCGTTCATTTCGCTGGTCCATACCGCACTATGTGAAAAGACTTCCAACCTTTCATCAAGAGCCCCGACACACATGCAAATTACATCCACACCAGAAAAAACGTTTTCAGTGTTTCACTTTTGTGGTAAAAGAACAACACTGATCTACCAGAACCGCATTGTAGGTGAAAGCACACCTCGGCGCGGCGACGTGCCTCCACACGTGATCTTATCTCAAGGTCACTCGCTGATAACGGAGATAACACTCCTCATTCCGCTTGCGCAACCAAGCACCGACACCCACGCCCGCCTCTCGCGGAAACTACCTAACACAAGATAAGTTTCCTTCTCCTTTGTCAACTTATCGCGGGAATTTAAAATGGGTTCGGCTTGTATGCACTTGCTTATACAAAAGGCAAAAAATCGTGGTAATGCTTATCTTTCTCGGTTCATTTCCTCTCTAAGGTCACACTTGTTTATGTTTCATTAGGGCAGTTCGTTAATCTTTGGTCTTATCGATTTGGTTATCGAATTATCTGTAGCGTAATCCAATGAATGTTTGACTACAGTGACAATGCTGCCAATGAATAGTGTTAGATTTAGTGTAAATTACCTGGACACTTCCTAATAAAAGTTAAACAAACTGAATTATTGCCATCTTTCTTGGTGCTTATTTTATTTACATTTTTATTCATCAAGGCCATCATTGGACCACTTTAGCAATATTCGATATAAAGTGTAGGTTCCTTTTATATTTTATCCAAGTTCGCCACCTTGTTCGGTATCCACCTTGTTCGCCAAGTTTTCATTCTTTCAGACCGTACCTTCCTTTTTTCGTCAAAAACCACTCACGTCTGCGATCAATTGGTAGGATTACAATATTTTTGTCAATAGAGTATCAGTACTTCATCTAAACTTTTATAATAATTTTATAAAACCCCCCTCAAAGGGCAGTCAGCAATTCTTGGCACCACTTTCTGAATTTACAATTCTACTGACAGACAACAGCTCCACATCCATAATCAGTTAATTACGAAAAGCTTAGGTTCGAATGAGCAAATGGGACTAAGCCTAAGATTACCATTTTGAATTAATTTAAATGGAAGGCACACAGAGACGTATTAACCGAATCTCAACCTTAAATCTTAAACGTCAATCTTTAAACGTCTGAATTAAAACTTAAACATGGTAAAAAAATTACATGAAATTAGAGAGGTATCGTATATTTTAATATTTTACTAATACCTGCAAACATCTACGAAAATATTTACTGAAAATCTTACAGAAAAGAAAAGTAAGGTATACAAAAAAACACCTTAACCTGCGAACGGTACACTCATGAGTTTTGAAAACATAACCTAAACACCCTCTTACCTTTTTCCTGGGGAATATTCCACGCGGCATTTTCTCCCGTTGCGCCGCCTGTGGTATTTCCCTCATTGGTAGACTGGAAAAGACACAATACGAGCCGAACAAGATCAAAACAGGACGCAGGAGCGAACCAAACTCGCGGACGACAACCGACGTAAACACTACACTGATTACAAAACAGGCAGACGCCTGGTTATATTCTGGACAGGGAACTGAGCTGCGATTGGCTGAGCCGGACCAATCACGGGCGAGGAAGCCGGCGCGACGCGGTACCGCGGACTGCCGACAGAGCGCGCGGATTTATAAATATCGGCGTTGCACATGTGTTCTTGATAGCGCTCCGCGATGTTTTTCTGTCGTCCATTAATTACTGTTCAAAACTCGTTCTAAAATCTCGTTCCTCGGAAATTCTGAATAGATCACGGTTCAGAGAACTGGGCTATTTTCGCACCAAAACAAACGGTTTCGCTTTTTGTAGCTATGCGGATTTCGCTGAACTGGTGGTTTATTGTCTTGGAGAATATAACAGTTGTCACCTTTAAATCACACCTCCCCTGAAGTTTATGTTTTCCTACCTTCTGAGTTTTATTGCTGCTTTTCTCAGAGATGGTGTTGGGAGATATATAACGTTACCGCATCTCGAATGCGTATGAGGTATGAAAAAGAAAGATAGAAGAAGAAAAATACTTTTTGATGAGTGAAAACCATATTTTCTCTGTATTTTTATGTTGCTAACTGCCGACACCGCAAAACATAGTTTTTGAATCATAAAATATTTGTACACATTACAATAACAAAACGTAAAAGTAATGTTTAAAGTCAAGTAAAACAATGAAATTGAAGATCTTGCATCTTAGTTTGATAATAAATGCTGTCTAATTAATTAATTAATCAGTATTGTATTATATGCTAGTCTAGCACATAATACAATAGCATTATAATATTACTAACATTGCTAGTAACCTTAGCTCAAAAACCTGAATTTTTCACTGAACGTTCACGTCGGTTTAGGTACATCTAAGTTAAGCTTCGGTGGAATATTTGTACGTACGAATGATTAAAACTCTTAGTTCGAAGGTACACAGACCACCCTTCACATCCACAGTTTCGTCAACGTCAATTACTTTACTATAAAAGCCGAAACTTTATAGCGGCGCGGCCTTAGCCTATGTTTTAAGAATCGACTGTTCTAAAATTTTACACCGAGCGGTTTTCTCTTGTAGTAAATATGGTTGGACCAAAATCTATAAAATTTCAGAAAATGAGGTGGGTAGCGCAAAAAATTTGTTTTTTGTTAATTCATTTTGCTAATTCAATACAGACAAGTTATGGAATTTCGATCGAGTTCAGCAAATCCTTCCAAGTTGAACTTGCAGCCTAAAACGTTCAGTTTCCATTCCAACATGCACTTGTCAAATATAAATCTCGCACATCCAAAGTATTGAAAGTAGTAACAAAAAATTATTTACACTTAGACTAATCGTCAATCCGAGCCGTACTAGACTATCGAAACCTTGAAGACATTATTACGAAAACAGACTAGTCTAAATTAATTTTGCACCCAATATTGAAACCGTTACTCTCCAAGGCCATCAATTAGCTACGAGAAACGCCTAAATCAATTCAGACCAAATCTTGGCGACGTCCTTATCCGACAAGAGTCAATTGCTCGGGTGACTCACTAGACGAGAACCGCGCATGAATGAGTGACTCACACATTCCGCGATCGCGCGTTCCGCCGTTCCGCGAATCTCCCGGTCCACGATCCGGTGTTCCTACCTCCATAACAGCCGATTGTTCCGGTTCCCTGGACCGTGTCGTCTGCTGTTCTACTGAACTGTCACATTAAGTCTGCAGGCAGGCGGCAGGCGGCAGGCGCCACCGCGGCTAAATATAGGCCGTCTCTGCGGCGCGGTTTTTGCGGTTTGGCTTGACATTGGCGGTTAGTGATTAATACGTCGGCGTTTATAAACTTCCGGTTTCGGGTTAAGAGGGTGAGCTAAACCCCGGGTCCTTTTTTGGAGAGATTGAGAGGCTTCCGATAAAAGGGGTCAACGACTCTTTGTAGTTGGAGGTTTTTAAGTGGATGGTTCTGACAGGTTTTTGATTTATAAATATCGACATTATTTACATCAAAGGCATGTTGTCAAGGACAAAAACCAATATCGTTATTAAAGGGGAAACTGGGAAACGTCCAATCATTGGTTAAGGTCAATTAAAACCCTTGATTTAATTGTAAAATCTTTGGATCCTCGAGCTGAACTCCACGGTGGCATCGCTGATCCGCATTGTAGTTCATCTGATCTGGGATCTGAGATATGAAATAAACATACTTGATTCTGCGAGTTCTTCAATTTTGTAAAAATATAGCCTACTATTGAACTTATATACGTTGACGTATGATATAATTACAGTAAATAACCTTAATGATTAATCTGTTACAGAAACTATTGTAATACACAATATCATGAATTCAGGAAAAATTATAGTCTACCTAGAGAAATCAATTAAATCCTACCATACAACCAAAAGTCATACATATCAGTAGGTAGTTACATAACATGAGAGTTACATGACTCATATTCATATTACCATTATAGACACCTCAATATCACTCAAAGAAAAAAATTACAATAAACATTGTTCTTCACATAATTTTGCAGCATCCAAAAAAGGCGCTGATCGCAAACAGGTTTCCGTTGCCAGGTTATCAATTAGGGGCCGGGGGATTATCAATGGTGGTCAATTACAAGGCTTCCTGTCTGTGGGCAGATGAATACATTTGCGATCGTTCCCATACCAAGATGGCGGCCGGGGCCGGGCGGTCCAAGTGTCAATTGTAGAAGGTCATGAACAATGTGAGGTGTGCCGCGCTTGGCACGCTCTCCACATTATTAATTTTGACGCCTTTGTCTCCCTTCTTTTAGTTTTTCTGTGGTCTTTGGTTTCTCTGAATGTGTTGGATGTTGTGGCGTGTTAGAGGGTTCTGAGGTGTGAACTGTCTGTGTTGAGTTTATTTCTGATTTTAGTTGCTCAAAATAATTTAGTTATTTCGCTTAAATTGTTAAAATGTATGGGAATTAATAACTTTTGCGATGAAAAAAATGTGGAAATAAAAACAATTTATTCATTGCAATCTTATGAATTGTGGAGAATCGTGAACAAACTTACACTTACCCTTAATCTGCCCTTAAAATAATAACTTTAAATTGAATATAAATAATTAACTTCATCAGATTAAAAGACATCGATAACACTAAAAAAACTATTTACCATATTGTATTTTTATTGTAATTATTTTTTAACATTGTCACAATCAGGTAGACAATTGCTAATAAGTACAGTTCGCGCATTATATCTCCGGCTATGACCGAGTCAGCTGGTTGTAAGGAGCGGGGGGAGAGGGGGTTTCTGTAAACATTGTTCTAAAAAACCACTGCTTTTCAAACGTTGTGTTTACTAATATCATATGTGCAGAATATCATTTAATTTTATGCGGATAGTAGCGAAGTAGTCATAGCTGGAGATATAATGCGCGAACTTATAGGCTGATGTTTTAAATTGAACCATTTCTGCCTATTTACCAATGAGGTAATAACCTTAGGCCTATCAATAATGAAACATTATACCGCCGATAGTCTGCATTTTATTATGAACTTGCGAATTGCTGTAAAAATGGTTGGGATTTCGTTCCTAATAAGTTATAGGACCTATATTTGTGTCTCATAAAAAAGTAAGCTTAAAGTTTTTTGAGGAATCAAATTAAAAAGATTAATCTGAAAACATTTCATTACTCGTAAGCTATCATCAGCTCAGGTATATTACGATGAATAATTACTTTAATCACATCTCTGACGAAGTGATATCCTGTAATCATACACATATTGAGACACCTAATTTTATTAAGGTCCCCTCTATAAGGCGACCCATAAACATTGTATATCGATGCAAATTGGCGGAAATCTGCCCACGCGTTCTCCTCATGCGTGGTTGGATATTGAGCGGTCTCAGTGAAAATCGGTAATATGGATATCGGCCGGTAGTTCTCTAATTATATATTGTTGTGTGGATGCGGGGGTTTCAATTGTGTTTATCACTTAGAGGTTCTGAAGGTGAAGGTTATCATTATTGTACAGGTAAGTGTTTCCAAGCATCAGTGCTGTGGGTGTTTATAGATTTCGTAAGGGAATAATAATGAGTCTGCACGAGATGAGTGCGAGGACAGCATAAGAGAGATTATTATTGTCGCTGGTAATGATGTTTTCTGTAAAACCCGTCGAACAAGAATAATAATGGGTAATAAGGCTCGTAGAAGGATATCCAGGCATAATAATGCTACAAACAGTTTTTTTTATTTTTACATAATTTGTGCGAATGTCTTCAGAAAAGCAATTGCTGTTTTATCAATAAAGTACATTTGCGTTAGAAGAGGCTAATATAACATGCAGTTGAAAGTACTGTATATGTAATCTGACATCTCATTTAAGGATTTGACAGTAATAAATATTTAGTAGAATTTTTTTAAACTTTTTTATGATTCTTTACCATGTAGAAAATTACCTCAAACTAATTTAGTTTATACTAGGAAAGGCGAATTGCAAAAGCTGAGGGATTGAGATTACACATTCGTTGACAACAAAAAGATCAGTTCATAAATTATAGTAGCGGTGAATTTGGTCAACTATGCAAAGAAGTGGGGAATGGTCTTTGTCTCCCGATAATTTCAGAAGTAGGATAAGTCAGTGCTTATTTAAAAGTAGATATGCAATGTGTAAGGTATTGCAGGGTACCATATTTTTTTAAAGAAAACTATCAGTTCGAATCGATACAACTATTTCGTCTTTCTCCTCCGCCGGGGCATCGCCCAAGCGTTAGTAATGAAGAGGTCCAATAGTCGGCCTCTCGACTATCGGTGTTATCGAATATTTGGTCATCTAGTTAGTAGACTAGTCGATTGTTTTATCCAGTCGATATTTCAAGCCAATTATTTCAGCTGGTCGGTATTTTATCGTTTTTAACCGACTAGTCGGCAACTTTGACCGATTAACGAGAGGGTTTAGTTTTTTTATAGATTTTTGCTCGTTCGTCTGGTTTGACCAAATAGACTACTCGATGTTTGACCCAGTAACTAATATCGACTAGTATGAACCATTGAACTACTCGATGTTCGAAACTTTTCACTATCGAATAGTGATAGGTAGTCGATGTACCCATCACTGTACCCAGTGCTCGGCCAACATTAGTCCTGTAGTCCAGTACAGGTGTCCCCGGGGTAACAGGCCGCTGCAAGACAGGAATGCTGAATGCACCGTGGGCGAACCACTCCCGCGAGGCGCGGTGGCGGGAAAGGTAAGGGATTTGACGCGAAGCGAGGCACAGGCACGGAGTAATATATCTGGGAGAAGAGCCAGATTCTGGAATAAATATTACGCTGGATAAAAGAATCACTTTCGTTTCACTGTTTTAAACGAAAAGTAATTAAATTGTGTAACAACTATTTTCTTGATCTTAGCCCAAGTATAAGGGAGTACTGCAGTCCTGATATTGAATCGACATCGTTATAGAACACACCAGATGGGTGTATTGTTGAGTCCTTTGTACTTTGTGCCCAAACGAAATAGGCAAAAGTCAGCTCCTCCAACATTACTTTGACTCATCTTGAACTTATATTCAACCGTCCATGTTCAGTAGTGCGCAAAAGATAAGTCAGCACACAGTTAAATATGTACCTCATTCAAAGAGCTTTTAGTTATTGTTTTTATTATTTTCTTGAGTTAGAATTGTATACGTTTTTATTTGAAATGAACCATGAATAACTAAATAATCAGGTTGAGAGACATGGTTAGTGGAAGACAATGATAAAAGCAAAGGGCGAGGCTATCCAGCCTCTCCTCTTTCATTTCTAAGAAAACACTACATACAATCCATTGGAGGTCACGAATTGTGGATAGTTATGAGCGATAGCTTGTGGACGTGGTGTTCCTTAGTGGGGATTAACGTCCGCACTATTAAATACTACGTTCTTTTGATCGTCCTCATAATTTCGTAAAACTGTTACCCGAAGAAAATGTAATTCGGAATCCACGTAAAATGTACGTCCCTTGGTTGCCATTGGCTGTTGGGCTATTGATTAACACTCCTGTCTAAGGAAAATGTTGGCCTTAGTCAGTAACAAGACTACAAGATCGCGCCACAATCATCCTTCACTCATCTGTCATTCATATTTCGCATAAAATACCTACCTGGGTAGGTCGCCATTTCAAGTAAAATGTATCTTATCTTTCTATATTTATCTCAGATTAGAAAGTAACAATCAAAACTTTGAAGAAGCCCCATAACCTACATTCACCAACGAAAGAATCTTCTTTTGTTCTCTGTTAATATAGAAAATCCTCAAAGATAAACACACGCCTTTCTATCGAAACCGCCTTATCACCTCGCCGGGTAGCCGTGTGTACCGAGATCGGTGATATCACTTATCACCGTTACGTGTGATTGTCGGGCGGGCATCCAGTGTACCTCGGGTGCAGTGACCCTGGGTGCGTCGCATCCATAACTGCAACTGCACGCGCACTGCAGTCGCCGTCGCCGCGGCTGCCAGAAACTGCGAATAGATTTATTACCGCTTTTGTTGAGGTCGAGCTGCTCGCTCTGCCAGGGACTGTGAAGGACAGTGTTTGTTTGCTGAAGAACAGTAGTCTGCATTGTTCTACTCGATCCTTGAATTTTTTATTGTAATTAGAATTAAACTAGGCCAGCGTGCGAGGAGAGAACCATTTGTTTTCTCCTTTACGATATAACATGCTAGTTTCGATTAAGACCACTTTACATCCCTGAACACTGAGACCGTATAAATAAATAATCAAGAGAATGATGAATAAAGTAAATGCAATACAGTGAAAATGCAAATTTTCTTACGACAATATTACTATAGTACCCATTTCAAAACCTCTTCCCTTCATTATAACAAAAGTTGACAATCATGGTCATATAAATTAACAACTTTGTATACAATGAATGACTAAAACCACCCATATAACCGAACTGAAGAGGTCCCGAAAGAACAGTAGTAGGTTAGCTCTGGCAGCCAACGTAATCGACAGACCAAGCACAGTGGAGACATGCAAACCGCTCTCAATGTCCACTGTGTGGGGGGCTATGGGTAAGGTGACCAGACGTCCCGTTTTGAACGGGACAGTCCCGCTTTTTAGCGACGTGTCCCGTTGCCCCGACAAACTCTCTCGGGACGTCCATTTGTCCCGTTTTGACGTTGTTGGTAAGAAAAAATACTTTAAAAAAAGTTTTACGGTAAAAAAACTCTTCAAGTATTCCGGTTCTTTTGTCTTTTCTAGTAACTTAAAATTAATGATATGGACTAGAGTATAACACATATTCAATCTGAAAGTGTCTAAGAACCTACCAAAATGCTCCTAGTTTTTCAAAATTTTCCGAGGGAGGACCCCCGGAAATACTTTTTAATTTATCAAAATAAGGTTACGTACCTTTAAACTGTCGTCAATTCTCAGTAATCAATATTTATGATTTACTCAAGTTTCGGCATACAAGATGCCATTTTCAAAATCCAAATACAAGAATATCTTCAGTCGTCATTATTATTTAAAATTTGGTACATTCATTGAAGTTAAAAGTTAAAAAGAACACTGACATGAAGAAAGTACTTGTACATGAATAATGAACAAGTACTTATTAATGTAAAAAAAACTCTTAAATATTTTTTCCAGTTCTTTAGTAGTTTTCTAGTAACTTAAAATTAATGGTAATGATGAACTAGATTCCAGCACATATTTTCAATCTGAAAGAGTCTAAAAACGCTCCAAAATGCTCCTAATTATTCCAAATTTTCCGGGGGAGGACCCCCCGAACCCCCCTCTATTTGGGGGGGGGGGATTCCATACCCCTTCACACCCCCCGGAAGTCAGCGTCCCGTTTTGGCTGTTCAAAAATCTGGTCACCTTAGCTAAGGGTATATGTATAGTTCTTACCGTACAGCGCTTGCACATTCAAAGCTATATAGCGCTCTGCTTGTGGGTGTGTTAAGTCGTAGTCCTTCCCACATCACAGGTGTGTATTTTCAGGAGGAGGGAGGACGTTAACCTTGGAAGGAGATTTTAAAATACCTTCTAGACTGCAGGAACCTGAGTCATCACTTACTTTAACATAGATCGTCAGTTGCATACTATCTCCAACGATACATAGTTTATGTTCATCGCAACCGTGTATGCGCTACCTGCAGGTAGCGATTGACAGAGGAGTTTCCAAAGACCTCCAAAACGCAAATCACCCACAGCACACGGACCGCCATGCGCCAGCTGCATACTGGATGCAGTTACAAGCTGCCCACTTTGTGCCCTGCGCATGCGTGTATGCGCTGCCACGCTGCAGGTGGCGCATTGACAGGCTGAGGTTTCCAAAGACCTCCATTTGCCCAACATCCGGCCTCACCTTGCGCCGCGCCGTCCCGCCAAATTGCGAAATTGCGCCGCCGCGCCGCGCCCTCGGCCCTCGGCGCACTCCTCTCAGTTATCAATGCAATTACAATACTGCACAATTGTAGGGTTCGAGTAGAACAAAGTAAGGGAGGACATGGTTTCGTATTTTTTACGAAATTAATTGTTATGATTTTTGTTTTGATCGGGGGATATCAACAGTATTAAATGTTTCATCTCATCACCTTTCATAATTCAATTGGGTTTCTTTAAAACCAATTATTATTTAGTTATTTATAAAATAACACAACTTTGAGCTAAAAAAAGAACATTAATTAATATCGCAGTCCTCATAGAACACATTTGATTTTTTTTACTAGCTAGTAATAGCGGCTGAAGTGGGGGATGTAGTAGAAACAGAAAAATAACAATGAGTACCTTGAAAAATGGCGAATGAAACTCATGCGGATCTAGATTATTTTTACCTTGAAGTAGGATTAGGCTAATCACGAACGAATAATTACAAAATTTTACGAATATCAAAACACCTTTGCCTATTTTCAAACCTAATGAAGCTTGGACAGATTTTCGTCTTTGGCCTTATCTTCTCCAAAGTACAGATAATTCCGAAAGTAGAGCCAAGAAACACTCAATTTGAATTTATCAAATGATAAAACTGGATTATGTAGTAATTGATATGTAAAAGGAAATTGACATGTCATGAACCATCTCAGAAAAAACTCTTTATAGCGGATATGTAGCTCGCGTAGTGTAAAAATACCCCCGTTGCAGCAAATCTGCGTACTCAGCGAATTTCTAAAGAATTAATTTTTATATGGGAGCTTATATGTACAGGAAAATGTTTCAAACATTTTATGTAATTAATGCAAAAAGTATATTACATATCAATTCAAGAGCTTTAGATATAAGGGAAATGATGATGGGAATCACATCGGTATCCATTCCAGCAATATTCTTTTTGTTATTCTTATAATTATTAGTCTAATTTTTTTATATGTGTATCCTTGTTAAAGTATAAAAATGTAAGCAAACATACAATCAATGATTTAAAATCAGTCAAAATAAAAACAAATAAAATAGTCACATGAAAAAATTGAATCCAAACATATGATTTATCTTAAAATTAATTTAAATAAACGTTAATAATTGCTTGGCTTTAAATGACGAATTTAATCATTTAATAACTTCAAGGTGGCCAGATCACGAAATGATCTACACTGATGCTTCAAAATCACAAGAACCCTCTTTCACTGCAAGTGCAATTTTTCACTATCAACGTAACTTCATTCAATCTTTTAAGATTAATGACATTTTCTCAATTTTTTCTGCCGAAGCCATTGCTATCCTTCATTCATTATTTTACATTGAAACCTTGAATAAGAAATTGTTTGTCATATTTTCGGATTCCAAGAGTGTAGGCCTATTATTGTCTTTAATGAGCAATAATGTTGGTCTTAAAACGTCTCCTATTATTCTTCAAATTAGGAAAAAATATTACGATTTATCTTTGAAAGGATTCTCAATTGCATTTGCATGGGTCCCATCGCATATTGGGATACATGGAAACGAAGTGGTGGATAGAGCAGCGAAAACAGCTTCTGCCCAAAATCTGTCATATATCCCTTCATTTTTCGACATAAAAAACCTGTTTACATCAAAAGCTTACAAAAATTGGCAAATTACCTGAGACTTAACCTCAAAATTTAATGGAAATCAACTTTACCAACTGAAAAAATATGTTTCTACCCCGCCATGGTTTAGTTCCTGCTCAAAAAATAGAAGATTTATAACCTCAATTTGCAGAATGAGAATCGGCCATACATATACAAACCTCCATCTTTCCAAAATTCATGTGCTTCAAAATTCTACGTGTGATTGTAATAACGATTCGGCCAGTCTAGATCATTTAATTTTTGCATGCCCTCTGAATGACGAAGAGTCAACAAATACTTTATTCAAGAAGCTTACAAAATTAAAAGTGAAATTTCCAATAATGTGACGTATTAACATTATTGGAAGAAATGGATGAAACAGTTTTGGACTTGATTTTTGACTTTATAGTTAATAACAACATTTCAATTTGATCAATGTGAAATTGTGACTTAAAATTAATTGTCATTATTGTAAATTGTTGTGGGCCTTTCTTGGGTAAACCCTAGGCCGTAATAAAGAATTAAAAAAAAAAATAAATAAAAAAAAATAAACTTGTTGCAGCAAACTTGCATGCTCAGTTAATTTCTAAAGGATTTCTTTTTTATATGTGGGCATATTCTACATAAGTTATGGAAGTTGTTGTTTTGAATATTTTGTGTAAATATTAATCTAAATTAAGTATATTTTATCATTCTTGATCTTATTTCTCAATAATTATTCATATTCTGATAATTTTTAATAAATTTACTGGTTATAGTATATAAATGTCAGCAAACATATTATCAATCTACTCAGATCAAAGAAATAAAAACAAATCAAACCATCACATGAACAAATTAAATTCAATCATGTGGTTTGTTTTATTATATTTTTAAATCCCATTTTAGGGAAATTGAATGAAAAATTCTGGTATTTCATACCAGAATTTGGACAGTTTATGTCCCTTCAGGGAAAAACAAAAGACAATGCACTGCATTTTGCAAATCCGATATCTCAGTTGCCGATTGATGTAGAGTAATAATTCAAAATGCTATATTGTTTATTTTTGTAAGCTGAATTCAATTCTGACCATTAAATTTACATCAAATTAATAGAAATATGTTAAATCTTGAAAATAAATTTTATTTAGTAAAAAACACCGCCTTAAAGTGTACCGATCTTGCTGGTTTTCGAACTTAAAGTCATGAATATCGCTATAAATGTTTGTTCCAAATTTCATCAAGATCGGACTTTTTTTTCGAGAGTTATCGTGCCTACGGACACACACACACACACACACACACACACACACACACACACACACACACACATATATATATATATATATATATATATATATATACATATATACCAAAATGAACGAACGTTGTTTTTAACGAAAAAATAACATGGTCCCGGGCTTAAGTCTCACCATGCCGCCTACGGTAATAGCTACTTCCCTATAGGGGGAAATTCGCTAAAAGAGATTAGATCAGCGTGTAAAAAATTAGATCACCTCGTTGTAACGCCGTCAATTTCTGGCTATGCCAACTCCATACTACAGAGGCAGAGGTATTCACTATCTGCAGGCGCTCGTACAGTTGCAATGCATTCGTCTTTTGGATTGAAAATTTATTGCACGAATTATGTGAATGTACGACCCAGGTTTGTTCTTGCAATTTGTGTAATAATATGAGATTTTGTTTTCTAATTTGTGTATGTATTCCTGTGATCTTAAAGCTAAGTTAAAAAGGAAAAACCGTTGTAAGTGTCCTGCACCTTAAAAGTTGGTGCATTTCAAAACTCCATAAGTGCCCTGTCCCTGTCCTCTGTTAGGGACAGTTAACAGATTTGTTATTGTTGTTTGTTTTGTGATTGTTAATTTGTTATTATAAAATTTACGTAAAATTATCAAAGTCATCTCAAGAATTAAGCTTCAGATCGCAAAGAATTAATTCAATCAAATCAGTGCGAAAAAAACAAGCAAAACAAAAGATAGGCATTTATGCTATCTTGGAATTGATGAATAGAAAAATTTATTTGAAAAAAATTCTTTGGGCTTCTATATATCTGTGTTATGAAAAGATTATACACATAACATTCATGTTTTTCCTACGAATGTCATGTAAACAAATCGCTCAGTACAGTTTTTTTTAAACTTTCTTGTTTTGGAGTTAAATTAATCGGATTGCTTTAAATTCAACGAGATCTCCAGTGGAAGAACTAACAGGCCCCACCAATCCAACGTGAGCAGAGAGCGGAGGTCAGTCCGCGGCGCGGCGCCTTCACTGCAGCGGGTGACATTTGCGGATGGGAATGAGACTGGCTCTGGACAAACAGCCGGTTTTATGGCTCAATAAACAAACAATGGACCATAACTCGTCACTCCCTCGCAGCGTCGCACCGTCACTCCGTCACGCCGCCGGCCGGTGACGGGTGACGGAGACGCTGTCCGGGGTGACGGATGGGAGGGCTTGGACCAAGTACGGATTGGATGCAGATTTTTTCTTGGCCATCAAAATTGACCCAAGCATTACTTGGAATGATTATCTTGAAATCCTATGACCTTAGGCCCTCCACAAATCAAAGTAGCGTGGCGTGGCACCTATATAATTAACATGGGAGATGTATCAAGTTGCAGGAAGCTGCGCGCCTCCAAATCAGCTAATTTTACATATAAAACTATGCTATTTGACTAATTTTCTGCCTCGCCAGTCACGCCACTCTGGTGTGTGGAGGGTCTTAAGGTTAATTCGGCGTTTGGGTTTAAGATTGTTGTCGAGATTCCCCAGATATGTTTTTTCCTGTGGCCTTATACCCACATAGCCTTTGACATTGAAGTTTCGAGTTGTTGTAATAAATTAGACATTCGCAGGCTGTCCCGTAAAAAAATAAGTCCACAATGTGCACCACAGTAAAAGGGTCATGCAGAGGTGTCTTCAGGGAGTCTGGACTAACGACTATACACTGTCTTTACATCCACGAGAATGCAGTCTTCTTGCGATTCAAAATGTGCTTTCACACAAGGACATGATATTCATCCTTGTCCGACGAGAGGCAGAGAACATACCAGACAGGCTCGGGTCTAGAACAACAAGGACCTTTGGAATCAGGCGATAGATTCCTTAGCAGTTGTCCTGAAAAAATATCTCTCCTAGAGGATAGAGATGCGGGACTTCTCAAGAGACGCAACGCCTAAAGAGCTTTCTCATAGCAGCGAGTTAGTGGGAGCAGTACTCGGTGGGAGAGCTTATGGATGGATCGGCATGGGTATCTGTTTACGTCGCCGCTCAAATTTGTTCTGAAACAAAACATTATAAAAATTCCTGTTTCACTCTTACGTTGCCACAAAGTTGTACATTTACTTGCTTGTGGCTGAGCAAAAATAAAAAGGTCAGAAAATGCACTATCAGAATATTTATCATTGTTTTAGTTTGTAAACCAAACCAAATCTAAATCGTATGCTAATGACTTTGACTTTACAGCTTTTTCTTGCGCAACCGCTCTTAAACAGGCCCCGAACGGTTTTATCACAGTATAAACCTAAACTCTGGTTTTATAAAAGGCGCAATAATTTATGTTTACGGCCGATGTGAACTTGGCCGTCACGGCGACTTGGCAACCTCGCCATGCAAACGACAGCGACCCGAGTGTCAGCTGATCGTAGTGTTTGGATATCGAAAGAAAATATCGATATTTATATCGACGATGGTATCGGACCCTCAATATCGATATTGCAATAATATCGGATCAAAAATATCGATATATTGGAAAAATATCCATATATAGAAAAATTTCGATAAAAATTAATCAATGCATACGTTATGTATCACAACAGTTAGCAGCACACCTGTGATGTCCATTTGGCGTAAAATTGTTAACAATTTATACTTTAAAGCGTAATTTTAGATATATAATTGTAAAATAAATTATTTTACTGCAAAAGACTCTTGTTTCATGCAGCCTACTTAGCCTAGATAACTTTTTGAAATTCTTGTGGATAACCTTATCTTTACAACAAACAAAACAACGAATAATAAAATTTTAACTAAAAACCATTTCTTAGCTAATAAGTTATATCCAAATTGATATCTTTAATATTTACTCATCAAATAATATTTAATTACTACTAATGAAAAAGTTCAGAAAAGGTTAAACTGTATTTTATTTATGTATTATTCTTAAAAATTTGCTCAATATCAGTACTAACGATAATATCGAATAAAATATCGATATTCCGATAGTACCGTAAGTCTGATATCGATATAAAAATAACGATATATCGGGACCAAAATATCGATATTTCCGATATATTGGATATCGATACTGAACACCAGCTGATCGTTGGCCGAAGGAGTTTTACAGCACCGTTAAAGCAGGATTAGCCAAGCCAGCGCGGTGGTCTGATCCCTCAATACGACCATTAAGTCGGCGGAACGTGCCACGACTGTATTATAAAAGACGGTGTTGTTTGTATAATAAAAGGTTTTCCTGGCTGTAAACTTTCATATCGGAGGATTTCGCAAGTTTTTGTTTTGAAGCGTAACTCGTATCTTTGATGAGGTACTTTTATGTATGCAGTAGGTCTATGAAATCGAGCAGACACATTATGCATATGCTGAGAACTTGACATTTAATACATGATTTATTCGTGATTTTCCTACTGGATTGATGTTTGACTTTAAATATCAATGGTCTCTGGCAAGGTTATTAATAAATGTTTCGTTTGTGTACATTCCTCTGTGTGTGTTTTGGTTGTTAAGATTTTATTTTGTTTTTTAAGTGTTTCGAAGTAGAATTTGAATTTAGTAGCCAAGTATTTAAGTTACTATAGTTCCACTAAAGTTCAGGAAAAAGTAAAGTACTATGAAAGACGCGAGGTCTGCATAAACATTGTTTACACTAACATAAAAGATATAATGTGCGTTTTCGATTTTGTCACAGTTTATAGAACGATTTGTCAAAAACTAATATTAGATATATAACTCTTTTATCAATCTAAATTTCAAGTATAATACAACACTACAAATACACAAAAAGACTAAAAAGAATAGGCTAACAATCAATTTTTGTTCTAAAATCAATGTTTTCCGAATGTTTGTAGGCTAAAAGATTCATTTGTTGCAACCTTTGGAGCTGGTTTTCACTTTTTTTATCAGTCAACTTAAAAATCATTTCCATATCTGGTAACTTCGGATGACCTTTTACCGTAAGAGGAGGAGGAAGAATAGAGAATATATGTTAGGTATATTAAGCATACCATGTGAATATTACAGATTTTTTATGAGATTAAAAATGTAAGAGCAAAATCCAGTAAAAATGTGCCAATAGTTCATTTACGTAGAAAATATAGCACGCCCATTTAAATTCTAGCGATACAGTGAGTAAAATACGAGCACTAAATGTAGGCCAGACAGCCGTCAGCCAAAGAGGACAAATTTGACGGCCGAATAAAGTACGGGACATTGTCACCACGGAGTGTCATATTTATGTGTATGGAGTGCTTATGTACTCCTGAGTGTCACAGTGACCACATCAACCAGCAGCGCGCCGGCGGGGCGCTATCCTGCAAGTCTCAGAGAAAGTGGTTGAGGAGGAAGTGTTACATTTAAAATGTATTCCATAAAATAATCGTTGACTTCATGTGGTGCAATCAGCACACAGAATCAAATACAAGACTCATTAGAGTCACATGTAATTGCCTTGAAAGCGCACGTTGGATCTATTTTAAACTTTATACGACATTGATACATTTTTCATAATTCTGGAAACGTTTCAAAGTTTAGTGTTTGTGAACAAGGAGGTCTTTATTATTAGTTTTTCTATTACCTTTCAAAAAACAGTTTTTCAGTAGCGAGTTTTTCATCACTTTTTTTAACATGCAACGAGTTTTTCATCACTCTGTGCACGAAAATTACCCGTTACCATACAGCTGAGATCTACGAAAACTCTCAATTTCCTTACATCAAAACAAATAATGATCAGCTGCTTTTTCGGTACCCAAACATTGCATTTCCGTACCCAAACAAACAAACCATTTCCGTACCAAAAGAAAATTTTGCCGCATGTTTTCCTGTTTTGGCAGTTCAACCGCTGACTCTAAACTAAAATAGACAGTTCTGCCGTTTTGTGTTTGGTTATAGAAAAAATGATTGAATTATGAAATGTTGGATGATTTTTTATAAGTTTGGTTTCTTTTTTGCATCGTGATGAAAAATATTGTTCACAACTCGACACAAAAGTCCCATTTCGTGACTAGTAGTGAAATATACTATTTTAAGTTTGGTTACTTATTTGCATCGTAAGTATTGTTCACAACTCGTCACAAAAGTCCCATTCTGGGGCTCGATAGTGTTTTACATGCTCGGCTTACGCCTCGCAAGTAAAACACTATCTTGCCCCGAAATGGGCTACTTTCGTGACTAGTACTAGTAGTGAACTATACTATTTGCAACTATAGAAAAAAATTTAATATGTTGGGTATGTTTTAAATTTAAAAGGTCAGTAACACTGTTCTCTATGTCATAGTTCTCAATAACTTGCCTGGTTGAAATATTATTTAACCTTACCGTTGTAAGAGGCAAGATAAAAAATTAAAACCCTGAATTTTTTTTAAAGTGGATTTGACATACAAACTACACTTCCACTTCCGTTGTAGTCCATTGGTCCATTCACAAGAATGTGGAGTTGAGAATACACACTGTTTTGTCTCCCAAATAACAAGAGCTATTTCAGTAGAGCTATAAATATTATGTGGGAACACTGGCCGATCAGATTGCTCGTATCCCCCCAGTACTCTTGTCCTAGAATAGTTAGGCCTAGCAAGCCAGGCGGCTACAACTCATCACAGTTTTATTTAGCCATCGTAACAATTATTACAATAGAAATAAAATAAATCATGCTTTTCATGCATGATGTTTTTGGTTGATGTTGAGTATAACCTGCTCGAAATGCAACTGCATTATTTCCTTTTCTCACATGATACTTGGTATTTGAAAGTATAAAGGAAGCATAACCTTTTTAAGAAAATAAAGGTTTTCGTGTTTATAAACATAATTTATTCGAATACGACTTCTCTACAGGTTGTCAGCTTAGTTTCACGCCAAAGCTGGAATGTTGTAATGAAATTTCTCTCCTAACTTGGAGGAATTATACTGATTAAAAGATATTTCTCAGTTTTATTTGAACATAATCCAACAAAGAGCTTCAGATTTACTACAACGTATAAATGGTAAATATATTTATGACTGTAACTAACCATCATTACATAAATTACCTCTTCGAATCATAATATCTCAATCTAAGAGGTAATCAAAGACTCGTCACCCATTCAATGCTGATTTCAAACAAGGAAAAATATTCAACTGTAGCCGATGGCAAATTTATTTGAGGTGTAAAAAGATGTTAAAGTAGGACAATATAGAACGAAAAACTAGCCTCTCTTCCAAAATACGAAAAAATCACACTTCACCTGAACTTAATTCCAGCTATCCCGGGTTTATGGTTTATGGTTTATGGAGTCAGTCCTAATAACAATTTACTCAAACCAGATAACCTTTTAATCCAACGAGAGAATTATCATCATCCCGAATTACCAACCTAAAAAAAACTTTTATGTGATTTCCCCTACTCCAGTGTAAAACTAACCCTTCAACCGGGCCTCCAAATAAAGGGGTTTGTATTTTTTAAAAAAGGACAAAAGATTATATTAAAAGGACATGAATTTCGTAAAGTTAAACTAAGGTTAGATTTGTGATTATTTCTTTCGAGCATCGGTTTCCCCATTATTATTTTTTCATCCTTTTTTGAAGTCCTTAAACAAAATTTTACAGTTCTTATTATAAGGTAAAGGCAGGATGCGCATTTATTTACGTAAAAATATACTGTATTACCCATCATAGCACTTAGCATTCGCCTGCAGTGAAGTAATCTTGTCCAAGCGAAGTTTGCAATAGAGGAAGTTCACTTCTAACCTCGCCACCAAGTCCGAACTTCCCTGACGACTCAATTTCGCCCACGCGACTTCGGACCGGAGACTGTTGCCGGGAATCATTCTATTAAACAGCAATCTAGATAAACGACCGGTTGCTGTCCGGATCATAAAGAAGTCATAAACGCAATGTACGCTCCTGCGGCTGCGGCGGCGGCGGCGTGGCGTGGGCAGACCGGGCACTGGGCACTTAGCTGGCGCCGGCAGCGGCGCGACCGTGGACGCAAGCCGCCACTTCATCCGCAAGATTAAGTGGCAAAGGATGAAGAGAGAGGTTTTGTTTTTGATTTTTACGGAAATTAGTCTTCAAATGTTGATTTATAAAAGTTTCACGCCGTTTCGTGATTTGGAATCTGACCCCGTCTTCTGGTGGAAAAGAATTTAGACCTACGTAACAAGATTAGTAACACACCCAGGACAACCTGGACAAAAACATAGCCAAAACGGAGAACTGTAAAAGCAGTGAAACTACTAATGCTGAAAACAACAAAACAATATTTAGGTTTCAGCGTTTGTGTTTTTAACTGATTTTATATAATTCTCAGACTAAGCTATATTTTTTGTCCAGGTTCTCCTGGCTGTGTGTTGCTAATCTTGTTATATTTTAGGTTCTTTTCCATCTGTAGAAGGGATCATATATTCCAGACCCCGAAACGTCATGAAACTAATCAATTCGCTAATCAGTGATGGCAAGTGTCCGCCAAATAAAAATCGAAACATTCACTCTCAATCAATTTGTTAGGTGTACGATTAGACGTGCTGTATGTACAATGAATTACTTTCTTCTTCCTTAATTCTTATGTCTATTTTGTTACCGCATTCCGCATTTAAAATTGAAGGGGTTTGAATTTGGATATTCAATCATGTAGAATTGTTTGCTTGTGTCTGAATTTAAATTTCGACATTGGTGCCGTCGACAGGTTGTAACGGTTTATTTACATTTCACAATCTTGTCCTCATAAGGAATATCGAATAGGACGCGCTAGACATATTAAGAAGCCTACGGATGAATAAAATAAACATCAATCCCTGACTAATTGGTTGTTTGTCTACTGTCGGAAATCATCACATTCTCAGCTATTCATTTACTGATGAAACATAAAGCAACAGAATATTTATGAAGGTAATAAATCTGTGAAAGACTGTAAGCTATGTTTATGTAACAGAATAAATTGAATTAATTCGTGAAGTGATTTGGAAATACAGTATTGGCTTTAAAGATTGGGAATTAATTATGATTACAAATTGTAGTTGCAGCGTTGGGCATTTCACAACAGTTGTTGAGGGGTTCTATAGAGTTATTATAACAACCCAACATTTTGGTTTTGTTGGGCGATTAAAGATTAAGGTAAAATTCAGTAAAATACCTAGGTCATCAGTAGTACCGGTATAATATATGACACATGACAGATTTATGTAATTCTTATACTTTAAAATAATAAAAAATGTTGTATTTTAAGAAAAAGAATTTCATACCACCAAAGGCTTACTTACACCTAGGACCAGTTGTAGATCATTAACACGTTAGGTCAAGACAGTTTACATTGCTTGAAAATTCATATTCCAGCCTTTTCCGAAAATATTTAAACAAAGATTTTAAACTAGCCGTTTTGTATCTTTACACTCTTACTTAATTCTTCTGCTTTCAAATTTTTTTCGTTTGAGTTAAAGCACCACATCTCAGTCAATGTCAACAATTCGCATTCACACCAAATTACTGTTACCTCGGGCACCATTTGGTTTAAAAATTCCCCATACCTTGCTACAAATCAGTTTTTGCGTCCGCGGGACGAAAGTGTTCCCAATAATTCTCATCTATGGATCAATTAATTAAACCACGCAGGTGAAAATACCCAGAATTCCTCGGGAGACCTTGGACCAGGCGGGAGGTGACCCGTCGAGCCGGGACGTTCCGATACCGACTTCGATCCGATATTTGGTATCGAATCATATTGAAAGAAAAGTATCGATACCCCGATATTATCGGATCCAAACTATCGATACTGTGAGTATCGGTATCAGATCAGAAGATGCCGAAAAAAGCTAAAAGATTAATAAGTTCGGCAAAATCAAAACAACCAACACCCTGCTACATCGCCCAAAGCAGTATCGGTATTAAATTATGTTGATTTAACGTTAAAACGGAATGTTAAAACAAATTAATGTTATTTAAATAACTTATACCCAAACATTTTAATTGTTAAATATTATTAGAAACGATTTGCTTTTAAACTTTAATTTTCTCATTTATTTTACGTAACAATCTCTATGAAAATTCTTCCTTAGTACATGACATGTCCAATTACGACCTTATAACTTTTTCGTTCTTCCGGATTATGGAAGATTGTCTATTAGTTTGTAAAGAAACAGGATGGGTAACAAAAGTTATATACAAACTAATTACAAAAGAGTAAAATTTTACATTAAAATCATAATTGTAATAAACTATAAATAATGAAGTAATGAAGAAACGATAAATTATAAGGGCAAAAAAAACACGACGCGACGTGGTTTATAAATTAAATTTCTAAAATTTTTGGCCGGATTATCATATGAATTTTTCCTCCCCTAACGCGTTTAATAATTTATATACGATTCGATACTTTTGATCCGATACTCCAAACTTTCTTTCGATAACACAATAATATCGAATGGTTCGATACGATACCGATTCCGTGAATATCGAAAGAAAAGTATCGATACGTACTGCGGGGCTCGGCTAATTCGAGGCATTTCCCTTTCAAATCAGCCCGACCATTACTGCACGACTGTGGACAAAGACGTTTAACATAGCAAATCACCGGCACTCCTGGGCTCCGGTCATTGGGCCTACCGCTGGTAATTAGGTGTAATCAGTAATGCAATCATTACTGCAATTAGTAATTAGTAATTAGGTTTACTAAAATAATGTTTGCACTTGTATGTATGTGGCGTAGCCGTGATCTTTTTATGCCGAAGAAGTATATTGTTCGAAACAGGTACAAATTTTCCTGCAGTCCTGCAGTAACTAGAGGATAGCTCAAAATATACATTTTTCTTTAAGAAAACGAACAAGTGGATTCTTAGCTTCCTAAATAGTTATTATAGATTAATATATTTAACATTTATTATATGTTCATAGTATTAATTATCCACTAAATATTCTCCTACTAAAATTTGGGTTTACCCCGCATAAGAATATGATGTAAACTTTATTTTTAAAACTCCTTTTACTACAGGATGAAGATAAAAGTCCCCCGGCCTGCCTTAAAACTTTCAGTAAGTTAGCAAAATAGAGTTAAATTTATCACCCAAAACATGTATTATTAAGATTTGGATTACAAATTCAAACGTTATGTATAAGTACATTATAGGCACAATAGTTACATGTATACAAGACTGATCGAGTCATTATTTTTTCATTCTTTGAGTGCCGAGGTCAAATCTTCGTTACATTTAGAATCATCAGTGGTATTTACAAAAGTTCCTATTGAGCCTTGACACTCTGAGATCCACTTGTGATGTGCCACACAAGTCCGTTGTGCTCAATGTGCATAGTTTCCGTGATGGATGAAGAAGACTTCCTGACTGTCCTTAGCATCTCAGGTTATGCATACAGTACAATAGCTCACCCATTACAGACAGTATCGACAACATTTTATTGTTTCTCATTGTGTTAAATAAGTAGTCGATAATTGCTAGAAAGCAATTTTAACTGTTTGTTTTCTTTCCTCTGTTTTCTTTTCTGGGAAAATATTTGAATAGAACCACGGTAAGTTTTAATATTTACATTTTTATACAATATTTTGTTGGTTGTAGTTTAATTTTGGCAGAAAAATACCATGAGACATGTTATGAGAGAAGTATATCGAATAAAAGTATAGCCCAGTCAAACCTATTCCGAAGGTGCTTGCTAGTTAGCCCGGTGATATGTTGTGTCAATGTTTTAGTGATCAGGAAACTATATTTTGTTGTTGCCTTTGTTGTGTTGAGAGGCATGTTTAGTGCTTGGGTCAGCAAGCTTGTACTAGTCAGTTTTATAGTTTGAAATCCCTAGATTTACACCCTCTTTTTGGAAATATCTATAATTATTTTATCGATGTCAATAAATAATAATTCTTCATCCATTTTTAATTCTTTTTCCTGTAATTGAGTAATTTATTAATATTCTTGTTGAATAAGTTATTCCGTGGGTTTATCGTGGATTGTACTGCTAGAGGTCTCGATCCTCTTTCAAAAATATAATAGTTATAAATGTTTTATTTCTAAAAGGTGATTATTAATATTGGATGGTTACTAATGCGGATATAGGCTACAGCAGTAAGATTGATTGTTATTTTGAACTGCGCAAATCAAACTCTCATGTTGCCAAAGTTGGAGTTGAAGATTTATTTGGAGTTGTCGCAGTCGGGGGAGCGGGCAGTCGGAGGCACCAAGTGCGCTGCCCGCTCACAAAACGTTCCTGCTTTAGTCGCTTCGTTTTTAATACAAAAGAGTAATTATTTTCCAGGTAAGAATTTTAACACTCTCCTTTGAGCTGAAAGATTTTTTTAAACGTTATTTTCAGATTTACTTAATGTGAATTTGTGATTTTAAGGGTATTTATTATACATTAAGATAAACATGTTCATTGAAATTGCCTCCAGTAACTTTATAACTAATCCTTTACGTGGCCCAATTTTGCACTACGATACTTCCAGTAATGATATTTTGCGAGAAAGCAAACAAACGCTAAAGGTGATTGACAGTTTAAAACTGATTAGAACGAGTTTCTGCCAAGGGACGCCCACAGTCCGAGTCCTGCTCCACACTTTACACTGTATCTAGATGAATGTCGTCGTCAGTATTCAGGTGGCTGTGGTTATGTTAATGCCGAGTAAACAGCTGATTGCATCAGCTGATTACTGTCAGCTGATATTGACTGCCCCGCCTTCCCGCCCAAAGCACAGATCTATCTCAATGTGGCCAACGTTCCGGCAAAATATCCGCAAATATTAAATTTTACTGCTATTTTCGTCGTAGAAGAATGTTTAAGAATGTAAGGGAATATTTTTATTAAATTTATTATAATTTAGTTGAAAGGAACCGAGCATGTTTGGTGATACACACCGCGCTTTGTGCTTTCACTGTAGCGACGTCACCGTCGCCACCCACAATGTGTCATCAACCACAATCAAAACAAAAACTTAAAAACAAAAAAAAACAAAAAAACATTGAATTCAAAGTGTTTTTTTTTATTTTAAAAGAATCAATTTTATTTAGGCTATTTCAATCATATTTTGAATTATAGCACATAGCGATTTGTGTTTTGATAAAAAATCACCAAACAATGGATTTTTTCTTTGCCACATTATGTCCAATATAACATATGTCATTAAAATTTAGATACATCTGTACTTAGATTTTCTGAACAAAATTCTCAATTTAGTTTCTAGTACTGTAATAACGTTTGTGTCCGCCAGTACCGACAGATCACAAGGAAAAGCTAAAGACTCATTTTTGTCGTTGGTTTCTCATGCTTAGTCGCAATCATAAGCTCAAATTTATATTTTATGAATAGAAAAATCGAAGGTTGATTTGTTTTTAGGAGTTTACGTTTTATTTGTCTGCTACATTTTCGAACTGGTTGGATTGTTTTGAATGTTGCTAACATTTTAATCATTTTCGATGTTTTGATTGACTTATCCGATTTTTCATCGGAGCACGAGACGAATTACCCTCTTCTGATCAATCTCAGTCAATCTAATTAATTGTCAACTATTTGCTAGTGGTCTCACATCACGTTCCGGAGAAGTAAACCAACACCTGCCAGTCTCAGCCCGCAGTCGTGCTAGTTCTGTTCTGCTCGGGGGGGGGGGGGGGGGGGGGCGGTCCAACAAGGCTGATCGCCTGAGGAATTCAAGTGATTGTTTATTGTTGAGGTCGCGTCACAATTAAATTGATTGAACCTAGACTTGCCTTGTCTAGGAAATGTTTATATAGTCACTAAACCGATGGAATCTGAAGGTTTTTAGAGAATTTTTTTATGAAATTGTGAACCTATTGGCGGGACTTGCACGTATATGAGACTTAGATATGGGACCATCTCTTTCTATGGACAAGTTCGTTGCGGAAAAACATAAACGATCAACTTAAATGCCACTTTGGGGGGTAAAATTGTTTAGGAGGGTTTGGGCCCTAAGACAAGCCTGTGCGATAATTTTAGTATATTTTTATTAAAGGAAATAAAAGTAAAAACTTGCTAGCTCTCTCTTAAAACTATAGTAAAACAATCAAAGAAAAATCTGAATTTATTAAACACAGTAGACGTTTTCGTAATGGAATTCGGTACTCTAACGGCACAACGGCTGCCATTATTATCAACATATTTTCTCTATACACTGTGGAGGTAATATTTGTTATGACCGTCAAAGTTTAATGGGGAAAATCAGAACGTTCCTGGCCACATTTTTGGGGACATAAAGCCCAAAATTTACAAGTTATCTGAAATCCTAGACAAAAGTAACACTTTTTAAGAAATGACTGAATCTATGTTTCTTGACATTAATACATTATGTAAGGATCGCCTTCTGTTTCTGCCATGCTCCCATACAGTTTTACACTAATTGTATTTAAACTCCTAGGTGGAATGGAAAAGAAGGTTAGTGTGCTAGTTTTAAAATCCGAGAGTTAGTTGTTGAGGTTTGATACAGGGCATGCCAGGGTTATCTCAAATCTCATGAAATGCTGTTCGAACACAAACAATGAATGTGGGCAAATTTTCCATCATCCGCCTCTTAGCTAGGTTGTTAAATTAACTTTCCTTATTTTCCAGTTAAACTAAATAATCAGCAAGGAGGTGCAAGATGTAAGGGTTACAGGTGGTTTAGGTTCAGTGTACAAAAAATATCTTGGATTATGTACTAAATATATTTCTATACACGCTCGAGCAGTTGGTCGAACAGCCATGTGGTTGTGTTCCAGGAACTGCTTTTGCGAGTGTTGAGAAGCACGATGGATCAAGCGGCTCGACAACCGTGCGTCCAATTCAGAATACAAGCTACCTTTCAGAGTCGATCAGCTCGATCTCAACGTTGGCGAGCAGGATAAGAAGGAGTCCATAGATGATAGAATATATTGTCAAGATCCCATAATTCGACCATAACTATTCAAACCAAACGTACATGAACGCCTTAAAAGATATCTTTCATGTATCAAGTTAGCCAAAGTCTATAAGCACTTGATGAGTGGAAACAAATTAAAAATTGTCATGTCGGTATGACATATGATATGCAGGTTTCAAATGAATGAGCGCAAACCGTATCAACAAAATTTATAGTCTACAGGACTAGACAGATTCACAGTATAATCCCGTAACTCCAAATGTTTCAGAGTCATTACAGTAACAAAGTTGTTTATGAAAAAGTCTAAAAAGAATTCCGAGCAAGCACAACGACAGGATACATTGTGAATCCCACAGTTTACCACAACAATCACCGTCAATTCGCTGGCGCCGCGCCGTAGACACAGGAGGTTCCCGCATGCTTCTTCACCCACGCCGCGCCGCCTTCGACACAGTTGCGTTTATAGCTTCTTTATGAATCTGACAATTGTTAATTTGACTCGATCGCTCATCACGTTCGCTCTGATGGAGCCATTGGCCGGGATTATATAATGGATGGTTCTCCCTCTTGCGAAGCGAGGGCTGCAATCTGTCAGGATAGAAGGAAATTACAATTTGATTTGCCCATCTTGAAGCTTGGCAACGAAGGGGTGGTAGTGTTGCAAAGATGTGACAATTGTTATAAGGTCTATGCGGCCATGCAGAGAATCAATAACAGTTTTTAACGTTAAGACAAAACATAACGAACTGAGACTTACGATACTTTCCAAAATATCCTGTTCCACATGATCTTCACTGCACATGCTTACAGTTTTGTTTTTGCTGTACACCTTCATATCCCAGAACGCTAGACCTAGCTTGAAACCGTTTTGCACTTTAAGGCGGACCAAGACTAGTGGGTCACGGCATTATCACATGGTGAACAATTCATTGGTGACCGGCGGAATTTCAAGAAGAACATTATTTATTCTTTTATAATTTAATCAATAACATTTATTCAATTTATGGATTTAGAACTCGTGATTTGTATAGTTAAGAGGGTTCCCTACCCACGCCAAAATATGCCTAAACACGCTCCGAGCGGTGTCATTTAGCGCCTGTAGTTTTTAAAATAAAGTTGAATTTAACATTAAACTTAAAAGATAGAGAGTTATAAAATGTTTATTGCAAATCCCAAATCGGCCATGTTCATGTAATACGAAGATACATTGCGTTAAAGTTGACCACCTTTAACGGCAGTATCTTTTAAGGAGTGAGCATAAACGATTTTGGAGAGGCAATAAACACTCTACAACTCTTAATCTTTACAATAGTGTATACAAATAAATTCCATTATAAGAATTGGAGACACTAAATGATACTGCCTTTACCCCTGCACCGCCTTGCGCGGCGAAAAGTGCACAAATTTAACATGTACTCTTATGCGCACTTCTAAAAGTCGCCGCCATAGTGTCGCAGAAAAACGAAAACTGCCTCAGGTAGGGAACCCTCTTAATAAACACATACAAGTCCTTAAACATGAATTTTTTATAAAATTAAAAACTTACCAAATGGTAGTACAGCCTTTAGATGTCAAATATTTTGTACTTTTTGAGACCGGTTTCGGTTCTATGACGAACCATCTTCAGTCATGCAAGTCATATTAATCCATAATATTAAAACTGGAGCACACTTTCATGATTGTAGGGATGTTAATTTTTTTTTTTTTTTACTATTTCTATATACAAACAAACACTTATATTTACAATTCCCACCACGTTAACAGTCTATGTGCGCAGATGTTTAACCTAAAACTGTCCATACAGTATGGATCCTGTAGATCTACTGTATCCATACTGTATGGACTGTGAGTAGATCTATACAGGATCCATACTGTATGGACAGTTTTAGGTTAAACATGTGCGCACATAGACTGTTAACGTGGTGGGAATTGTAAATATAAGTGTTTGTTTGTATATAGAAATAGTAAAAAAAATTTAACATCCCGACAATCATGAAAGTGTGCTCCAGTTTTAATATTATGGATTAATATGACTTGCATGACTGAAGATGGTTCGTCATAGAACCGAAACCGGTCTCAAAAAGTACAAAATATTTGACATCTAAAGGCTGTACTACCATTTGGTAAGTTTTTAATTTTATAATACAAGGTGTCAAGGCTTCAGCAATCTATTGATGAGTTTTTTAATAATAAGGAAAAGGACGAACAACTAATGACTCTTCAGAGTTGACCCACTTAGCATATAATTTATGATAGGCGCTGACTATAATGACTGCTGCGGCTGTGAACGGTGTATTTATGAACCGTTGTCTGTCAGTTACACTGGACAGGAGCTGTGATAAGAGCCGTGTTTGTTGTTCTTATCACATAGAACTAGAACACATCACAGGTGCCTTGCACACCTCACAGCGACCTATATACATAACACCATCGTTTACCGTATACGGTCAGGCCGAGGGCCTTAATAATTTAATAATTTAATTTTTGTTTAACAGACACATGACAGAATAGTTTGATAAATATAGAGTTTTAATGTATAGTAATCAATGTATTATTAACATAATTTATACAAGTTTTGCCAAAGAGTTACAGTATTTTATTTTTTCCATTTAGGTCAATGTTGACAAAAACAAAAAAGATTACATAAAAAGAATATTCATGGCTTTTTAAAAATTCCTGAGAAAGTAAAATTTTTATTCCAATATGTAAAAATTGATTAAAACGCATGATTTAAATGTAGCCTTTGTGAAACACTCAGCCTTGTGATTAGACTTTCTATGAACTCAGAATTTTTTAACTTTGAAATCCTTTGCATATTTTAGTTAAAAAAAGTGGAATATCAACTAATTCTTATAAGTTTTGTTTGACCAAATGTAAAACTGTGCACTCAGTACAAACAAAGCATTTATAATTAAATTTGTTTTCACTCCATGTAGTACGTTGGCGTCGTCGTTTTGTTTGTTGTCGCTCATTAGTTGGCCGCCCTGTTTCGCGGTCCAACAGTAGATCAGCTGTGTTATGACAGTTGCACTTTGGCTGCGGTGTCCGGAATTGAGGCAGAAATAATCATTTCTACTTAAACTTTGCCAAAGTGCTAGAGGAGGGAGTTTTATCGGCGACAATTGCCACATTTATGCTTATGCTTCATTACAAGTTCCAACTCACCTTACTTTGCAATATTTATAATTTCGTATGTTTCATTACGTAGTAAAATGAGTTTAAAGTGGTCTTGTGTAATTAGGGAATCCAATCTAGGGATCCCGCGTGATTTTAGGGCTTATTTAATTCCGGGATTTTTCGGCTAAGTCCCGGGATTTCCGGGATTATAAAATTACGTGTAAAATCGATATTTACTAGAATCTAATCAGTTAAAACAATGTTATAACTAAGAAAACCCAGTTACATGTTGTTTTCGATCAAATAATCGTGGTTTGATGAGTTATTTCTCGTCTTATGACAGTATGCATAAAAGTAGTTTCCAGTTAATATTTTCAAGCTTCTGAAACAAATACCTAGAATTTTAACTTGTTTCTGAAACCATGTAATGCGATTGCAATTAAGTTTCATTACGGTGCTCTAATGATCATTTTTATCGTACTTCTAGTGTTTCTAAGTACATCTTTTCAAGGCCTGATTTTGTTTGGTCAAGTAACTATATTCATGTTTTGTCATGATCCGGGATTAACGTTTTTCAATCCCGAAATCCCAGGATTCAAAATATCGTCCGGGATTGGATTCCCTATGTGTAATATTGTTGAGCACCACAGGGAAATAACTTACGCTTGCCGTAATGCTTGAGTAAAACGGGAGACCTTTAATTTATAGGGAGACCTTTGAGGAAAAATAGCCTACATGTAATAAAGACATGTTTGAGCTAAACTCGCCTAAGGATCTAGATGCCTTCAGTCGGCTTCAGTTGATAAAAGGGTCCAAACATGTTATGGGAACTTGTAGTTTTGAACCAGTCATGGTATAAATAATGGTGCGGTAACTAGAAAATTTCCGTGAGTAATGCGATGGAAGTCCCCATCAATTTGCTCTTCATTTCACCATAACGCTTCAATGGTTTAATTTTTTTTAGACGCTAGATATTGGTTCAAATACATATACAACCCTTCGTAAAATGTAGACGCAAACAATGAAATGAAATTGTGGAGGTGTCAAGCAAATTGTCAGCAACATAAATTTTTTTTGTTTAAGGTATACATATTTGTATGTGGAGTCTTCGACAAATCAGATATAAATATTAAAATCTGGTCGGATAAATTAACATACTTAAAAACTAGTTTCGAAGTTATCTAGCTACACAATAGATTTGATTTACAACAAAGAAATGAATAACGATGACAGTGTTTTAGAAAGATTGATAACACAAATGGTAAAGCGCTGCAGACCAATGCCTGCCATTTTTGGTCTGCCCCGAATCAGAAGATGGCCCGATAGCTATTCTTGTACTAACCCATTGTTGTTATTAATTATATACGATGGCTGATGTGACATATATAAACCGTCACCACGCCCACGAAGTCTTCCGCTCCCGAACAACTGCAGGGTTCTGACCATAGTTCGGGTCCAATCTAGGTTACTGAAGACTGAAGGTGCTTGGTTGTGTGCTTCTTCAAAAAAATTGTAAAAATATTATCCTGCATTCAGTGTTTATTTTGGATAAAGCAGCATTGATATTGTGCATCGAATGTTATTGCAATGAAATAATGTTGAATCTTGAAGGCTTATTTAAAATATGAAAAACTATTTCAAAAGGAATCTGAAATTGGAATCAGATGCCCTGAGCGTCCGCGTCGGTCTGAGTCGTACCACAAGACAAAACTAATTTACTTTGTAACTATATTTCTATGTAATTTCTTATTTATTTTAATCTGTTGTGATGCACATTCACAATGCAATTCCGTCATGCGTTGATTACGAGAGCTTTACCTTTGCAATTTATTTTGTTGATATTTTTATTAATTTATTATTTTGCTTCACTAATTCTTCAGAATATACACATATATGCAGAATATATGTATTATGAGTGTAATTCATATTTTACACTCATAATGCATAAAAATCTTTGTTCTTGATACATTTTGTCACCGAATATTGAGAATTTACTTTCATGTACGTGTTATAAATTAATTACAAGCATTTATAAAAATTAAAATTTTAGTTTTAAGTACAGTACAGTATTACGGCATTGGAAGAGGAAGGAGCCGACATAGGCTAATGCCTAGACCGTCAGCTCAATGACGTAATCAATTCGTGATTCAGCATGTGGGTTCTTTCATTATTAGCAACATCAGTGACTTTTAGATCGTATTTTAATTGCCTATTTCAGTCAGTAGCTAGGAGAGGATTGTGTGAATGCTAAGCGAGGAATGTTAGAAAGAACGAGTGATTCATCTAAGGTCGTAAACGTGACTGAAGTGACATGCCCCCATGGGGCAATCCCCATGCCCCCCGTGGGGCAATATCCCCGTGCCCCAGTGTCTATGCCACCTGTATCTCCTACCTCGGGACTTTCTCTTCACAACCGCATAGATATTAGGCTTTAATGGTTTCCCTTCAAAGTTCAATGAAGCGTAATGTAGGTACGAGTTTCATATATGATCTTTTACGTTATGTTTACTGTCGATTGTTTACCTTAAGTGCTTAATGCCTTAATGCTTAATGCCTTAATGCTTAAGTTTGATAACTGAACTTCTCAATAGGATTTAACATGGGCGAAGATCAGTTTCGTTTCCGGTACTCAGTTCAGGTTTCGGTTATCCGATATCAACTATCGACCTATCGTGTTTACTCAACCGATGTATGTTTCAACAAACGTCAGCAATGAAGAAACTACGGTAACAAACCATTGTCAATTATATCTATATCATTCGATTCTCTTACGAACAATAAACCATGCAAAACGTAAATATAATACAACTAGAATTGAATTAAACATAAAATAACAACTAAATTACAACATTACCATAATTAACTAACTAAACACAACTTACTAGATACCTTATTTCTCAACATCCGCCATCTTGTACTAAAATACTATCGATAAGTATATTTTCGTAGAGTAACAAATCAAACGATATGAAATACAATCGGATGTCAAGTTCTGTCCAACAAACAGTACATCGAACTTCGACTATCGGTAGATCGCTCGATATTGTTTTCTTAGAAAATCAGATGTTGAATTGTCTGTTATAGGAACGAACGGCAGAAGATCAGATATGAAACTCGTACCCGTAAGGTATTCTCAAAAGACGGCATCTACAAAACCCTTTAGATGAAATCGGTTTGTCATTATGACCGAAGACGTTTGTCGTCATTAATGAGTCAGTCGTAATAGATAATTCAAGATTACAGTGTGTGACGCTTAATCACTATTTTATCTTGGTAGGTCGATTCCACTATTCCTCTATTCCTCTCTCCCTGGGTGGAATAGTGGATGTGGAGCTTCCCCGGAAATCCAAGATTTACTCCATAATCTTTGAGTTGGACACTATAATTAATTTACAGTGTAAATTAATAAATTTGTAAATTTGTAAATTTACAACCATTCAAGATTTAATTTGACTTTATTTTCAGCACAGCTTTGTTTGCTGCACTCGTTCCGTCGTAATGTGCTTAACACGAAGTATAAATGTAATGAACTAAGTTCCGGTTATAATGAAATTAAAGTGTGCTGAAGCAATTGCACTTGGCTGATTGAATTAGTTGTGGTAATAATTTATGAATTAGCTGGAGGTTTTATGGCCAGGAAAACAAACATTAAAATACAAGTGCGTGGGAAGAAATTATAACATATTCTAGGCAATGAGCTCGTACTGTTTTTTAGTTTATGTATGTGAACCAATTTATACAGTTTTTATTAAAAAATATGGAATGAAATGAAAATGTTTATAAAGTCAACTTATTGTGAGACTATTTTATACAAGTTATTAAGAATTGTGTATATAAATTAAGTAATGCATGTTGTTAACGAGAATTTTGTTCCATTTGAAGAGTTAAAATATTTTAAGATTGATGTTGAGAATTTATCTCAAGGGGCCGTTAATCTATATTTACATTTATGATAAGATTATCCCATATCGGCTGCAGCGGGAGGGCAGTGCGATGACCTGCTTGAATGGAATTATATTTCGTTACCTGAAGAACCAAGCTTTATTCCAAAAGAAAGTAGACACATTTTTTCAAACTCAGATTATTTTTTCACAGTTTCTCTTTTTTGACGGAATTGGTGGTTTCGTGGGTACATTAATGTACTTTTTCCTATTTGTTTTTAGTATCCCACCTCACTCTGCGGTTCGACTGAATGTAGTTTATTACATTAAAACAATAAAAAATTTCTAAACTCCTACAAGCGTCCTCGTAAACAATTATTTAACGATATCGTCTACGAGTAGTGACAGCGATCTGTTTCCAAGGAACGCTATCTTCTCTTGGTTAAGGAGTGCCTTCAACTGGAATTCGCATTGTCTGATATCTCTTCCAGCCTACATTCAGCCGGATTTCCAATACTTCGTGACACGAGTTTACAAGACAATACGATAATATCTACATCCTAGGGTCACTGATGCAGTCTTCTGCGATATTCTGCGATCTTCTAATAGATTTGATAGATTCTTGATAGATTTTGCTTTTTTATTTCAACCGATTGTTTTAGTCAAATTGCTTTGGTTGATTTCGACATGTGAAGATAAAGAGTGTCTCCTTCACTCTATCCTCAGTATCCTCTTCGAACACGATAAAACGAAGACACCTTCGTAACTCAAGTTGAATATCTGCAGGACACATAAGAAGAAGAAAGTTCGACATGTAGCCTTTAGTTCCAATACCCTGCCATTACCGGTCAACTTTGACCTTTGACGATTGTTTGTTTATCGCAAGACAATGGCGGGCGAAGTGTCGTGTGTCGTCGTATTGTCGTATTGCGGAGACGTTACGACACATTACGACACCTGCGAGCCTCGCACCTGCACCTGTGAGAGGCTGGGAATATAAACTATGTTAACTTGACAAGTACAGTTGTTTGCTATATAAGAGCACAGTTTTCATTTTAAGCAGCAGTTGAAGTTGTTTTCTTTGAAACCTTAAATATCATTTAAATACCCCCGTTGCAGCAGACCTGCATACTCAGCGAATGTCAAATGCAAAACAACATATTTCAATCCAACTTAGCGAGATTTGACATGTTTTGGTAAGCTCCATAAGAATAACATGGGGAATGAGTATGCAGGTTTGCTGCAACAGGTATGTTAAAACTGGTTGGTTTTGATTCATTAATTAGTAGATCTTAACTTGAAGAAGCCATATACCAAGTTTTGTCAAGAAATGTAAAAAAATAAGTAAGATATAGAATTTTTTTATTTCCCATAAGGATAGCATGGGGAATAATTATGCAGGTTTGCTGCCACAAAAATTCAAATTTCGGGGATTTTAGACTAAAATACATTAGATCTCATCTAGATGAAGCCATAAACCAAGTTTTATTAAGATATGTTGAGAAATAAGCGAGATATAGAATTTTACTTATTCCCCATAAGGTTAACATTAGGACAACGTACTGTGTTTACCACTTTCAATATGTTGGTAACCAATGGACATAGAGCAATGATTCAAAACACTGAATTGTTTGTTTTTTTAAGCTGAATTCAATGGTGCCAACAAAGATTCAATACATTTTATTTTTCTATGTGAAAAACTCAAAAATCCCTTTTTTGAGGGGGGTTTATCCCCCTTTACCCCCCCTTCCGGTGGTCCAATTGGGCTGGTTCACGAACTCGTCCAATCGATTACCACTTTACATGTCTGTTCCAAATTTCATTAAGATCGGACCATTTTTACGGCCGCTATCGTGCTAAAAGACACACACACACACACACACACACACACACACACACACACACACATATATATATAAAGAACGAATGGTGTTTTTTGCTTCTGGGGGCCCAAAACGAAAAGTTATCATGGTCTCGGGCTTAGGTCTTACCATGAGACCTACGGTAATAGCTTCTTCCCTATAGGGAAATTCGCTAAAAATTCGAACGAATGGTGTTTTTTGCTTCTGGTGGCCCTAAAATGAAAAGTTATCATGGTCTCGGGCTTAGGTCTTACCATGAGACCTACGGTAATAGCTTCTTCCCTATAGGGGAAATTTGCTAAAATTATTATTAATCATAATAATCATTATGGTGGATAATCATTACGTCGATTAATCATCATAATTCGTCGATAATAATCATTATGATGAATTATAATGATACAAATCAAGAGAAAAATTCGTAGGGCTTCTTATGGTATAGGAATACATCTGAGCTCAATGTGCACTCGAGGTTTTGGGGGAGGTTGTACAGTTCGCGCATTATATCTCCGGCTATGACAGAGTCAGCTGGTTTCAAGGCGCGGGGGGGAGAGGGGGTACTTTTCTGAAAACATTGTTTTACAGCCCCCCTGTGTGTCAAACGCAGTGTTTACCAAAATCATACGTTTAAAATATCCTATGATATGGTTAGTAGCGTAGTATGGTCATAGCCGGAGATATAATGCGCGAACTGTACATGTTATAATTCTAATCAGCCTCCGCAACTGTTGGTACACAATAGATTTAAACAATGATAGTCGATCAAAACATATTTTGCACACAAATAATTAATTAACATTTATTATTAGGAGTTTAAATAAACCTGTAAGTTACAAAATGCTTAGTTTTGGTCCAATTTTGTGCGAATCTACACAAATAGGTATGGCTACAGTATTTGTAAACTTAAAAAAAAAAAGGTTTTTTGATAGATTTTAGCTAGATTTTAGATTGTATTACATTAGATACATTACTTTGAAATGGCGACCTACCCAGGTAGGTATTTTAAGCCAACTATGAATGACAGATGAGTGAAGGATGATGTGGCGCGATCTTGTAGTCTTGTTACTAAGGCCGACATGTTCCGTAGGCAGGACTGGCAATTAATAGCCCAACAGACAATGACAACTATGGGACCTACAATCTAACGTGGTATCCGAACCAAAATTTTGCCTAGTTTACATGTTACGAACTGGTCTAATTATGAGGAAGGTCCTATGAACGTAGTATTCAATAGTGCGGACGTTAATCCCCACTAGGGAACACCGCGTCAACAAGCCATCACTCATAACTATCCACAATTTGTGACCTCCAAGTAGCTGGATTACAGGACACGCCACCGTCTCAGTCCATGATATTAGACAATCATCGAAAGTTAAATAAACTTAAATTTACCTCATTGGAGTTTGATTGACACTTGGCTTGAAATACCTACCTGGGTAGGTCACTATTTCAAGTACAGCATAATTTAAACTTTATAAATAACCTTACCGCTGCACACGTAGTTAAAAAAAGTTTATTTTTATCCGTAATCATCAATACTAAATGCAGTGACTACTGAGCAATATAATTTAAATAAACGATACGTATATTTAATCGTAATACTTAATGGGAGATTTATGTTCAAGCAGTAATAAAGTGGACATTAACTACCGTTGAAGGTGTGCGATCGCTCCAATGATCTAATCGTCGTCCCGAGAGGATTTTACGATACAAACTTAACGATACAAGCCGGCCCCGGCTCGTAAAAAACTACTTTCGCAATAGTGGATCTGATTTCATTCAGAAAGTCTTGTTCGGGTTTATATACATTTTGTTTACTCGTTTTTTATAACTATTGGGCAACGCTTAAAGCGTAAAAGTAACGCAATAGGTGAAGGGGATAGATTTCAGTTTAAATAATGTTGCAACTTTTAATAATTTCGAAAATACCTTAAAGGCATTTTTAATGGTTTTTTTATAAATTTTATGCCATATGAATTCGGCTTGAAAATGTTTACATAAATAATATAATTATATTCCACTCTGAGATAAGTATGAAAGCTATACCTCCGGTATGTACATTTTTTTTTCTTTAAAATTTCCTAACTATTTCTGTACAGTAATTGAAAACTATTCCAGGGAATGATTAAATTTGCTATTTTCTACAAAACATTTTGACCTGTAATAGAGAATTTAAGAAGTTTTAATATAAATAATATAATGATTAAAAAATGTATTAACTGCAAATAAATACCAGAGTTTTAAACAGTAATTTGGGACTACTAGTGCTTCTGGTAAATCCCGAGAAAGACTGATGATACTTTGAAGGTTTGACGTTGTCTTAGTCGTGAGTTAGGCACGTTGTCTATCTATAAGGTTGGCGAAAATATAACAACATAGCCAGATGAGCATCCAAAAGCGCAATGCCGTATAATATTGTTTCTGATATGCTAACTACTGTATATTTATCACTTTTAGAAGACTATTTAAAAATTTGATTTCTTAATCAAATCAAATAAAAAAGCCTTTATTGAATCACAGTCGTACTGGACAATCGTGTCAACGATTATTGAGCTAAAATAACAATAATCTCTTGCTATAAAATATCTGAGAAATTAGTTACAGGTCATGAAAATGTCTTACACTGTAAATAGCCTACTCAGTCAACAATCGTTTTACCTTTCGGCCAAATCGTCCCGCGTCTTGTTCAGCTCTGATATCCTGTGGGGGTGCATTAAAAAGCTTAATGCCGTTAAAATACAAATGTTTTTCAAAGAACGCCGTTTTGTGGTGAGTAATCGTGATCAAAATTACTATTTCTAAGGGTGTACTGTGTTTGCTGGAAAGATGGACTTAAAAGATGTATGTTTTGTTGAAAAAACCGAGCAACTGTAGATATAAATGGATGGAAAAGTTAGAATTCTGTTTTCCTTGAAGCAGAACTGGGTTCGGAAGCTTGGGTGTACCGAGCCTTACTCGATGTTTTTTTTCATATTTACCAGTTCATCCAATTACCATGAAATATTTCAATGTCGTAAAATTTATTAATAGAAACCCTTTTTATTGCTCCATGAACTCTTCATTCTACTCGCTGTATTATTCCTTGATGGTTGTAGATTCCAAACAGCTGTTATGATTACTTCATTTGTTTACACTTTCCTTGTTTCCTCGTATTTCGTTGCTATCATGGCATCTCATAAGGCCAATGTAAAATTCTACAACGTTAAAATTCGTTTTATTACGTTATTAGATTTACTACGGTCAAGTAATCTGCATAAAACACGTTTTTGAGGCATAAATTACTTATTTCCATTGAAGGAAATCCACAGAGCCGTTTTTGAGATAATTGTGCAAACAAGCAAACAAACAACACGCAAGATATTGATCATGTAAGAGTATAGGATAGGATAATATAATTTTAAAAATTTCTAAAAATCAATGAAATTACCATAAACCTGGAGTGGTAGGGTTCGGAGGGCGCGGTGACACTTCTCTTAAACTGCCTGAGGCGAGGGGGCGGGACGCTGGTCTGCATGTTCACCCTGCACGACACGACAACACGACACAACACGACACGGCACGGCGACACGACGCGCGCGACTGACACGCGCCGACTGACGAACTGAGCCGCCGCTGGAGTCCGCCGAGCCTCGCGGTCCGTCTGATCTGCGGGATAAATTATGGTACATGTGCCCCGAAATTATCGTGTCTCGTCGAGATTATCGTATCTGGGTTACTGCTTGGAAATTAACTTGGTTAATCTTAAGTTTATTTTGGAGAGCTCTTATACTTTACATACTTATACTTTTGCTTGAAATCGCGACCTACCAAGGTAGGCATTTTAAGCCAAGTATAAATAAATGACAGATGAGTGAAGGATGATTGTGGCGCGATCTTGTAGTCTTGTTACTGACTAAGGCCGACATGCTCCTTAGACAGGACTGTTAATTAATAGCCCACAATGGCAACTTAGGGGACCTGCATTTTAACATGGGATCCGAACCCCAAAAATATTGCCTGGTTTACAAATTACGAACTGGTCTAATTATGAGGACGGTCAAATGAACGTATAGTATTCAATAGTGCGAACTTTAATCCCCAATGGGGATCCCCGCGTCCACAAGCCATTGCTCACAGCTATCCACAATTCGTGACCTCGAAGTAGCTGGATTATAGGACACGCTCTAGTGTCCTAGTGTCTAGTGTCTAGTGTCGCACCTTCTTTTTTTGTTTCGAGTTCTCCCGAGCTCAAATGATCATCCTAAATGTGTTTTCAATTAAGTTAGGACGTGTGAGTTATACTGTATAATGTTTTTAGGAACATTGTGAAGCTTTGGTGTTCACATTCACAAGTTGATTGGACCGAATTTGTTGGGATTGGGTAAGATATATTAACAGATTATGAAATGATTCAACTACGAATTTCTTGTAAGAATCTTCCAAAAATACCTCACCCTTCCAAAATTAATCGTAGAATCGGTAAAGTTGAATTTGCGATGATGTCTGTTCAGATTGTTTATTCATTCTTGAAACTTTAATTAAAAAATATTAATATTTAAACGTCACAATGTGTAAGAAATAAATGGTCAAACATAACCGCTTCACAGAGTTCCGACGGATGCAAGGAAGCCAATGCTCTCCTTCAGATTGGCAAGAAAGTCAATTGGTTGTGTTTACCAGCGATGGTTTCCTCCCCTCCTCCGAGACCCCAACTCAACTGTCAACAAGCTGCGATGTCGCTCACAGTATGCATCATCAAAGCACAATCCAAAATTGTTTTTACAATCCAAGTACACAAAAATACGTTATGACAAACTCAAAAAGTACATGAATACATAAATGTTTAACGAATCATCGCATTTACGACACAAATGATTTTTGTAGCTAAAATTTTAATAGGGTTATAATAATATAAATAATAAAAAAGTTTTTAAAACATTGTAATGCCAAATAAAGGCCATACAATATAGGCCTACAATATACAATATTAGATTTACTTCGAGCGAATTATTACTTAATTTTAACTTTAATCATAGAGAATTTAGAGGAATGAAAATGATGCAAAATATATAAGTAGGCGCGCTTTTAAAGAATTACACCGTGTCTCTCAGTGAATTACGTAACTAGCAATATAAAATCACGGCACCTATATATATCATATATAGGTGCCGCATCATCATATATAGGTGGTATCATATATAGGTGGAGCATGTTTTATATATTGCTAGTTACGTAATTCACTGAGAGACACGGTATAATCCTTAATATATATATATATATATATATATATATATATATATATATATATATATATATATATATATATATATATATATATATATATATATATATAAACATATTCAAACGAATGGTGTTTTCTAATTCTGGTGGTCCCAAAACGAAAAGTTATCATGGTCTGGGGCTTAGGTCTTACCATGAGACCTACGGTATTAGCTTCTTCCCTATAGGGGAAATTCGCTAAAAATGAATATAACCTTTTTTGTAGAGAATTTTATCATCTTTATTTTTATAATTTACACTTTTTCCGTACGATGCACGGTTTTCAGTGTAGAAGTAAAAAAGGGGTCTTTCCCCCCCTCCCCCCGCTGAAGCAGCAGGGCTAGGGGCGGGAAATTATAGTATTTTTATCTTCTAACTTCCCCAAACACATCCCCGCAAAGAAAAAAAAACCCTCCATGTCGTCTACAACCTTTTCGTTGACTGGACTAACAGGCTTTTACCTACCACAAACAATGTAGGTAGTGTTGCAGACTTGCAATTTATTTAGAATTATTTATTACTTTCTTATTTACTGAAAAGTGTTATCTCAAGGCCACGTCACATTGGCCGAATAGAAGGGCGAGTTAGAAGGGCGAGTTATACTCGACTGCCAACTCGACCAATGTAAACCGGTCTTGTCAAATGAGCGAGTCGAGTGGCGGGCGAGTTGACAATTCTAAAGTGTAGGATCAGCTGATCCTGGCAACTGCTGTTCGAAGTAGTGATGAGATCGAAAACTAGCATGATCGAGCCATCGGAGGAGGGGGTAATCAAGCTCCTCGAAAATGTTTTTTCCGATTTTTATTGCAGAAAAATCCAAATATGTAATCCGATTTTTTCGAACCATCCATCAGCTAGAAAAATCAAAGTATTTAGTATTTTGAATCTTACAGGCTTACTTAGTGAAATGCTTCCATAGAAAATACAGGGTGTTTTTTAACGCAACGCATTTTTAAGATTGTATAATGCTTGTATAATGATGAAATGAGTATTGTTTTGTTAATCTTTACATTTTATATAACCCACTTTTTAAGTTTGATCACATTTAGCTAAGATTATGTGTTCAAATAATCCGCCATTGACATTTATACAAAGTTGTGCTCTCTCCATAAAATTCCTGAACACGTTTGGCAAAGTGCCTCTTTGAATTTCTTGTGTTAAATGTGTTAGGTTTGTTTTGAGGTGGTGAATATCCTGTGAATTGTTTTCGTAAGCCTTACTTTTTATGAAAACCCAAAGAAAATAATATTGTGGGGTCAAATACGGGGAAATTTGGGGGAATAATCTTACACTAATAAAATTAAATTTTCGCTTGCGTTAAAAAATCACCCTGTAGCTTGGTAATTTTGGGGGAAATCGCTACGTAATCGGGCTTCTTTTGTACATGTCGGCGTCGGCAAGGCAGTACGCTCAAGAGGTACTACACGGATATCCCCAGGTAGCGCTAGTGATTCTCTCAGCATAAAAATTTAATGAATACAATTTTAAAGTAGTCAATATATATAAATAGTACTTATATTTGACAGATACTTACTGTAAATAGTAAGTTTACTTTGTTTAAGGTATTTACATTTTCACTGAATATAAATAATTAATCTAACATAAGAAAAACTAATTAAGATCTCGCAAGTTAGAGAATGAACTTTTTAAGTTAGGACCAAGTGGGCTGTCTTATTTTATAGGATCGTTGTACCAACTGTTTAATATGATTTATTTGAGGGTCCTTATGGACCACAATATGTAATAGATTTGCTCTTCCCATGGCCCAGCTGTAGCTAGGTTCTAGGTAGGGGTGACCCAGAATTTTAAGTTAACACAGTTTGATCAATTACTGAGAGATAGTGCTTCTTTCAACCCTTTATTTTATCTATTTACATTTACGTTTAGTAATCTACATTTCATAAATCGATAACTAATTGACTATTGTTTGTTTTCTGTATATCATAAAGGTTCTCTAAATGATACATTATCTGCTCGTGATACCTAAATTAATACCCCCGTTGCAACAGACCTGCATACTCAGCGAATTTCAAATCCTAAACAACATATTTCAATCCAACATAGTGAGATTTGACACGTTTTGGTAAGCTCCATAAGAATAACATTGGGAATGAGTATGCAGGTTTGCTGCTACGGGTAAATTAAAACTGGGTGGTTTTAATTCAATATTTAGTATATCTGACCTAGAAGAACCCATTTACCAAGTTTTATCAAGATATGTTGAGAAATAACCGAGATGTAGAATTTTACTTATTTCCCATAAGGTTAACATTGGGGCAACGTACTGTGTTTACCACTGTCAATATCTCGGTAACCAATGGACATAGAACAGTGATTCAAAATACTAAATTGTTTGTTTTTTTTGAGCTGAATTCAATGGTGCCAACTAAAATTCGATACATTTTATTTTCCTATGTAAAACACTCAAAAAACCCATTTTGGGGGGGGGGGGTTTATCCCCCTTTACCCTCCCTTCCGGTGGTCCGATCTGGCTGGTTTACGAACTCGTCCAAGGGATTACCACTTTACATGTCTGTTCCAAATTTCATTAAGATCGGAGCATTTTTACGGCCGCTATCGTGCTGACAGACACTATATATATACACATATACATATACTCACACAAAAACAAATTAATAAGTTTTATTGACAATGTAATTCTATGAAACGTACCTTATAACCATCAAAATTCTTTCTCAATCGCCCAACTAGTTTAAATGTTCGAATCGAATAAAACTTCGTCGTTGGCCGATCACAAAACATCCATTCCACAATAATAGACTCTTCTCTTAGAGCCTATTGAAGCCTGTGCCAAGTAAATATGGGTCAAAGGGCGCCAAAAATAGTAGATCCATTCAACTAGTGAGGCGGAATGTAGAAAACTGTTGCACTGGCGCCAAGGGCTTACACAATAACTACTCAAAACTAAAACTTATTAGCAAGGAAAATTCATCGGTAATAAGAGTGCAAAACAATAACATAAAATGTATTTATGTATGTCTATGTACAAAAACCGGTACGATCGAGCCTAGCTCTGATTTATTTTTCTGTTGTGCTAATTTAACTGACAAGATGATTTTCAAAGCACCCATCTCCACATTATTATTTTTTATAATTTGTTAATCATAAATGCTTGAATTCTCTATTATTTGCAATCTTGCACAGTGGTATTATATGATCATAAAGCCCTCTTTAGTTGCAGTACAGATGAGTACATTTCTAGTCTATGGTTTTTTTTACTAATCAGAGATGGCAAATGTCCGCAAAAGTCCTAATCAAAATATAAAATCACCATCACCAAAAATGAATTTCAAACAAAGAATCTAATCTATGGTTGCAATTTTAATTTTAATCTAGAGGCACGGTCGTGTCTCGTCGCCAAGTCCACCAGCAGACGACGAATGAACGACGTGAGTGACTATATTAACAGCGCAGATTAGGAGCCGATTTTTCACTTTTCAAAAAAGAAAATTAGAGCCTTGATTTAATATAACTTCGCTTCAACATAATAAACTGGCCAAAAAACTTCAAAAAACACGACAGTTTGTTTTAAATACTTCTATTAAGTTAATAATAAACGTTAAAAGTCACCAAAAAAGTTACCAGTTTTGCACTTTTGAACGAATCCTCCACCTCGATTTGTTCAGAAAGCCTAGCGACTTTATTTCTCATCAGAATTGAATGAAACTTCACACTCACTCCTATTTTTTCTCGTAGTAGTGCCTTTAGATAGTCTGAACAAAGTTTGAAAGCACTAGATATCAAAACTAGTAACTTTTTAAATTTTCATTTCAAATCATCGTTGACATTTCAAATGTAAACAAGCTTAGTCCACAAAGAAACTATTTCGTCAGTAAAACTTTGATCAGCTGGTAAATTTTAAGCGTATTGGAGAGGACGGTAGGACAGGAGATACGCTTGATTTGTTTAATTTATTATTTCTTTATAATATTGTGATAGGTTTATTTTTTAAACTATATTATTTCAGGGTTCTGTACCAATGAAACCTATTTATATAGGTTTACAAATATCTATATAAATTATAATGAATGTGTGTCTTATACAGTCTATTTCCGTTTTACCCAACCTAAACTCATGTTCAAGATTCGAATCGTTTTAAATTTATGTTCAAAGAATGGTATTTCATTACTAAATTACTAAAGTCTGCCAAAATGAAAGGGCCGGTTTTCATCAACAAAGTCATCGTCACAATACCTCCAGTAAATATCTAATCTCCTTGTTTGAACAGAAGCAATATCAGCTGTTTGCGGAAAATTTGTCAGGTAAAAAAGTACAGATAACTGTAATTACAGTCATCATACATTAACTGTAATTAATGACTCCTATCACGTATAAATACGAAGTTTGGTTGCAGACGCAAGTAGGCCTAATCTTAAAAAGGTAGAAAACGGCAATTCAACTCTTAAACATTTTATATTTAAAGATGAGTTTATTCACAAACTGGAAAAAGTCAGAGATTATAGTCATAGCGCCAATGTTTGATAAGGTCTATCATAAAAAAAAATCCTAATTCAAGAATTATCCAAAGTTTGAGGGTTCACGATTTTGTCACAAAGTATGTCCACTGGTGGTAGAGCGAGGAACATCGATCCCCAGCACCCAGGGTTAAATATCGACAATAAATAATAGAAATTTGTTTTGTGATAATACCGCAACCTTTCGGGTGCATGCATATTAAGCTGAATATCTGCAATGCATGTCCATTGTAACTACTAATCCTGGTCCTAAGAATACCCAAACTGCCAAGGGTTAAGTACCGTTTGCATCTAGAGTTTCATTGAATATTGTACTTATAGGTTAAACACATAACCAGCTGTTTCAAGTTAATTAATTTCAGTTCCATTGGCTGTATACTACAGTGCCTTATCAATAAGGCCACACTAGTGCGGCCTTGTTTATATCCTATGCGATCCAGCATCTGGTAAATAAAAATTATTTGGTTTTTAAAATTCTGGTAATGTATCGTACTATGCAAATGCAAAAATACAGTGTATTTTAAACTGCCAACTTATCACAACCTCCATAACAAACTATGCCATTGATTCCCCAATGATTAAATTAGCCATATCCCACCAAAAAACGACCAAATTTTAAGTCCAATAAACATCAGAAATCAGTTCGGACCTCCCTTTAACGCAATCGAACAACAAGATTGTGCTGAATTTTTCATTCAACTAATAAACATTGTATCAACCCCTTGAATTTCATTTCAAATATATGCTAAAAATTACGACAACATGTTCAAACTGCAACCACAATGTGGATGTAAATGCGAGTAACTTTATTTTTCCAATTTCAATTCCTCACAACACTAAAAAAGCAAATTTGAAGAATTATTCAACCGTCAGTGTGAAAAATGGCAACCAATTGTGGACTCAAAGTGTACCTATTGTTGCAACCGCAACTAGTTACAAAATACCCACGTCGCAGCAAACCTGCATACTCAGCGAATTTCCAATTACAAAATATCCAGTAATTAATCCATTAGGCTATTAAAAAAAGAAAAATAAACAAGTGATATATTTATATATTAAAATTATAGCTATTATAGCTTGTTTTACAAACCCTTTGTAAAAAAATATTGGTAAATGACTTAGCGACAAAACACAAAAATTTCATATAATTAAGTAGGCAAGAATGTTTATTTTTTAAATTATATATATTAACATAACATTGTTTAAAAACCAAAATTCTAATCAATAAATTGATAAACTGAGAAATTACTAAAAGCGATTCCTTGAAAAGCTCAGTAGAGAGTAAATGGGAAATTGACTAAGCCAACATTCTGCTGCCCTATTACTATAAAAACAGGGGAAAAATGAGAACTCGGAGACCTATGGACTTAGAGGAATGATTTAAAATAACAAATTGTTTGTTTTTCGAGCTAAATCCAATGGTGCAAACAATAATTGGATAAATATAATTTTTCAATTTGAAAAACTCAAAAAACCCATTTTTGGGGGGTAAAATCGAGCCTTTACCCCACTTAGGATATATCGATCTGGCTGGTTTACGAACTCGTCCAAGAGAATCTAGTTTTACATGTCTGTACCAAATTTTGTTGCGATCGGAGGATATTTACGAGAGTTATCGTGCTTACAGACACTCAAAAAATGAAAATTCTATTTCCCATATAAACCCATGTTAAATTTTGAAACAAATCATGATTTATAATGGAAAAATGCGTTTTAACAATAAACTCACTTCATATCCAGAAAGTACACATTAAAAGCTGACAAATAATATAAATATTAATATGATTGCTGAGGTTACCCTGAACGGATATTTTTTTGTCCATTCTGTTCTGTTAAAACGACGGCAATAGCTTATTTCTAAGGAAATTCGCTAAAACAATAATTTCGAGCTAAAGTAACTATTTGATTTTTCAATTACAACTTCGGAATTCATTCAACATGAAAATTACAAATCTTCTCATACCAGGGCTCAAAATACAGAAATTAAAATAATTGGAAACACATTCAAAGTGAAGCATGCTATATTAAATTTAGGAGAAACTACAAAATGTGGTTATTATATTTCACTAGTGGCTTGAAGGGACAAAACGCCCCTAATAAGAAGACATTTAAACGATCCTCAGTTAATATATAGTACCTGATGGACCGAGCCTTGCTCGGTGTTATTTCATATTTACCAGTTCATCCAGTTACTATAAAATATTTCGATGTCATAAAACTGATAAATATAAACCTTTTTTATTGCTCCATGGACTCTTCATCCCATTTGCTGTATTTTCCCTTGATGGCTGTAGATACCAAACAGCTGTTATGATTACTTCATTTGTTTACACTTTCCTTGTTTATTTTCGTTGCTATCACGGCAACCCATAAGGCCAATGTTAAAATTTTACAACTTTAAAATTCGATTTATTGCGTTATTAGATTTTCTCTGGCCAAGTAATCTGCATAAAAGACGTTTTTGAGTCGGATTACAGACTTTGAAGGAAATTATCGGAGCCGTTTTTGAGTTAATTGTGCAAGCAAGCAAACAAGCATACAAGCACAATAACATTACTCATATAAGAGTATAGGATAGGATACGCCTAGGACGAAATACCCTCATAGCAAACTGGCTTTTAAATCTACTATTTGTTAGATATAGCTCATGGTTTTCAATCAAATTTCAGCATCACATGTTTTATGTAAACAAAGCTGTCGTTTTTAGATCCCAGTGCAGATATTTTACGTTATTTCTTGTTTTCTGGAAAATTTCAAGCAATTTCAGTATCTTTCCCGCCATCACGGTAGAGGTACCTTTAATTTGAGCCTACTCCCATCTTTCTACGACTTGCCAAATCTTTCTAAATCTTTCTTTGTACCTAAATATCAAGAAGTGACTATATGGCGCAAAGAATGTTTACGTAATATTATTTTTAAAAGACCGCCTAAAACATCTGTGAGAACAACTAGAATACATCGGTTATTGCATTCACACTAAATACTGTCTATATTAAATATTTATTTATTTTATTTATATATAGATTTACTTTAAATGTTATATTTTACTACATTTATCTATTAAAAAAACAGTGATATCATACCCAAAAACACAAAGTGTTGAAGGGTCGCCAAGCCCTAAAAATATGTGATATCAAAGTGCATACCAAGTCAATTTAATTTCCTGTAGTCCAACAATGTTCATTAGAATGCATAATTAAATTTGTTTGAATGCTATTGTTCTGAATACTGATTATAATTCTTCTACATATACTTGGCCAGCAGCTTATGAATTTATATATTTATGTTAAAAGTCTTCTATGTAGGTCACTTTGGAAAATACAAACGTATAACTAATTTAGCGTCTGTTAAGCTGCTGGCCAAGTACATGTAGAAGAATTATAATCAGTATTCAGAACAATAGCATTCAAACAAATTTAATTATGTATTCTAATGAACATTGTTGGGCTACAGGAAATTAAATTGACTTGGTATGCACTTTGATATCACATATTTTTAGGGCTTGGCGACCCTTCAACACTTTGTGTTTTTGGGTATGATTTAATTAACGTGCGATGCTTGGACTCTTTTGAAATATCTCGAAAGTTATACATTATGCTTTTGACCGCATGTTAACGTTTCTTAACAACCAAATAAACATTTTACGAATCGTAAATCCTCCTTTCAGTTCAACCTGCTTTAAAATTTTTTGAGATCGTATTTCTCTATTCCCAGTGCCGTTTTTAAAGTCATCTGACAAAGTCGTATTTTGTTTAATCCGGATCGAAAAATCACAACTTATCTATAAACATATTTCTTGTTAGAACATACAGGACAGGATATCTTTGCTATACCTTATTCAACAGCTCAGGTTTTCAGATTGTATTAAATTGTTCTTGCCGAACACCTACTTACACTACTTTTACACCTTACGTCACAAATTACTCATATTTAAGAATATACTTTATAGAAGAGCGTATGAAGAGACTGTCAATAAACACCACCTACGTTCACAGATGTGTCGGATGACGGAGGTTAACATAGCAGGCAGTTTGGGCCCTAATGATGCCAATGCAGCCGATGACCGCGTTGGAATGCGGGTAAAACTTAAACAGCTGTTTGAGCGAACGGCTGCATGCTGAATGGGTCGGAGAAGAGGCGTGGACCTGACAGCGGATCGGTAGTGGCGGCATTGGGAATCATGACGCGTTTCCATAAAAAGAAAGCGAAATTGTGGAAAACTTTAATATTAATATGTCAGCGATAATTTTTATATTAGAAATTATAACGACAATATTCGAGCATTGTTGACTTGCATAGTTTGATCAATGATCAAAGTCTTTGTCACAAAAAGAAACATAGCAGAGCAACAGATCCTCCCTTTTTAAGTGCGGTAACATTTTGCATATTCGATTTTTTACCATTAAAGTTGTAGATCAACCACAAAAATACCCAGAATGATGGGTGTTATCACTGGGTTATGTAACAGTTTATTTTTCTTTCGATAAAATAAATTTGAACGAATAATTATTGTTGGGAATAGTAAAAACAACAGAAATAAAAACATTGGTTCAAAAATATCCCATCTTATGCATTACCGCGTTACAGATACTCACATTTCTGAATTTTAGGCCTAACGTTTTTGTGATTTACCGGGTAAACCTTGGGATCTCTTGATCTAATTACAATTACATAGTTTAAGGCAAAAAACTCCAAAGTTATTTCTTATAAAAATTTTACTTTGCACGATACGCACGTTGCGAGGAGAAACCGAGTTATAACCACTCTACAATAGTTTCCCACAATCCCAACTTGGGAGTTCGCCTTGGATCGCGGCGGGTTTCCTTGTAGGCCCCTCACTGCATCTGCCGCCCACGCGCCGGTCGAACACCGTCATACACCCGGGATATTACAGCTCTCCGGCTCTGGGGGTGGATAATCCCAGGTATCACATCCTGCCTGGCTGCTTCGCTACTTCGTCTGTAATCTACAATTTTCCGCTACCTTAAACGGCTTAAACGGTTTGGTTTTCGGAAAAGATAAAAAATGGGAAAATGAACGATGACGGGTCTTTGTTGATGAAATTGATATTAGTCGACTGAAAAATGTTTTTTGTTGGTACAAATGGTACAATACGATTTTTTACTAATTCCAATTGGTAGGGCTTTCTTCAAGTATGAAATAAATAACATGAACATCATTCGTCATTTGTCTCTTGACGCCCAGTTAACTTAAGGTCGTTAAATTATTTTCTCACCTCTCTGTAACTGTAATTAATTGCCTAAGAGCAATTAAATTTTACCCTAAAGCAATTGCTGATAAATTGTATTCATTTTGGTGGCGGCAAGTAAGAGATCGAATTCTTGGTTTCTGATTTAACAAAGAAAACGTTATTCACCTCATATCCGGCAGTCCATCGGCGCTGACTCAGGAATGTAAACAAACTATTATCTACAAGCTTTTAGTGGATTCTGTAAAACAGTAAGTAAAGTTAAGACGGTGACACACTATCACACATTTCCCCGAACAAGACATCACACCACACATCACACAGGACAAAAGGGAGGATGTGTGATGGTGTGTCAGGGGTCCGCGCATCATACAAGACATCACACCACACATCGTCGCGAGCGCTCTGGAGGCGGTTTTTAGGCGAAAGATCAAAGAAATGTCTGGTACGGTGTCTTGTATGATGTGTGATAGTGTGTCAGGGCACTCTTTCCATAAGAGTTAAAGATCTTATGGAAATGCTGTAACGGGTACGGATTAGTTCCCACTTGCGCCGTAGTGTAGCGTGAGCGTCGCAGAATCTGTTCTACATTCGCTATCTTAACTGGAGAAGTCCTTATCTTATCTCGACGCCAGATGTCATATCATTGACAATACACCTTGACAATTATTAGAATATATATAATCAATGGTCATATATACAAACACCATTTGGTCTTGACCTAGGTACCTACAGACAGAGAGCTTTTCTGTCAACCACGGTAACCTACTCATTGGATAGTAAGGTGACCATACGTCCCATTTTGAACGGGACAGGCCCGTTTTCGTTTTTTAGCGACGTGTCCCGTTGAATCGAAGAAATCGCTTGGGACGACCATTTGTCCCGTTTTGGCATATTTTATGCAAAAATATTCTTTTAAAATATTCTTTAAATGTCATCGACTATTAAATAAAGTTTTCTTCAACTCTTTTGTAAATAGTTTTGTATTTTTTTCTTTAAATTGGTATAAATTGATAGTTCAAATTACAAAACTCGTTTGAAAAATAAAATCTTCTTATATTGAAATTAATTATCCTATATCCTTCCTATATTATATACTCTTATATGAGCAATGTTATCGTCCGGCCGTGCGTGTGTCTCTTTTGCTCCACGGTTAAGGGTCATTTTGGAAACATCGCTTTTGCTCCACGGGTCAGCAGGTAGATTTCAGAGCCGCCCAAAACATCGCTTTTGCTCCACGAGAGAGGGGCCTGCGCTTCCTCTACCCCCAAATTCTCTCTTTCGCTCACCTCCAAGCTCCAAGTTCTTTCTTGAATACTGCCATCTAAACTTAATACGCAACTTTTCTTTTTTGCCTCAACAAATATATTTATAATTGAAAGAATGTTAAACTACTTCAATTGTAACAGTAACGATAAGTAAACAATATTGTTTAAAAGTAATACCTTACAAAATGAAATAGTATTACTATGTCTTATCCATCTTTCATGTTATGTTATACAATAAATCACAATTGGAAACAGAGAAGCTTTCTAGCACAACATCAAGCTTTTATAGGCATGAACATGAGATTAAACATCACTACAATAGATTTATTGTAGATTTATTCAAACGTACCGTTTTTTATTAACCATGTAGCTTTAAAATAATGTGACCTTGAACCTTCAATTGATTTCAACTTTACTTTTTTTAGGTGCCAATGTTGGTCCCAAAACAGCTTTATTAATATAAAACAGAGTAACACCAGATCGAGAAGGATGACTGGGTACTATACTAGGAAGGAAGACTTCACTATACTGAGGTTGAATTTAGTGAATTTACGTTATTTAAATAGTGTTTGATGCCCGCCGAAAATATAGTCTTATAATCGTTGTTTTTCTGCTCTATGCTCATGCCTAAAATCTTTATCTTTCGTCAAAAGGCTTCTCTGTTTCTAATAGTAAATTATTGTAAAAAATAAATTAAATGTTGTTACGTATTAAATATAAACACATTTTATTATATAAGTTAGTTCTTTTACACAATATCGTTTACTTGCGCTTAGCCTACTCTTACAATTGAACTAGTTTAACATTCTTTCAAAAATAAATATTTTTGATTAGGCAAAACAAAGTAAAGTTGTAGTATTACGTTTAAATAACAGTTATCAAGTAAGAACCTGAAGGTGAGGCAAAGAAAGAACGTGGGGACGACGAGGGAACGGAGGTCCCTATCTCGTGGAGCAAAAGCGATATTTCCAAAATGACCCTTAACCGTGGAGCAAAAGCGATGCAGCCCCGGCCGTGCGTGCTTGCTTGTATGTTTGCTTGCACAATTATCTCTAAAACGGCTCCGAGGATTTCCTTCAAAGTCTGGAAATAAGTAATTTATGGCTCAAAAACGTCTTTTATGCAGATAACTTGGCCAGAGAAAATCTATTAACGTAATAAATCGAATTTTAAAGTTGTAAAAATTTAACATTGGCTTATGGGTCGCCGTGATAGCAACGAAAATAAACAAGAAAAGTGTAAACAAATGAAGTAATCATAACAGCTGTTTGGAATCTACAGTCATCAAGGGAAAACACAGCAAATGGGATGAAGAGTCCATAGATCAATTAAAAAGGTTTCTATTTATCAATTTTATGACATTGAGATATTTTATAGTAACTGGATGAACTGGTAAACATGAAATAACACCGAGCAAGGCTCGGTCCACCAGGTACTAAAAAATAAAACGAAACAAAGGAAGAACAAAATATTTAAATACTTGTATATTTATTTACGGATACATTGCTTAGCGAAAATTCAAATTCAAATTAATTTTAATTGCTATTATAACATTTTAAAGTTGGAAGCAATGTCAATTTTGCAATAATTTGGACTGGAATACATTCTAAAAAAATATTAAGTAAACTAAAATTAAAATTAAGACAACCTAGTTTAACCTAGTTTTCTCCTCTGTAAGATAATAATGATAATATAAATATATAAAAATGAGAATATGATTGATGATAAGTATTTGAGTTCGAGTTGGAGACCCAGCATGGCAGTTTAACTTAACTTACACAGCTTCGACCATCAGCTGACACCGGCGGTTGAAAGAATAGTTGTGAAGTTAACTTAAATCTGTCTAGTATGTTGTACATTTGTCCATGAAAGAATGTGTGGCGTGTTGAAAATATTGTCCAATACCTGATGTTTCCAATTGTACATTTATTATTTAAATGAAATAAATCTTGAAATCTGTATGTTAAAAATCTCCAGTCTTTGCCAAATCTAAGCTCGTAAATTTAAGCGCAGTGTTTGTAGTTGAAAAGCAATCTTTTAAATCCATCGAAACGAACCAGTTTACAAAATTCTTGGGTGAATTGCATATCAGTACACCCAAATTAAATTATGTACAATAACTATTTATTCATAACTTTCTGCTGCAAGATCTGAACAATTTTGGATATTCTGAAATTGTTCTAGCAGAAATAGATTTTCCCACTAACTTTGTGCTTCGATTGTAAAAAAATTGAAAATAATTGTACATGCACAAATATAATTTTTAAAATTTTAAATTAAATAATTTTTAATTAACCAATTAGGTGGTTAATTTTTAACCACCTGCAAAAATAAATTGTGATTGGTTAAAGATCAATAATTCGGACCAAGTGGTTCTGCCGTTGGCCGCTTGTGGCGCGTAGATCGCGTCGTCGCGTCGGTGAGTTACTTCGCCGCGCCACCGCCAGAATGCGACACTGGCCCTCGTTGAAAGATCGTAATAAAACTATTCATTTATAAATAAATAAAACAAAATAAAATAGTTGGTTTAGTAATTTTTACACAAGTTAGTCAAAGAAATGATCAAATCTGCTTCTTATACTCATTTAACGAAATGCGATATGGCGATTTAAAAGTTAGTTTCTCGGATTTTGTTAAATGTTTTGTACGGTAAGGTGACCGCAACCCGTGTCCTTAGATCAACGTCTTTGGAACAACAGCAAACTCAATTGAATATTATTTTAAAATTCGATCGCCATTAGTTTTTACATAGACTTGGGCCTCGGTTTAATAAATCTTTACATTTCCTCAAAATGTAATTATGGGTAGAGGTCGAGGTGTATGGGAGCAGGTATGTTCCGATACCGATTTGGTATCGAATCAGTTTTGAATGAAAAGTATTGATTCCCCGATGTTGTCGGATTCAAAGTATCGATATCGAGAGTACCGGTATCGGTATCGGTATTTAAGTTCATATTAAATTAGGTTGTTTTAACTGTTAATAGGGAATGTAAAAACAAATTAATGTTATTTAAGTAACTGGTACAATAAAAATTTTAGTCAATACATCTTATTAGAAAAATTGTTCTCTTAAACTTTTAATTTGCTCATTTATTTTACGTAAAACTCTTTACAAAAATTCATCCTTTGTGTATGCCATGTCCAATTACGATCTTAAAACCTTTACCGGATTATTGAAGATTGCCTATTGTGTATTAGTTTGTAAAAATAGTAGGGTAATAAAAATGACATACTAATTAATTGTGAAACAGTATAATGCTACGGTAAAAAACATAATTTTAATAAAGTATAAATAAAAAAGCAATAAGTAAACATTAAAGCATGGGGGCAAAAAAACACATGGAAGGTTACTTACATTTCTATAATTTGTTTTATATGTTACCTATCTTGTTAATTTTCTCCCCCTGACGTGTTTAATATTTTATATACGATCCAATACTTTTGATCTGATACTCCAAACTTTCTTTCGATACCACAATAATATCGAATGATTCGATACGATACCGATACAGTGAATATCGATAGAAAAGTATCGATACGTACTAGTATCGGAAGTATCGGAACGTTCCTAAGGGGGTAGGGGTGGTGGAATTAATGCATATACTCATGGGTCACGGCTACGTTTTGACGCTACCAGACGTTCCCTGACTACCCGGAAGTAGATGATAGTGATAGGTTACTTTTGTCACCTTTACCTAGGGATGGCAGTATTTTCAAAATATAGATATACAGTATCGCTTTTTCAGTGTCTTTGAACCATTAATATCGATTCATAAATGTTTATAGGGAACAAAATGTCGGTATTTCTGATATATATAAAAAAACTATATTTTTGGAGAAAAAGAACACAATTTAGCAAGTTCAAGGAGGAATTAGCAGAGACAGGTTTAACAAGGAACTCAAGATTTTTCAAAATCTTACTTGAGGAAATTTCTTTGCTCTTAAAAGACAAAATAATATGCTGTCCACATTTTTACCGCCTGAAAACAGCATTAATAATACTAAGCTCATTAAAATTTACCTTCAAAACCCTTTTTTCACGAGGCGATGTGTATCGGAAAAGGAGTATTGATTCACCGATAATATCGGAACCAAAATAGCGATATACTTTTTCCAAAATATCGAAACTACAATATCGATACAGTATAGAACCTCACTAATTCGAACCTCGATAGTTCGAAAACCTCTCTAATTTGTATGTTTTGTCTTTTCCCTTGAAAAAACCTCTCTAATATTCGTAAAAAAATACACCGATAATTCGAAATATTTTTGGCACGATGTAGCCTCTAAAATTCGAATGAATGCCTACCCGAGCCTTTAGAATTCGGTTGCAGTAATTCGAAATATAGTCTCTAAAATTCGAAGTCAACCTCCACAATTCAAACTGAGACCACCGTAAGCCTCTGAATTTCGAATTGAGTGCCAAAAACAAGCCCGTTGAAACATGAACAGATGCGTATCCAGTTCGCTAATTTTATTAAAGATACCCCCGTTGCAGCAGACCTTCATACTCAGCGAATTTCAAGTGCAAAACAACATTTTTCAATCCAACATAGCGAGATTTGACATGTTTTTGTAAGCTCCATAAGAATAACATGGGGAATGAGTATGCAGGTTTGCTGCTACAGGTATGTTTAAACTGGTTGGTTTTAATTCAATATTTTGTAGATCTGAACTAGAAGAAGCCATTTACCAAGTTTTATCAAGATATGTTGAGAAATAAGCGAAATATAGAATTTTACTTATTTCCCATAAGGTTAACATTGAGACAACCTACTGCGTTTACCACTTTCAATGTCTCGGTAACCAATGGACATAGAACAGTGATTCAAAATACTAAATTGTTTGTTTTTTTGAGCTGAATTCAATGGTGCCAACTAAAATTCGATACATTTTATTTTCCTATGTAAAACACTCAAAAAACCCATTTTTGGGGGTTTATCCCCCTTTACCCCCCCTTCCGGTGGTCCGATCGGGCTGGTTCACGAACTCGTCCGAGTGATTACCAAATTACACGTCTGTACCAAATTTCATTAAGATCGGACCATATTTACGGCCGCTATCGTGTTAACAGACACACACACATATATATATATATAGATATATATATATATATATAAATTCGAACGAATAGTGTTTTTTGCTTCTGGTGACCCCAAAATGAAAAATTAACATGGTCTCGGACTTAGGTCTTACCATGAGTACTACCGTAATAGCTTATTCCTTTAAGGAAATTCGCTAAAAACTAGCATCTATGATAAATAAAGTTGTGCCTCCATAATTCCAATACAAGCAATGAAATATTATTTTAATACATAAATATATTTTTTATTTACATTTCTTCTTTTCGTAATAATGGATTAATATCTGTATATAATTTGTATTTGTAAATTCTCTGAGTATGCAGGTTTGCTGCGACGGGGGTATTTCTTACTAAATTGCCGTTTGCATCCCAGACGTATCTAAGTTTTTATTTGTAGTTGGGGGAAGTGGTTCTTATTAAGCCAAGGTCAATGCTTAGGTTAAAGCAAATGACGTTCGGCTTTTCATATAATACATCAGGAATAAAACATGGCGCAGTCTTTTATATGACGCTAGTGCTCGGTATCGAACATCGATGTTTGGAGGTCGATGTTTTGGTATCGATGTGTTTTAAATGGAATTTTAAGATAGATTTTGTCTTCTATCTTTCGACCTCTGAATATGGATAGGCCCCTTCAGTATTAAATGCAGTACACCTCGGATTATCCGGATTAATCTGGCGGAACACCGATCCGGATAACAAAAAATCCGGATAATCCGAGGTCGTTACAATATCGCCGAAATAGCGAACGCGTATCTTAACCCTTGCTAAATTAATGCTGCAAACGGTATGTCAAGACTGTACAACAGTCTTTCAAACTTGTTCCTCAAACAATTTTTCTAACTGCGCTCGATTCTTTTGCTAGTCACGTGCCGTATTGACCCAACACCTATATAGGTAGTTCCTTAGCTAATTTTTACCTGATTTTCCCACGTCAAGTCTTTTGATAGGATTCAGCTGTGTTCTAAAGTTAAAAAAACACTTTCTTTTTACAACCACTCACTTTGAAACTGAACATCAGTTCACACAAAGAGTTCACGACTATAAACATAATATAGCCTAAAATAACAGTAATAAACTAACTAGCAAAACTGCCGTAGGCAACGCCTTTGTTGATTGCTGCTATAGTGCCCCAAGTAGCAAATCAAAAAACTACGTTCACGAAAATGCTCTATTATAATGTACAGTACTGTTTAGGCAATGTGGCTCCGTCAATTATTGCGTTTCTAAATGCGAACAATAATGCATTGCATTTGCATTTTACTTTTAGAAGGCGCATTTCAAACGTGAACTCGCTAAAATCACGTTTTTGCCGTGATTTCAATTTTTTAATTTCTCGGACGGACCGGTCCGGATAATCCGGGATCTGGATAAAGTGGGGTCCGGATAATCCGAGGTTTACTGTATGCCTAATGTTAAATTTCCATTTTGATTTCAGATACGGAATAATAATAAGCCCAATAATAATATAATAACATTTATCTGTCAAAATAGTTAAAACTTTGTAATTGCTTTTTACAATATAAAATTTATTGATAAAAACTAAATCCTCGTTTCTTAGTCAAAATGGATTACACTGAACTATCATATATATAATATGAAATAGGGTATTTATTTTTTATTGTACTAGAATATTGAATACCATAGTCAAAGATTTTTTCATCCAACATATACATTTTTGTGAAAATAACGGTATATCAAGATTAGAAAGTTCGATATGATTTAGTTGAAAACATCGACGTTTTTCGCTTAAAAACATAGATGTTTTTGCAACATCGATGGTATTAGTTCGATGTTTATATCGATGGTGAACTATCGATGTCCGAACACTATTGCATGATTGAAAGTATTACTGTTTCCACCCGAGCGAAGCTCGGTCACCGGTCTGACACTTAAATGGAGCCAAGTGGTAAGCTTATTGGAGTGGGTTAGTTCGAAGCACTTTAGTTAGATGTCGTTGTAAAAACATGGTTTTCTTCTTCTTCACTGAATCAGCCAATCAAAACCACGATAACGATCTGCTAACTTCCTATTCCGTTTCCCCTGATTTTCTGTCACGACGCGACGTGTACACAGCCATAACGAGTTGGAATTGAGTGTGGGAAAATACCTAAAGTATGTTTGCAGAAAGTTGTTCTAGTTAAGTTGTCTCGCGAAACAACTTGCACTAGCGGCAAACGTACTTAATCTAAACAAATCGGTAAAGTAATTAAAATTGAAAGTCTAGGAAACAAAACAAAACAACAAAACGAAAATAAAAACAAAGCAGACGACGACGATCGATATGTCGCATCGACGACTATCGATATATCGCATCGATCTTTTTAGTTCATAGCACTTTTATCAGATAGCGCTGCTGTTCCCTTACCACCGAGTTAACATGGAAGTGCCAACTCTTTACGAAGTTCATTATTACTCTATGGCTCGGTCTCCAGATATTATAATTATACTAGCAGTTGCCCGTGGCTTCACTCACGATAAAAATTACAGCTGATCTTACTTCTGCTGTTTGAACTGTCAAATTTTAGTATTCTCAGCTGTTTACATTTCGGTATTTGAATGTTTACATCCTTATAAAATGTAAACATTGAAGCTAAGGACGTTCATGGGGCGTAGCCCGAGGGGATTTTAAGGAAGTGAATAGGCCTATATGTCTCCCAGGTTCAAGATCTACCTGAACCTGGGTGTGAAATTTCAACCCAGTCGGTTCAGTAATTTTCGAGTTCACTTATCCCATACATACATACATACATACAGAAACCACCTATTCTTTGTAATAGTATAGATTTAACTTATTACGATTTTTATGATAATTTTTTTGTAATATCTTCACCTCCTAATCTTTAAGTTGGTGAACATTTAGTTTTTCAACTTATCTACTACAAGTTTAATACGTTAAAAAAAACGGTAAAATATATATAATAGATATATTTTTAATACGGTAAAAAATAATAGAGAATTAATAAAGAATTAATAAACAGAGAATTAGTGATGTATAATCTGTAAAATTTATTACAGTTTGGTTTATGAGTTTTCATCGTTATGTTCTACAGTAGAGTCCCGCAAACCCGGACTTCGATAACCCGGAATTCTGGATAACTCGGAAAGCCTGCCAGAGCAATAAAGGGCATTGAGATTCAAGGCCAGAGCACGGTGTGACACATATAAAACAGTTTTGGTTTTTCTTTAAGTTTTTTAGAACTAATAATGTAGTTCTTGTATTTTTTACTATGCAATAAATAAATGACTTTTTGGAGAAATAACAGAAACTATTCTTATTTTTTCTTATTTTTACTCATTTCCCGATAACTCGGAATTTTCACAAACCCGGACACCGTTCGGTCCACATTAGTCCGGGTTTTGTGGGACTCTACTGTATTTATATTCATTTATTTTGTCTATTAAAATTAATAGGCTGTTGTATAAGTAAATTTGATATATTATACGAAAAAAATACAGGCTATAAATTTTGCGCATTAAAAGAATTGATATAAAAGTTCTGTTTCGAAATTAAATTGTATTGCCCTGTGTACAGTATATACATGGTGTCCGGAAATGATGGTAAAACATTTGATTATATGATAGTAGAGGTAAATATAAGAAAAAGAGTTTATATAAACATAGGTCTTAAAGCGCTTCGTTTCCCGTCTGTGTGTCTGTTGTGATTTTTACATATTTAATCATATCTCACGAACCTCTTGACGTATAACCTTCAAACTTGGTATATGGATGACCACTATTAATAACTATTTTTGTAAGAAGTATATAATTTCTACCTTGTACCATTTCAAAATGGCGACTGTTTTTGTTTTCAAAGATAAATATCTTAAAAACTTAAAATTTTACAAAAATTATACAAGAGACAAAAAAGTTGCAAATTTAATGTAATTAACGCTGATATTAAGATTATGATGATCGGACTACTAATAACGGAGAAATTTTAACTTTTCTGAATAAAACCATTGTTTTTAGGCATACAGCCTGAAGTTTGCATGTTTTTATTCGGAGAATTATAAATTTCACAATTATTTGTGGTCCGATCATTATGATCTTAATATAAGCGTTAATTGGATAAAGTTTAGAAACTTTTTTGTCTCCTGTATAACTTTGCTAAAATTTACGGTTTTTAAGATATACCTTTACAACCAAGTGACCAAGTAACCAATATTTCACTAAGTGTTGAATATGTAAAAATCACAAACAGGCACACAGAAGGAAAACGAAGCACTTTGGGACCTATGTTCATTGTTCATACTGTATGATTTGAATAACAGAAAAATTAATTGATGAGTATGATTAATTTATAGTACATTAATTACTTTCCGTCGTACTTTTCATCTTTTTGGAGTTGCATACATTCAATTGCAGTGAAGCATAACAATAGTTACTTGCGTATAACTACATTAATATTTTTACATTAGTTTATTAGGTAGTCAAAAAAGGTTTATTTGTTCACACCCACTCATCAGTTCAAAACTTTCAATTAATTAGACATATTAAAATCTTTTAAATAAAAAGAAAAGTTTAATTCACGGCTATTCTTTTTAAATAGTCAATTTGCCTAGAAATAATAATCATATGTGTTTTTTTATGTTTTATCTTAAATATGATTTAATTATAACATACAATGGCAGTCAGCGTGTTTTAATTAACCTATACTCAACTATTGAGCGGTCTATCCACCTCTATACTCTATTCCACGTTCACATTTCAGTATAGAATTTCTATAAGCAATGTGTACATTTCAAATGAAAATTTAAATTCTACGAGCCAAATTATACAGGGTTCGGCAAAAGTCTGGAATATATAAAAAAGCTTTTATATTATTTTATTTAGTGTAATGAAACTTTGCAGTTGTGTATCAGTCATAAATAGAAATATTTTCACATGTTTTATTATTTTTTTGCATTGCTAAGGGACGTCCCCCTGGAGGTCTTGAAATTCTTAAATGTAAGCATACCTCGGGTTGTGCCTCATTTTAAAGGTCTTAATTAGTAGATCATAACAGCTCAAACCGCATATCAAAAAGGTAATTCAATTAGAAGTTACAGTTCCTCAAAGATTTTAGTGTAACAAAATTATGTAGAAGCTATTTTATTTATTCCAGAATTTTTTCCGAACCCTGTATAAAAATCAACTGGTAATTTTGTGATCACATGCTTTGGATGCAATAAACAAGTGCAAGCCATAACATAATAACAATCTCCCATGTAGACTGTAAGGTGAATTCGGAAAGTGAAATGAATTGAGTTCAGCCATGAATTAAAGAACGTTGTGCTCAGTTTATCAACAGCTGTTTGCTGTGGAGTGCTGTTATCAATGGGACGTGATAATGATAAGGGAGACTGTGGTGCTCTCTGTGGGAGTCTCTGCGAACTACTACTGTTTAGATACATTCCATCTAAACACAAGCACTCTTCAAGCGTAACATTGTTTTGACCTCTCTCTGTGGTCAGGGTCTATTCTGCCCCGAACGTCGCTCCGTGCGCCGTCGCGTTACCGCGCTCGGAGGAATGTGTGATCCGATGTCTTGTTCGGGGAAATGTGTGGAGCGAAAGATTTATCTCCCTGCGCGTTGTGATGTGTGGTGTGATGTCTTGTTCGGGGAAGTGTGTGTTAGTGTGTCACCGCCTTTATGGTTTCGTTCTGCAAAAAAATTCAGCTACACTGTTCAATGTACTGTTCTTTACCGGTTGTACAATATTTTCGGATTATCTTTTATGCAGCTCATTAAATAAAACGAAACACCTAAGGATTCTAATTTTCTGATTCCACACTAGGCTTGCTAGACCGGACCCCAAAAGCAATCTGGATGACTACGAATTTGATTCAAAGCCTGCGCTATCCCATATTCATCTTTTAGATTATAAATGGCACAAGTACACTCTCGCCGGAACAGGGCGAGAGAGTCTGGGCGAGGACGTTGAAACTCAGCTTTATTATTGGGGAGAGGAAGAACAAGGCATACAGAGAGCACCACGTACACTCTCGAACTCGCCTGGGCTCGCCCTAGGTTGCGAGCGTGTACTTGTGCCGTGACAGTTTTATAGTTTCGAATGAATGTGCGTGCTATCAACAATGCTATTGGACTGTCACGACATTCGAGATATCAGCTGTTCGTTCGACGGTTGTTTGTTGAATTTGTTGGCAACGTGACTTCCGATATCCGTTTTCCGTTATTTGTTGAACACGCTTCTGAATTCGTGATACATCTCAATAAACACGTTTCAAAAGGAAAATTATTAGTTTTCTTTTCTTTTGATTACTTCAATTACTTATGTGTTTGGAATTCAGTGTTGGCGATGGTGAGTCATTGTTTTGATTTTTGCAGCCACTTGCCATCACTTATTATGAAAAACAAGTTTATGGACGTTTTGGGGTTTAACATACCCAGCCAGGAGGATGTGGAAAACAGCTAAAACAGAGAAGTGTAAAAGTTGCCAGAAACTCTAAATTTCCGAAACAATAAAAAGTACTTAAGAATACACATAAGTCAAAAATTCACCAAATCAGAAGAGGGACACATACACACTCAAAGTAGAGCAAATACTGAGCAAAACCAGATCCTCCTGATGGCAGGGCCGGATTTAGGGCTTTTGGGCCCCAAGGCAAGGCTCCAGTGGTGTGGGCCCCCCGGGCCATAGTGCCCAATCGTCCGTTTTTAGGAGGACAAGTCCTCCTTTTTAACCATTGTCATCAGTCCTTCCCGACTTGTCGGTCGCATTGCGGCATACAGCAGCTAACAGGTATATTTCTCGGTCGTTTTGCGACCGACAAGTCTCTCGCTCTTTTGTCAAATCTACTGACCACACTGCGGCCGGGAAATCTATAGCTGGTCGTTTATAGCGCACCTGGCAAATCTGTCGGTCGAATCGTGGCTGTCAAATCGCGGTCCTAGGTCATAATACCGCGGCTGGCAAATCTCTCGGTCATCTTGCGATCGGAAAATTGAGCAGTCTTTTCGTGGCCAGCGATTTTCTCGGTCGCATTGCGGTTGGTAAACCTTTTGACATATCGCGGCCGGTAAATCTGTCAGTCGCGTTGCGGCCGTCTGAACTTTACATCAAAGAATAGTGCTCAAGTGTTCGATTCAAAAGCTACATTACTGATTTTACTGGTCGGGGTTGTTTAATGGTCTGGAAAAGTAAGAATAAAGTTGGAAATGAATATGTGAAATCTGGTGGACACCCTGCTTTAAGTTTACAGCAGCTAGCAGATTTCTCGGTCACATTATGGCAATAACAAACAGCTCTTGGCTAGGCAACGCTATATCGTAACCTGCGAACATTGGTCGGTAAATCTCTCCTCAGACCTTACACGGCCGTCATATATTTGGCAAAGATTTTTAAACAAAATAGTGTCTAACACATTTTATAGAGGAGGGGGGTTAAAATTAAGCAGAGGTCTGAAAATCTTGCCCCCCATTAAAATTGCTGAATTTACTCCCATGAATATTATTATCCGGTCATGTTGTCCGTATGGCCTGTGGTGGAACCAAAACTTGTGTCTTCAATCGTAGACTTATATCCGGTTCTGCAAGCTCTACTAGCCTATTGGGTAAAATATGGCTTGTAAATGAGGTGTGAGGAATATAATTCTTCTCCTACTTGGCTAACATTAATTTTGTCCTTGCTGCACGTACGCAACATCTGACCTACAGTGAAGTTGATGTCATGATACTTTTCCTTATGATGGAAATATGTTATTTTCTATTGTCTTTTAAAAACTTCTATATTATAGGCTATCAAAATCATTATGTAGATAAATTCAACTGACTTTTGCTAACCCTGCATTCTGTGGTATAACTATGTAATATTTGAAATCCTTGCCATATGTTTTGCTACAAACAAATGAGAATCGGAATAACTTCACAGGTTTTTCAACAGATAGTAGCACTTTTGCTGAAATTTTGAAAGCCTTCTGTACGAAGGCCTTTTATTTGATATTTTCCAAACCAACAAAAGACACATTTAGAGAATATGTGTAGAGTAGAACACACCAAATATGTGTAGAAAGATCAATATCTAGGGGTCGATTTGCTCTGTACAAAATCCCAGAATGTCTTTTAATAATATAGAAGATAGATTTTTTAAATATATTTCCTTTTACTGTGTGCAATATGATGTGATGTAGAACATTAGGATTTGATCAAATATTTGTATTTGTCATATCAATAAATTATTTGTTTATTTTGAGTTTAAATTTGTCTTTTGTTATATCATAGACTTGGAAGAATACAATCTAATTCTTACTCTAAAATTAGAATAGGACTTTCTCCCTTGCCTAACGTTATATATTACAATTTTTGGAATAAGATAAATGGGGGGGTAATGACACGTAATTTTTAGGGGGGGGGGTTAGTGTCGCTGTTACAGTCCTGTTACAAGGGGCAGAGGGGGGTGTCTAAAAATGCATATTTTGGCTTTACATAATTTATGAATGGCCCCTAAGGGAGTGATGTTAAATTAACATGACACTTTATGCTTAACCGGTCATTCACTGGTGCACTCACCCTAGTTCATTTTCTGAATTAAAGTCCTGTCAACATAATTTATTTAAAAATAAGTTGTAAATAAAATGGAGAAAAATTATTTGTTAATAACAAAATGTTGATTGTACAAATTTAATTTATAATAATACAGAGTTCAGAAAACATAATCGACATAGGTCGATTTATTAATAAATACCATTTTCATTATTGTTTGGTAATCGACAACAAGTAGCCAATAAAATTAAACCTAAGCAACTTTGTTTTTGTAACTTAATCAAAAATAAAATAAATTTCCTTGGTCTACCACTATAACAGTTTGTATCACTCCTCGACATTACATCACTAATATTCCTGATTTTCTTTTAATATTGACTGAAAATTAAGTGGTTCAAATATCCCATTACATGATCAAATCACTTTTAAACATGACAAAACGATGGTAACCGTACGTTGTATGCATCGGTTATATTTCCAAATTATGATTTGTTAGTTAATGATCTTTGATAAGGTAGATGTGTTTGTAATCACAAAACGATAAATTCGGAAAACAAATATAAAAATCTACAATAATGACATTATTAAAAAAAACTTTAAGTGAAGTTTTAACTGATTCCTAGAGGAAGCCAAACTAGTAACAAGAACTCCATAAAAAGCAGAAATATGCAGTTTTGATGTGTATCACTGAACTGAGAGCAAAGGCACTAGGCAGGGACAAAAAAGTAAGTTACTAATAAAAATGTGGCGGAGCTTTGAAAAATTTCTTGTCTAATCTAACGTGAATAAATGGTATCAGCAAACTGACACATACTTTCTCCCTTAAAGCAATAAGAAAATCCACAATAAAATACATTTACAATCATCCCACGAATACATACCAAATATTATCGAAATCGGTTGGCAATTAACGGAAATATCGGTTTTTGAATATTTTTTACCGCCAAACGAAAATATCAATTACCTCTGCAACTAGTTGGCGTAGACTAATAATTCAAAATACTGGATTATTAATCTGTTCAAACCAAATATGAGTCATCCATTTGCAAAACCACCTAAGTATCATTTTTGTTGAAATTGAGTTGAGGGCGCCATTTTGTTCAGCAACATAAACTATTAAAATGTAGAGGCCAATGTACTATATTTTCTATACAATGTACACTGTAATGGCATTGAAGACTTAGACGATGAGCGATATTCTACTTTGACTACTGACAAATTTGCCCAATGTTAAAAATTGGAAATGTTGAATCCTCTTACAGTACGCTGATAACCAGCATGATGACTGTACCCTTGACAATACACCTGTAGTGGATAATCAATGACTATACTAACTTAAATTATGGAGGAATTAATCTTCCAGTACCGTACGCAATTAATTGTCGGATAGATTATCGTAACTTTCTTCATTCAAAAATATGCCCTAATCCTTCAATCCTATAAATTGAGCTGTCTTTGGGATATTGGGATGATACTTTTCTCTAAAACCGTTTCTTAGGGCCTAGATATCGCAAGCAAACAAACCGGCAAAGAAATATTTGCATTGTAAACATCCGAGCAGATGGCCTAGTTCATGATTTCAACAGTGAATGACTAGTAGAAAAATGTTATCCACATTTGTTATATTTAACAGCCATCAGTAGGCCTAGGCCATGCCTGGCCTAAATTTTATACTTATATAATTTGGAACGTTGGACCGGACGTGTTTATGTTGAGACGACAACGGTTAAAGAGCCAATCGGTTTACGATATTCAGTTTATACTACAACGATCGATATATAACCGAATGCCTACCTTTTCGTAGTGAACCCAACGCTATCCGAGTAAAACAGTTTCAACTCCGAGTGACTTTAAAGTTAACAGCTACGGTAATAACGCATTCCCTAAAATGTTAATTAATACTATCTTCATCGTCTCACCTATCATCGTTCTGTCCATGATTATTAGAGCAAGCAGTTCCGACAACGGCCGCATGTAGCGCGACGCTCGAGTCGGTGTTTTTACTTCGCACTTGCACCACCAGAATGCGAAGCGTGTATCAGTACTGGTTCGATACATTTTTTAGTATATAAAATATAAAAATGAGTTGACTTTAACATCTTTTAGTAGTTTTGTAATTTTGACACAATATACTAGCATGTTCGAAATAAATTTTTACCAGAAAACAACAAATTAAGTGCTGTTAATGGTTTATGCAATAATACGTTCTCACTTGTTCTTAACTGTAACAACCAAAAGGGTTGCTCTACCCCGAAAGAGCTCTGCAGTTGCTTCTTCCATTCCTATACATTAATTACCATATTTTGAAAAGTCGCGAGTCGATTCTCTAACCTGAGTTCGATGAGCGGCTTAATTAACATTCCACCACTCACTCATTCACTTGCTATATTACCAATGTTTAAAAATATAGAATCAACAAAATATTATATGTTATCTGTGTGGAATGGACAAAGCTATCTTGGATGGGTAGATAACATTTCATTTGCTTGAGGCTTGAGGTCTATAATTTATTGGTTATTCATTCAATAAAAACATTTTACCAATTTTGCTTTGTAGAGAAGCTAAGATAGAGAAGAAAAGCTAGAGACAACACCAGAAGTCCGACTTTCATGAAATTTTGCATGCAGGTATAAAACCATGATACCTTCAGGCGTTTTTCATTTTTTCATTTTTGATTTTTAAGGTTATTTACACCATGAAAACCCATAAAAAACGACAAAAATCCTAATTCCTCCAAAACGACTCTAACGATTTTGATGAAAATTTTATGGCTTCTTAGCGATTAAGATGACAAACAAAATGACACCACCCGTATGTCTATAAAAATTCAGGTTCAGAGGTCATGGTGGTTTAAGTGTTAAAAAATAATATTTTTCAAATTTCACAAAATCTGTAACTTCTAAAGAAAACATACTTGCCACCATTAAATTTGGATTGAAAAAATAAATCATCCAGTATTTTGAATTATTAGTTTACGTCAACTGGTTGCAGAGATAACTGAATTTTCATTTTGGCGGTAAACGCATTACGTTGTCCAATGTTACTCTTATGGCAAATATTTAATAATTAATATCTCCGTTATTTACTAACCGATTTTTAATAAAATTCGGTATGTATTAATGAGATGATTAATTGTTTATTTGTTTTATTACGTTATATAAGTTTTCAGATTTTAAATTACTTTAATGGAGAAAGTATGTGTCAGTTTCCTGATACCATTTATTTCCAAGCCTCCCATCACAGACCTCCCGTGGGGACACGATAGGCAGTGACGTTCGCAGGATTTATTTTCAGGGGGGTATACACCGGGAGGCCGGGGGGTATGGAATACCCCCCAGCGGGAGGGGGGTCCGGGGGACTTCCCCCGGGAAATTTTTTATAAATTAAAACTGCAAATTTGCTTTTGAGGCAGTCTAGAGGGATAACAACAAACAGAATAACTTCTGAAATTTGAACTAATTTGAGGCTGATCTAAGATTAGATTCTAAAAATTTTAGTTCACATTGGAATTTTAGCAAAATATTTTTTAACACAATAAAAGAAATAGCATATTTATACATTAGGCCTAACACTAAACACTAAAGGACTAATGAGAAAGTATTCAAGAATTATACGTTGTTAACCTTAGTAAAAAGGTTTTTCTGTTAATTTCAAAGTAAAAACTATCCTATATCTCACACTCTCATTTATTGCACGCCTCGGACCTTCCGGACCTGAATATCCGGATCCTGTATTATCCGAGCGAGGCTGGTAAACAGAATTAGAAAATGCTATTTTCTCACTTGTGCGGTTCCAGAACGCAACCGCAAAGCGATAATGTACACGTAAGCATCATAGACTTATCAAATCTGCCTAGATTTGACCGTCAAATGAAAGTTTAAAAGTTAACATTAATCTTATGAGAGAAGCAGGTAGTCGCGCGAACTGGAGCCCCCTCTTAAATAATTTTCATCTGTGGCCAATTCGAATGCACATTTCGAAGGCAGATTGACTACTCGAAAACATTTCGAATGGAGAAAACAATCGAAACGTTTAGAATGGTTCATCTCGCAATCGCACATCTATATCTTTTGAGCTTTCTGCTACTCGTATTTAAGTACTTAAAATACGTTGTTTATGTTTCACGTTCAATAAGGATAACAATTATTAATCGTCTTTTTATTCTTGGTTGAACTTTATTGAGTACCAAACGATGTTAATTCCTTTATAAAAAAAAATATTTTTATATATTTTTGTGTGGCGCGGGCCCTCTTGTGGCGCGGGTCCCTAGGCGCGCGTCTATGGCGCCTATGCTTGCTCCTGGCTGTGTATACTAGCTGTTAAATTCTAGGTTCCTTCCTACCTGAAGACAGTATAATTTAAAAAACATTATTTTATATATTTTTCGAAATAATTTATTTTTTCTGAATGCACATTTGGCTCAATTAAACAAACATTTTTTGTAAAAAAAGGTCCAAACTGAATAAAGATGATATATTTTATACTCGCACATAAGACTCTACGATAAAAAAGATATTTTTCCTACATTTACCTAACAATGTACATGTTCTCTCACTGATTTGAGAAAGCAAAGTGGCCAATTCACTCATCAGTGAGACAATGTTAACATTGTCTCACACTAATTACTTTGTCTCACTCCAGATTTGCAACGTGAAGGCACGAAATAGTGAGCGCGTAACATGCAGACAAGGTCGTATGCGCGCGAAATACGTTGGCAGCACTGGCTGTAAAACAGCTGGTCAGCTGTTGTACTGTTGTATTTGTCACAACACTTCCGGTCAAGGCAGAAGCCACCATTTCATTGATTTGCCATTTGTAAACATTGAAGGTGGTTTTTCTGTCGCAAAATGGACGTTAATGACGATTTTAGTAATAATTTAGTAATTTTAGTTCATTTTTAAGGAGATTATTTTTTGTTTTATAATTTTGTTCCTGATTTATTAATGCTACTTTCACATTAAATATCATATTAAAAGTTCACTTCTGTGTAAAAATATTTTACGTTTCTTTACCAATTTATTTGTTTTATGGTAACTGTAGGAAAAATATAATGTGCAACTCGAGTGCAAAGTGCAATCGCCTCACTCGAGAAACCATTCCTCACTCGCCTACGGCTCGTGAGTAAGGATTTCTCTCGAGTGAGACAATTGCTCACTTTGCTCACTAGTTGCACAAATAACTATAGCGCAGAAGTTTACTTTGATTACAAATGAAAACTTGAAAACATAGTAAGTCTATTTTTACAAAACATCCAAGCCATAATCACAGCGCTGACACTGGAAGTCAGTTCGCGGTGAGGTTAGAAGCCAGTGTAATTTGTTTGCAGCGTTGTGAGAGTCTACAGTAATTAATCGGTTGGTTGGTAATTTATTTAGTATAGTAGAGTCTAGAATCTATTCTCGCCCGCGACGCGACGGTCTGTTTTTTTTAGCGAATTTCCCCTAAAGGGAAAAAGCTGTTACCGTAGTACATACAGTACAAAAAAATACCCCCGTTGCAGCAGACCTGCATACTCAGCGAATTTCAAATGCAAAACAACATATTTCAATCCAACATAGCGAGATTTGACATGTTTTTGTAAGCTCCATAAGAATAACATGGGGAATGAGTATGCAGGTTTGCTGCTACAGGTATGTTTAAACTGGTTGGTTTTAATTCAATATTTAGTAGATCTGAACTAGAAGAAGCCATTTACCAAGTTTTATCAAGATATGTTGAGAAATAAGCGAAATATAGAATTTTACTTATTACCCATAAGGTTAACATTGAGACAACGTACTGTGTTTACCACTTTCAATATCTCGGTAGTAGTGCAATAGTGGGGCTGCTGGCCCAATCAAACTTTGACAGGCAGTCAATTTTTTGACAGCTACTTCCGGTCACGTGACCGGAAGTGACGTCATCAGCTGTGACGTGTTTTTGGTGGGTATTTAAAGTTTAAATGCCCTGCTGTGCTGGGTATTTAAATTTTAAATGGCCGGAAGTGTGTCAAGGTCTTTTGGGGGTGTTTTTAAAAAAGATCTTGCATTTTCGGAAAATCCGAAAATGCAAGATAATTTTTGTTTCTTTTTACAAACTGTTGTTTTGTTGATTTTCACGTCTGTTAAAATACCATGTAAAAAATGGAATTGACAAATTAACAAGAAAATATCCTGCTACAAAGTATCCAAATAAAGATGCAATTACATAAACATAAACTTTAAAATATAGCGAATGTTCTTCCTTTTTATCTGTTAGCATTTCCTGAACAAGGTAACCAAAATTGTAACCACATAAAAATGAAAGTAGGCAAATAATAAATTTCGACGGGTTCACAAAAACCAAGTTGTAAAGTAGCGAATTTCTTTCTTCTTCCATTGTTGAATTTTTAGTCGAAACCAATTAATGATAACATTATTGCTTGCGCATCAGAACTAACAGTTGATGAAATTTCATTTACTTGTAGACTTGTAGTAGTTTCATTTGTAGTAGGTAATTGTTCGGAAGTTGGTGTAGATGTAGAAGAAACAGTATTATATTGAAGCTCAGAGTCCATGTGTGCTCGGGTAAAGAGCTGAAGCTTTAATGACGTGTGGTAGCCGTGTCCTACTGTGCATCAGGAGTTGTTGGTGGTGGGGGGTCGTTTGTTTCTTGCACTGAAATGTAGATGGAATCATAACTTTCTGGAGGATGTACTAAAATTTGTTGTATAGGATCTGCATCAATAGGAAAACTTTGCGTTTCAATGCAAAGTCCATCTTTAATAAAAGAAACATATAAAACAGAACTCATGTTTATTTAGATGTTTACTCTGCCGGTTCTACTAGCAAACTGATGTGTCAGTATCGGCGTTGCAACCTCCCTTGACATGTGCAGCTCGGAACATCTGCCCTCCCCCCACCACCATGAGAGACTCCTCGCAATTTTTGGATTTGTAGTGTTAGTTCTAACGTAGGTGTTGTAGGGTGAACATCTCAGTACTAAACAATTGTTTTTAACATTTGGCTTAAAATACTTATTTAACTTTGTACAAGTTACAATATTTTTAAAGATGCTACTTTATTATATTACTTTAATACTTAGCTATAATATTTAGTTAAAGAAATCGAAACTGTAGTTGCGATTAAAATAGAAACATGGTTTCTTAACATTTGCCTTAAAAAGATTTGTAACAAAATATCGTAAGAAAATTTTTACAACATATTTGAATTAATATGTTTGCAAACCCTATCATGCGAGTTTTAAAAGATAAACGAGACCGAGTGGGCCGGGTTTGACCTCGCATGCTTTCGCTTGTTGCCGACCAGTTAGCAATACAACTGGTTGACCTTGCGCCGCACTTTCGCTTGCGGCCGGCCGGCGAATACAGGTCGTCGTCCTTGTTGCATCACCCGGCACACCTGTCCTTGATTGCTTAACACACTCTACACTCTACACTCGACAAGTTATTCTTTCCTTTGCCACCGTCCTAACAACACCTACTTCAATTTCACAATGAACCGCTCCGAGTATACCGAGATTTGGTATAACTGGTTTTCCTATCTTCAACTGCTTGGGGTACGAATTATTCAATCGAACAACAATCGTGATTGGTATGATGTTACAACCACTATTGCTCGAAAACCTTTTCAGCAAGTTTGGAAAAACATTCTTACCGGCACCAAAATTCGCACCGAACCACCCAAAATTCGCACCAAACCACCTATATCACCTGTATCTTCAAACGTACCCCAGCAAAAATTTCATCTAAAAAACTGAAACTTAACCGAAAATATGAAATCCTAAGACATTTATCTTCTTCTATTTTCATTTTTAATTCTGAAAAAACCAAAATTTATGTCATTGACATTCCCAAAAAAATTCCTATTCCCCTTAACCCTCGACACTTGATAATAAATAAAAAAGGTGCCAAGTTAAACATAAATATTACCGAGTAAAACCTTTTCCCACCTCCAAAGTCCACCCTGGTGGCAAAAAAAAGGCCCTTCTAAGGGCCGACCTAAGACTTTCAAATTTAGGCTTAAGTTTAAGCCTCAACCCTTGGTGACTAACAAGGGGTGGTTTGTGAAAGCCCCTATGGGACTTAGAGGTACACGGACCTCTTGTTAGTCACCAAACGTTAAGGCTTTAGCGAAAGCTCCCCGCTATTGACTCAACCTTTGGGACTTAGAGTTATGTGAACCGCTTGTTAGTCACCAAGGGTTGAGGCTTTAGCGTCCAACCCTTTGTGACTTAGTGGTACACAGACCACTTGTTAGTCACCAAGGGTTGAGGCTTTAGCGAAAGCCCCCCGCTATTGACTCAACCTTTGGGACTTAGAGGTATATGAACCGCTTGTAGTCACCAAGGGTTGAGGCCCTAACTTAAGCCTAAATTTGAAAGTCTTAGGTGGCCCTTAGAAGGGCCGATTTTGCCACCAGGGTGGACTTTGATTGAGGAGGGGAAGGAATATAAGGTTTAATTTAATATATTTATTCTCAATTTTCCACCCTCCGCTGTTACTAGTAAAAATTTTGGATCTGTTGGGACAAGTGGTGGTTTGGTTTTTGGAGTTGTGAGGATATAAATTTTCGTCCTCTCCTCGTTGTAGATATAAATTTTGTTTTCTTCAATTCTGTACAGGTTATATTTTTTGTTTTTCTTTAATTCCTTTAGCCTGATGTTCTTTACTGGTGCGGGATGAATTGTTTGGGGGGTGGGGGTTTCTTTGATTGGTGCGGGTTGAATTTGTTGGGGGGTAGAAGAAGGGTGCAGTCCGCACAACTCCATCCAGTCTTCAGTTAAAATATCGTCACAAATTGGAGCGATCGGAATGTCTTCAATTTGCGGCGTTGATGTTTCTGTAACTGGTGTGGGATTCTGAAATAATTGGGGTTGATCTTCATTAAGAGCATCAGCTATTATTTCGTTAATGGAGGAGGAGAGGACGGGAGAAGTTTGTTTTTTTTGAAGAAAATCAGTCGAAATAGAAGAAAGGTCAATAGGTCACATATTTTCTCGCCATCTGCCAATTGAAACCAAATTTTGGTTTTAAATATACAACGTTTCTTGTGCTCAGTAATGAGCTCGCTTTGCAAGATTTGCGGCAGCGGCTCTGACACCTCCCTAATTTGCCGAAGCATAGGGTTGTCTGAGCAGATCCGCTGCAAACATAACTCGTACAAGGAGCTCATTGTTATGGGCTGACTATGCTCACCTCACAGCCTTAAATACGTACCAATCACCTTGATGGCAAAGGACAACGCCCTCCATTGGGTTAACCAGGTCGCCATAGGAGGCCGCCGCCTTGGACCGACAGTATATATAAGGTGTGCTGCAGTCTTGTGGTTATATTTGCCATGGAATCCCTCATGATCTTTGGTGCTGTGCACAACTTTGTTGAAGCCAAAAGAGTACTATGGTACATAAAAACGTATCATAGCAATCTGAATTGCATCAGTGGAGTACTTGAAGCTGTTAAAGCAGACGGTACAAAAATCTGTTGCACTTCGGATTCTATGGATTACGAAGGACTTGAATCATGGGTCCTTTATTATGTACAATTTTGTACAAAACTTTACATCAAAGTTGACACGGACTAAGGGGGTTTTCTAGGAGGAAAGAAAAGAATAGATACCAACAATGCATGTTGGTAGCTATTCTTTTCATTCTTCCGCTAAGATTTAAATGACCTTGACCTCGTTATGGACTTAGAAAATTTTTGTTAAGTTACAATAAACCTTCAAAATAACTAGGTCAAGGTCATCTGAACATACCCTATGAACGGGGAACAGAGCAGTAAGTGGTTAAACCACAAGCTGCTCTGTTCCCCGCTCCTATTTAATTTCTTCTATTGATATGTGTTTATAAACACATACATTTAATATCATATTGCTCCAGAGGAAACCAACCACAAAGATGACAATATTCTTGCGTTATTAGCGTCTTCAATTTGTATCCTACATTTTCAGATGCATGTTTCAGGTATCTGTACAGTTCTTGATCCGGATTCGCACCAGGAAGCCGCTAAAAAAAATATTAATTTAAAGAAAATTAATAAAATAATATATTGTAAATAGAAAAAACAATTCAGTTAATGAAAACGTACCATGTGACATAGGCCGCATATTTTTTTGCCAGCATTTGGCATTTCCCACCAAATTTTAGTTTTAGAAACACACCGTTTTTTGTGCTCATAAATGAGCTCGCCTTGCAAGATTTGCGGCAGCGGCTCTGACACCTCCCTAATTTGCCGAAGCATAGGGTTGTCTGAGCAGATACGCTGCAAACACAACTCGTACAAGGAGCTCATAGTTATGGTCTGGCTATGCAAACCTCAAAGCTTTAAATACGTACCAATCACCTTGATGGCGAAGGTGATTCCCCCTCCCCCGGGTTTCCACTATATATTGAGCGGATAGAATTAATAGTTTGCTACATTTTGAATCAACAAAACGTTATGGAATCTTTCCAAAAATACCCGATTGATCAAAGATTAAGTAGAAACCGAAGGGAACAAAGAAGACAACACAGATTAAAAAAAGCTTTTGAAAAATTAAAATTAGTTGTACCGGAAAGTCAAAAACAAAAAAAAATTAACAGACAATCTATAGTTCAAAATGCAATAGATTACATTAAAAAATTGGAAGAAGACTTGAAATCACCAACATTTAACTTAGAACAACAAGAATTTGAACAATCCGAACAGACATTTTTACAGGATATAGAAGAATTCCAACAATTCGAACAGAAATTTGTACAGGAAATAGAAGAATATCTTCAAACTTCGCAAAATTTAAACCAAGACATTTATGAAATTTTGTATCAACCTTTTGAAACTGTTTCCTTGCCAGTGTTAGAAAGCTTGGATGAATATTTTTTTGACGTCGAAAAGTAGAGGGGGTAAATGGGTGGGGAGCTGTTATAAAGGCAGGGTAAACAGAGTAATCTTTACTTTCTTAGGATCCAGCGCTATGGCAGGCACTTCGTCTTCGTCCAGATCTTCTTCCTCGTCATCAAGAACATCATCATCATCATCTGTTGTTTCTATTGTGAAACAAAAATCTCCTTCTCCAAAAAAATCTTCACCGGAAAAATCTCCTTCTCCAAAAAAATCTTCACCAAAAAAATCTCCTAAGAAAATTTCTGAAAAACTTCAAAAACTTCAAAAATTAAGAAAATCCTGTTTTAAGAAAGAACAATGTGCTCATATTTTAAAAAAAGGAGCGAACAAAGGTGAAAGGTGTGTGAAGTTGTGTAGTGTAGGTGAAAAATTGTGTAATTTGCATAACAAACGTGAACCTTCCGAAAAAGTCAAAATTCAACCTTCTAAAAAAGTCAAAATTGAACCTTCCAAAAGTGAATTGCCAGAAAAAATTGAAAACTATAAGAGAATTAAAATCAACAGATTGAAATTAAACCACAAATATGTTTTTGTAAAAAAGATCAGTAACAGGGATGTTGTTCTTAGATGTTGTGATGAACTCTACTTGCTCAAATTACCAGTAAATCTTCAAATTCCAAATATCAGTAATGTTCATTATTATTTAGTAAGAAAATCTCCATCTGATAAAGTTAAATGGTCAAATTAAACACAAGACAAAAAAAAAATGGAGCGGGGGAATAGACCACTTTGTAATTCCAAAAGAATTACTTAGCGGTCTATTCCCCCGCTCATAGGGTATTTTTGAATGACCTTGACCTATTTTCAAAATTTACAATGGAGGGTTAATTTCTTATAAAAGCGGGATAACAAAATGACTTTTTACTTTTTACAATCTAGTCCTAAAAAGAACAATGTTCGTATATTATTAAAAAAGGGTAAAAGATGTGTTGTGTAAATCAAACATTATGCAGTGCGCACAACAAATACCTCATTTTGTTAAAACTGAGAGGTTAGTGTAAAAATGAAATAAAAAAAATAGGAGCGGGGGAATAGACCACTTTGTAATTCTAAAAGAATTACTTAGCGGTCTATTCCCCCGTTCATAGGGTATTTTTTGGTGTCCTTGACCTACTTTTTACACTTATAAATTTTCGCTAACTGCTATTGACCTTGAAAATAAATAGGTCAAGGTCATTCAATAATTAAAAAGAAAATGGAGGTGTACGGTTTTACAGAACCGTACACCTCAGAAACATAACAGAAGAAAAGCTAAATCTACCTATATATAAATGACCTTGAGACTTAGAAATTTTCGCTAAGTCTTTTTGTTGACCTTGAAAATAAGTAGGTCAAGGTCATTCGATAACTAAAAAGAAAATGGGGGTGTACGGTTTTACAGAACCGTACACCCCCGGAAACCTAAAAGAAGAAAAGCTAATTTACAATACAATCTGCCTAGAGTTTAAGAATTAATAAAAATAAAAAAATAAAGAAATAAAATTTAGTTTAAAAAAAATAGCTAGACAGCCCAGCGCTGCACATCATGATTACAGTGTGATCATCACGTAAGCGAACTCACACACCTCACCATAAGCGCACAACGCTAAGCTAAAACAAAAATGTTATTTTGAAATAGCAAGTTGCTTAATTAAATTTAGGAAAAAATGTTATACAAATATGTTTTTTATTTCCTAACACTAAAGGAGCCAGTGTCTCGCCATTAGCGACGCAGAACAACTGAGGTCTAGCGAAACTCCGGAGGTAGGCGAACTACCCATCCAGCACGTATAGAGGTTGTAAGTGACCCGCTTTGGTGAGCGTAATCACTACAAAAGCGGTAGCCGGTTTTACCATTATTGGTTTTACTATGCAAAAGATGGAAGGAAAAAAGGAAAGGAAATTGGAATTGAAAGGTGTCCCTAACTAAAAAGGAGTACAAGACAAGAGAGGGAATGCCCTCAACAAGCTTGTTGGAAAAAGGAAATTGGAATAGAAAGGTATTAAAAACATATCATATAACATTCCTAAAAACAAAAATTTTACTTTAAATTTAAACATTCCAGGCAGAAATATATTGTAAGTAAAAGAAAGATTTTAAAATAATACTAACTACCAAACCAGCAAATTAAAAACAAACTACAAACCCTAGGGTATCTACAAGCACAAACAACTACCATGCCTTAAAATTAATCAGTCCTACGTCAAGATGTTATTATACAAATAACACCAAGATATTTTCACCAAACAGCAAAAATGATAAAATGTTCAGGGCGCCTTCTGAACATGTTACCACCTCACTGTCTAGCGAGCAACTGATGCCGAACCACACGCGCAGATCCCGGACCCCAACTCGGCTTGAGGTCATCCCCCCTCCTCGCTTACCCCCTCCCAAACCACAGGACCCTTACTGCGGGTTTGGTTTCCATCATTCTTTTGCCATTGTTCCAACAGGCAACAACATTTCTTTCTTTACTTTACATTGGATTTGTAAATATTTTAAGTGTTAAAACTTCTCAATATTTAATATTTTAGGACTTTGAAAAATTTTCAAACCTATCATTCTTTTGCAACTGTTTAAACAGGCAACAACACTTCTTTCTTTATTTTTACTTTACATTGGACTTGTAAAACTTCCTAATAATTAATACTTTTGGACTTAGAAAAATTTTCAAACATCTGCTTCAACATTTATTTTTACAATATCAAGTTTCTTTTATAATGCCTCCAACAGACAACAATTTTCCTTTTGGATGTACAATTTGTGAAAAAATATATAAAATAGTTGAACCAGAAGACTTAACGGATGACGAAAGTATTTTTGAAAATAGTTTGATTCCAGTAGAAGATACATCTGATGCTACATCCGATGCTACATCCGATGCTACATCCGATGCTACGTCTGATGCTACAAGTGATGAAGAAAATATTTTGGAAGTACCAGTAGCAATAGGCGAAGAAACACCGTTAACACATGTTGTAACAATTAACTATGATCCAGTACAATATATACATGCTCTTGTTCGGCGACGTTTGTTTCCGGCATCGGACATGGAGGAAGATGAAAGCGATAACGATTTGGAAATAACATATTTAAACAACAGCAATGATGATCACACTTACGACGCATAATATATGTATTATTTTGAACTTAAATTATTTGACGTTGGCACTTAGATTTTTTTAAAACTTCCATTATTTGACCTTGAGACTTAGAATTTTTTTAAAACTTCCATTATTTGACCTTGAGACTTAGATTTTTTCTAAAATCTTCATTATTTGACCTTGACACTTAGATTTTTTTAATACCTGCATTATTTGACACTTAGATGTTTTTTTAAACTTGCATTATTTGACCTTGACACTTAGGAGTTTTGAAATATAAGAAATTTAACTGTTATTAACACTTTTTGTGTTTAATACAGAAAAAGTGGTGGGGGTAGTCTATAAATAGGGGTAGTTTAAGAGTGGTTCTTATTATTACTGCAACTTTTGTGGAGAGCACACCTACGTCATGTATTACTGCATCAGTTGTGAAGAATCTTTTGAAAATGAAAACTTACTACAAATACACAAAGAAGTGTACCATAACAACGAAACAAGAAACAATGCAGAAGAAGAAGATTTAGAAGAATTAGATCAAATGCTGGCTACCCATCAACAACAACTAAATTCAAGACCAAGTGTTATTCAATACGCACCCGGACCATCTTTGGATGTGGAATTATACGCCCGAGCTTTACCAGGCAGTGTAGTAACTCATTTTAAGATTGACAATGCTCAATTGCAACTAGCACAATTTATATTGAAAGCAAAAACATTAGTAACAGAAACATTGAAGAATGAACTAAGAAGATTAAATTTTATAAAGTTTGGAATATTATTAGATACTGTATTTACAAATGTTCAGAATGAAACATCACCAAGAGGATTTTTAACTAAAAACAAAACCATCATGTTTGCATCGGATATAAGCTCAATTGTGGATGATTGTTTTGAAGAACTTTTAACAAAATTACAAGAACATGAAGGAAGAGGTTCTGGATGGAGTTTGTTAAGTATAACAAGCTTAGATGTGAGAGTTCATAAACATGGATATGGAATGAGAGGTAGTAGTTATATTGCTTTGCCAAGGAAGATTCGAGTAACCAAATCTTGTGTTAATGTACAAAATGAAAATGCTGAATGTTTCAAGTATGCAATGCTTGCAAAATATGTAGAAGATCATGTGGAACGACCGAGTAGAGCATACGATGAGGTTTCATATATGTATAACTTTCAAGGCATGACTTATCCTGTTTCAATTCAAGACATATCAAAATTTGAAAAGAAAAATCCTTTTGCATCTGTAAACATCTTTGGCTTAGATTCATCCAACAATGTCTATCCCTTACGTATAACACCCACCGAACGCAGAGATCATACCGATTTATTATTAATAACAAAAGGTGATATTTCACATTATGTATATATTAAAGATTTCGAAGCTCTAGTTTGCAAACAGTTATCAAAACATAAAGTAGAAAAAACCACTTGTAAAAGATGTTTTTGTTTTGTAAACAAACCATTAAGAAGAGGTGGTTCAGAATGGTTGATGGAACATCAAAAATTATGCAATGGAAACTATGAAGTAAGAATTAAATTACCACACCCTAGCAGATCACAAGTAAAATTTGATAAAGTTATCCAACAATACAGAATTCCCGTTGTAGTGTATGCAGATTTTGAATCTTCATTGCTTCCACTTGAACAAGAAGAAGGAGAGGAAATTACAAGCAGAACAAAGTATCAACTTCACAAACCAAACAGCTACTGTTTAATAGTAAAATCCACTCTGCCTGAAGAACATCTTCAAGAATATGGTTTGACATCTACACCAAAGATTTATCGTGGAGAAGAAGCAGCTCGATACTTTGTTGATGATTTATACGACATCGCTGGGAAAGTGGAAGCAATGTATAGCAATGTGGTTCCTATGTCACCTATGACACCGGAAGAAATTTATCTTTATGATTCGACAACAACATGCTATTTGTGTAACAATCAATTTACAGAAACTAAAGTTAAAGTTCGCGACCATGACCATCTGACAGGAGCCTACAGAGGTGCAGCTTGCAACGGATGTAACATCAACTACAAACTACCATCTTTTATTCCCGTGGTTTTTCACAATCTTAGCGGATACGATGGACATTTTATCATTCCCGAATTAGCAAGAGACAACGGTGAAATAGACGTTATAGCACAAACTATGGAAAAATTTATAAGCTTTTCAAAAAAGGTGGGCAAAATTAAACTTAGATTTGTTGATTCTTTTCGATTTATGCCTTCCAGTCTTATGAAACTTTCTGAAAATTTAAGGAGACAAAATTTAATAGAAACAAGCAAAATTGTACCTGCAGAAAAAATGGATTTGGTTCTTCGGAAAGGAGTTTTCCCGTATGATTACATCGATGGACTACATAAATTTCAAGAAACGTCACTTCCTCCACCAGAAGCTTTCAAAAGTAAACTTACCGATTTGGACATTTCACCTGAAGACTATCAACACGCATGCAGAGTTTGGGACGAATTGGAAATGAACACTCTGGGAGATTATTCTGACTTTTATGTAAAACTTGATGTGACCCTTCTCTGCGATGTGATGGAAGAATTTAGAAACACCTGCTTTGAAGCTTACGGATTAGACCCTCTTCATTCTTATACTTCTCCAGGACTAGCTTGGCAAGCTATGCTAAAAGAAACAAAGTGCAACCTTCAATTATTAACAGATATTGACATGGTGTTGATGATCGAATCGGGCGTTAGAGGTGGATTGACCCAAAGTGTTACTAGACATGTTAAAGCTAACAACAAATATCTTCCAAACTACGATAAAGAAAAACCATCAGTGTTCTTAGGATATTTCGATGCCAACAATTTACACGGATGGGCCATGTCTAATCCACTTCCTTTTGGAAACTTTGAATGGGTTAATCCAGACTCTATTGGTGATATTTCGCAAATTTCAAAAGACGGAGACACCGGATACATATTGGACTGTGACTTTGAATATCCAGAACACTTGCATGATTTTCATTACGATCTTCCGCTCCTTGCAAAAACAGAAGTTTCACCAATTGGCAAACATCCAAAATTAATGATGACTCTTGAAAATAAACAAAGATACGTAGCTCACTTTTGGGTTGTCCAACAAGCACTCCAATTGGGTTTACGTATAACCAAAATTCATAGAGTTTTAAAATTTTCCCAATCTTGCTGGTTAAAACCGTACATTGATTCAAACACCAGAAGAAGAGCAGCTGCAACATCAACATTTCAAAAGGACTTTTTTAAATTAATGAATAATGCGATATTTGGAAAAACATTGGAAAACAAAAGAAAACACAAAAATGTTAAATTAATTACAGATCCTATAAAACTAGAAAAACTTGTACAAAAACCAAACTTTGAAACATCCGTTATCATCAATGAAAACCTTGTGGCAGTATCTATGAAGAAGACAAGCGTGAAAATGGATCGTCCGTTGTACGTTGGAATGTCAATCTTGGATATTTCCAAAACCCACATGTACGATTTCCACTACAACAAAATGGTCGCCTTCTACGGTAGAGATAACATCGGAATCGCCTACATGGACACGGACGCTTTCATCTACTGGATTCTTACTGAAGATATGTATTTGGATCTTCGAACATTTGTTCACAAAAATGAATTTGATTTTAGTGACTATCCAAAAGATCATTTAAATTATGACAATGATCGGAACAAAAAGAAACTTGGAAAATTTAAAGACGAAGCAAATGGAATTTTACTGAAAGAACCTATTGCACTAATGTCAAAATTGTATTCACTACAATTGCATAAAGAAGAAAACAATATTATTAAAAAAGCTAAGGGAGTAAAAAGTTTGTATCTTAAGAAGAATGTAAATTTTGAACACTACAAGCAATGCTTATTTGAAGAAACGACTATAACTGCAAAATTCAACACCATCAGAAGTTTCAACCATCAACTGTACAGCGTAACAGAAGTGAAAAAAGCACTCTGCTCCAATGATGACAAACGACACATTCTTCCAGACAAAATTCACACTCTACCATTCGGCCACTACTCTCTCAATCCTATCAATGAGTAAAAAGAAAAAGAAAAAAAGAAAAAAAAGAAAAAAATAAAAATAATAAAAAAGAAAAAAAGAAAAAAAGAAAAAAAGGGGAAATCACAGCATGCTCGCTGTGATTTCCCCTTTTTTTAAAATATGTTGAAATGACCTTGAACTATAAAAGCGGATGCAGAAAAAGAAACACTCAATACTAACTTGACTTTGTTAGTAAAATCATCATGATAGACTTAAAGGAAAAGATTGTTAATGAACTTCATAAACCTGCAAGAATAAAGTTTCCACGACGAAATACTGTTGTAAAAGGAATAAATGATTTATATCAAGCAGATTTAATTGAAATGCAACCGCATAGTAAAATAAATAAAGGATTTAAATACATACTTACGATTATTAATTGTTTTACTAAAGTTGCAGATGCTTTGCCATTAAAAGACAAAACTGGTAACAGCATAACAAAAGCTATGGAAGTAGCTATAAAAAGAGATAAAAATAAAATTAAACATTTACAAACTGATGATGGGAAAGAATTTTTTAATAAACATTTTGCCTTGTTAATGAAAAAATATAACATAAATCATTATTCCACAAATTCTGAGAAAAAGGCAGCTATAATTGAAAGATTTAATAGAACCTTAAAAGGTGCAATGTATAAAATGTTTTCGAAAAGAGGTTCTTACGTATGGGTTGATATCTTACCAAAATTAATAAGCGATTACAACAACAAGTTTCATAGAACTATCGGTATGGCACCTAACAAAGTGAATAAGAAAAACGCTAAACTAGTTTTACAACGAATTAAAAAGAATACACAGCCAAAAGCGGAACAAAGAAAACCAAGAAAATTTAATGTTAATGATAAAGTTCGAATTAGTAAATACAAAGGAGTGTTTACTAAAAAATACCTGCCCAATTGGACAAACGAAGTTTTTACAGTGTATAAAGTACAACCTACTGTACCGGAAACTTATATTTTAAAAGATAACAAAGGAAATTTGTTACAAGGCGGTTTTTACGGACATGAATTGTTAAAGTCAACAGTAGGCGATGTTTATCTTGTTGAAAAGGTGTTGCAAAGGAAAAAAGACCAAGTTAAAGTACGTTGGTTGGGGTTTGATAAAACTGAAGACTCGTGGATACCTATAAAAGATTTGATTTAGTTTTAAATCAACTTATTTACTCTTCTGCCTTTGAATAAGATGGAGATTGTTCACCATAAAGATAAATTTAATATTAATAACATTGATGATTTAACCGTAGATAACGTTAAAATCAACAATGGTAAACACGGCAGTTTATTTCCAAACACTGTACGATGTATAGTCAGCGGTCCTTCAAACTGTGGCAAAACTAACGTTGTGTTTAACTTAATTACAAACACAAAAGGATTGCGATTTAATAACCTATATATTTTTTCAAAGTCCTTACATCAACCAAAGTATCAATTGTTGGAAAAGATCCTGACTGATGTGCCCGATGTTAACTATTACAAATTTAATGCTAGTGACAGTGTTATGCAACCAGACCAGGCTAAGCCGTATTCTGTATTTGTATTTGATGATGTATCTAGTGAAAATCATGATACTATTAGAAACTATTTTGCCATGGGAAGACATAATAATATTGATAGCATATATATCGGACAAACATATAGCAAAATTCCAAAACAACTAATTAGAGACAATGCAAATATTTTAGTTTTATTCAAACAAGACGATACAAACCTAAAACATATATACAACGATCATGTAAATGCTGATATGTCATTTGATAAATTCAAAGAGCTTTGTGGAAAAGCTTGGGCGGAAAAATATGGATTTTTGGTAATTATGAAAGATAAAGCTATAACAGATGGTCGTTACCGCATAGGTTTTGATAAATTTGTTTTAATACATTAATTAACAACATTATCGTACAAGTCTTCATGGTGTAAACATGGTTAATCAGGAAAAGCTATTAAAAGAAATAAAATCACTTAGTGATTCTATTAGACATAAAAACAGAGCGTTAAGATTAGGAATAAGTGAAAGAGAGAAATTTCTGGAATCAACATTTAAACCTATTACTGAGCCATTAAAACAATTAGGACAAAATGTTAAACATTCAACATTTAATTTTTCCGGAGATGCTATTTTACCCATTTCAAAATTTGAACAAAAAGAAGAATATGAAAGTGATACAAGTTTTACACAACAAGGAGAAACAACTGAAGAAGAAAGCGAACTAGGTGAAGAAACGGATGTTTTAACAGAAAAAGAAGGTCTTTCTACAAGCGAAGAACAACAAGAAGAAGAAGAGCCTATTAATCCATCCAACTTGAGCAAATTGGGCTCGGATATCGCGTATAAAGGGCCGCTTGCAAGACAATTTGTATTAAAAATGTTACATTCTGCACAACCAACTCGAAAATATCATACTTTTGGTGCTAGAATAGAAGAAAATGGGCTAATGATTGGAGATAGCAAACTTGATGTAGACGAACATGACAATATTATTATAAATAATAAACAATACAAGGGTACAAAAGGATTGTTTGAACTTATTTTTAAGCCGAAACCTAATAAATATACTAAAAAGGATTTAAACATTTTTAAACAAATATTGGAGGATACAAATGCGCATAAGAAAAATTATTCTAAAAATTTTAATGTTCATAGAAATGCATCAGAAAAATATAAAACTATTATTGCTAAACTTTTCCCACCAAAAAGAAGGGAACCCATAAAAAGAAAATCATTATCTTCTGCTGAAATAAATATTTTACATAAAAGAAGAAAAACAAATCAATCAAGTTTATCAGGAAAAGGATTATTAAAAAACTTGTATGATACTAATATAATATACTACAACGATATAAACAAATTGGTTGACAGAATGAAGTTGATACATGAAGCTAAACAAGCCGGACATAGTGGTTTAGAAAATGAATGGGTAGCTTTGGTCGGCGAACTGCGAAATCGAGGAGTAATTGCATAAAAAATATGAGTATATATAATACAAGTATAACTGATTAAATATTCAGTATAACCATGAGTGTGGATAAGTTTGGACGGTATTCCGAAACTGGAAGCAAATCAGGATCTTATGGAAAAAGAGGTGGTTTACCACTAACATCCGATGGAGATTATGATATAAATAACAAACGTTTAAAGTTTGTAAATGATCCAAAAGATGAAAATGATGCGGTAAATTTTAAAACTTTAAGAAGTGAAACATTACCTAGCTTAAAGCTTCAAAATGAAGTGTATAACGCTAATTTTTATAGAATTGTAAATCTTCCAAAACCAATAGATAAGAATGATTCGGTAAATAAAGAATATTTAATGTGGTACATAAACCAAACCTTACGATATGATCCTAGGAGTAATAATAAAGTATATGATGCAAAAGATCTTAGAATAGCCAATATAGCAGATCCTATTAATGATCAAGATTCAGTTACAAAAAAGTATTTACATTCAGTCATCCCTGAAAAAACAGATAAATTTTCCTTTTACAACTTTGTAATACATGATATTGGAGACCCTAAAGATATGAAAGATGCTGTAAACCTTCAATATCTTACAGATCATTGTATTACGCATGATATTAATACAATTGATTGCAAAAATAAAGTGTTAACTAACGTTAAGGAAGGAACTGCAAAATCACATGCAGCTACAATAAGTCAAATAATGAAATTAAAAGATAAGAAATGGGATGCTGATGCAAAAATAATTACTAATGTTAAAAAAGGGTCGGATGAAACTGATGTAGCAACAATTGGACAAGTTCCTGTATTACAAGAAGGCGGCCGACAAGCCTTTGATTGCAAAGGGAAACCACTAGTCAATGTTGCAGAAGGAATAAGAGACAATGATGTAGTTACAGTAGCACAAATGCATGAGAAGGGACACATATACTATAATCTTTTTCTAAGAAAAGATTTAAATAAGCAGTCTTTTTTTTGTGAAGACTTGCGATTGACTAGCTTAAAAGACCCTATTAATTTTACTGATGCTGTTAATGTAAATTACATTGTAAGACTCTTAAGTGTAGTATTATATGATATTTATAACACAATAAAGCCCATAAAATCTGATCAAAAATTAAATTGGGTTAAAAAGAATGTTATGGAAAAATATTTTTTAAATAAGGAAACTGATACTTTAAGAACTTCTAAAGGTGATGATGATCAAGAAGATACAATCCTTCCACAAAACTGGAAAAAAATGTTTTACCCAAAACAAACATACTTATAAATAAACAATGTCAAAGGATAAGTGCATCATTCATTATAAAGCATTTATAAAATAAACAAGTATCGACATTTCCTTTCACTATAAAAGACCATGTTGAAAGTTCAACGCATCAGTCATAATCGACACGTTATAAAGAGAGGAAGAGGAATAGCATCAACAGCACTTTCTCTTATTACTAAGCCGGTTGGAGCTATAGTTAATAAAGCTATCGATTTATTACCTGTAGAACTACATTTACCAGGAGGTTATCAATATTGTGGTCCTGGAACAAAATTGAAAAAAAGACTCGCTAGAGGAGATCTTGGAATAAATAAACTTGATCAAGCCTGCAAACAACACGATATAGCATATTCAAAGTTTGCAGATACTAAAAATAGATCAATAGCGGATAGAGCACTTGCTGAAAAAGCTTGGCAAAGAGTAACATCCAGTGACGCTAGTATCGGTGAAAAAGCAGCAGCTTTAGCGGTATCAGCAGCAATGAAGGGTAAAACGATGTTTGGAGGTGGAAAGAAGAAAGGAGGTGGAAAAAGGAGAAGAAAACCTGCAAAGAAACGTGGAGGAAATATAAGAAGAAAACGACGATCCACCGCAGGTAAAAATAAAAAGAAACAAACAATATGGTCAATGATAAAAAAAGGAGGAGGATTATACCTAAGACCGTATCGTGTGTATTAAACAGAAAAAAACAATTACTAATTCCAAATAAAGAATTAACAGATAAAGAATTAATTACTTATGTTTCTTGTTTAAAAATTCCATTTTTTAGAGGAGTGTTTATGAAAGATGCATTACCTGTTAAAATATGGAAAAATGAAACCGGAATAGTAAATTTAGATAATAGTAAAGGATCAGGCACTCATTGGGTATGTTATAAGAAACTAGGATCAACTATTTACTACTTTGATAGTTTTGGTAATCTCCCACCACCAAAAGAACTACAATATTACTTTAAAACAGCTAAAAATGTACTATACAATTATAAAAGAGAGCAACCTGATGATACGGTAATCTGTGGACATTTATGTTTAGATTTTTTAACAAAAAGCGTTAGTCAACTTTAAGATGTCTTCCTATACAGTATCATTAACTGGAACTTCATCTACTTTGCGAAGTGTTCTTTTCCCTGCGTTACGTTTGGAAAAAGATAAATTATGGGAAGCCGCATTATTAGATATAACAACTTATAATTCTATTCCCAACGTTACTGAAAATGTTAATGACAAAATACATTATTACAAAACAAAAGATAAAAATACAAACAAATATTCAGATATACAAGTATTTAGTTTACCCACTGGAGCATATGAAATTGATGATATAAATGAAGCGATACAAAATCATATGGGAAAAGATAATATAACAATAAAAGGAAATAACAATACTATGAAAGCTGAAATTAAATCTAAATATTATATAGATTTTAGCAAAGAACATTCAATTGGTAGTTTATTAGGATTTCCTAAAACAACAAAAATTTTAGAACCTAATATTAACCATTCAGGTGCTAGAACTGTAACAATAATGAAAGTTAACAGTATAGATATTACATGTAATATTATACATGGTTCTTATAGAGATGGTGAAAATACTCATATATTGCACACATTCTATCCAACGGTCGCTCCGGGTTTTAAAATTGTGGAAAAGCCACAAAACTTGGTGTACCTACCGTTAAACACCAGTTTTATTTCAGACATTGTGGTGAACATACTAGATCAAGACGGAAATCATATTGATTTTAGAGACGAACCTATAACTATACGAATACATATAAAATCAACCGTATAACAATGGGGTTATCATTTAAAAAGAAAGAGCTGACTGGTAAACAAGTCAGTAGCACTTCAGCTATAGAAGGATTAACAAGTGATAACATTCGTTTTCTAGAAGAAATTGGATTAAAACTTATTAATAATGGAAATATTGGATATAGCGCAGGGTCCGACATTCGACGAAACCTTATGGGAAAAGGAATATCATACGCACAACCCTTACGCTTCATCAAAATTAAATAATAATGATGAAATTAGAATTCCCATACAACAACAGGATATTTATACACTTCCATGTGAAAGTTATTTGTATATCGAAGGAAGAGTAACAAAAAGAGATGGAAGCACTGCAAGTACTGTTCCGTTCATAAATAACCCCATGGCATATTTGTTTGATGAAATAAGATATGAAATTTCCGGAGTTACAGTAGATTCAACAAAAAAGGTGGGAATTACAAGTACATTAAAAGGATTAGCATCTTTAACACCGAGTGAAAAAAATATGCTGGCCGCCGCAGGATGGGTAGCACCCGATTCCAGTACAATCACTCCAAACACTTCAGGCAATTTTGACTTTTACATTCCTTTAAGATTACTTTTAGGCTTTGCCGAAGATTACCGAAAAATAATAATAAACGTAAAACAAGAATTAGTTTTGTTAAGATCATCAAACGACAAAGATATTATTCAAGCAACTGATGGAACAACGGAAGCTACTTTAGAATGGAAAATGCAATTAGACAAAATTGTTTGGAGAGTACCGCATGTACGGTTAAACGATCAGAATAGAATTTCATTATTAAGAACTTTAAAATCAGATCGTGATATCGTAATACCATTTAGAAGTTGGGAGTTTCATGAATATCCGGTTTTACCGGAAACACAACGTCATACATGGACTGTAAAAACTTCTACCCATTTGGAAAAGGCAAGATATGTAATATTTGGATTACAAACAAAAAGAAGAAACGAAATAACTAAACATGCTGGTGAATTTGATCATTGCAAACTTACAAATTTTAAGGTGTTTCTAAACTCTCAATTCTTTCCATACGACAACTTCAACATAAACTTTACAAAAGACAGGTTTAGCGTTTTGTACGATATGTACGCAAGATTCCAAAATTCATATTATGGAAAAACAAACACACCTTTATTAACGCCAAACCAATTTAAATCTAACTATCCGATTGTTGTAGTTGATTGTTCAAAACAAAACGAATCTGTAAAATCTTCCAGTGTAGATATAAAAATAGAAATGGAATTTGAACAAAATGTACCCAAAGATACATCTGCTTATTGTTTAATTTTACATGATAAAATTGTTACATATACACCTTTAACAGGAATTGTAAAAGCAGTTTTGTAAAATGAAAAGGAAAAAAAAATACCCCCACCACTCGGTTATAAAAGCAGGAGCGGGAACAAAAATTGTTTATTTTACTGTCTACAGTTGTATGGGTAACATCGTCTACAGCATTATAAACAAAATGAGTTCTTTATCAGTTGTACAAGACGTTTCCGAAACAGCACCTTTATTGGAAAATGATGATAAACATTTTGAAGAAAATATTGTAAAGGAAATTGATGACTTTTTAAAGTTTGGAAAACAAAATAAAAAGTTGGAAAATAATAAAACAAACGTAAGAAAGAAAAGAAAACTTGAAGAAAATATTCCACCAAACATTTTAACTGAAGTTTTCCTTCGCATCTTTTATCCTATTTCATCTTGCATGAGTAAAAGTGTGTCGATAGGATTGGTAAAATCATTAGACTACTCTCCCGCAGTAATACTAAGCCATGGAACAAAGATGGTTTTATTTTCAGAAAATGCTTGGGATTCCTTTTTAAAACATCTACATCTTATTGAATGTTATTTAGCCAACAGTTTCTTTGGAAGAAAAACTAACATTCGACTTTTGGATTGTGACAATGAAATTGACATTATTAAACATCGTGGTCAACAACAAGTAAGAATTAGAGACTCGACACAATTTGAAAATAAAATTCTTCTAACACGTGAAGAATTTTACATTTTAAACTATGCAACATCACCTATTACCAGGTATATGAAACAACTAGTATTTTCAAGCTCTGTTATTAAGGAATATCTGGTAGATGCATGCGAAAAACAACCAGAAAGCACTTTACAATACGGACCAATAGATACATCCATCTTTAATAGAATACCTCACGAAGTGGAAATGTGGAGGCAGTTAAGAAACTTTGAACCTTTTACCGAAGTTGCAACGGAGGCTACAGAAGAAGAAACCAACAACAACAACAACAACAGTACAGCAGAAGAAACCACCAACAACAATAATACAGAAGAAGAAACTTTGCTAGGTTAAAACTACAATGTAATTTAACAAAAGAATAAACCGTGGGGTAGGCCTACTGGGGATGGTGCCCACGTTAAACATACACCAACGCGCCTACAACTGTACGGCCTGGTTTATATATATATATCTAACCTACCGTGGTGTGGAAAACAGTTGATCAGCAGACACCATGATGAGCAGACAGGATGAAGAAATGGCAGCAAAACCTTGTGTAATTGAATTTCAAGCATTTCGCGGAAACGATGATAGATTTATCATAAAAGAATTGGTAATTTTGGATTTGCTTACACAAGTAGCATACCCATTTTTATTTGAAGCACCGTGTTCTGTCCATGAACTAAAGTCAAAAGCTAAAATAACAAACAGATGGCTAACAAATAATTTTCATCATATCCATTGGTATGAAGGTTTCCTACCGTACAACAATGTACACAAAATTATGTTTCATTTTTGCAAACAATTTACACACATATATACCAGAGGATTGGAAAAAAAGAATTGGATACGACAGTACACAAACAAAGAAGTTTTAAACATAAAAGTGGACAAAACATTTCACTTTGATGCTAGAAATATTTGTGTTTCTACAATAAATCCGAAACACAACCAATCTCAATGCGCATTACAAAACGCGTATCACTTGGCTGCTTACGTACAACAACAAACGGAAGAATGTAGTGGGGGTTCCGAAGGTTATATAAACGAAGAGGCAACACACCCCGAGTATCAGTCTAACTCCATACTCCGAACAGACAACATCTCCTGTGAAGGATGGCATCACAACAGTTTCTCCAATGTTTAGTTGAACAATTCAACTTGCATTCAAAATCAAATACTCTAATTATCAAGAAATGTTCAGAATTAAAAGAACAGAAACATTATATTGTTCATGAAATGAAGAAAATTGATACAACGCATGGAGACGCAGTCGTCGCATCTTTATCCGATGCACCATATACACCGGGTGATGAACCAAAGTTTCAAGTATATCTTCCAAAACGATTCGTCCAGTTGCTGCAAAATGAAGATCTGCGGGAAATTCAACCAGGATCATTATATTTGGTGTCACACGGAATGAGCGGAAACAACTCTACGGAACTAACTCTGCACATCGCACAAAAATAACATTGTAAAAAAATGTTTTAAATAAAAAGATAAAAAAACAACATATCAGTATATGTTTTTATATACTGATATGTTGTATTTTTTTAAAACCTCAAACGGATGACCTTGAACTTTTAATCGATAGTATTATTCGATTATTTTATTCGATAGTATTATTCGATTATTTTATTCGATAGTTTTATTCGAATACTTTACATAAATACGAAACTTTAACGTTAAGAGGCTCAGTTCTGTTTAAGACAAGCTACAACCAACATGTCATCCAAAAGAAATAGTCTAACACTTATAACTTATTGTTGCAAAGAAAAATGTTTTAGAATACCTGAAGATCAAGTTGACGGAAAAGCTTGTACAAAATGTAATTCTTTCAGCTATTGTAAATGTAGTTGCAAAACATATCAAAAGAACCGGTTGGATAAACTAGAAGAATTGCAACATCGACTCGGTCTATTGTGGCAACGATTAAATTCAAAGTGATGAAACAAACACCTGCCATTACCCCCACCACTACCCCCACTACCATCGGAGGTACCTGCAGCACCGGCTTTGCAATAGTCATTCCTGCTACACCTCTCGTCGAGTAAACAACTCTAGTCATGTCTCTCAACATTCGCGGGATTCACTACAACACTATCAATCTTACAACCTACAAGGATTTGGAAATTTTTAGTGAAGAACTAAAACAACTTATAACCACTGGGTTTGGTTTATCTTTAGAACTTTATGCAACAAACAATCAAAACGAAAAAAATGTGTTTTTGCCAACTTACAACAACAAGAAGAATGAAAATAAACAAGAAATTTCAGCACCGACAACAACTTACTTTTCAAATTTGGGAGCAAACTTTACTAACTTGTAAAATAATACTTTTGTAAAAAACAAATAAATAAAAAAAAGAAAATATCTTGCATTTTCGGATTTTCCGAAAATGCAAGATCTTTTTTAAAAACACCCCCAAAAGACCTTGACACACTTCCGGCCATTTAAAATTTAAATACCCAGCACAGCAGGGCATTTAAACTTTAAATACCCACCTACAACACGTCACAGCTACGTCACAGCTGATGACGTCACTTCCGGTCACGTGACCGGAAGTAGCTGTCAAAAAATTGACTGCCTGTCAAAGTTTGATTGGGCCAGCAGCCCCACTATTGCACTACTCTCGGTAACCAATGGACATAGAGCAGTAATTCAAAATACTAAATTGTTTGTTTTTTTTTTGAGCTGAATTCAATGGTACCCACAAAAATTTGATAAATTTTATTTTTCTATGTGAAAAACTCAAAAACCCTATTTTTGGGGGGTTTATCCCCCTTTACCCCCCCCTTCCGGTGGTCCGATTGGGCTGGTTCACGAACTCGTCCAAGTGATTACCACTTTACACGTCTGTACCAAATTTCATTAAGATCGGACCATATTTACGGCCACTATCGTGTTAACAGACATATATATATATATATATATATATATATATATATATATATATATATATATAGATATATATATAGATATATATATAAAAATTCGAATGAATGGTGTTTTTTGCTTCTGGGGACCCCAAAATGAAAAGTTAACATGGTCTCGGACTTAGGTCTTACCATGAGTACTACCGTAATAGCTTATTCCTTTAAGGAAATTCGCTAAAAAGTACTGTAAGTTAAGTGGTTCGATCTTAATGAAATTTGGCATGGATGTGTAAAGTAGTAATTATTCGGACGAGTTCGTAAACAAGCTCAATCGGACCACCGAAGGGGGGGTAAAGGGGGGTAAACCCCCGCATAAATGGGGTTTCGAGGTTTTTACATAGAGAGATTAAAATAATCCAATTTTTGTTGGCACTATTGAATTCAGCTCAAAAAATCAAACATTTTGGTATTTTGAATCACTGCTCTATGTCCATTAGTTACCGAGATATTGAAACTGGTAAACACAGTACGTTGTCCCAATGTTAACCTTATGGGAAATAAGTAAAATTCTGTATCTTGCTTATTTCTCAACATATCTTGATAAAACTTGGTAAATGGCTTCTTCTAGTTCAGATCTACTAAATTTTGAATTAAAACCACCCAGTTTTAACATACCCGTAACAGCAAACCTGCATACTCATTCCCCATGTTATTCTTACGGAGCTTTCAAAAACATGTCAAATCTCGCTATATTGGATTGAAATATGTTGTTTTGCACTTGAAATTCGCTGAGAGTGCATGTCTTCTGCAACGGGGGTGTTTTAAGTTTTTTGGTCAAATCTTTTAAATGTACGTTAAGTTCGTAAATAAATTAAATATTCTAGTGTCATTTTTTTTAAATCATGACTCATGACGACCTCATATTGAGGGCAATCGACGTATTGCAGGCCCGAGGATGAAGTGTTTCAGTTTCGAAACCACATGGTAGCTAGTGAGTACTCGTTCATGGGACCACCCTCTTTAGACCAGTTCGTAAATTGTAAACCAAGGCGAAAATGTGGTTCGAATCCCACGTTAAAATGTAGGTCCCTTGGTTTCCATTGACTGTTGGGCTATTAATTAACAGTCCTGTCTAAGGAACATGTCGGCCTTAGTCAGTAACAAGACTACAAGATCGCGCCACAATCATCCTACACTCATATTCCGGTTAAAATCGCAGCCAATGCTGCGCCCCGGTCTTAAAAAGGTATTAAGGTATTGTTAGGCCTACTATTTTTTTATCACACGACGGATACAATGTAATTTAACCTTCTTTGGAATTTATTCATCGTGCAAAAATTTTTGAGGACTTTCTCTTAGTCCTTTCTTTGAAAATATATTTTAAAAAAGAATTTGATAGTAATAACTGAAAATAAAAATCTGTTTGCTTCATCCATCAATGTAATTCTCTGAATAATCCTCCTTTAAAGCAGTAAAACACCCTCGTTTAATACTTTCTAAATACTCTTCACTTGGTAAATCCGGTGGCTCTATTTCGTCTCCTCTTCTTTCCTTCTTCAAACGCAAAGTCGAAGGGTGAAAATAGATCCTCTTGAGACTTCCTCTCACTCAAAAAGGAAGATTAAAAGCTAACACATTGAATTGACATTGTGTGCATTTTTGGTTTGATTGTTCTTTTTTTAGAACTTCCATGATTGCACTTGCCTTAGTACCCAAACAATAGCTTTATCTATTGTCTTTGCGTTTTATAGCCTACAAGTATGGAGGAAAAAAAATTACTCTGACTGGCCGTAGTTATATATTTTACATTTAACTGTGACTTTTTTTATTAATAGTTAGATTTCTAAAATATATTAGGCCTATTCACAGAATAGTTTTATACAGTCTTTTTCACGGAGAAGTCAGTTACTGTCAAGTGTCTTTATTAACTCTCTTTAAAACTATTTAAATATGCATTTCAAAATTGAAATTTGCAATCCTTTGTTGATTTTGTGTGTTGATAATGCTATTGTTGTTTGGTTCACAATAATCATTCTTTTTGATAAAATTATAAACGAAGTGACTTTCATGATTATTCTGTATTCAAAGCAGCCCTTCACCATAGGCCTATTGCTACAAATCGCTAGTAATCCTCGAGCTCACAAAATAAAGTATGATCTCCTGACTTTTCCTATCCTATACATTGTTTTACTGTCCTAAAAAACGTTGCTTCTCCAGTCTTCAGCAGATTTCAACACTAAAATAAATTTTTTAACTGTTTTGTGTTTACTGTGTGAAAAATCTAATTGTTAAAGATTACATGATTATATGTGTATGACATAATACAGGAGTGAAAAACTTTAATGACATTTTTATTTATGTATAGAAGCTTGTCAAACCATAATTAAAACGAGGGGTTGAATCCAGCCTCTAAGTAAAAATTTTACTTCTTAGTGAAAACAATAATTTTATCTATTAATCATTTTAACGGCCGCACCGTTATCAAATCAATAATAATTTTATAAAATTGCACAACTCAAATCGCTTAATCACTTAATCACTTTAATAAGACAGGTACCTCATTGAGGACGTTACCCTGAATATGTGTGAAGGATGAGTGTGATGATCGTGATGATAGTGGCGCGATCTTGTAGCTCGCCCGCCCGCACCGCAGGTTCCATCACTGTAGACACCCTTTTGGCCGGCGTTGCGAGCGGGCGGGAAAATCGCTCGCCCGCTCCTGCGTGCAGTTTTTTCCCGCTCAGCTAGGACTTAGGACGCCGCCTTAGTGGGCCTTGTGATAAATCCTGCACTGCGTGAATGATGCAAGAGAAGTGTGAATTTTCGTCCTATTTTAGCACTTTTAGCGTCTGTAGCTCGCAAATTTTATATTAAAACAATTAATTTTTAATTCTTCGGCTCCATCTTATCATATTTAACATATAAATAAAAGAAAACGCTTCATAAAAACTTTCGAGTGCATCACCTCAACTGCCCTACTTTACCAACGCTGAGCTGAATCAATGGGAAATAAACATACCTCTCAATAAATAAGTGCAAAAAGAAGCAAAACAGTTGTCCAATGCAATAATGATTTAAAGAAAAATAACTAATTAATTTTTACCAACACAAATACATTTTTTGTTTTCAGCTGAGTTTCACATTCAGTAGCGCACTCTGTCGGCGACCGTGTGAACTACTCTCGCGCCACAAGCGGCCGTGGGCGGAACTACTTGGTGGCGCCTGCCATACAGCTAGTTCCGCCTGTCGCCGTTAGGGCCGCGCTGCGGTCGGGAGTGTTGCAGAACCAATAATATCATATAATAAAATCATTTTGAGTAAAAATTCAAGTCATAACTGCAAACAAAACATAAACAATAAAATTGAAAACATAAAAATGAAAACTAACAAAAGGTAAATGTAACTGATTTCATACTGTAGAAAAATAACGTGGAGACTCTCGCTGTCAAGTTAGTGACATAGTTTGGGCACTACAATGGAACTCCATCTCTCCAGTGAATTTCAAATGCTATTATTTCAATCCAACTAGCGAGTATAAGCTCCTATTGATATTCTGAAAGGGTGAAGCTGCCTTGGGCACTGGAACCCTTAAAATCAATCTATCACTTGAAACGTCACTAATAGGTAGATATCACACTAATAGGTAGATATCAATTTAGTATTAAAAGTATGAGGTATTATCTGATCCCAATATTATCATCTGATCCTGATAATTATCATCTGATCCTGATAATTATCATCTGATCCTGATAATTATCGGAAAATGTAATTGACTCTGTAATATCAGATTCAATTTGTAGTAAGCTTAGTAGTCATTTGCATTGTAATGCAAATTATCGTTCACTCTTGTCACGAGATTTCCATTGCATTTTCTATGCACGGCTATGTCTCGCAAGATAACTACTTTTGAATAGTGGTTAGAAAATGAAGCAAGTTATCACATTGTCATCACTCACTAATGTCCCATCATTTTGGCCTGTCAGCATTTTTCACGCTCAGCATATCTCCAACATAAAAAGCTATCTTGGCCTGAAGTGGGTTACTTTCCTGAAGTATTGAAAAGTTCTATTTTGGATTTTAGGTTCTAATTCCTGAAATACAAGTTATGAATAGTTATGAATATAAGTTTAAAAAATTCCAGGTTTGTAGTTGTACTTTGTAATTGATATGGTCAGTTGTACTTTGTTGGTACTGTACAAAATACTGTACAACATTAGGTATTGTAAAGTCATTGCTTTACAGTAATGTTAAAGCACAGGAGAGGAAGAATGTAAACAAACGGGGGAGAAAGAAATTACAATATTGCAGTTGAGTTAAAAAACTTTTATTTTTTTAAAGAAATAACACAAAAATAGCCGTGACAATCGCATTATCTACATGGTGTTCTAACCAGTGACCTAAACAATGTTGAACTAAAACAAAAAATTCACAACCATCAAATAAAAATTGATCTATGAGCATTTGATACAACCATATTCAATAACGGTTCAATACACAAAATATTTTGCATCATATTATAAACAAAATTACCCTGCAAAAAACATTGACATCACATGTACAACAACGGCGTAAATGTCGGGACTATATTCGTAAAAATATAAAAAGAAAACACTTAGAACTACGAGTACGACACTATGAAAAAGTGCAAAAAATTAATCAGCCCAAAGGGTAAAAGTCGACATGGGAATCTATGAACGAAACTTCGCTATTCACGATAGAGAATGACAATGTGCTAAGCTACGGGGAAACAAAATTATTTCTCACAGATGATAAGTCACACGTTAAGCAAGCTTTTCTATACCTCAATTCCCACTACACACATCAGTCTTGCTGTTACTTTCGTTGCTTTTCACACCAAATTCAAATTGTCAACATAAACAAACTGGTTTTAAATAATTTGATGTATCATCGAATCATTTCCCATTAAAAAAATGAATGATGGATTACAATTTGATAATTACAATGATATGATTATAATTACCACATAGAATCTATCTATCAAAACGGGTTATCAATTTGAGCTATTAGGCTTAGGTACAAGTCAATTTGGGAATTACAATAAAATTAAGAAATATGTACAAAAACACCAACAAAATCAATAACAAGGTAACAAAACAAATTTGACAACAAAGAAAGGGAAAGAATAAAGAAAAATAACCTTTAAAAGACATATCGGACCAATTAAAATAAAATCACCCTTTGTTTTGGCAAAACTTTAAAAACTTGTCTGGACACAAATAAAACTAGTATAAAGAGTTCAATGTTACAGCAACAAATAAGGCTTTTACAACAAAAATTTATATCTTCTCCCTTTTCTTTACCTGTTGTACACAAAATATTGCTTTCTTCTCTTTGGGAACTAGGCATTCAGGCACTCGGCAAAAAGTAAATCACCATCGGACCAAAATACTTAATTTTGATTTCTCTAATTTATTTATTCAAAAATATTTAAACCAAAAGTAGAGGCACATGTTGGCCATCGTATAAAGTAATTGCACTCTTGTTTTGAAATGTAAGATTTTTATTTACATTACGGAATGATAAGTTTCAAGAGTGTGAAAAGGAGAGGTGTATAAAAGTTCTAAGAGAAAATTGGAACAGCAACAAAGAAAATAGTTTAAAATTATGGCTGATTTTTATTCTTATAATTTCTTTTCATGTTAAATTAGAATATGTTTCAAATTAAGGTTTCGTACAATAACCTGAGCGCTCATAGTTGTTGAAGTTGTTAATATTTCCTTCCTTATTAAATACAACTCCAACACACTGAGTTTATCTATTTTTAACAGTAAAGTCAAAATGCTATTCCAATTTTAGAGAAAAGTAAAAATATTAGAGAAAACTTTCAGAATGAACGTTTTGATAAAGATGGCAAGGATACAAGTGCATAAGAAACAATAGTTTATTTAAGCAGTGTAATGCAAACCCCACCTTAATCTAACTTTATGTCGTTACTACATACGTATTTACATACATCTAACATTTATACCTTAGACAGTAACTGAGATATGTCCTGTAGTTTGTAGTATGTACTTCAACTGATTTATCAAGGTTTAAACTGAATACAAATTTATTACAGCGTTATGGAATAACCTTTTTGCTGTATTTCTGCACGATGAAAATGTGTTCGTTATAAAATTGTTTAAACACTTGTACTAATTTGATATACTTATAAACTTGACATAATGATTGTAACCAAATGAATTAAATGTACAAATTATGAATAAGACTTAAAAAAGGGCAGTTAATGATTTTTATAAAAGAATGCTATTTCAGAGTTGTATCTTGATATGATTTAAGGAAGTCTTAACTTTATTGCATTATATGAAGTGAGTACAATAAAAAAATTCAGTTACCTAAATAAATAAATGCAATATAAAACAAACTTAAATGTATTATCACAATTCTCACGTACCATACTCTATTAAGCAAGGCTGACTGTATAGAACAAGCATTTATTCACAGGGCAAGAGACATTTTGTAAATCTAAGTCAATCACATTATAAATGCAATGCGAGCAACTAAACCGTCATGATTAAAATAAACACAGTAAAATATTAGTACCTCAAATGCAAAATACTTATTCACACGTAGACAATTTGCACTTGAATACAGTTTTATAAAATTTAATTCAATAAAAAAAACATTAAATTATATTGGATTTATAGTTTGAATAAAAATGTTATCAGCGTAGTAAATTTTTATGGCATAAAAAAAGAACCCATATTGTATGTCGAGTTTTCATATTAACGAGGTTTTACAAAAAATTGAAATCTCATACAAAAATAATAAGAGATGAAAATTCAGTTCACTTATAGAAGTAGATCTGATCAAATGAAAGACACATTATTTACATTATTGTTACTAAATCTACTTAAAAGTAGACCCTCGGTAATCAGCACTGTGTTAATCCAGACCTCAGTAGTTCGGCGTTTTCTGAGAACAGATTACTGCCAATTTTTCGATTGGAAGTGTTTACTGATAGGCAGTAAATAACAGGAACTACTTTGTAACTGACACAAACGGCCATGAAATTCTTTTGTGTGCCGATCGCTTTGAAATGACAGTAAATCTTTCTTAATTACATAATTGCCAATATATTATTTTTTCACGTATTAAGCTATGAATGGTGGAATTAACTCTGTGATATATATTAAGTGTTAATCTAGTAATCCGTTGTTTTCACTGATCCAGCACTACCACGGTCAGATATACAGGGTGTAAAAAAAGTCCTTAACCCCCTCCTTAATTTTTTTGTTTGTTAAGACAAACAATTAACCTTTGAGGAATGATAATAACTCAACCCAAATTATTTTTTTACGTTACCAAAAAATTTGAGTGTCCCCCAAAAATGGGGGATTTTGGGAGCAACTCAAAATTTTTAAATGCGAACCCCTTTTGAGTGACCCCTCATTTTAAAGAGCGTTCAAAAAGTAGATGAATGGTGAAATTTGGAGGTCTCTAACGTGTTTCTATCCAAATTGACAGCTTGTCAAAATCTTGAATACAACACATCCTTGAAACCTGTCATCTAGGACGTTTGGAGCTTTAATTCACCTTTGGTGACATAAAAATGAAACGAGCCTGGAAAAAATGTTATTAAATGAAAAAGTAGTCTCTTTTGGTGATATTTAAAAGCTTGAGTGTCCCCCAAAAATGGGGGATTTTGGGGGCAACTCAAAATTTTCAAATGCAAACCCCTTTCGAGTGACCCCTCATTTTAAAGAGCTTAAAAAATAGGTGATTGGTGGAGGTTGGAGGTCGGAAACGTGTTTCTATGAAAATTGGCAGCTTGTCAAAGTTTTGAATACGACTCCTAGAAACTTTGACAAGCTGCCAATTTTGATAGTTAGCAGTGAGTTAGTATCATTCCCCAAAAGTTAATTGTCTTAACAAAAAAAAAATATATATATAAAAAATAAGGAGGGAGGAAAGAACTTTTTTTACACACTTTATGCTGTATTAGGGTCTACTGTATGCCAATAGAATATAATAAACATTTCTACAATTTTCAAGTTAAGAATACCACTAGAATTGTACATACAACCACCGCGTTGCAAGGTTTTTATTAATTAATTTATTATGTCAATTGCATGAACTCTGAATATTAAGAATTCCCAAAAAAACCTTTAACTAAATTTACCAAACAAAATACTAAATTGTATATTTAGAATAAAATAACATCAATCTTAATCGTAAATAATTTCACACACATAGTTGTATGGTAATTAGAAAAGCAACCGAAATACCGTATTATTGATTCTTGTTGAGATTGTAAAAATGTTTCTTGTATCCCCTTAACTTCTTAAACATCATCTACCCTCTACCCTAAATTACAATTTAAAAGAAAGCTAGAAATACATTTTTTTAAAGAACTGCAGAAATGTAACAAAACTTAAATCAATATTTTACAAAAAATATATAAATCCTTACTAGGTAATATTTTATTAGTGATAGTGAGTAGCTTTATTAGAAAGCTTGGCTTACAGACTAACCTATGATTCTTAGTATCACTAGAGTGCTGAACATCGAAGATAACAGGCAGGTCAGTAGAGGAGAAGTTCCTGAGTGAACGCAAGGCATCTCGGTCATGTCTTGTGGCTATTTCCTTTTTAATATTTGAATTATTTTCAGACAATAACTTTTTTTCTCAATAACTTCCAATGTTTTGTTCAAACCTAAGGTAAAAAAGTAAAAATTTTATCCGGAAAAGATATTTATTGCCTTTTTAGATAAAAAGTCTAATTTTACAAAAGGGGGACCCAACGTTAATTTAGTAATACTAACCACGGACCCTGAGGTTTCTGAAAAAGCCAAAAACCCTCATAATAAAATTACAAAAGGTTTAAGTCCTAACGCTGATGAAACCAAAATTTTTCTTAGATAACTGACAACCTCACACACCTTGCGTCCAAACCGAACCACAACAATCACATATATGTTATGTGTATGCTTACGATAAAAATACAAAATTCACATGGCGCAGTTATTCCAAAAATACAAACCACATAACACGTATTGACTAGGAGCCTTATACAAAACGGCATCACAGGGCTATCGAAGCCTAACAGCCGTGGCTGCAGAAAAGGCTTTCGGAAACGGTTTGTTTATTTACTTCCGATCCAAAAATACCCATTTGAACAACTTTTGGTTATCGTTTTGTAGTAGTGATACTGAAAGTTAATCACGGAAGTAAATTGAACAAAACTTCCGAAGACAAACAGCTGACAAAAGCTCCGGGCGAACATGAAAGACAAATCAGTATCTTCAACACCAGCTTCAGAAACAGATAACACATTATTCCATGTGGTGTAGGGGTTAAAAATAAATTGCTGAGTATTACGTTATATGTCCTCACACTCAACTTTGTTTTTAAATGCATGATGAGTATGTCATGACAACGTATATCACAAAAATTGAAATAAAAAACTAAATTTATATTTCTACAAACAATAATAAATATCCCTATATACAAGTGTTTTTTCTTAAAAATAAAAATAAAGCATCAATAATTATGTATAATAGTAGAAATATAAAAGTGAATTCATAACAAATTTTGTAGAAAGAAAGGTAAGGAATAAAAAATTGGCACGGGTGCCTAAGTAATCAGTGAAATACTAAAATTGCAAAATTCAAAGAAAGTGCCATAGGATTATTGTATGTCAACAATCACAATCAAAAGTATTACTATTCACTGAACAAATAATTAAATCCAGCCGGTGTATAAATACTGACAGAAAAAAATACATTGAGCAGCGGGATTGGAGGCACTCTCCGACAAATAACCAATGATAAGGCCTCTCTCTTACAAAATATTCCTCGTCAATCAACGGATGAACAGGTCAATGTTACAATATTACTTCTGGATTCCAGTATAATGTCAGTCGGTTAACTTCATTCAATCATTAAAAGGTCTATGGAAAAGGATATCTTGAAAAACCACCTTTCCGGATTGTTTATCAGCCATAAATATTATTACCTTTCCAATTACTTTATCTAAGTTCTGCATCTACTACCAAACGAGGAGCATAAAGGATTTCTTATTGAAGCTAGTAAATGGTACTATGCAGAACTTGTTCCTGAAAATAAATTATAAGGTAATTATTTCTTACAATTACCATAACTTGTGATTTTCTGCAAGTTTTATCCATGATATAAACAGAATTGTACTTCTAGCAAAAGCAAGGAGCACAATAAATCAAATAAACATGAACAACTCGAGCTGACAAATGGTTAGTCAATTAAACTGTTTCTAACCGAAATGGAGTGCTAATCACAATACATAATCATTATTGTAGCTTCAAATTACGACTTTAGTTTTGACTATCAAATCATGAACTTCTTCAATGATTCCCGGCTTCACAGCAGCGATTGCACTTACCCTTTCTCGCACTCAAGGAGGTTAGAGTCTATACTGGAAGTAAAGTGGCATTGCTTTAGTCGATGAAAAGAAGCCCTTTCATTTTGTCGGGTAGGCAATATAAGGGGATGTAATTAGAAATTTAGTAATAAAATACCGTTCTTTGAATGAGAAACTAAAATGGAATCTTAGAGGAGTTACCAAAGATTTGAATCAGTACCAACTTTAAAAAATGAAATAAATTTTAATATATTAATTAACCTCAATAATTGTTTGTATACTTTCTCAAACTAACGTACGGGAAAACAATTAAACCAATTTAATATCTTTGAATCTATGAATATCAATTTTTAAGTTTGATCAATCAAATGGATTGACTCCCATTACTGAGTTGTTTGATTTGGGTCAGTAACGCAAAGAACAAAATTACTCCCCCTCATATTTCTAACCTGACAAAATCAGAGGGTTACAAAAACACTATTACATCTTATTCCCAGTATTACATTACCGAACCTCTTTACTCACTCTGCTCTACTTAACCGCACACTCCGGTTTTCAATCTCCGTAAAAAAGCAACCCGTCAAGGTGGTTATGGAAGGCGGCGTCGTCCGCGGCCGTGCGTTTGTGCAGTCAGACGCGGAAAGGCCGCACAACGTGGTTGTTGTTGAGCCTAGTGGTCGTCCGGTCGTTGGCGTTCTCGTCGGCGGCAGCGTCGTCATGGTACCCGGGGTTCAGGATGATGTGAGGCACCAGCTCCATCACCTCCTCACCATCTGCCAGGACTGCACATCGGGCGGTTAGGTATGAGACAACACGGTTAACTAAGGTGCTGCTTTTGAAAGACATGTTTTTGGTGAGGTATATTTAATTTTGTTGTTGTTGGGTTACTCTCACCAATTTTTTTTCCCAGGAACCTCGTTCAATGCAGTCAAAACACATGTAGACACAAAACACAAACACAAACAATGTCCCGCTTCTTCAGGGAGCGGGACTTTTTAATTTTTGCATGCGCCTCGCGTATTTTCGTCGAACACCGAAACGCACAGGTCAAGTGCGTTTCAGCGTTTGACGCGAATACACAAGGCGCAAAAATTAATTAGACAGGATCAGGATTCTATTTGTCGGCTCCCTGACGAAGCGGGACGTTTTTATCAGTCCCGCGAAACGTAGGTGTGATCGCGGGACATTGTTCATGTTTGTGTCTTGTGTGTCTACGTGTGTTTTGACTGCACTGAACGAGATTCCTGGGATAAAAATAGGTAAGAGGAACACAACAACAACAAAATTAAATGATGTTATGTGCAGTGAGAGGTTAGACTTTGGAGGAATGAAAGCCCTGGCATTGCCAGCTAGGCTTGTCTCCATAGGGATATTGTGCGGCTTATGGAAGGGGTTGTCAGGATGGGAAAGGTATGATTTTGTCAGCCACACTCCTGAAGGAAGAGTGAAACATTTCAATGCAGTTCACTGTAATGTTTTAAATACATCTCATTAATCTCATAACTAATCACTAGATATTAAGTCACTTTTTCATTAGTCTTAAAAAAAGAAAACTGTTTGCATTTGGCAAAAAAAATTAAGTTTGAAAGTAATATTGAATGAATGAATGAATGAATGAATATAAAGATTTATTCCAGTAAAATACAAAAAAGTTACATTGCAAAATAAATTATCTGTACTTGCATTTAAACAGCAAAAAAAAACCTTGACGCATCTTCATGTATTATTAAGAGTAAATAAATAAATAAAGTTACATGCTATGAATATAAGTACCTTATTAAGTATAATGTAAAAAATTACAGACTGTAAGAAGGTCTATGGAATAAGCCGACATGGGCACAAATGCCTGTGCGTCAGCTTCGAGATGCGTCCTTAATAAAATTATCTTAATTTAGATTAGAAAAAAAAATTGCAATGAGGGAGAACTGGAATAAAATTTATTATACCGGTAAAGCTTAATTGTAAAAATAATGTAGAAAACCAGAAAGTGTAATTGAAAACTTAAAAAAAAATAGGAACAAAAAAGTAAAAGGAGCTGAAAAGCTATTCAATAGTTCACTAGAAAACCAGTTAATTGAGAAAACCACCTCTGGATGAAAGAACCAATGGAACCTCAAGCACATATTACTGATCAATCACTAATTTGAGATGCTGATGCTATCTAGGCGTCTATAATGGCAGATATAAAAGAGGTTTTAAGTGCAAGGATGGGTGAAATGCTTTTTGTTGGGTTATCAATCACCAAGATCAGCTAATTCTATTTGTCAGGATTGAAGTCCCCAATAACTTATAATCAGAGACAGCTGCTTGCAGTTTTGTGTCTCAGTGGTTTACTCGGAACTGGTTGTGTACACTACGGTGAAATAAAGAGCTGCATATTTGCTAGGCCTCCTAGCTGTATGTTTGTGTGATAGTAAATCAATGATACTTGGATTAGGAGAACTAAAAGAATATAAGGGCATGGACACATTAAAGCAAATCTTGTGTGAACACCAACGAACGAGCAGCAGTGAACGCCATACTTCTTTATTGCGTTCACAACTGCTCATTTGTTGGTGTTCGCACCAGATTCGCTCTAATGTGACCGTACTCTAACACATATTTTCATCAGTACTTGGTTTTATAAATATCAAGAATAGGCTGAAAATGCTAATTCAATGGGTTCTAAAGACAAATTTAATGGCGACTATGTGATTTTCAATGTTGTCATTACTTAGCAGTCATGATAACAAAAATTTTATCATCAAGCATAACCTCAAAGTTTTCTTTTCAGAGGTTTGGGCAGTATAAATTTTGCAATATCATAGTTTTTAAAATAATAATGTAGTATGGTGAAAAGTAGCGTTTGCATCTGAGATGAAAGTGGTTTGCAGGCTCTCAATCGTTTCACTACGTCTCAAACTTTAAACAAGATCTCAAGCTTTCAAAACCCTGCTTTGACTTTTGACCCTATAGGTGAGAAATATTCTACATAACGTTGGATAGTATAATTTATGTTATATTTTTATACATGTAAGGCAATGGTTAAGAACTGAACTGATATGATATTTTTAATGAGTTATTTGCATATTTACGTGGGTTAGTACAAGGTTAATTAACTTCCCCTACCATGCAACTGATAGCTAGAATAAAACCTCATTCCTTAAGACCAGTAAGAACGAGTGCTAAAAATGTCATTGCAGTGAGCAAAATTAGAAGAGGTAAAACAAGGAAAAGAGAGGCGGATCAAGAATTAGGAAATGCTCTTCGAAGCCACTAATAAACTTTTAGTGGAAGTTCAATTTGTCAGGACTCTTGACATCATAACTTTTATATGATAAAAACAACGAATAGTTTTTAAGAGCTAAAATCTAGCAAATAAAGAATTTTTTAATAAAATCAGTGCCTGCAAAAGCTAGTCATAACCTCGATATTACGGTATCTAAGTTATTTTACACTTAAAAGGGATTGCTGAAAATGAATGTATGATGTAATTTTGAAACAATGTACAGTTAAGTACATTGAAATTGGTTATTGCCTTAGTGAAGTTAACAGAATGATTTGGAATCTGAAGGAAATTCATAACTGAACTCACATTCCAAAACCATGCAAAATCTTAGAATTTGGTCAAACTCAGAAATCCATGCTTTAAACAATAAGAAATCTTGAAAAACTTACCACTTATCTTCAGAGATCCTATTTTCTTTTCATAGTTGAAAAACACAATATCCCAAATCCCAAACATTTACAAAATTAGTTATTCATTCCCTTTCAAAAAAGGAAGTTTAGAAAGGTTTAATTTTTAATGTGATATTTTAAATAACATGTTCGACAAACCAGTTACTTTTTTGATTCAATATGATGAATATTTTCACAACAGGGATCTCGCAGATATGAATAGAGGTTAAAATTATAGATAAACCCTTTTCTAAAAATAAATATTAAGGCCAAATTTCCTTATATTAAGTTCTTCACTCAATTTTAAAACACTAAGATCATGGAAGACTTGAAAAGGCTACGTTTATAAATTGCCCCCCCCCCTTATTCATTATAATTCTAAAAAAATATTCTACTTACCAGGCAAAACATTGGAAAGTCCGAGAAACGTTCAATAAAAACTTGTTTAATTTCTCCTTTTCACAATAATCCCGTTATATGTAATGACACCCTTTTTTCTAGGATTTGCCAATTTTTGCTAGAGTTTCTTGGATGTATGCAAAATGTGAATGGACATCACCAAATGCTCACCCAAAATACCTCACCTTTGCCTTAATAATTTAATTTATGACGAGAGGGGACGAAAAAACTGAGCACCTTGCCGTCGATGGAAGAAATATGTTGCTCCTTCTCACTTTCGATATTTTTAACCCTACCTTTAATGGAAACTTATTTTGTTATATTGGAGAATTTGAGCAATAAAAACACCCACCATTATTTTACAGCTCTATTAGTAATCAAGGAAACCACTTTATTCATTGGATTAAATTAATATAAAACATTTAGGCCCCGCAGTAATCTCTGGATCATAACAATCAGTTAGTGATCAATAATAGCTAAAAAAAGTCCTGAAATTCAAAATCCTTTTAAATACTTAAAGAAAATACTGATGTTTGATTCAAGAAAACAAATGTTACAACTTAATAATTTTATTCAAAGAACAAAGCTTTACAAAATGGACAAGAAGCGTCACAACACAGATATCAACATTTTTTAACGTAACAACACGTCTATAAGCGACTAAACATGACTATAAAAGCTGTAACAACCAACAATGTAACTAGCAGCGGTGCAACAACTTTACGATAACTAGGACAAGACGTTACAACTATAAATGCAGTGTAGGAACACGCTAGTCTAGCATTAGGCGAAGGCACGTCAAACCAATATTAATCTGCAATTTTCTCTCATATTAATAAAATTCACGTTGTTGAAGTAAGTATTAAAGTAATTTAATAAAATTAGTTTTTACAGGCAATATAACTTTGAGAGAGAAAAATATAATTTTTCTTAGGGTGGTGACACTCAGGGCGATTTTTATCGTGGTGGCAAAACTACCACTGCCACAGTTTTCACAGTAGTGCATAGATTTAAATGGACTGCGGCAATATTGTTGTGCGGTATTCCTACCGCCCTGTGTGTAAGAGTCCAATTACTACACTACTGCGAAAACATCGGCAGCGGCAGTTTTGCCGCCACAATAAAATTTGCCCCTTGTTTCACCGGCCTTGCTTACATTTAAATTTTGAAACAAAACAAATAAAATAGCCTCAAGTTGAAGTTAGTGCGAATTCAGAAAAATTAATTGTTGACAAAATTAGTGTAACAACTGCATGAAAACAAAATTGATAACATTGTTACACAATGCTAAGAGGCTTTTCAATAAAGAACCATTGTGTTGATAAAATTTATGAACTAAAATTATAAAAATCTATAAAAAAAATTTGACAGAATGGTACTGTATTGAAAACTTGTATGTATGAGGAATTTACCAAGCTCTGTTTAAGTTGAAGTTTACGGTTTGTACTCAATTGGTAAACAAGAGATTGATATCTGCAAAACGTAAAAATACTGTTTCATAACACTTTTGTTCACAGGGGGGGAGGGTCATAATGTTGAGAGTGGAATGATTTCAGCTGGAAGAGAATGGTCCTTCATGTTTTCATAGATAACATAAACTGGTTATACTTGTATTGCTAATGGTTTAACTATTGTCATTATTTCGAGTAGTTTTGTTATATTTCCAATGTCATGCTAAAGATGACAGGGACAGGGATAATTTACAAGAAAACAAAAATAGTTTAAAATTATAAGAAAAAAAATTAAAGCATGCTAAATAAGTAGAAACTGAATGCACACCAACACCAATTCAAGCAAAACTCATGAAAACTAATCATTGAGCCAAAAGTTACAAGATAGTTGAGGTTAGAAATAAATTCCATTTTAGTATTTGCAGAATAATATCCTGCCAATGTGCTCTCCTGGTCTCCTCAATGAGTACTTGAATACATTTTTTAACGAAAGGTAAAAAAATAACAAAATATCATCTGATATTGTTAATTTTGTTTGGATTTGGAATGTCAGAAAATTAATAAATTTGACCACTTTACAGGGATCAGAGAGCACCTTGCCATGAAATGTTTCAACTGTGCCAGGCCTGTACAAGAAGCATTTTAAGATAAAATCAGTGGTACTAAATTCGCTAATGTTCTTTGCATCCTAACAACGCAACTGAAAATATTCATAGCTAATAAAAACCCCAAACAGCTGTATTTGTGACTTAAATTTGCATTGGATTTAAAAAAATAAAAATAAACACATTATTTGGAAAGCAAGATTTTGACGTAAGTAAATCTATTTACCAAATCCAATTGTTTTAAAATGATTATATTGTGTTGTTCCTATTAAAATTAAAATAATTAATATTACAGGTTGTCTAGATTTAGTTCATTATCTTGACAACTTCTTAACTTCTAGTAGACATGCGTTTATCATGCAAGATGGACAGATTTTATTGCAAAAAGAAATAATTATATACATTATGTATAACGAGATATGACTGCTTTGATGAAAGTAAAGAACAAAAGTTATGAAATAAAATTATAAAATATGTTAACTTCACTGTCAAATACAAGTTTCAAAACCAGATTGGAAGAAAATCATAATATTATTGCTTTGCTAGTTTGGAACTACATTTCGCCGAACAAAACAAAAAATTCCAACATCCCAAAATTTGTTTTATACTAACACAAAGGACAAAGGTATAATATTCATAATAAAACCCTTATAAAAAATATATCTTTTAGTGAAGTATAAATTTATACTCGTGCTTACAAAATTGCATTAGATAATCAGCAATCTTTATTAACAAACTGTGTACAAGTGAATATAATATTGTCATATTGAATCTTTACAGCTAAATCTAATAATTCGGTTGAAAAATCATTTGAACGACACTGTCTTATTGCAAGTTTTTTTTAATAGAATAATGCTTATAAAACACTTATGACTAACTAAAATATCAGTGCTTTTCATTTTATACTAACTTTGAAAAACTGAGGAATCAATTTACTGAAAGACAAATTATTAACATAGTTACTAAAAAGGTAACGTAACCACTGGCACAAAATAAGGTCTTGTTGAAGGCACTTGAATGAGAGACAAAATGCTATAATAATGCCGATACCAGTTTAAAAACAAATGTAGTATGAATTAACTCTTAGCTGCCAAAGCTTGACTAATGTTGGCTATGATCTACTGTGCGATTTCCTTCTAACACCTCTGACACCAGTACCATTTAAGTTATTTCTAACAATAAGTAGCCAACAATAAAAGCTTTTTGTCTAAAGTTTAGACACACTTTTGCCCCCTATTGTAAATTGGAACTTGTCCAAGCTAAAAACCTAATCTATGTAACTAATCACAATACATGTTGGCTCTTTAATCATAGTGGAAGCACGAAATCAGAGAATCAATAATTGTAAAATGCTTCTAAATATAACACTCAAAACATTTTCACTTAATTGCTGAAGCATCATAATGAAGAAATTTTATTCAATTTAAATAATATCCTAAACTAATTTTTCATATTCTCTACATTGCTTAAGCATTAGGTTAAAGCCTACATGAAAACTAATTTTGACCCACTAGCTACAGAAAAACCATCTCCAATTAGATATCTACATGTGTCATAAAAGCTGTCATTAACAGTAATGTTATGTTGCTAAAAAAAGGAATTTTAAGTAATTTTATGCTTTTTTACTTTGATTTCTGTTTCAATCTTAGGCCAGACATAAGACAGCACTCAAAAATTACTAAAAGATTTTAAAATCAAGTTAAAAAAGGATCTAAAAAAGTTTGTGAGTCAAAAAATCATAGGCCAAAAAAAACTACCTATAGAGGTGTAGAGGCCTCTCACATTGTCATTAGTCATTATGTTAAAATGTCAAATTAGTCATTGGTTAGGCCCATTTTACAGACTAATGCATATTTAAAATAGATCACCTGTAGATAAAGTTAGGTCTTTGTTACTTAGGCCTAATGTCTCAACTTATAGCATTTACTTTGAGTACAGAAGTAGACATTCCTTTCCATTTCCAACTTTTTAGATAACCAGGATAGTGAACGTAGCTACACTGAGTTATCAAAAGAGGATATTGTTGGACATTAGTTGTACCAACTCTGAGTGGCTAAGAGCAAACATAAGCTATTATATACTGTGGTTAGTTATATATTAAGCGTGTAAAGTGGCTCTTTCTCGCTTGAGCTAAACAGTAATTTTAGTGAAAGTGAGAAGGACAATTTACACACAAAATACATTTTTCCAACAACTGCAGTTTTAGATTACCTAACAAAAAATATAATCTTAGTTACTCACGTCCATTTTAGCTGAACGTGCCAGTTTGAGGTCATAGACAAGTCGAGATAAATTGAATTAAAATATAAGCGGAAGCACTGGAATGTGTAGAGTAACAATGCAATCAGCTGGCGAATGTAAAAGGAAACAGCTGGCAAGCGTACTTTTTCGCTTGCTCCTCAGTAAACAGCTGATTTACGAATAGTTTTCAGAGTGTAAATTGACACTCTACATGCTGTTGAAGGAAAAAATATTGTACGTTTTCAGAACTACCATACAACAGCAGATGGTGTCCTGCTTCGTTAGGAAAAAGTAAACAAATATTGTCAATCAAAACAAAATGCAACAGCTGCTCAGCCCTTTTATTAATACTACTAGAATACTTGTGCCCTTAGGGAAAATTTTGCCAAAAAATTATTATTTTTCCTGAGATTTTCTTTACCGAGACCATTTATTCAAATATAAGGTTGATGGATATCAGACTTATGGTTTTCTCAAAAGTTACGGTTAGTTTGGACTTTCTATTAGATTGTTAAAATAAACAGACGATTGCAGCCCTATCTGTTACCATCGGAGACACAATCAAACTTCCATTTCAAACTCCGGTTAACTTGGAAAGCAGCCTGTCAGGGGTACGAACGGAAAGGAATGCCTTCTTACTGCTCGCGTCGCGCCCGCCTAGACCTTGGTGGTCTGGTGGCGGGGGCTGGCGGGCCGGGAGGGGGTCGACTTACTGAGCGGCAGGTGGCACTCGCGGTACAGAGCGTAGCAGGTGCCGAGCGCCAGCACCACCAGCGTTCCCATGACGACGGCGACGGCCGCCACCCAGTAGCGGGTGTCGAACGTCTCCACTCCCTCCAGGAGGTGCCGGCCGAGCTCTGGGGACAAACACACGACAGTCAGTAATGAAACTACGATATTGCGCCACATTCATTCTACATTCATCTCTCATTCCATATTGGGCTTAAAATACCTGTGGGTAGGTGGCCATTTCAACAAAAAAAGTGGAAGGTATGAGAGGTGATGTGTATACTATACTTTGTTCAGCGAGAGTGTAAAGTGAAGCCACGCCTCCTGCATCAGTTGTAATGAGGCAGGCAGTGTCACATGAGTACCTGATGCTATAGAACTCAAAAGAACTCCAGTAAAATCTGGAGATGGAACTGGATGTCTGTTGAAAAATCCAATTATGGTTATGTTTGTTTGCAGTGAACGTGAAATGTGCATGAAATTTACAATAAGTAAATAAATTGTTCATAAGACAAATTAATTCATCTACTGTTAACAAAACTACAAAATTGGGCCACCTTCATTCTACATTTTTTTGTAGGGGGGATTTAGTAGTCTGGGTTCCCTCAACCCAAAGGAAAATCCTGTGAGGGTACTTCAGCCATTATTTTGGCTTTTTTTCGGCTACTGGAAAGGAAATGAAGCTTCCCTTCCATTATCCCTTAGGCTTACAGCCTTTAGTACATTAATACAAGGGAAGCAAATGGAAAAGGGAATAGGTAGGTGGAATAGGTTCAGCCAAGCTTCGACTGGGTGGACAAAGGATGCTTGGAGCAGGGCCTCAAGGGATCAAGTGGCCCTCATACTGGCCCTCATCTTGGTCACCAGGAAACCCCCACCCACCCTGTCATCAAGCCCAGCCTCCCCTAGTGGGGAACTGAAGTTGTTCACTGAAAGACAGCAACAACACTGCCTCCCATCGTGACTACTTCCGTTACTGTACCCAGTATTGGTACCTATACTAGCAAAAGCCAGTTAGGATCCCACTGGGGGTTTCATTCTACATTCATCTCTCATTCATATTGGGCTTAAAATACCTACAGGTAGGTTGCCATTAAAAAAAAAAAGTAAAATGAATGAGAGGTGATGGGTATAATGAGGGATTTTTTAGGTTGGAATTTTAAACCATATAAAAATATAAATGTTTGAGTTTAGAAAAGGGTTAGAGTTTAGGAAAGGGTTAGAGTTTAGGAAAGGCTTAGAGTTTAGTTAACCTTCCTAAGAAACAATGTTCAAACATACATAGAAACACACAAAGAAAATACCATAGTTGGGAAAGTTAGTAAAAAATTCTAACTAGTTAAAAGTTATTAGTTAGTCCCGTAAAAAGTAACTGATAGAAGTTATAAGTTAGTTCGTTAAAAAGTAACTGATGGAAGTTAAAAGTTAGTTAAAAAACTAACTGATAGAAAATAAAGTTAGTTTTTAAAGTTAGTTTTTAAAGTTAGTTTTCGGAGAAGTTTGCTGTTAGGTAGTTGTTCTAAAGGATCGTATTTAACTATCACTAAAATTTAACAAGACTTGTTGCTACCGCAGAAAAAATGACTTGACACTTGACAGAGATAAACATCAACTGAAGACAAATGATGCGCGATTCGAGATGTACCATTCGGAGTGGCCAAAGACAATAAGTATTTAATTTTGTATACATCGTTATGAGAAACCAACAAAAGTAATGCATATCTCTTCAATTTACATACATTTCCTGCAAAAATAAACTAAATTAAGAATTTACAAATAAAAATATTGCCGTAAAATATTGTGATGGAACAGAATAAACAGATTTTATTAACTTAAAAGTAGCGTTCGCAAAAATGGATTATTTTGAATGAATTCATTCGGATGTATCATCGAAAGCACTCGAAACGGAACTTTTCGAAAATGAAATTCATTCGAAACCCAACCATTCGAAAATCGGAAAATCTTGCAATCGCCCATCACTAATGAAGACAATGTTTTGAAGATGACAAATCGCCAAACATTCTCTCTCCCCACCCCTCGGTGCTTGCGGCATTGTCATTGGCTGTGTCTGCATACCAAAGCAACTGGACTTTCCCCACCCCCGCGTTGTTTGTCATCAAGGGCGCTGACCCCTCGCTATGCTCCCACACGGCCACACTAAACCTTCTACGATGGCGTAAAAAAACTCGTATTTGAGTTCTTCCGCCCGTCCAAAAAACTATTTAAACTTCAAAATTACTAACAAATAGATCAATCTATTCGTTAGCTAGAATCTAACTGATTAGAGTTATTTCGAGTACTTTTTAAAAACTAACGAATAAGTTAGAAGTAAGTCGAAAAAAATAACAAATATCGTTAATCGTTAGAATTTCTAATCGTTATTCCCAAGTATGGAAAATACACACTGATTCACCAATACTGTCCCTCTAAAATTTCTAGAGGAAAAGATTTTAATTTTTCCCAAAGAATTTTAAAGGGAAAAATATTAGTGAACTATTTCGAGTAATTTCTTTATATGTTATATGATAACCTGAGTATTATTTCCCTATGTAGCTGAAGGATTTTCTCACAACCAAACAAATAATCAGTGATGTATCACTGATGTGATCATGGGAGCAATCGCTCTCAAGCTGCAACACTTACAGTAGTAAGATTTATTTTTAAACCTGGACCTGAGCTTGAAATCTGAAACTATAACAGCACTGCTCAATAGTATATTGTATTCTGTGCGCTGGAAACTGCTGCTGCCACGATAGACGTGGCAGTTACAGTAACTATGAGTCAAAGCACCAGATGGCGGCGAGGAACAAAGAAAATTGTGCCGCCGCGAACGTGTTAATAGGCGATGATGGGAATGGCTTAGAACCGTGGCTGATGACTTCCTTCTCATACTCCGCTGGCAAAGCTGAAAGAAAATTTTATTTTTCATTAAATTAAATGAAACTCACCGATCTCCTCTGTGTCGTGATGTGTCGTCCCCTCGACTTGCACCACCTCGCCCTCCCCCAGCTGGTTGCTGGCCCATACCTCAAATATGTACGTCGAGTTGGGCTCCAGCTTGTACACGTCTATCTGGCTCTGAAGACAACAAATTGAAATGACTTTGACAAACTAAAATAAATAATAATAATTATTTACTCTCAGTATTCAGTGACTTTTATTACACCAGCTAGCTAATTAACTCACGAATTCATAATTTTGTCATTGATATCATGTTGGAAATTCTTTGAAACCAAAATTTGATTTAAGACCAATAGACAAGAGGGAGGTGGAAAAGATAATAGATTCCATGAAAAACATATTCTCTAGTGGAAAGGATGAAATTCCAGCAATAATAATTAAGGCTGTGAAAACAAATTTAAGTTCTATTTTATGCCATCTTATAAATTCTTCTTTTGTTTCCAATATATTTCCAATTCAATTAAAGGAAGCAAAAATAATACCTATACATAAAAAAGATGACAAAAGTAATATTCTAAACTACCGGCCAGTTTCTATTTTACCAGTAATTTCAAAAGTCTTTGAAAAAGCAGTACAATTGCAGTTTTCAGAATATTTAGAAAGGTTAAATTTACTGGATAATGAGCAGTAAATTATCCCCTGGACCGGGAAGGTCAGTCACGAGTGCTGCTACATCATTCATCGAATCCATTATTAATTCAGTAGACAAAGGAAACTATACAGTGGGATTATTTATGGATATATAAGGCTTTCGATAGTGTTAAACATTCTAAATTAATAGAAAAATTAGAGTTTCTAGGAGTTGCAAAAAGCACATTGAATTGGTTCCGCTCATATCTCTCTGATAGGTCACAGTATGTTGAACTAACTCATTTGGGGAAAAACAATAGAATTAACAAAGTTAGATCTCAGGTTAAAAAATTAAAATTTGGTGTACCCCAAGGGTCAATTTTAGGACCATTGCTCTTTCTTTGTTATTTGGTGGGTATGGATCATGCATTGGAACATAAATTAAAAAGTAATCTATGTCTATATACGGATGACGCCAATCTCATTGTATCATCAACGTCTTCTGAAGATGCAGAAATCTGTGCATGTAGTGAGTTGGGAAATATTGGGATTTTTCTTAGGAATCACAATTTGAAATTGAATTCAATTAAAACAAGTATAATGAACTTTAGAACCCCTCAAAATAGAGAACTGAAAGATCCTATGGTAATTTATGATTCAAATCTCATTACCAAGGAAAATAGTATTAACTTTCTTGGATTAACAATAGATGAACATCGAAATTGGGATGATCATATACACAAAATTTTAAATAAAATTAATTCTGGGGTGTATGCGTTGGCGCAAATGAGTTACATATGGGATTTGAAATCTTTAAAAAATATTTATTTCGCTCACATTCGTTCTCATATATCATTTTGCATTGCACTACATGGGTCGACAAAAAAAATTAATTTAGAAAATATTTTAAGACAACAAAAAAAGCTATCCGAATTATGCTAAAGCTTGATAGGTATGAGTCAGCAAGGGAACACTTTAAACAACTAAAGATTTTCACAGTATACAGCCAATATATTTTCGAAACTATACTTATTGCAAAAAATGAAATTCTAAACGTTGATAATAGGACACGTACGCATTCCTATAACACTAGAGGAAAGAATTTGGTGTTCCAGGACCACAGACTAAAATTTTTTGAGAAAAAACCATCATACATAGGAAACACATTTTTGAAATATATTCATCTTACATCTTCTTCAGCATCCGTAGTTCCCTTCTCCGTGGGTTCGGGGAAATTGGATTTGTCAAGGTGCCTTTATAAGTAGGTCACCAGTGTAGGCAAAGAATAAATTGTTGGCCTATATCGGCTTCTAAATAAAATGAAAAAGAAAGCCAGTTGTAATAACTAGGCTAAGCTACTTATTGTCATTATTGTTGGTAAATGATTCGATATCGTAAAAACAATGTTGGACCAGGTAAAGTTTAAGCCGGTTTTTAAAACCAGAAATCTTGTCAATGTTTTTTAAATCTTCACAAGAAAAAAGATATATTCCGAAAGATATAAAAATTGAAATGGGGTCTCCTAAAAAGTTTAAAAAAGTGCTAAAAAACTTTCTTATAGACAAATCTTTCTATTCATTGGAAGAACTTTCCACCTCCCTATAAATTCAAATATGTTATAGATTTAGGTGCTAGGTAGTTATTATATATGTCAATGACTGTGACGCTATTTATTGTACTACATGTGCAAAAAATAAATAAAGAGTTATGACTATGACTATGACTTTGAAGTAAAAAAATACAAGATTATACCCTTACTGTATAAACATTAAATGACTGAATGGGGTAAATGTTAACAACTGTCTTTGAATACCTATCAGCGATTAAAGCATTGAAGAATATTTTTGAAGAGACTATTAGCCATTTGAGAAATAACATTAAATCATTAAATTAATCTAAAGAGGAGACTATATTCAATGTATTAAATAACATGCATGTTATTTCAATTATTATTCATCAAAATTTATATGAATGGATCTGTTTGTTTCCTTTGCAGGTTTCAATTCTGTACATGATTTATTTTTGTATCTTGATCATGTTTCTGTAAGTTTGCTCGCAATATATATGGTGTGTTGTGTCCTACGCAAGAAGATATTCTTATCTATTTTTAGATATATGTTTCCTATTAATTGTGATTTGACCTATGCTCCAACAAAATTTGAATAGTATTGTAGTATTTAAAATTACAAAAAAATAGCATACTGACATTCCAAAAGTCAATCATGACAGAAATTATTTTGAAAGTAGCTACTTCAATATACATTACTGTGACCAATATTCACATAAACCAAATCAACATAGATTTGCTGCAAACCTAAAAAGACATTTAATAAAAATCTCTCTATTAAATAAAGTAGGCCCAATAATAAACAGTTGACATAATTTTATCTATAATTAAAAATATATTGCCATGCTGGTGTTGTTCCAACTATTGTTATTCCAAAGACTTGTTAACTGCAATGTATTGAATGAAGGTCATTACCATCAAAATCACTACTTATCAATTTCCATAACATCGTGCAACAATTACCACCCAGTAGTTTTTACAAAGCAATGCAGAATAACTACTTTCAGTCAAGGTCATCATGTTTCTTATTGCCTGACAACTAAATTGTCCCATGCAGCACACGACACACGTAGCACATAGCATTACTGATGAGGTAATAACAATTGTAATTCAGTCTGTGTTGTATCTCATAGTCACAACCTAAAAGCGAGGATCCTATTTTACTAGGCGACTGCCATCGTTATCAAATTGTATATCTGAAAATATGTAAAATCACATCTTGACATCATGTGACACGATCAAGTACATTTACTGAAACTGAAAGACTACAAACCTGCATTATGGCTCATTATTACTGCACTGATTGTTGGCCAAACAGTGGATGATATGGTATAATTTTGCATTTCTGGTGAGTTTCCGAATCTGTTTGGAGTATGGGGTTTGTTTACAAAAATTGTATCAGTAGCATTTAGATAGAATTAAGAATTATTAAACTGTCTCTCCCTGAGAATTACTTTGTAAAATGAGTGGATATTTATTTGTTTTAGGTTAATACCATGTCTTATATTATAAATTACTTAAATAAAAAAATATATATTTTTTCACAATTAGATATCTGATTATGAAAGGATTTTAAATTTGAATGTCGAAAATATCAAACCATGCACATGAACAAAACTATATTTTCGGAAACTCATTACTTGTCATGTAACTTATTTACTTTGCAAACTCATAAGTAATAAATAAATTAAAACTAAATTTGAACCGAGTACCATTTAATCAAATAATATCTAGAAGGCATATAAATTTTAATCCACTTATTTCCACAACACCAAATAGAGCGAATAGTGATTAGAAAAAAAAGTAAAAGCAACTGCATTAAGGAAATTTTTGAACGATATTTGCAATATTACTACAACAACCACTGACTTCACTTCACTTCACGGAGTCACGGCGAACCGCTTTCCATATCCGGTACTTGAGCTTCAGCCTTACCTGGCCCCAGCCAGGATTGAGCCCATTGCCCCTGGCTGGCAAGATGGCTTGAGACCATCAGACTCGTCAGCGGCAAAGCCGAGCCCATTGAGGAAGGGGTCACCCCCGAGAACCAGGGGCAAACTGACTACTCATGACTACCATCCGATGCGGAAGGAAAACATATGCCTCAGAAGGCAAGAGCCACCAACCGCACCGTCAGGTACCACCAACCACCAACCACTGACTCACAACTACCAGCGTGACTCACCGCAGAGGGGCTGATGCGGCCGGGGATGACCCGGTGCCACTCGTCGGGAGGTTCGTCCGGGGACCCGTGCTTGAGCCGGTACTGCGCTGTGAAGTGGGTGATGGGGTAGCCGCCCGTGTCCGCCACATCCCACCTGCACAGGCCAACATAGTTGGGGAAGTTAATAAAAAATTCTAACTAGTTAGAAGTTATTAGTTAGTCCCGTAAAAAGTAACTGATAGAAGTTATTAGTTAGTTAAAAAACTAACTGATAGAAAATAAAGTTCGTTTTTGGAGAATTAAAACTAATCACCTTCACACAACTTATTGAAACTTACTAATACTATCATCATTAAAATATAACAAAAAAACTATTAACACAAAAAAATTATTTAACAACTAAACACTAACAAAGCTTAAATTATGAATCACAGGTTGCTACCACAGAATAAATGACTTCACACTTGTCAGTGAATAAACATTATAACTGAAGACAATGTTTAGAGATGACTAATCACCAAAATTCCCCTTTTACCCACCCCTCGGTGCTTGCCGTATTGTTATTGGCTGCCTCTGCATACCAAAGCAACTGGACTTTCCCCACCCCCGCGTTGTTTGTCACTAAGGGCGCTGACCCCTCTCTTTGCTTCCCGCATGGTCGCACACAACCCTCACTCATCGCGTAAAAAACTCTTATTTGAGGTAGGCCTACTTCTGCCCATCCAAAAATCTAACTATTTAGACTGCAAAACTACTAACGATTATATCATTTATTCGTTAGCTAGAATCTAACTGAGTAGAAGTTATTTCCAGTATTTTTTAAAAACTAACGAATATGATGGAAGTTAATTGCAAAAACTAACGAATATCGCTAATTGTTAGAATTTAAATTCGTTATTCCCAAGTATGTAGGCGACCAATTGGCTCTACAGACTTTAGAAAATTTTTTCTCCAAGATTACAAAATTCTGAAAATTTTATTTCCAAAATTTGAAAACAGCTCGCCTAGTGAAATATATTTTGTTTTAGTCAGTTAGATTAATGATAGATGATATAACAATATTATTACAAGAAAAATCAGAAAAAATATTCTAAAAACATTATTTGAACATTTTTTACTAAACAATACATTATAGTATGGTCCATCAAACCCTATGTTAGATATCTCAGCAACAGCCTAACCAGGACCAAAACTGCGCCATAATTTATTCATAGACATTTGTCATTATGAATAAATTATGCTATCTAACATAATGTTGCCATTAGATAGTGGCAAGACCCGGGTTTGGACCATTACTGATAAAAATGCCGCTGGTATAGAAACACACACAAAAAAACACTGATGAGGAAACTTCTGTTAACACAGCTATACTAGGAGAACGAGAAGACTAGGAGAAACTTTCGGTGCAATTTTGGCTTGTTGTCTTATCTTGCTTCAATTTTGTTTTGTAATAGGGCTATAAGAACTTGGTGTACGGGGTGTTTGAGCATGGACGCAGATGAGTCAAGGGGCATTTGCATCAGAGAGGGAGAAAGTGGAGTAGCTGGATGGGAGAGGGGAGGAGAATATTACTACCTGCCCTCAACACTGAGCAGGTGATAAACACCCTACTGAATAAAGGAAACATCGAAAGAAATAACCTGACGCTATGTATAGTAGTGTACCGAAAGTATATTTTACCTCAGCAGTGCCAGAATGGTGGAGGCGTGGACAGTCACATTCACCAAGCGAGGGGGAGGGGCTGTGGACAAAAATTCATCAGTTATTACATAAACCTTGAGTACAATTAAGAAATACACCTTAGTATCGCATGGCCCAAGCCTTGTTCGTTAATTTTTTATAATGCATTCAATATTCTATCTACATGTTCTCTTTACAGGTGCCTGTCCATACCAACCTTTGTTATGACTAAACCTTTTTTGTATTTTCATGCTTTAATTTGCTGCTAATACCGAATCCCATATGTTATTTTATAATTTATATTTTATAATATAAACCCGATGTTAATTTTTCACTTTTTAAATTAATTGTTTACAGACCTTGTTAGACTTTCTTTAGGCCAATTACCCTGCATGTGAGATGTTTTTGAGCCAGAAATTAGTTGATTGAAAACTGAATTAAATCCTCAGGGTCATTTCTTTGATCTAACAGTGCAAACATATAAGCAAGCAAACATTGCTCACATTAACAGTGCAGGATTTTTAACCCAAATAAAGAGGAAACCAACCACCATTATTAAAGATTTTACTTAGGTTCACCAGTTGGCTGATGAGTCTGGGCAGGAGTCAGGTCAGGCGGGTAATTGCCTTGATCACTGAACACAGTCATTTTAGGAAACACCTCTTGATATCACTCATGATAATCTGGAGTGCAGACTCTGCGGCAGCTCTGTCGAGACTGCAAGTCACATCATCTTGGATTGGAGACAGGGGCAAGGAGAAGAGCTCTCTTTGTTCTCCAACAGCCTCTTGTGCCAGCCTTAGTCAGTAACAAGGCTACAAGATCGTGCCACTATCATCACGATCATCACCTCATCCTTCACTCATATTCAGGGTAACGTCCTCCATGAGGTACCTGTCTTATTAAGAATGATTAAATTAAATTAAATGGTGACGAACCAGATGCTAGTATTAGAAAAAAGCTCTTATGCCTAGTTGACGGCACAGTTAAAGGACTACCAATCTAGCAGCTTAGGGGAGCACATTAAGCTTCGGTTGACGTGCTAAGACCATGGAGTCTATTCCCCACACTTTAATCAATCAATCAACCAATCAACTATGCTTGATTGTGTGGAAACACTGTTTAATAGTGATACATAAACATTTTCAATTACTGAAATTTGAAAAGTATTAGGTGAATATAAAATATATTCTTACTAAAATTTCTCAAAAATGTATTCAGATTTTTTAAATAACCGGCACTTTATTAAAGTTTACTTTAAACTCGCACTTCATCTATTTTTAAAACTACTAGAAAAACTAATTTCCAATGTTTATTATTTGTTAAGAATGATTTTTTAACGCATACTAGGAGAAAATTTTATTAAAATAACCTCAGTAAACCAATAACCTCTCTAAGGTAGGTTTGTAAGTTATCAGCATCTACCATTTAAGAAGCGGGACAATTGATCGTTAAAGTGACTACCAGTTATTGCCTGCCTGGCCCTAACTGGTATTAATTGTTATTGGAACAGAAACAACTGGATTGCCACTTGCTTTATTGCCCCAATTATTCAATTATTCACACTTACTCTCCATTGCTCGGACAAGGTTTTGGTGTAGTTTCAATCTAAATTCTGAATTACAAATACATTATTTGATCTGACTCAAGAGAGTATTTGTATGAGTACTAAAAGTCATGTGAAAAACTTATAAACGACAAATAATATTTCTTTGAAAATTTGATCTATATCATTGAAAAAAACACAATCTGATTTTAAAAATTACTACAAAAAGTAATTTCCATTGTTTATTATTTGTTAAGAATGATTTTTGTACGAATACTAGGAGAAATGGTTCATTGTAGCAGGTTCCATTCACTCTGTTATAAAGACAGGTTTTGAAAGAGCTCATTCAAGCATTTTTTTGTGGAACTATACATTTTTAAGAGCTAGAGCAGTTATTATTAGAAACTATCCAAAAACCTAATGTGACAAACAAATCATTTTTGAGATCTAGAAAAATTGTTGATTCCTTCATTTAGGCCCTGTTCTTGTTTAAAGACTGAATTATAAAAGAATACCTAATCCATTCCTAAAATTATTGCTATCCTTTCAATAAAAATGAGGGGAAGCCCCTGGAAGGGATGGGTATTAATGAAGTAGGTGACATTGTACTTTAATTTAATTTTGGCAATGCTGCTACAAATCCTCATTCTCTCTTTATACAAGCGATCTTTGACAATTAATTCTCGAAAACTGTTTGTTTGTAATGGATCCAAGAAATGTTTCCACCAAAAAAATACAAAATCATACAAAAAACTTAGAGAATATCCACCTTTGCTGTTACATTTCAGCCACTAGGTTAACTCAAACAGAGCCAACACGAAGTTCAGTAGACAACTTGAATGAAACTTGGACTCTAAAGTTGAAGTTTACCTCTATATCTCGAAGTTTACTCAACAGACCACTTTTAAATTGAAACCCAAGAGTACAGATCGCAACATTTCAATGGGTCATATTCAGTACAACATCACTATTCTTGAAATCTGTCACTCAAATTTTCATTTGGTTAACCTCTGTATCTAAAATTTAGCTCAAATTACCTTTATAAGCCGAAATTAACTCTATTCCTAAGTCAAACTATATGTAGCTAAAGAAAAATCACAGTCCTGTAGTATTTTGAGTTAGCAATAAAGAATCAACTGTACTTCCAACAACCCTAAGAACTACTAAAAAATAAATCAATTGATGCCAGGTCTCATCACTCACTTCGGACTTGGACCTTGACTTGGCTCAGCGTCCTGTCGTCGGCCGCCGAGACGCACTTGTACACCCCGGCGTCTTCCGGCCGCATGTGTTCCAGGAACAAGGAGTTGTTATCCAGCACCATCGCGGAGATGGCTCGGCCCTCGTGGACCCAGTACACCCTCTCCCTCTCCTCCTCCCCCTCCCCTCCCCCAACCTCTCCCTCCCCCTCCCCCTCCTCCCCCGCCGGTCGGTCCTCCCCTGCACCCCCACATGGCAGTGTCAGGTTCCCTCCCTCATCTACGCTGAACTCCGTCACTTCACCATCCTGTTGGTTGGTGACGCTGAACCCTGGAACAGAAAAGTTTCATTGTATCGTCTACAGAGGATTAGCGTGTTAGCGAGTTTTTGCTGCTGACATGTAACAATAAATTCTAAAATATACAACAGACTCTCGATAGTTCAACATTCGATACTACGACACTCTGTATTGTTCAACACGGGCTGACACTCTGAAAGTATACAATAAACATATATTTTTGTTAAAAAAATTAAAAGGGGTATTTTTAAGATTTTCTTTAAAAAAGTGTTTTTACTTTTTTGGAAATAAATGAAAGTTTCTAGAATATATGCATGTTGTATATCAGATAAAAGCCCACAAAAAACTAAAGAAAATGACACAAATTTGAGCTCTCTAGGTCTTATAGTTTTTGAATTACAGCAATTTTAAATGTTTCAAAACATCGCATAAATTGTTTTTTAACTTTTTTGAACAGCTATAACATAAAAACCATTCATTTAAAAAATTTGAAATTTTGTATTTTTGGTCTGTTTTATGGGTACAATAAGTGTACCAAAAATTATCAAAATCTGAAATGCTAAGGTTCAGGGCACTGGTTGATTTGACATGGAATGACCCTCAACAAAAATTCAAAAATTCATGAATATTTTGTCCAGCGAAATCTATTGGGACGTTATTATGATGGTTACTTAATAAAATAGCTATGCAATGTTTTAGGTTTGTGGTGTTGAAAAAATTTAGAAGATGTACATGTACAACCTCAAGAGCTAGATTTGAAATGCTTATATTTATGTAAAATCCCATATACTCCCTTAGTTCGATACTTCGACAACCCCTTTTGTTTATTTATAACTTCCAGAATTTCACCAAGGATCATATCAGATCTAACAACTGTGATATATTTACCAGATTTAGAGATGTCTTAATCATTCTACAGTCGACTCTCGCTAACACGAACCTTGATATCACGAAATCCTCGATATCACGAATTATTTTTAATTCCCTTGGAAAAACCTGTCTAACACGAAGAAATTACTATACATAGCACGAAATTATTTTAATAACAACACGAACCAATTTTCCGGGTATATTTTACCTCTATAACTCGAAGGCACACAAAAATTACCTCTATAACACGAAGTTCAGTAGGTAAGACGAATTCGATTCACGCTTTACCTCCATAACTCGAAGTTTACCTCCATACCACGAAGTTTTCAGAATGGACCTCTGTAATACAAAATCCCGGCGTTCTGAACTGTGTACTCTATTTTACTTCACACGTTTTTTATTTTGTATACCGTACTGTAAGTATTATTCAAAGTTATAAGTTTATTTTCTTAGCTGTAAAGGATACAGTAAAGTTTCTTTATAATAATTATTGTTTTAATATAAAATTATGATCAATACTGTAATAATTGTTTGTACATGTTTAAGCAGAGGAAGATTACAGACTTTTTAATCAGAATTGATATGATCTTATCTGTTTTTGTGTTTTACAGGTTATTATATTATAAATACTGTATTTTTCATTGATATATATTATTTAAATAAGTTAAAAGCTTGGATTTGTCAAAGATGTAGGGTATAAACTACATTTTTATTTACCTCTATATCGCGAATTTTCATTTAGTTTACCTCTATAACTCAAACTATGCCTACGACGAACCATACTTAACACGAATGAAAATCGCAGTCCCGTGGACTTTCGAGTTAGCGAGAGACGACTGTAGTAAATTTTTAAGTCTTATAACTTGTATAATCTACAGTAATCTAGCATATTGAAAATGATGTATAACTTTATTTGTCTAAGTATTGTTGTCCTTCATTATAGTTTATGAAGATGGCATGGTACCGGGGGGGGGAGGGGGGGGGATATTTTCAGTGTAACCTGTGCTTAAGTTTTTATATATCCATATATTTATGAAGAAGAAGCAACTGTATCTTAAACCACTCTTAAAATCATAAATCAAAAATTGTAAAAGTACCTGCAATTGAATTTAAATTGAAAGGCAAAGTATTTTTTAACCCAAACATGAGTTGCCCATAACTAATACAAGATGTTTATTTAAGTATTTTAAAGACATTGAACAATGTTACCTTACATTTAATAACAAACTTTTTTTACCCTTTCAAATTCAGGCAAATCCATTATTTACGTACTCTCAACACCAATAATAATTATGTACCAACATTTAAAAATTCATTATTTAAAGTAAACCAGCCCACACCATCAAATTACTCAAGGTTAAAATTTAAAAATCACAAAACTGCCTCTTCTCTTTGAACAATGAGATTGTTTGTGTGTGTTTTTTAAGAGATCACTGATTATATAGATAAAGGCCACGGTTGCAAGAGACGGTGTGACAAATTAGCCACAATGCATCTATGAGTCAGCGTAACCACAAACACATTTTCCCATGAAGTTCTTTTTGTAAAACCTCTTTAGCTTGTTCTGATGCACTGTTGACACTTAAAAAATGCTGAGCTCACAGAAGAGGAAGTAAAAATTTATTGAAGAAATTGCTGATAAAAACAAATAAACTATCACTTATAATAACTAGCACCTATTTTTTTAAATGCTTTTAACAATCAAGCTATATTTCTCCTGAAAAAATGATGTACCAGCCAAGTAGCCAAGTAAATTACATGAAATAAAGTGGCAAATTAGATTTTAAAAATTAAAAATAGATGTGATAAAATTATGGAGGCCGAAGCACGATAGATTAAATTCTCCTAAAGCATTCAAACAGTTTTTCCTATTCCCTTCACTACACATTTTATTTCCTAGGGAATTCCACAGTAGGAAAATTATATATTCAAACAGACAAATTTTGTATTTTTTACTCAAATGTGTACTGATGTATATATTTTATATATTGTTAAAAGTAAAGGAATTCAAAATGTGTATTCGCTTGGGATTGCGCAATAAAATAGGCCCTTTATCTAAAAACAAATTTCTTTAAATTCAAAAATTATTACTCAACAGATGCTAATGTAAACTGTAACTAAAATAGGCTTAATGCAAATTCTAACACTATTACTCATTATTCACGAGATAAAAAGTTACTACCTCTTAGTTAGTTACTTGATATCTTTCTCACGAAGGAACAATAGGTAACAATTCACTTTAATGGTTGCTATGTTTCAAATTTTTGTTGTCTTTTCTTTGAATCACTCTAAAAGGTATAAATTTACCTGAGTCTGCCGAAGTGATCCTACAGTATTCCTAAAGGATTACATAAAGGTTTATATATTATTCCTAAGGAATAGGATTATTCCCAAAGGGTTATATGTTTATACAGCTATGTTTACCGTGTTTGAACGGTTTTATTTTAACTCGATCACACTTAGTAAGTCACTCTAAAATTCAACTCCTAATAATAAAAGAAATAGCGTGATATTTATCATAAAATTGCAACCATTTTATTATGTCATATCCCTCACAAACCCTAACTGAACATAATGAAAAATCTAACAAAATCTATAATTACAATGGTTTATCCAACCTTGATTAACACATGTAAAATTACAATAACAGGTTAACAGTGCAGAAAAATTCTGTAATCCTGATAAGTTTTCTGAGCAATTAGACTAAATTATCATATTTTTGTACTTAGGCTATATAGTTTTCTTTAAAAAAAGTTAAGATTTTTCTACAGTAGAACCTCGATAAGAAGACCCTCGATAACACAAAAACCTTGATAAAAAATGCACTTTTCAAGTCTCTTTGTAACTGTAATGACACTTAATGTCTTGTTAACATGAACCTCAATAAGATGACTCTCTTGATAACGAGGCTCTTTCCAGAATCCCCTCGAGAGTCTGCTTATCAAGGTTCTACTGTATTTATGTGTAGTATAAGTCATCAACGCAACATGTACAGTAGATGAAAAACTCAGCTTATGCCCCCAACCCTTTCCGCCTACTACTTTAGTATTTCCTCTCAAGAATAGAAAAAGCCCTTTGACACACAGGCACAAGAAGCTTAGGATTTTTTTTTGGCTCATGGAAAGTTGTCCTCTATTGCTGTCCCATTTTTGCACCACTTGCAACCTCAATTTCATCTACATTCAGCTTTAGATCCACGATCAGTTTCTTTCGGACCCGAATTTCAACAGATTACTTCGGAAGTAAAAAAGGATTTACTCCCATGTTCGCTCCCCAACTGCGCTTCCGCAGACGCCCAGTGAATTAATCGAATGAAAATAACTGGTGTAAAATATCGATATCCAGTACATTAATGCTGAAATACTTCGTCATAAAATATCGGAATCGATACAGTGATCATCAATGACTATGATGTCATGATGACACGATGACTATGGTGACATCGAACTTCGGCTATCGGTAGATCGTTCTATATTGGTTTCTTAGAAATCAGATGTTGAATTGTCTGCTATAAAGGAACAAATGGCAGAAGATCAGATATGAAACTCATACCGGTGGGTACGGTACAGGAACTAAAATTTATATTTTATATTGTAGGCCTAGGCCTGATCTCTTTCTCGTACAGATTTGAAACACTTATTTTAAAACTCGAAGAAGAGAAAATATGTTAAAGATTCACGGGTAGAGTGCTAGTTTAAGGATTGAAGATTCTGAAAATGCACTATGGCCTAACACTTAACCTTGAATGTGTAAAACCTCTAAAAGCTAGGTTAGGTCTCAAGTCCCTTCAGAGATCAATGTGCAAACAAGAAAAGCTCAATAATAGTATATTTCATTACAAGGACCTAAAGTGACGCTTTTCGTACAAGGTCAAGTTTTACAACCGAGGCTGTAAGCCGAGGTTGAAAAGTGACCGAGTAACGAAAAGCAACTTTAGGTCCGTGTGATGAACTATATTTTTCGTTATATTGCTCAATACAATACGTAAACTACTTAAGAAAACCAAAATGTTACAGCTTGTTTAACTTTAAAGATGCCTTCAAAAGACGCCACCGTCTTGTTCTTGCTATTTGAAGCAATCAGCTGATTGTCTGTTTCATTTGTGTTAGGGTAGACTGACAACAATGAACAACTATCGACGTATCGAACGCATGTAATAATCGATTGGTGAAAAGAGTGAGTTTCACAAATTGATTAAACTGACAACAATGAATGTTTCGATAATAACGATGAATGTTTCGATTATTTGTAATCGAATGAATATTTCGATTATTACGACGTACTCAGCACTTTTTGACTTTTATAGTCCTAGGACTATAAAGAGTCAGCTGCTATCGAGTACATCAGCTTTGAATTCATAGGAATAAAAAGAGTGTATTTAGGTCCGGAAAACATGCATTAAAACATCTGTTTTTGAAGCAGTATAACGAAAATATTTTTTTTATCATACCCAGGGATTAACTTAAAAATACTGGAATGGAGGTACTGAAAGCTGATGGGTAGTTGATGACTTTAGTTAATATAAAACAATGAATTCTCCAAAACCTTACTGTAAAAAGTGAAGGCTTATTAACTTAGGCTTTTTAGTGAGAAAAAAATATTCTTACTCAAATCAAACTTAGGGCCAGGCAAGACTTATTCACTTACCATTTTACAGACTATTTATTACAGACTATTATTGAAAATTTAATAACAGGCCTAATGATTCCTGAATAGGCTTAAGCCGCAAAAGTAAATTATTTGCAGCTTTGAGCAGTTAATTTATTGACGAAATTGGAAGTCAGCGAGTAATTATCGAAATGAAAAATGAACAGGTAAACAAAATACCTACCTCCAATCAAAATAAAAATCAATAAAACGTCAGCTACATATGTTATAAACATTCTTCCATGCCACTATTTATTGATAGAAAGATTTTTATGTCTTTAAGTAAAACCATAGCATCCTTCTATTCATTAAAAATAGCTTGTTATCTATCATTTAAACTAAAGTCTTCCATCACTAAATATTCTCGCAGCCATGACACAACTTCACTGAACTAAAATTGTTTTTATTGAATGACAGATGGGAGTTGATGGCTGGCGGTGAAGTTGAAAGGACACTAACATAAAAACAGGTTAGCCAACATAACATGAACATCAAATTATCGTCTATGAGCCGTCCAATATCACCAAATAGTCATTATTGAGAAAAATGCATAACAAATCTTACACCTTGCTTGCTTCCTGTAGCATCCGTAATTCCCTTCTCCATGGATTGTTTAGGGGAAATTGAATTTTTGAGGGTGCCTGTTATTGTTATTGTGACGATTAACTTGAAAACTTGTACGTTGCATAGTATAAAATCTGTATTTAAAGAAAAATATATCCATTCTGGCAATAAACTATTATTTTAAAAAAGAGTTTCTTTGTTCCAGATCCTTTATTTATTATTAAAGAAGGTGTGTTAATTACGTAAGGTGTTTTAATGAGTCTGTAGTACTGTATTGTGGAGACTGTGCTCACCTAGTTGGACGACTGTATAATACAAAACGAAGGGACTAATCATCACGAAATTGTGACTCTCAAAACTTAAAATAACTGGTCATTTGCCAATCAAGGCCGCACTTTCAAACACTGTTTTTTTTTCAATGTGGCCTTGTGCCAATATGACTATATAGTATTTGAAAAAGCCAACAGATTTGAAGTTTTTAACATCGTAATAATTTCGAGACGCCTAGAATGACAGACCAAGAGCCACCCATATGAAACCCTCACCCCCCCGGGAAAATTTTAAACTCATATTATTTTGTTGGTATTAGCAAATACTTTAAGGGTTTTCCTATTTGCTATTTCAAATATAGTTAAATTACAGCATGACCCAGAAAAAAATCATTAAGAATAATAATTGAAAAATAATTATAATTCAAGCATTTTGAAAAAAGTAACCTCACTGCATTTTTTGCATGAATTTTATGAGATATTTTCTCGGGGTCAACGCCTATCATTGTTGGGTGGTTAATTCTTTATTTTCACAGGGTACAGATTTTTGGCAACCATCTTGGGTCCGCCAAATTAGATAGGGATAGACTTTATTTTTTTCAAATTTAAAGATGGTTATGTGACTCTTCATAAAAATCTAAATTTTTACGCTGATTACGATGCTGAAATCTGTTTGTGAAAACCTTCACTCTCTAAAAGATATGGTGTAATGAACATTCACCCCTAGACATTTCTTATGGACATTATTTCATATTCAAATATTTTGTGGGTCTATCTATTTTGCTGACAGTCGACTGAGGAGAAAACTGAGAAAACTCGACTGACTAGATACTTTTCCGACCGACCTCAAAATTTTTAATTTCATGCTACCAACTATCCCAAATAATAATAAATAAACAACCATCCCCTCAATAAACTTAACAGGGTAGTTCATAGAAAACACCCTACTGCCTGGGGAGAGAAAACTGAACTCCCTGTCTTGGAATATTTTCTAAACTACCCCTTAGATTTTACATTGAATAATAGGTGCTTTTACACTTGGCGCATTATATCTTGACCCTTGGCCTAGTCCATTGCTGGAGCTGTCAGATATTGTTTATTGTCAATGAATTTTGACAACAAACAATATAAAAACAAATTTCTACAAACATCAACTGTATTTTGTTTACGAATGTCAATTAAGATGTTCACTGACAGCTGTTGGAAAATGCTAACACGTCAGGCTAGTACAGCTTTGTGTGTCAGCTGTGGTCTCCTGATGAATTTCACTCCACTCCGCTTGCTTCAAGTGTAAAGGGTTCCCAAGGGTCAAGATATAATGCGCCAAGTGTATCATTGTGTCTGGGAGCATAAACCTACAAACTTTGATGTCAGTCGGTCAACCGGAAGTACCTATAGTCAGTCGAGTTTTCTCTCCAGTCAGTAATAGTATAGAGCTCATTGGTCTGTAAGGACTTACACTATTGCCCCTAGTCTAAGGGCCGGAATTTCCTGTGAAGTATTCCATAAATAAAAATACGGTTTATTTTATCTATGATTTTAGTTGATTTAAATAGGAGGATTGTTGTTTTTTATTATTTTGTGGGATAGTTGGCAGCATAAAATTACAAATTTTGAAGTCGGTCAGTCAACCGGAAGTACCCAGTCAGTCGAGTTTTCTCCTCAGTCGGCTGGTCAGCAAAATAGACAGTACAATTTTTGGTACTTTGGTATTATACAGAGTACGGAGGCCACTGTTTTTAGAGAGATTGTTTTGCTGGACACAAAAAATAACTACACCATTAGAAAAAAAAACATTTTAATCGACTTACTATCCAAATTTGACTTAATTACGATGAACGGGATTTGTGTTCTGCTTCCCAGAAGGCAGCGATGTCAGCGAGGATTGAGTGCTCGCACGTCCTCACCGCCGCTATCATCCACACCCGATTGCCACCCTTATACAACGCGCTGCGGTGGTTACCTACGTTAGGTTAAGCTAAGTTTACACTAGCATCTAAATGTGTCGTCACTTGGACCTTAGACTCAGTCTAAGCTTGGACACTTTAATTAACATTGTTGTTATGCCGATACAGGCTTGCCAAAAACAGCTGTGTTAACACTTCAATTGTTACAACACCTTATTTATCATTGGAGAGATGCGATCCTGAGTGACGACACAAATATTTGTTTTTACAAATATTTGTAAAAAAACACTCAAAAGCGCATTTACATTTCCCAGTTACATTTTCTCATAACTGTCAGATCGCCACGTTGCGTTTGTTTACAAGTTGTTATAGGTTATAGAATGTTTACAATATCGCCTATTTTTAGAAGTTTTTATTTCCATTCAACCTTTTTACATAGCTGCCAAAGTTTAATTTGATTCTATTTCTTGATTTACAAGTATTTTAGTTTGTTTAACTGCTTGTTTATTTTTCTTGGGCCAATTTTCATAAGTTTTGACTGCAATATGAAACAATATCTCTTTTCAGATACTGACTTGCAGCAAACTGGCTATTCAAAAGCTCGCTTATATTTCTTTGTAAATATTATTTCATAAGAAAATCTTAGACATTAACCATGCCACATCCATGACACATCATCTCCCTGTTAATACATAATTTATTTGGAAAAGCCCCTTAGTAATATTTTGAGCCGCGCAAGTGAACTTCCAGTTGCAAATTGCATCAGAACTTTCCCTTTATTGCAAGTGCTATACTAAACAGAGATGTTCGTTGACAATGTTTTCAGCACAGCTGGATTTTATGGTTAAGTTCGTAAGAAGATAATAGTTTGTTTACTTTCGTTTTGGCCAACTTAGGTGAATCCTACTCTACCCAATTTTTAAGGATTCTTTTTCTTAACTCCAATTATAATTAAAATAATATGTAGTTTGTCTCAATACTCAGTGATATCTGGTGATATACCTCCTAGCCTGAGGATAACACATCGTGACATCCTTTGTACACCGGAAACCCATGGCCATAGAGTAATCCATGGCCGCTTTAGGTTTCTCGTCTTCATAAGACGTCACGATTTATTTGTTTCCCGTCTTCGTAACACGTCACGATTTGTCTACATTTTTGACAGAGATTTGCTTTTATTCTTCTTTTCCTCTCTATAGAAAGACCTTGTTCTGCTCCTGGCTACACTTCAAATTTTCAAGTTACTGTGTTATTGAACTGATGAGAGGAGAAAGAGTCTCTTGTTTTGTTAAGTTAGAAAATTATTTAAGTTATCAGTCAGTTAAGTCTCTGGGTGTGTAGTTTATGATTCTAATTTAACAAATAGTGTTAAATTAAATGTGTCCCTAAAATAAAGCGTGAGACGTTAAATTTTTAACATGAATTGAACTTATTTACATCAAGGTGTTGAGTTAGGACTACCTACATCCAGTGCATCATATTGGGGAAGTGTTCAAGCCCAGTTCTCCAGGTAAGTCTAAAATGTTGCATAACTTAGTACTATGAACCATGTAGAGGCCTAAATATGGAGTTTTCAGTATTGTCAGGTTCAAACTTATGAATTCCATGTATGCAGTTAAGTAGCCAAATATGCTAGCATAACCTCCAAAATACAGTGGAACCTGCCTAATTCGAACTTCTATGAGTTGAAATATTCTTTAATTCGAGTATTTCTTCCGGTCCCTAGCTTTTCATATACAATCAATGCTAAATAATCGTGGTTAATTCGAATTATATTTTGGATAATTCGAAGTTTTAACACGTAAAAAGTCAATCAAAAGTCATACCGTCGGGCCAAGGTTCCCGAAAAACGACTTTGTATCATTGGCATGCGATCAAAATCCCTCCCCCGCCCCTTAGCGCGGCGGTATTGTGAAGGTCTTCGGACCCACCCGCACCTTTGGCCGACGTGGCTCACCCCTACCACCTACCTACCTAGCCCTACCTACCCTACCTAGCGTGGCTTGGCTTCTTTTCAAGGTCACTGCCCAACCCCTCCTATCATCCTATTGTTTTGCAAAACTCCACTTGTTACAGCTCATAACAGTGTCATCCCTTACAAGGTCTGGCAAAAACATTAGATCTATTGCTTAACGTAACAGCCCTGCAGCAAACTATGTTCTTTTTATCAGCTCTGATTTTTACCATTATGTATGTATCCATGAACGTACTGTATTCCTTTTTTATGTAGTACAGTACTGTATTTTATAACACGTTGTAACATTTCTACTGTTTTACAATGATCATTTACCATTGGCTACTTGATGGAATGTACTGTTAAAGGTAAATTCAAGTTATTCACAAAAAAGGTTTTACGCGCGTATATAAAGTTTTATTGTTTTAAGCCTTTTAGACCGAACTTTTTTAATTCAAATTTTTGGAGCTAGGCCTAATTCGAATTTTTTTATCAGCCCCTTGAGGTTCGAATTATCCAAGTTCCACTGTAAGGTGTCAGGTTCTACTTATGAATTCCATGTATGCAGTTAAGTAGCCAAATATGCTAGCCTAACCTCCAAAATTGCATGTCAGATTTAGCAAGATAAATGGAGCTATATGAAGCGAGAGAGGGGGAGAATGTAAGTTAGGAAATTATCGATAGTGAGTGACCGGCATCTGCTCTAATTATGATAATCAGAAACCTATGAGAATAAGAAGGTCCTTACCAATGATATATTTGCAAGTGAGAGAGAGTTTTCTGAATTGCTCTTGTATTTACGTCTACTTGTGTGGGGACGATCCTCCTTTTTCCATTTATAGTTGTGTTAATTCTATTATAACTTAGTCCTATTTTATCGGGCTGCAGAATTAAGTCAACCAATAACCCTGCATACTTGACAATTGAATGAAAATAGGCCTATCGAACTATCAAATAAAATTAACTTACCAATTTTTATATTAATTTATATTAAATAGGGTAGGAAGTTTTATTTAGGCCTTCTTAGTAGGCAAACCAACAAATTGTAAGGTAGGCTAGGTGACTAGACGTCCTGTTTTGAACGGGAAAGTCCCATTTTTTAGTGGTGTCCTGTTGCCCCGACAAACTCTCTCGGGGCGCCTATTTGCCCCATTTTTGGTGTTGTTTCTATAAAAGTACTCTTTAAAAAATATATAGGCTAACTTCGTCATAGTTTAAACAACTTTTAGTTCTCTTTTAAATTAGGTAGGCCTAACTTAAGTATTTTTTTGTATTTTTTAATTTTCAAAGATGAGTTTTTGCACAAGTTTGATAAATAAAATATTAAATAGGCCTATGTCTATTCTGGAATGAATTTTATGATTTTTATACTCACTGATTATGGCTCTTCTTAATAATCTTAATATCATATAGATGTTTCAATGCCTGTGCCTGTGTTATCAGTATAAAGAAATTTGTACGATAGTACCAACTACTGCTACAGGTTTTATAACTGTCAACTAAACAATTAAGTGGTGAAGATCCACAGGATCTATTAGTCAACTAGTAACAATCATGACACAACCTATCCGACAAGTGTCGGTCAGCGGTATATAGGACTCAGGTATTCAAGTATTCAAGTATTCAAGGATTGTCTATTAAATTTATGATCAGGAAGTTTTTAAAAGCCCACGAAAATGCAACTAGGCTAATTTTAATTGGACCAAATTTCCCTCTCATCACAGGAGGTATGGAATAACCCCCCCCCCCCAAACCTCTTAGGGGCTAGCATCACTTTTTGGCTTTAGGACAATCCTCTATGTGACACACAGGACATTCACACTTAATATGCAGTAGCCTAATATTTTTTCCCATGCAGGTGTAGTATATTTCATCCTGCAGATTCTATCCATTTAAGGAAAACAATAAATTTTTGTGCAGTAGCCTATAGGCCTAGGCTACATGTACTTAAGTTATTATTTACTTTAATTAGAAATGTGATCGTAATGCATGGAACACAGAGAAATTGCTAAGTTGTCTGTGCTATTTTTCTGTGATTTATATGGTAAATCTTCCATTTAAAAATTTTCATTTGGTAACTTCAAATGTTTTTAGTAGTATAAAAATATTTTTTTGTTTAAAAAAATTTTATTTTGATATATCAAAAATATTTTAAGGTTAAAATACCTTTTGATGCTTGGGACGTGATGCACAGGACAAAAGTTTTTTGATTGCTTGATTCTTGATTCGTAGTTGCTTGATTTTATACTTCTTTAAATTAATATTCAGTAGTGACCTAGATTTAGTAAATATAGGCTACATTGAAATGCACATGCCAGAAGGTTTTTCAAGTGTTTTCTTTAGTAAATTAAAGAAATAAATTATGGGCGATTGTCTATGTAACGCACGGGACATTCAGTCACACTCTAAGGGTAGATAAATATGGTAAGATCTATATCAACTTTGCGTATCTGCAGTTATCAATCTTTTGAGCTGAGTCCTGTGCATCACATGATGCACGGAACAGATTTTATTTTTATGAAAAAATTCTAATCTGATCAAACAAATTACATTTGAATCAGAGTAATTTTTCTGAATGAGTGGTGTTTACCAGAGATATTTTTCATAATATGGCGAAAAAATATTTTTTTACCATAGGCCTACCAAATTATTAAATTTATGTGTTTTCTATTAAAATACATTCATTACGTGTGTACTAAAACATTACTTTCAAAAACACTATGTCAGTTTCACTTTCCAGAGAATCGTTCTTTACAAAAATCTGGTCACCTAAGCTATATACCTAGCAGATGTTGTTAGCTTTGTTTAGTGTCAAAATTTATTTCAACAAAAAATTAAAAAACTGTTAGACCTAGGCCTAGGTCCTTTTTAGGGGAAAACATTAAAATAAAAAAAAGATCACTGGATATTTTTACACTAGGCCAAATATGAGAAATTCTTTGTTACAAATGACATTGACAGTAGGTAGGCCTACCATATATTGAATTCGATAGCATAACATTTTCATTCAGTTGTTTTTATGGACATTTATAAAACTTACTACTATAGTGTTTTGATTAAATCTATTGCAACATGATCTCTTAGACAACCTTGTGGTAGAATTTTCAATAGGCAAGCTGTGATTATTTTTAATTCTATTTTTTACATATGCCATAGTAAAGTGTAATCATACAATAAATAAATACTTTACAATTCAGAAACAGAAGCACCAGCATCAAGATTTTCTTGTGATTTCCTTTTGTTCCGTTCACATTTGCGGCAAGTCATAAACCTCATAAAACCAAGCAAAAAGATAATTGCTGATATCAGTGCAACAACTTGTCAATTACACTTAGGGCATAGTCACAGCTGTTACAATGTGCTACACAGCTGATTTATTTAAGCAACTAGTTTTAACTGGCCGCCACCCTTAACGTTCTTCAATGCTTCTTAAGTGATTTCCTTTTAAAAGGCCTAAATCTGTTAAGGTGTAGATTTAATTGATATTATTATCAGGAAATAGACAATAGTAAATGATATCAGTGAAAAAATTAGAGATTCTCCAATACAACTATATTATGTTATGCTCTCTTAAAGTTGAATCAACTATTAGTCATAGATTCTGCACATGTTGCGAGGTTTGCACACATCTGTTAATACATTAAAGCAGTGTAGGTATTGTAAATTATTGAGGTTTTGCAGATGTGTTCTGATACTAAAATGCTTGAATTATATGGGGAGACTTTCATAAACTTATAAAAAATTAACTTGTGTAATACTGTATTTACCCAAAACACATATCTGTATGCTGACGACACAACCATTTTAATAAAAGAAAACAACGTAGCACAACTTTTAAGACTATACCAGATGCTCTTGACAGCTTAAACACTTGGTTTTCAAACAATGAACTCAAGTTGAATGTAAATAAAACACAATTAGTTTGTTTCCGTGCAAAAAATAATAAGTCATTAGAACTCGATGTACATTTTGAAAATAACTCCTTACAGTTTAGAAACTCCCTAACTTTTCTTGGAATGGAAATTGATAACAATCTTAATTGGAAGGGTCACATAAAAAAGCTAGGTCTGAAGTTAAATTCTGCTTGTTTTGCTATGTACATTTTACGCTATACTGTTAGTATGGACACATTAAAAATGGTTTATTATGGTTATTTTTATTCCTTAATCAGTTACGGCGTCGTTTTGTGGGGAAACTCTATGCAATCTGAACATATTTTCAAAATTCAAAAACGTCTTCGTCTAATGACTTTTAAAAGTAAACGAACCTCATGCAAACCCATTTTTAAACAGTTAAAAATCTTAACTTTGCCCTGTTTATTTATCTTAGAATTAGTACTTTTTGCGATGAACAACAAAACCGTTTATTTGGAAAATGCCTTGCAACATGATTACAGTACTAGGCACAAAGACAGATTTCAAATACCTAATCACAGATTGACACTCTTTGAAAAATCTCCACAATATAGTGCAATAAAAATTATTAATAAAATTCCTGAAGAAATCCTAGAACTTCCCTTCAGTACTATGAAATAAAAAATAAAAAACTTTCTTATTGATAAGGCCTTTTATTCCATAAAAGAATTTTTATACAGTAATAAAGTGGTAGGGTAAATTGTAATTATACCTGAAGATAACATTTGATTTAACATCTATCTATTTTTTTGTGATAACATTTTATTTAATTTTTTAGGATATTGTTATTTTAGGTTTAAAACTAATGCATGACATGTCATGTGTTTGCTGCAGAAACATTTCTGCCCTGTACGTAAATGTTTTATGACAATAAATGAAATGAAATGAAAATGAATTCTTGTGAAACAACCACATTAAAAATCAGTAGCCTATACGTTAGTCAAAATAATCTATTCTAATGATCATAACATTTAAATTTTTAGAAGTATTTATGAAGTACAGCATAATATAATTCAACAATTTTTTATGTAACAATAGGTTCTCGGAACATACCTAAGGTGACCAGACCTCCCATTTTGAACAGGACCGTTCCTTTTTTTAGTGACATGTCTGGTTGTCCTGACGAACTCGCCTGGACACCCATTTGTCCCATTTTCGCGTAATTTACACAAAAACACACTTTGAAAATATTTTTTTATTAAAAAAATCCGTTTTCTTTGACTCTTTCATAAATATGTTTTTCTCATTTAAATCGATTATTCAGATTGATTTTACTTAGACTCCCTCTTATCCGGACATTTTGGGTCAGAGACCATTCCTCCCTTTAACAGTTTATCCGGTTAAACCATCGTTCCCTAAAACAGGTTAAATTATAACTCTAATGCATAGTGTATAAAGCCAGTAATCTGAATTAGACTTTTGTTTGCTGGTCTATGATCTTTCCCACAAGAATTATTGATACAGTACTTTCCCATTTCCTACTTATCATGTCCGGTTAAACTGATGTGTTAAAAATCATCTGGTTAAAAAGATGTCACTTTCGTGGAGTGTAGTTTGGCCAAATCGATGTCTGTTTAAAAGATCTCAGGATAATAGGGAATCTACTGAAATGCAAACTAATTTGAAAAATAAAATGTTCCTATTCTGGAATTAATTTTGTAGTTATTATACTTGTTAGGATTTTTATAATAAATTTGTTATAATAGCTTTGTTATCTATATGTTAATGCACAGTTGTACAAATTTGTAGGACAGTACCAACTTACACGACTTGCACGACTTTGACCATCACATGAGTCCCCCGACCCACAAGCTGCCGACTCCGCCGGAGTCCACCCCCGCCACTCCGACTGCACATTCCATCAAGAGACGTAGGAAGAGCCACCGTGGCAGGTGGAGCTATGCCCCTCGGTTGAAAACCCCACTGAAGGAAGTGGAGCCAGTGTTGACTCCGCCCAGAGAGGGGCTCACCTACGCTGATGCTCAGAAACAGGTCGAGTTTGAGGTGAATGGCAGAGTGCATCGTACAAGTATCAGTGAACCGATCAAGATAGTCTCCAAAAAGGAGTATGAGGCGCAGTGTGAAAAGATGTCCATGATCAAGACAACACAGAGTGTTCTTAGTATTGCCAAGAGCCAAGAAGCCGTCACTAAATTACCAGAGCCGTGCTTCAAAGCTTTGGACAACTACATCATCGCAGATGCCGCCCAAATGCCCAATTCCTATATAAGATTCATCGAGAGGTCACTGGAAGAGATGGACGGGGAGGTGGAGTATGACATGGATGAGGAGGACGCCGCTTGGTTGAGTATCATCAACCAGAAGAGAGCAGCCCAAGGCGTGCCCGATGTATCCATCGACACCTTCGAGCTTCTCATGGATCGCCTCGAGAAGGAATCCTATTTTCAGCTGCAGAACAAGGGTACGGGAGAGAGCACGCTGGCTGTGAGGGACGACGACGCGGTCTGCTGCATCTGCTCGGATGGAGAGTGCCAGAACTCCAATGTGATCCTGTTCTGCGACATGTGCAACCTGGCGGTACACCAGGACTGTTTCGGGGTCCCCTACATCCCCGAGGGACAGTGGCTTTGTAGGCGGTGCTTACAGTCGCCGTCGAGGGCTGTGGATTGTGTGCTTTGCCCGAACAACACAGGAGCCTTCAAGCAGACGGACAGGGGGCACTGGGCTCACGTCGTCTGCGCTCTCTGGATACCGGAAGTGAGGTTTGCTAACACTGTTTTTCTGGAACCGATAGACGGCATCGAGACCATTCCCCCCGCCCGTTGGAAGCTGACCTGCTACATCTGCAAGCAACGAGGGGTGGGCGCCTGCATCCAGTGCCACAAGACCAACTGCTACTCTGCGTTCCACGTCACTTGCGGCCAGCAAGCGGGGCTGTTCATGAAGATGGACACTGTCAGACGCATCGACACAGTGGGGTCAGAGCCAGGCCCTGTGGTGGTACAGAAGACTGCGTACTGTGAAGCCCACACCCCGCCTGACTGTGACCTCCGCCTGCGCCCCGTCGTGACGGGGGCTGATGAACACCAGAGGCTCCAGCTGGCCAAGAAACAGAGCTCCGTCCCCGTCATATCCATCCCCACTATTCCTCCCGACAGGATCCAAGAAATCGGATCGCTGGTGACACTGGCCAAGAAAAGCCAGTTTCTTCAGCGACTCATCGCTTATTGGACGCTGAAGAGGCAGTTCCGTAATGGAGTACCTTTGCTACGTCGTCTGCAGAGCCGCCATCTCGCTCGAAGCCAGCAGTCGTCATCTACACGAAAGGCCACCAGTGATTTCAGCGAGCTTTATCGTCAGCTTAAGTACTGGCAATGTTTGCGTCAAGACCTCGAACGAGCCAGACTGTTGTGTGAGCTCGTGAGGAAACGGGAGAAGTACAAAAATGAACTTGTCAGAGTAAAATCACAGTGTGTGGAGATGGAACTTTGCCCTCTGGAATGTTTCTTGCGCAAGTTGTTAGATTTGCTGCGTGCACGGGACACTGGTGAAATATTTATCGAGCCCGTTGACCAGTCGGAAGTTCCTGATTACGGGCAAGTCATCAAACATCCCATGGACCTCTCTACAATGAGGCAGAAGGTGGACAACTTCGAATACAGTTCTCTGCAGGAGTTTGAGGCTGATTTTCATCTCATGATTGACAACTGCTTAGCCTACAATAGTAAAGACTCTGTGTTTTATCACGCAGCACTTAAAATGAGGGATCAGGGAGGGATGCTGTTGCTTCAGGCTGCGCGAGACTTGGAGGCGATGGGATTGGACGGAGGCACAGGTGTGTCTGTGCGGGAGAGCCACAGTTCAGCCAAGCAGCACACGATGTCAACCCCGGTGGACAAGACAGCGCCAGTGGAGATAGACAAGCAGTTGACAGCAGTGGTCGATCCCAACAATACCTTGGGTGAAGATGAGAAAATGTGCAAGTTACTGCAGTTGCTTGATAACTGCCAGAACTTGAAGCACGGCCTGGCCCGAGCCCGGCGGATCAAAATGATCAATACAAAGATCGCCAAGCTGAAGAACAAGTCATCCTCTGATAACAAAGTTAAAAAAGATGTGACAGACACGGGGGATTCGACAGATGAGGAGCCTTTGAGCAAGACTAAGCCGAGCAGCAAAAAGAAACTAGTGGTCAATGAAACTCCCATCATGCCAGCTAAAAGACTGCGGAGGAAGAAGACTTGGGAAGATTTTGTGGATGAGCCCCTCACAGTGAAGCACAATAGGTCTCAGTCTATGCGTTCCAACAATGTGGATGCAGATAAAAACTGTGTAAAGGGATCAGGCACGCCCAGCAAACAGGGCATCGGAGATAGCCTTGACACCACCAGTTCGTCCGGTGTTAACCGCCGAACAGCTGTGTTGTTCACACGCAAAGCCGCGGCCGCCACCGGCAAGCTATGCAAAACCGATGGCGCTTCTACACCGACCAATCTCACTCCTCTGGTGAGAAAGAGGGGAAGGCCCAAGAAACACTTGGAAAACTCCGGTCTGTTGGACTCCAGTGCAGAGACCGTCACTCCAGCCAGCACAGTTCAACCCGCAAATGATAGCTTCAGTGTTTATCGTAGTGGAGGAGACATTCGTGTAGAGACAGACGAAGAGTCACACCCGGATGATGAGTCGAGTTGCTCGATATGTTCCTCGAGCGACGGGTCAAGCGGGAGTGGAATTGAGAGTGATTCTGGTGAATCCACAGCCTCTGCTGCCGTCCTGGCAGAGGGCGAGGCATTGGAGCAACTACAGCTGGTGTGGGCCAAATGTCGAGGGTATCCTTGGTACCCCGCCTTGATCATCAATCCAAAGATGCCTCGGGGCTATTTTCACAACGGAGTGCCGATCCCATCGCCTTCTGCAGACATCCTTGCTCTAGCCAACAACTACACGGAGCCTGTGTATCTGGTGCTCTTCTTCGACACCAAACGCACTTGGCAGTGGCTGCCACGGAACAAGCTGGAGCCTCTGGGAGTGACGCCTGAACTCGATCAGATCAAACTTGTAGAATCTCGAAAACCGGCCGATAGAAAAGCTGTGAGGAAAGCCTACCAAGAAGCTCTCGCTCATTGCACTCAAGTTGATAAGAAGTAAGAAGAAATCAAGTCTGAAGAAGAAAAAGGCTGTTTTATTTAAAATATATGCGATTTAAACTCATTACTGATTAATATTACTAATCAGTTGATTATGTGATTGATCAAATAGAAGTCGTAGAAGCTTTTTTTTATATTTGCCACCCATTTTTTCACAAAAAAGTTGACATTAAAAAATTGAAAAAAAACTGAAAAAAGGAGGTGTTTGACTTCTTTTTAACCGGGTCATTCTGTAGATTGCTCCTACAGTTATTGCATAGTTTGAAATAACTTTTTAAATGTTAATTTTCTTCAGTGGTGCACATTTTTTATCATGTAAGTCAAGAGTAAGTGATAATTTCGAAGAAAAAAATATAACAGTAACCATCAGTGAAAATAGTTTACTCACAAGAGGATAAGTTCCCACGGCTGAATAAACATATGTTTTTGGATAATGGAAAATAGCCTCTGGAAGAGTGAATAGTACCAGGATAGCGGTTGTGTTCAAGTGACATTTCGGCAAGCCTAAACCATCACAGCGCCTTACCACTCACTTGGCATTGCAGAATGGCCATAATAATGCAGCTGTGTATAGCCTGATAACCATAGCAAGATAATTTAAAAAGCCTTAAAAAAGTTACTGCGATACTGCCTTTAAAGATCTTACAGAAAGTTTCCTGAGAAAAAACTAAAGGACCTCATCTGCTCGCCGATTAGTTGCATTCGTGACAAGATCGATTTAAATAACTTCATCAACAACATCATAAAATTTCAACCAATTACCAAAGCTAAAGTCGCAATAGTCTCATACTGTCCCAATCCCAGTCAGACACTAAGGAACGGTTTGTCGAATAGTCTTTGTTTATCAAATCAATGACCTCATCAATAAAAAACTGGGAAAGTCTCCTTCATCAAGTCACATCAACTAGATCAAACCTAAACAAGTTATCCAACTTCAGACACCACTGGCAATCAATTGAATACAGGCACGGTTACTCCAGCTACGGATCATATAACTCCAGCAGCCAAGGCAGGGTCGACAGCAGCTGATCGACTCACAGCGCAGACATTAAGGCAAAGTGGAAGTTAGTGTGACACCTGGCGACCTCTCATACAGCGAAGTGTGAAAGCAGAGTAATAGTGGTGGTAGTGGAGAGAGTGCTGGATCAGACATAATGTTAAGAAGTGGTAGAACGGCTCAGTCATCCTTCTCGGGTTTAAACTTGATTCTCCAAATCATTGCACCAATAAAATCAGGATACAACAAAATGTTGTCAAAATTATAGAAAATTTATAGAAAATTTACAGTTATAGAAAATTAAGAGACAACAATATATAGCTTTTTGATAAAAAATGTATGTAATTACCTATCTTAAGATGTAGAAGGTCTGATTAGTTTTTTGTCAGATCATGATGGCCAGCTACTAATAAAACAAGAAGTGCGTAAATACACAACTGTAAAGGATAAACTTTTTTTACAATTACTTTCCAAAGAATTTTCATGGCTACAATTCTAAGGTAGAATCAAAATAGCATGTATTTTTTTAAAATACTTGCTTGCTATTTTCATCAGGCTTTTTCCAAAACATTGGTTACAAAAAAATGTACCACTAAAGAATCCACTAAAGAATTAAAAGATAAGTAAAAACATTATCAATCAATCAACGAAAAAATATTGAAATAAAAAAGTATTACCTTCAAAATTAATCTATATCGGGAAAAGACTTGTTATAAAGGAGAATTAAATATTGATAAATATCAATATTTAAAAAAAATTTAAATTAAAAAAACTGTCTGGAGTGTTATAAACTCTGAAGTGGGGTAAATGAAAGGAAACCTTGTAAAAATATAATCTTAAAACAAAATTTATAAGCTGTTTTAGATCCTAGAAAAATTGTTAACATATTTAATGACTAGATGTTATCCATGGTTTCGCCCAGGTTCAAAAAGATAATGAAATACTTTCTTAATAAGATTCAGTTTACATTGGTTATTTGTAGGCCTACATGTAAAATAATTTTAAGATTTTTGATAAAGAAATAATTTAGATTTGTTAAAAAGCTAGCAGCTGGTAGTTAGCTTAACAAATGGATAGTTGTTTCATCTCATTAACATAATATGACAAACAAACAAACTCACAAACTTTCACACTTATAATATTAAGGATTAGTAGGATTGTTGTTGTTGTTGTTGTTGTTATTATTATTATTATTATTAGTAGTAGTAGTATTATTTAGCAACATTGTAACAGATTTAAATTTAAGTAGGAATAATCAAATAGAGAAGAGTGGTCCAGAAATTGATTTTATTGATGATGCCTTGTTTGTAAAGCCAAAATTTGAACTACAAACAATATTTGAAAAGGATGTGGAAAAAAATCATACAATCTTTTAAAAAAAAACACCAGTGGATTTGATGAAATCCCAGCAACGGCAATAAGAGCTGTAAAATCCAACATGAGTAAACTTTTATGTGATTTAATGAATTCTTCATTTGTATCTGTAATTGGACAAAATTTAAGATGATGCTTAAGGAGTATATAATAAATTTAATCTCATATTCATTAGGGAGAATTTTTTTCACTTCCCACAGATAATTGTAGATACAAAAATGTTTGTAGCCTATGTATAAGTTTATTATTTTGTTTTCAATTAATTAGTTTGATATTGACAATGTTCACTGTTCCACCAATGTACATGACCATGAATAAAGATGTTTGACTATTGACTACTGACTTATCTCTACAAGTTTTTAAACAGTATAATTAAGAAGTTTAATGGTAAAGATTAACCACAGGAATACCACATAAATGTACCCTAAAAGAGTCAGAGAACCCACCAAAATGCTCCTAATTTTTCTAAATTTGCTGGGGCAGGACCAAAGAACTCCCAGGACCCCCTCTTTTTATGGGGGTTATTCCATATCCCACACACCCCTTCGAGTTAATCCACACCCCGTTTTGGCTTTTCCAAAATCTGGTCACGTTACACGTACCACTGCACGTTGGCCAGCATCCCTATAGTGTTCACCTGCCCGACCATTAACCCCTTGCAAAAGCACAACTGCGCCAATTTCTGTGTGACTTGTCCAAATTTAGATAGCATTTCTTTGTAACTAACATGCCTAATTGGATGATGGCAGGACAAGAAGTATTAAAATGCTACTATACTGAGAATTTTTGACCTGCTCAATGAATCTGGACAGAGTTTACCTATTCGAAAAACGAAATCCTTGTGCAGTAAGCTGTTTTTATCATAGTTTGCTCTGAAAAAGTATTATTCCTTTGATCTTTTTACACCTAAATTTATGAACTGCTTCATTCTGTCCGTAGATGCCTGATTAATTTGATATTTAATTATGTGCTGTTATTATTTCTTTCCCCTCCACTGAAAATTAAAATTCATCCGGTTTTGTTTGAAAACTCCCACGCTTTATCATGTCCCTCAATACGTTTAAAATGTTAAACTTGAGCTTATTTTACACACACACACCAGTTAGAAATAATGGACCATTTAACTTTTAAGGCCCGTTTTCATTATTTAAGATAGCCCAATGCTGAAAATTGACAGCCTGTGTCCATTTCCTACTTAACATTTTTTAATGAACTCGACTCAATAAATCGACTATTGATTGATCAAAAATAAATTAGTCTTTTTTGGCATTGTATGTAGACACGGCTGAAGTGTTAACACACTGCAAATACACTTTTTTGCTTTTAGATTGTCTTCTGCTGGTTGGTATGTCAGCAGAAGACAATCATCATGAAAACAGCCTTTAAGGTGGCTATAATCCTGGACGCTTTTCATGGGTGAAAACAACTTCCGATCGCCTTTACATAATAGAATTTTAGAAGAAATAAAAAGCTGGGTCATTTATAATATGTTGAATAATAGGGGTCCTCAATTGCTACCTTGGGGGACACCTTCTAAACTAGTCAAACTTATAAGCAGGACTAGAAAAAAACTTCACATGACCTTCTGAATATGGAAAAAAGGAAAAATATAAAAAATTAAATAATTTGAATTAAACTAATTTGAAAATGCCAACACAGTAAAGGTACGTTTCAACGTTTCTAAAAGCCCCATCACCTAAACTAAACAACCGTGACCCATGAAAGTGTATCCACTTAAGTTATTGTTCAAGTTTATTATTTTTTATTTGCATCCTTTTTTACTAAAAGCTGTATTGGCCATGGATTTATGTATTAGATTTATAAGTTTTAATTAAATTGATTTTAGGCCAGATCCGCTTAAAAAGCCAACTCATTATCCGGCTGGGTTCTCTGTCCATAGTCCATAGTTCTCTTTTCCATGGTCCTGACATCACTTTATCTAAATAATTAAGCACACATGATGTTTTGGAAGTTAATCAGTCACATATAAAGTCTAAAAATTAAAAAAAAGAACCGAAATAGCCGGTAAACATTATGTTTATTTTTTTCCATGGCAGTACGTTGAATTTCTTCCTTCATGCTGAACACCAGTATCAAACTGTGTACGGTATGAACCGATTGAAGAGGAACGTTGCATATTTTATTTTTTGTTTTTGTCAGTTTATTTTGTGTGTTTTAATGCCAGTGGCATTTTTTAATGTTTTGATTGTGGATGGTCCAAACCCGGGTCTTGTTACTTTCTAATGGCAACCTTTTGTTAATCCATAGCAAATGGCAACTGGACCCAGGTTCGATTCTGGTCAGGTTTCAAAATTTTGCCAGGCAATTTACTTCGATCGGATTACCTCCTATCCAAAAGAAATGTTTCTTAATGATTGTTTTGGGTATAAATCATGCCTAGTACTTCAACCAACCATTTGTGAATGAGTAATCTTCTGATGAAAAGTAACATTTGGGCTACTTTTAAAATAATTGAAATAATTAAATCCATTCTATCTCTCTGCAGTAGCCAACAATGGAATTCATAACAAACCATGTAGGGAGTGACACCATTGAGTGGCAACACTTAAGATTCACTGAAATTATGAATCTTTGGATTCTTATTTAAAAAAATTTGATTTGTGTTTTTCGATATATAGTTATTTATTTATGTTGTTTGGTAAACTTAAATTTTAGAGAACATCTATTTGGCCAATCTATTTCTTTCAGTAAATAAATCTTTGAAGAACCCTTTTATAACCCTAAAAAATAATCTACCAGTAAGTTACTGTGTAAATATATTTTAAGAATGAGTCTATTCTATATTCCATTAAATGTTTGAGCAGCAAATGAGCTGTTCTCAAGTGGCTCACGAGCAGTACTTAACATTTACGAGCTACTTTTTAATTGTTCGTAAACTGCCTGTGTACTTCTCATTAATTATTTATGAACCGCCCCTGAGCACTCGACGTTACAGACAACACCGCTCCTGTACATTGTACATGTCAGAGTTAAACACATTCCCAACAGACATTAGCACATTCATTGTACTCAGTATTAGCTTGTGATAAGCATTTCTGATTGATTGAAAAGTGAACTTTATGATAAATTAATCTAGCCCAACCTAACCCTCAGAGCGCCATCTAGTCAAGTGAAAATACTGAACACCCTATATTAAATAAATTTGTCCAAGCAAATTGAAATGGAGTTTTGAAATGTAAGGTTATAAAAACTAATTAAGATATATTTTTTAAGTTGATCAAAACTTAAAAAAATATAATTTCTATCTAAGTAACACAAGTTATACCGGGTGTCCGAAAAAGAACTCCCTAATTTTGATGACCTCTAATTTTCAATTTATAAATCAAATCGACTCAAATTATATATTGAATGATAGGTAAACTCGCCAAGTTTTTGTTACAAGTCACAAATGTTTGGTGAATTTCACTTTGGGCTCATGCAAACATAAAACAAAAAATCAAATTGTCCCCGTGTACTAGTAGTGAATAAAAATCACGTTTTAAGTTTTTTTTTTAGATTTAACAGTTATCTTGAAAACTATGAATCCTATAGAAACCTCTCAGTTTATAACATTAAAGAAAATGAATTTTTCCTACAGTTTGGGTGTTTTCGCAGGTTTGTAGCTTTTTTGGGTCCTGAGAAATGAGTTTTGGAAACGAACAAATTGTTTTTTTGTGTTTCGTGTGCCATACTGCTAAAGTTGGAAAACCCCAAAATTTTTATTTTTACCAAATTAAAGGGAAATAACCAAGTTTTGGTAAAAGTAAGAGGTTTTAAACATAAACTGAGAGGTTTCTGTAGGATGCTTAGTTTTCAAGTTAACTGTTAAATCTTGTAAAAAACTCATTACAACGAGATTTTGAAGAACTACTGGTGCGCAGGGAAAATGTGACTTTTTGTTTTTTGTTTTCCATGAGCCCAAAGTAAAATCCACCAAAAAATTTGTGACTTGTATCAAAAACTTGGCGAGTTTTCCTATCATTTAATACATAAGTTGAGTCGATATGATTTACAAATTACAATTTAAAGTTCTTCAAAATTAGGGACTTCTTTTTCGGACACCCGGTATAATTAAAAAAAACCTTCACAACTAAGATATTAACTTGAAACTGTAAACTAAAGATTGTAGACACAACCACTAGACTACGAAAGCATTTCACTGGTGAAGTAATTGATGAACGATCGAAGTGAAGTGGATCTATATATTGGGAGAGTCAAAGACTCGTCCGTCACTGTGTGACTGTATTTGGGTATGTACGTAACAAGATAACTAAAAAAACCTTGTACTGATCATTTTCAAATTTTGCACAAATATGTTCCTAAATTATAAATAAAATCCCTGCCTGTACAGGGATTTTAGGAATTCTTTTTCAATCTTAAAAAATTCCATTAAACTAGGATGGGAGAAAAGTTGTTTTTACTAAACTACAGTTTACAAGTGATATTATTTTATACTTAAAAGAAACTACCAATTAAAAATGTTATTAATATATTTCTCCTAAATGTCATATTCTGTTTGGCTAACGATCATTAAATTAATTTGAAAAAGATTTTTCATCATTCTGTCCCGAAAACAGCCGTTTTTAGTTCTCTAAATCGTACGCAAAATGATCGTTTTTGGATCACTTCGAATAGGAGTACTGAAAAAACACATGGTAAATTTTGCCGTACTCTAATGTCAAAATTTGTTTATGTTACGTTTGAAAGGTTGAACGATTTCTTAACTTGTGTTTGTAAACAACTAACAGATGTGTAAATAACGATGACTATTTTGGATAATCTCAAAATTATGTAGTCTAATTTTTTAACGATTAAATGGTTATTTATACATAATGATGAAAATAGTTGTTCATCACACGGAGTAAAAGTGTCTCCTTGGTACTCGATAGCATTTCCAAGCTCGGCTGCGCCTCGCCTGTAAATTACGATCTCGTACCAAAAAGAGCCACTTTCGCTCCTAGTAATGAAAACTACTATTATAATTATTACTAGTAGAACAACTTTCATGAAAAAAAAATCCAGAAGAAATGTTCTCCGAATGTATTTCCCTAAATCGTACATAAGAATCCTTGTATTTTTGAAATTCATCATAATATAGCGAAGGATTTGTTATCATGTTGAATCACTCAGACTTCCCCATTCGCTTCTAGTGTTGAGTACCACACTGCGTATCGGGAGGTAAGGAAACTCCTATCAAGTGACCGTATTTAAAATTACATTTATCTTACTTATTACTAATTTAGGCCTAACCTACACTTTTCAGATTTTTTTAAAAACAAATTTAAATTCATCCATACATTAAAAAACCTCGAAAATCTTATTCATACACAACTACATGAAAAAAACATTGTTGACACTAATACATAACAAACTCTATATACAAATGAAAATTAGAAAAGACATATACCTTCACTGATGATGTACTTAAACTTTATACAGAACCAATTTTTTTTTTTTGAGATAGAGGACCAAATCTACCAAATCTTTCGCCAGGATGAAGGCATGGCTATGGGATTCCCGGTGTACCATTTTTGCCAAAATTTTAACAGAACATTTTTAGCAAAAAACAATTACTTCAGCTCATCTTCGGCCTAAAGTGTAGCTTAGGTATATGGACGATGTCTTTGCTGTCTGGAGTCATGGTGATGAAAACCTAGACATTTTCACTAAACATAGGCATATTCTCTTCGGTAGGGTTAAATCTATTTGTTTTGAAAGAAAATTTATAGTCGCGGAGCTAAACAAAATAACCAATGAACTGAATAAAAATGTTTACCCACAAAAAAATGATCAATTGCAAAAATGATGGGAACTGAAAAATCAGTTCCCCCATCCTTTTTCCCCCACTACCTTTTTCCCCCATAAGTCACTGAAAAATCAGTCCAAATCACTGAAAAACTAAAAGCTTTTATACAATACTTCCCAAATTATCAGAAAAAATAAGAAGGGTCGCCAGGAAATACCAAATCAAAACTGCTTTCAAATCATCAAGCACCCGAAGAAATCAGCTTATACTCAAGAAACCCGAAATGCGCAGAAGAAGCCTAAAAAAATTGTGTTTACAGCATTAAATGTGAATGTGACGGTGAATATAGAGGAGAAGCGAAATGGCCATTAACAGTTCGCATTAGTGAACCCAAAAGAAACACCGTCAGTAAAGGTATATGTTTTTTTTTAAATTTTCATTTGTATATAGTGTTCATCATGTGTTTAAGTCAACATTTTTTTACGCATGGTTACACGTGCATGAATGAGATTTTCTTAGTTTTTCAATGTATTGATGAATGTAAATTTTGTGTTTCAAAAAATCCAGAGAATCAAAAAAATTTAGGTTGAATTAGTAATAACATTGACTTTATAACTAAAAGGGGACTGATTATTCTTATGAATGTTTATAGGCCAGAAATTGAGCACTCGTGAAATTAGTTCAGCACTCGACACGAGATGTTGCGCCAGGAGAGTGATTCAACATAAACATTTGTAATCCTAAAATCGAGCAATTGCTTCTCCTAGGCTAAAATAAGGATTTTTTTTGCAAACATGCATATAAACATGGTTTGAAATAGTTCTTGTGGTAAACAACAGATTGAACATTTTCATAAAAAAAATTACCTAAGTGTTTGCCAGCGAACCTGCATCAGAATAATCTAGTTTTAAACATTACCTGAATTATCGATGATGTCCTGAATGCTAGTTCCTTCTGGTGGGTAAGAGAAGACCCGTGGAAAAACTCGTGGCGTTAGCACAAACAATGCCACTAATTAGCTAAGGATGGGTAGTTCATTTCGCTTTGGAATAATTGGGTCTTCCATTAGTGGAATTACATGGTGCCGTGTGTTGCTTGCCCCTTGGGGTTGGCAAGGCAGAATAATATAGTCAATGTTATGAATTTTCAATTTGTGCAAATACCTTCTCAGATAACGTTAGGACTCGCTTTTCAAATAGCCTTAATTTATGACATTAACTTTCAAGTTGAACTAATTGTCAACGTTTCAAATAGTTTGAAACTGTCACTGGTCAAAAACCAATGTTATATGTATCAACAAATATTAATTAAATTTTGAGGAAAGACAGAGAGTATTTGTGAAGAATGAGTACATGTGAAGTATTTTCAGATGTAGAATAAGAAAATTTAATTCTTTGCATATACAATTTATCGTAAATACATGTACAGCAATTTTATTGTTTTTCAGACTAAATCTTACAACATTTGAACTCAATAAATAGACAGTGTTTAATTTTACCTTCAGATAATGCAATTAATAATTGAATGAGCGACCTGTAAATTGATTTTACTGTGAAGTACCAGAGTACTTAATAGTCTCATGACTGCAGATAATGTATAAATATATAACAAACATGGACAAGTAAATACAAGCATCACCCAGCAGCAAGCACCTAGTATTGGAATTAGGAGGTGGAATGACCTAGAACATTTTTAGAACTAAATATTTTTTAGAACCGTGCCGGGATAGTATAAAGTGTAATAAGAAATTATTCAAACACATATCTCCTCGAACAGGATAGGAATGGAGGAAATTTTTGCCTCTTGTTTCTTGGTGTTAGTTTTTTGTAGTTGTGTCATAAAATAATGTGTTTTCGACTAAAAACTACAATGCAATGAATTGAAATACAAATGGTAGACTATCTCTTTATCAGATGTAAATAAAAAAAAAGTCATACAGCACTTAAAAATATATTTACACTAAGGCCTATACTGTTTTTACATATAAGATGGTAAATATACACAATAAACATAGATGGTGGAAAATGGCGATCGATTTCGATTGGTCACTTCAATCATCATCAGGCCCAACGAGAAACTCCCATTGGGCCAATCGAAATCAATTGCCATTTTTACCATCTGTGTTTATTTACCATCTTGAATGTAAATACAGTATAAGTGTAAATACTGTACATGTTTAAGTGTTGTAAGACACTTTTTATTTACACCCAGTGAATACAACAATACTTATCATGCTAATCAAGAAATTATCTCCTCATTCTTTGCATTGTTTTTACTGTAAAGTATAAGAATGGCCTCCATTCTTCTAATTTTTCCCACTCAAAGAAAATCGAAAATTGAGGAGAGGTCTAATAAAAGTGAACTTTCTTTTAGCATTTGATTAAAAATAAATGTTTGTACCGTTATTTGTCGGTTTAATCATTGTTTATTTAGATAATCCTGTATTGCTTAACGCCAAGGCATCTGCCACCCTCGAGAGAGGCCGGCCAGTTAAACTCCTCTTATTGATCAATAATTGTCGCGGGGGTGGGGAAATCACCTGTGGCGCTCGGCGCTGCGTGACGTCACGGCCGTCGCCATGACAACGACGCGGCGCCCGGCCACAGCGGTGACGTCACGGCCATGACGTCGTGTGACGTCATCGCCGTTGCCATGGCGACGCCGCGTCCGGGCCTTGCTGTCGTTATGCGGCCGCGTGTATCGTGTGTGTTCGAAGATTTAGGTCGAGTCAACTGACATTGTCCCGTCCACCCATGAGATAAGTTTTTTAGCATTGGCAACGACTAGGACTATGTCATTTGACTGGGGGATTTCCCCTGGACAGTCCGAGTTTCAGGCTTGCGTCCGGGGAAACTTACGGGGTTGAATTTTGTCCGGGGTTTTAGTCAGCCTGCGTGAAAAGAGAGGAAAACGGCTGAAATAAATGAATTGGTAAAAGAATTTAAAAGAAACGGATGGATATTTTATGGTTTCACCAGGTATCACACTAAAAGGGCCTCGGCCGGCAACGGGCTAATTCGTTGCGCGCTAACGGCTCAACTGCGTCTTCTGCTTGATCACAAGGCCTACAGCCTACATCATAGTTTTTTAGCCAATCAGTTTTCCAGAAACGATAATGCCGTACAAAAACCGCAGCAAAGTAGCCCGTCTGCCGAGGCCTTTAGAATTACACCGAACCAAACTTTACCACACCATTTCTTTTCCCATGTACTCCACTTTTCCCCCCCTTTCTTTTGTGTCCGGGGTTGGCTCTGAAAATTAATGGTAAGCCTAGCTATACATAAACGACGTAAGGTGTGGGCCCCCAAAGGAAGAGGCCCAGGTTTGGGTTTGGTAAGACAGGGAAATATATGGCGATATCTTTAGTCGTAGGGCCTAGTATACCGCCGGATGAAATCGAATATTCTGCTTTTAATCGGTATAGGTATAATGGACATGTTATATTATTCGGGAAGAAAATTGTTATTTATGAAAAAGGGGTTTCTAACTTAACTGCTGGTATTTATTTACTCTATACTTTTTTTAGACAATATGACTGTGGGATGTTCACGTTGGAGAGATTCCTTAAGGCCTTACTATAAGTACATTTTTGCGCGTAGATTGGTAATAAACTATTTATAAAATTCATTCGTATTGATATGCCTCCAAAACTGTTGTAAGAATTAAAAACCAGATTACATACCTTATCCGTCGAACAGTTTTTGTTTGTCAATGTTGACTACCTAAGTTTCGGAATTAACATTCCATCATCAGGTCAGGTACTTGCTGTCTTCAGTAAATTCATTTTCAGATTAATTTTGTCAAAACATTAAAATTCAACAAGCTAATTGAATTTAGCTTGTATGTGTAGCTTGTTGAATTTTAATATTTTGACAAAATTAATCTGAAGATTAATTTACTGAAGACAGCAAGTACCTGACCCGATGATGGAATGTTAATTCCGAAACTTAAGTAGTCAACATTGACAAACAAAAACTGTTCGACGGATGAGGTATGTAACCTGGTTTTTAAAATAACATTGAAATCAGCTTTGCTAAAGCTGAAATTTTAGAAATTCTTTGACGTTTTCTCAGGAGTGAAAACCAATCTAAAAAACTAAAAATAACTTTATATCCAAGGTCTTTATATACAATAACTTTATATCCATGGTCAAGTGAAAAGTCGAGTAAAGAGGTAAAAATTGATTCTATACCTTTGAAGTAGCAAAACAGTACAATTACTTGTACACGTTTGCGGAAGTGAACGGCCTGTTTTTAGCCGCTACACAAAGTCATGTACCCCTTCGGCGGACGTCATCACACCTCAGTAACGTCATTTAGGGACCTCATGACGTCATCACACCTCAGTGACGTCACTGAGACACGTCATGATGTCATCACACATCAGTAACGTCACTGAGGCACGTCATGATGTCATCACACATCAATAACGTCACTGAGGCACGTCATGATGTCATCACACATCAATAACGTCACTGAGACACGTCATGATGTCATCACACATCAGTAACGTCACTGAGGCACGTCATGATGTCATCACACATCAATAACGTCACTGAGGCACGTCGTGACGTCATCACAACTCAGTGACGTCACCGAGACACGTCACCGTCGTGACGCCGTGACGTCATTACACACGTCATTGTCGCCGCCACACGACCGTCGCCATGGCGACCGCTGTTGGCCGGCTGCGGGCGGGCGGCGGAGTCGCTCCCCAGAGCGGAGAGTTGATCGCCGCCGTGATCGGTGACCCGAGTGTCGGGGGGGGGGGGGGGGGGGGGGGGAAGCGTCCGAGTGTGATAAGGCCGAACCGTGCTGCCGCCGCCGCATGTAGCGATTAAACGCTTACATACCGACTGAAAGGTTAGGGGCGCAAGTGCTATGACCTTTAGGGGTTGGCGAAATTAAGTTTGGAATGAAGCTGTGTGTAGTATAATACTGAATTTATAAGTTAATTAAGAAAAGTTGAGAGATCTCTTGATAGAATTTATTTAGTTTTTGTATTAACTTAGTTTGTGGGTACAGTACCAATTTCGGGAGAGGCCCCGATGAAACTGTCTTATAATCTTCTTACTCTTGTATTGTTAATGTCATGCACAATTTATCTAAGTTACTGAGGGTAGTTCCATCGAATATGTTTGTATATTGGTGTCTATTGATTTGATTTAACTGAACGTTATATTTCTTAAAAAGGTGTTTCCCGTAGTTTTGGAAAATATCCATTGTATAATTTATTTTATCGGAATTTTACCAATGAGTGATCAGAAACTGTTATTTATTGTAAAATCAATTCGTTCATTCATATTTACGAGACTGTGTAACTTGTATTGAAGTAAGGTGCTGCTATACATACACGTCACGCAGGGGCGGCTCCAGGGGGGGCCATGCCCCCCCCCCCCCGAGAGCTCCAAATTTTTTTTTTATTTCAAACAAGATTTTACTACAATTCATTCTTGTTTATATGAAATTATTTTTGACCTAATATCGGAAAAGCCGTTTCGTATACAAGATTCTCGAAGACGAAACTTTTTTATTTCTATATATTTTTTACTCATGTACACTTGATTTAAGCTTACATTTTTTGTTCAATATTAATAGTACGAGACATTTCAAGTTGTTAGGTTGGCAGCACGTCACGATTTGCCGCCATATTGAGGTTTGGGTTTGGAAAATATTATGATAGACAATGATATTATTTGTGACAAAAACAAATCAATATACGCTTATTATGAAATTAGCACTTATTTCCTGGGGGCTGTTTCTAAACGATGTTGGTGAATTAATAAAATTGAATTTGTATTTTGTAATACTCATTCCGTTTCAAAACCGTAAAGATAAGATGGAGATGGATTGTAACTAGTAAATTAGTGATTAGTAACTAGTAATTGTGAAACGCGTTTAGAAACAGACCCTGTGTGTAAGGATTGAAATTATTTTTATTTTTACCAAGACCATCGAGTAAGTAATTGATCCGTTTGAGTACTATCTGGCATTCAATACTTCGGACTATACCATGCTACTGTAGTCTCAACTGAACGTACAATCATAACAAAGTTGGAGTTCTTAGTCCTATTTCAAATAATGAACAAATTATTCGATCATTAAATTAGGGGTCGTCCATAAATAAGGCCCTTACGGGAGGATGGGGGGTTTCGTCAGCATTATGCACCGTTACAAAGGAGAGAGGGGGGCTTCAACGCAACATTAAGCACCTATCAAACCTTAATAATTAATTTCATAAATTATTCCAACAAATTCAAATTATCTTCAAAGTAAAAAGTTTTGACTTTTTATGGGTGATACAGTGTTATGTAACTTTTAAGGGGGGTTTACGCCAGCGTTACAAGTCCATTAAAAGGGAGGAGGGGTTTCTGAAAAGACCGATTTTAGCGTTACGTAATTTATGGATGGCCCCTCAAGTACAATTTTTGACAATGTGTTAATATCTTATAGTCAGAGGTGATAATTAACACGTATTTTGGGGGGGGGGGGGGGGGTGAACCAAAAACATTAAACAAATTTTTGTCATACTTAGCCCCCCCCCCCCCGAGAAACTGTCCTGGAGCCGCCCCTGACGTCACGTCACGTCACAACGCGTCCACTTACGGCCAATTCGGCGATGCCAGTGGGGGTGCTATACATATTCTTATCGATTCGCATTTTCTAGTTTCTAAGAGCCGAATGGCCGATTGGACGTCGGTGTAAGCTATACATACACGTCACATCACGTCCCAATTCGGCCGATTCGGCCGTGTATGCTCTTCAGAACATTCGAGTCGGGCCGTGACGTGACGTGACGTCACGTATATGTATGATTACACAGGTTTAATTCACATCGAAAATGGACGTGACGTGACGTGACGTGTATGTACAGCAGCACCTGTAAAGTTCGATCTCATGCGCCTGTTTACAAACATGTTTCGGATTTTAAACCTAAAACGCAATAAAACTATTGCAGTTTGGAAGTCCTGTAAAAACCGTAACGTAAATGATAAAAAAATCCCCCCAAAATGCGTAATATTTTATAAACGAAATCAAGTCAGTTTGTCAACGAAAAATAACTTTACAACATATTACTGTAGCTCTTTTTGTGCAAAAGCTGGAATGAAAATAAACAATGGGACGTTGGTTAGCGGTTGGCGCAGATGAACCACTTCCTTCCCGGTCGAATGATGCTGCGCGGAGTCCATTGTCCGGGCATAAGTTAGTTAATATAAACGGTCGCCACCCGCCGAACAATCGAACAGGACAAACGAGTCTTTTGTTACTCACTTTTTGTTTGAAAACACATTACGTGTTTTACTTTTACCTGTTTTTCGTTTAGATTTGCAATATTGGTCAATATCCTAGCGAATTTCCCCTATAGGGAAGAAGCTATTACCGTAGGTCTCATGGCAAGATCTAAGCCCGGGACCACTATAACTTTTCGTTTTGGGGCCCCCAGAAGCCAAAAACACTATTCGTTAAAAATTTTATATATATATATATATATATTATAATGATACATAATTTATTAACAGAGTACCCTTTTTTTTAGTTTAAAAAACATTTATTTGACGACTAGTTTCAAATCATAAGATCATAGTCATGTCATAATAACCTCACTTTAAAATTCAATCTTATAATAACCTAAATAAATATTTACAAATCATGTGTTTCTACAAATAGATGCAGGTTTTGGGGAATAATCATATATCTTTCTAAATGTATATTTCTAAATATTTATTTTTGTCTTCTCTTTTCCAAATTATAAATTTGATCGAAGATTGGATTTTCTCGATTAATATTTATTGTGTTTAACAAATTATTAGGGTTCTTTTTATAATTAATATATACATGAAAATCTTCTTTTACAAATAGTTTTTCTTTTTCTCTTTAATATTCTAAAACAGTGAGGTTTTCTCCAATATTTTTGTAGCTGTGTCTTGTTTCTAATAAATGTTCTGCGTAATTAGACTTCATCGTTGTTTTGTTTCCTGACTTTAGGGCTTGTATGTGTTCTTTGAATCTGGTTTGAAAACTTCTACTTGTTTGACCAATGTAATATTTTTCGCATTCGCTGGAGTATACCAAATTAATTGCAGCGAATGCGAAAAATATTACATTGGTCAAACAAGTAGAAGTTTTCAAACCAGATTCAAAGAACACATACAAGCCCTAAAGTCAGGAAACAAAACAACGATGAAGTCTAATTACGCAGAACATTTATTAGAAACAAGACACAGCTACAAAAATATTGGAGAAAACCTCACTGTTTTAGAATATGAAAGAGAAAAAGAAAAACTATTTGTAAAAGAAGATTTTCATATATATATTAATCATAAAAAGAACCCTAATAATTTGTTAAACACAATAAATATTAATCGAGAAAATCCAATCTTCGATCAAATTTATAATTTGGAAAAGAGAAGACAAAAATAAATATTTAGAAATATACATTTAGAAAGATATATGATTATTCCCCAAAACCTGCATCTATTTGTAGAAACACATGATTTGTAAATATTTATTTAGGTTATTATAAGATTGAATTTTAAAGTGAGGTTATTATGACATGACTATGATCTTATGATTTGAAACTAGTCGTCAAATAAATGTTTTTTAAACTAAAAAAAGGGTACTCTGTTAATAAATTATGTATCATTATAACATATTAGTAGCCCTAATCACAATAATAATTTTTTCAATATATATATATATGTGTGTGTGTGTGTGTGTGTCTGTGAGCACGATAGCGCTCGCACAAATGGTCCGATTGGAATGAAATTTGGCATAGACGTGTAAAGTAGTCATTATTCGGACGAGTTCGTAAACCAGCCCGATCGGACCATTGGAAGGGGGGGGTAAAGGGGGATAAACCCCCCAAAAATGTGTTTTTTGAGTTTTTTACATAGAAAAATAAATTTTATCGAATTTTTGCTGGCACCATTGAATTCAGCTCGAAAAAACAAACAATTTAGTAATTTGAATCATTGCTCTATGTCCATTGGTTGTCGAGATATTGAAGGTGGTAAACACAGTACGTTGTCCCAATGTTAACCTTATGGGAAATAAGTAAAATTCTATATCTCGCTTATTTGTCAACATATCTTGATAAAACTTGGTAAAAAGCTTCTTCTAGTTCAGCTCTACTAAATATTGAATTGAAACCAGCCAGTTTTAATATACCTGTAGCAGCAAACCTGCATACTCATTCCCCATGTTATTCTTATGGATATGGAGCTTGCCAAAACATGTCGAATCTCGCTATATTTGATTAAAATATGTTGTTTTGCACTTGAAATTCGCTGAGTATGCAGGTCTGCTGCAACGGGGGTATTTTCTTCATGGGCTCTTTGTTAACCCCTGGTAAAAGTATGCGTATCTACAACATTTAACTGGTGAACAATATTCACCTAACACATACTTTTATCAAAATAGTTTGAGTGTTTGAGCCGTTTTTGGGGCAAAAAATAAAATACAAATAATTTTGCTCAACTTAAGTAATTGATTGGAATATGTGGGACATATAAAGGTTGAAAGGGGAAATGCTAAGCTGGTCAAAACAATGAGAAATTGAAAAATAACAGAGTGTAAATCCCAAATCCCGTCTCTTATCAATGATGATTCGAAGAAATTACTCAGTAATTCTCACAAGAAAAAATTGTAATCTAAAATATGGAAGGGTTTTAAATTACAGTAAAAAAACGTATTTGTGTTTATTATTGGCCTCTGCAGTATGTAGATTACTGAAGCAATTTCTATCTAATGAAACACGAACTCCCCGATCGATTTCAAAATAAACCGTAAAAAGTTAAAAGATAGAAAATTGTCTTTAGAAGTTAATAGAAAATCAACCTTTTCGTTAAAAAAACACAATTTTTTATCTAACTTTTAAATTGTCAACATTTGTAGAGCCAATAACACTTGGCTACTTGGATACAAAATGGTTCTACAGACTTTCAAATGTTTTTTAAAGTTAATTCGTGTTGGTGGTTTAAGTTAATAAGAAATAAGTTGATAGTAAGAAATAAGAAGCCTTTTAATTCAATTTACGGAAATCACATTAAAACTCCCGAAAGGTGTAAGTGGGTTGTACCTTAATCGGCCCTCGAGAAAGTTTTCGATTCTCCTGGAGCGTTGGATCCGCGCCTGATAGTCTTCATTTCACACGTAATTTGGCCCTCACCCCGACGCCTCCACCCGCCTCACAATCTCGCCTCACACCCTCGCCTCGACTCGCCTCGCCTCGCCTCGCCTCACACCCTCGCCTCGCCTCGCCTCGCCTCACAACCTCGCCTCGCCTCACATCCCTCGCCTCGCCTCGCCTCGCCTCGCCCCACACTTCGCCTCGCCTCGCCTCGGCTAGGGATTCGATTAACAAGTTAGCCCGGTAACACTGGATGTTATTGCCAATTTGGGGAACATGGCGTCATTATGTCGAGCATCTTCGACGATTCTTCCCTTTATTTGAGGATATCGTAACACCTGTTTGGGGACTTGGGGACATTGTCATTGTGTTGTATGCATCGCGTTATTAAGGCATATCGCGTTGAATGCATGGTTTAGTTGTTTAATTATTCTGCACAATAAATTTAGAAATATTCATTATTTTATCATTATTGGAATTAAATTTTGGGGCATTATTTTAATTTTAACCTCTAATAGAAATACCTATTGTTCATAATTATTGAAGAAAACGAGTATAAGAATATAGTACATGAATAAGAATATATTCTGTTACACTCCTAACATTTTACTTCAGAAAGTGTTAGGTGTAGACCTACGCATTTAATTTGTTTTTGTATCCTTTGTGCAGCTCCAGTGGGAAGGTAGGAGACTGGTGTTGAGCTTGTTGGAGAGAGTGTCAATGTGATGATTTCACTATGTTTGTCCGTCAATTGTCACGTCAAGGAACTTGGTGTAATCTTCAACTTCCACACCGGACCCGGACATTGTTTCTATGTCGTCCTGTTTGTTGCCAAATATTAATTATTGCTTTGTTTTGTTGGTGTTTACCGCCAGGTTGTTTTGACAGAATTGTTATGTCACATTGAGTGCAATAAATGAGTTCACTGACAAGTCTTCTGGAGTCTTCGCTGAAATTAGCAGGGTCTTGTCGTCAGAATACCTCAAGGGTGAGCAGTGGGCTTCCAGTTATTGAGCAGGTCATTTGACAGAAGGGTAAAAAGTACAGGGCCTAGAACAGATCCCTGTAACACTCTTCTGTTAAGCCGTGATATGTTTTGACGTTATACTTTGGGTCGTTCCATTAAGACTGTGTTAAATTACTACTATTTGTTTTCGCCCCTATATGTAGTATTTGAACCGGGCGTTTGCCAAGCCATTTGCACCTACTTTTTCCAGTTTGTGAAGGATCAGGTCGTAGCCTAAGCAATCAAAGTCTTTGTTGAAATCTAGCATTATGGCTGTAACTAGGTTCTTTTTTCTAGATTGTCTATTAAAAATTCAGACTTGTCTATTGCAATTATTTGTTTACTGTTTCCCAAAGAAGCAGGACACCTTCAATAAGTTCGCTACCTTATCTGATCACGTTAACATTCTCGCCTTTCGAACGCCATCAAAACATTATTGAACCCCTCAGAACTTAACCATGAATTCATCGTGAAAATACTACACAACCGAAATAGATGTAATCTAGTTATTAGTTATTTTTCAAAAATATTCTTTCCCGAAAAATAAAAAAGCAAGTCAGAAAACAATTAAAATGCCATAAACATAAAGATGTAATAAATGGATCCGTCGGAAGCGGTTCCTGCTCGAGCCCATCAGCGCGCACGAATACCCACATTGTACCAGGCATGAGGTGTACAAATGATCGTTTCCCATCATCGTTAATTCAAATCTGAACGAAACAATGAAACATGTGTGTAGCGAACGCGTCTCTGTTATGAGACTTTGACCTTTTATTAATATAATAGCTATTGTTTGACCTTTTGACCTATTGGACCAAGAATATTTGGCGAAGGAATTACATTTATCAGTTGTTCTTTTAGTTAGTCGAAAACGCTCTCATTTTTAAATACATTGGCATTTTATACCCGAACAAGACCGGGACGCAGTGCTGGCAACATATTTTTAAGGCCCCCCCAAAGAAGTCAGATTTTAAGTTAACTGGACGGAATTACATTTCGGATTTTGAATCCAATAAAAGACTAGTAATAATTGTTTAAGCAGCCATCCACATAACAAGCTGTGAACAGCCAGCGAACCCAAACAATCGTTGTTGAAGATCAATCTTAACTTTTAAGATTAGACACCATTGAAAAAAGTAACTCGAGGATGTCCAAATAAACGAGCAAGGTTTCTGACTTCCAATAAAGTCGAAAATTTGTCTCCATGAACTGTAATTTCGGTGAAGACTTTCTTTGGACTTAATGTAATCAAATTTTCCTTCATTACTTCTTGGGCGCCTCGAGAAAGGCCATTAAATCATTTTTGTTAATTTGCGTTATCCTCCCAATTCGCTCCGTAAATTTACAACCCCGACCCGAAATGTCGCTCTAACCGACTTATCCGGCCCCAATCGAATGATCCGCGGCCAACAGGAGGTGGAGACATCTGCCAATTTGTGGGACTATTAGGAAATGAGGCCTTTCGGAGCCGTATCGAGCGGCGCGGTGGTGGGGGAAGTAGCAGGGGGAGGGGGGAGTCGTGACGTCACCGGTAGCGAGGGGAGGGGGAGCCATGACGTCACCGGTACAGCGTGCGTCACTGTTCGTCCATGCATCCACGTGTCGCGCGATTGTTCGCATTTCCGGAGGTCTCCAGACGATTATTCCCGGCCTATTGTACACGAGGTATTTCCGACCTGACGCTTTTGGAGTTTGCAATTGAAAAGCGGAATTAGAAAAGTGTAATTGAAGTTGGAATTTAACTTTTGATCGAATGTCTAGATTAGGCGGGAACGAGTCGGTGAAAATGTCAACAATGTCTCTTGATTTATCTTTTCCGAATGGTTACACGACAGAGGTTGTTTCCTTAAAAGATTATTTTAAAACTTTGGAAGGACAGTTATCACTCATCAAGTTTTGCGACTCTCGTTTACTTCTTCATGCAGATAAAAATTGTTGTAACTAGTTTAACTTGTTATATTTTTCGTGCATAACACAGCAGATTTAATAGTACAGTAAATGATAAAAAATACGTGGGTTTTCGGGCTCTCATATCAACTCATAGAAACAGTCAAACGTCAAATATTATTTGTGTAAAAAAAGGCTTAAACCTTTAAGAACTGAGGAAAAGCTGTCTTAAAGTGAATCATTATTTCATTAATTCTGAGCAATAACTAGATCGTTTCACTATATAATGTAGTGAACATTCGTTTCCGTATCCAGTCGTGAACATGTTCGTCGATCTCTCGATCGGGCAAAACACAAATTCCCATCAATTATATTTGCAATGCAGGAATAATTTTGACTATGCCTACAGTATATGCCAGATTGAAAAAGAGAGTGTCCGACCGGTCCAGGTAGGCCCGGACAGCCCTAATCCACTGTTGTCACAACACCTATTGTTGTGAGGCCGGCCGGCGAGTTATTTCTTGAGTAATTCCTGGTATAAGGAATTTCGAAGCGGCCTGCAGTCACTGAGTCAGGCGTGGGGACTGTCCACCCCCGTCGCCGGCCGGCCTCACAACAATAGGTGTTGTGACAACAGCGGATTAGGGCTGTCCGGGCCTACCTGGACCGGTCGGACACTCTCTTTTTCAATCTGGCATATACTGTACCTGTAAGTCGTTATTGGCATGAATATTTTTCGTGATGTATTTTAATTGATTTATCGTATTGTTGAGCATGTCCTAGGCCCTAGGAAATACTCTGTTGGTTTGCATAATCTGCAATAGTGGAGAAGTTATACATCAATCTTGGCCGAGGTAGTGAAAATGTTTGTTGACGTACCCTCATTCATACATATTTGGGAGGATTCTGCCGACAAGCTCGCCAAAACAGCACTTTAACCACGTGCCAACTGACGGGAGTGTTCGAATAGGAACACGCAGAAGGAAAAGATAACCGCTCTGTCCCTTCTCTGGGATAGAAACATTCAATGGACTCTTCGCTGCACCACAGAGAAGAAATAAGCAGAGGTCGCATTCATACGGCAGTAGTGTTTCGGGTAACTGCCTAACACCAGGAAGTAAAACAATAGGGAGACAATAGACTTCCGGGCGCCCCTCTACCCCCCGCGCCCACTCACGGCACTGCCCGACACCATATTTAGCGCAACATTAGATGCGACCTCTGTCTTATTTCTTCTCTGTGGCTGCACTGAACCTTGAGTACTTTGGCAAGTAGGCGAAACCGAAGCTACTCAAAATAAGATTTAACAGTCAGGTGACCCAAAGCATAAAATGTCTCTAATTTTAATATATTTTTAACATTTACTTTACACATCACAATCCCGCAATAACTCACGCGTTAAGTATTCATTGTCTACAATGTATTGTAGTAATTTAATTTAATCAATAAAAGGGGATGTTTAGTTCAATGTTGCCTTTAAACATTAAAAAATAATTCCTCTTCTGAATCTGTGAAATTGAACCGTAATATAAACTCCCTTGAAGATAGAAATCTAAACTGTGATAATTTAAGAGTACGTTTATTCTTGTTAAACATTTGCTGTTTTGATCTTTTATTTATTGAACTACTCGGATATTTTCCTCAAGCTTTTACTCGTGGCGACTTGTGTTTCGGAGAGCGTCTTCTGAGTCGGCAAAACCAACTCGGTATCGTTTTTGCCGCCGGGCTAGTGAAGGCGTTTCAGTCGAGATTTTGTATTATTTGTGAACAGCGTATGCTCTTCCCTTTTACCGTATTTAAACAGTACAAGATTTGAATTTTATAGTCAGGTCTAACTTTACTTATCATTTTTTTTACTGTAATAAAGATTACATAATACATTAATAGATTACATATTACATTACATTAATGCTATTGGTTTCCACGAACAATATTAATTTATATGAACAAATTCACTTTTTTCAATTCACTTTGTCATTTTTGATATGGCACTTTTCTCTTGGTTGTTAAAAGTTTCTAACTATAAAAAAATATTTGATCCTTCTGTACACGGAACTAGTGAAACAGCTTGCAAACACTCACTGGAACACTAAACGGGTATCCCATCAGGACAAAGCCGTAGCCAAGAATTTTTTTTTTTTGGGGGGGGGGGTTCGGGCTCCGCCGTTACAGGAAGTTAAAAAAATAACTTTCTAACTTTTAATTTAAACGCAATTTTCGGGGAAGGCCCCCCCATTAGCCACGGCCTTGCATCAGGATATACGGATATCCTAATACCAAACCCTCACCGTGCTTATTACGGTCACGTTTGTGCTGCTATTTTTATTTTGATTTGCTATTTAATGTTATTGAAACGTGTGTCACTGTCACATCAGAACTGCCCCAAGGGGTTTCTGGGACCACGCGCTGACTCGATTCTCTAAAAGTGCACAACTTCACGTGAAGAACTTTCAGTCAACACGTAAACCACCATCAATATTGACCCAGTTTTTTGGCCATAATCCTCTTCCCAAAAAATGCCTCATGTGTACTGTAAGAACCTTTTTCTAAATAAAAAGTACCTACGCGCGACGGTTTTCGAAACTATCAGAATGTTGATGTAAAAATCTAGGAGAGAAATCAATGTTATACGTTGGCCCCGAGTAGAAGAGGCCAATTTCGAACCCCCCCTACCCCCCCCCCCCAAACTGGCGGGTCAAAGTGGACCCAGGGGATTGATAAGGGAGGGCAACCGGCCTCTCACCTGATGAAACAATCATCCCCCCGCTGTAGGTACAAAGTAGCCCTAAACGGCATTGCTGCTGCGAATAATTCAGTCTGAAGCACCGGAGTAGGATCAAAAATACATGATAAAATAAATAATAAATAATGAATGAATAAATAAATGATTAGTAATAAAACTAAATAAAGGATAGAAAAATATTCAAAAATCTGAATAATCTTAGTTAATTAATTGTGTACCTTCTTATTAAATGAGGAATTTTGTTTTTCTTCTACGTATCAGAAAGATATTTCAATCACATATTTACCATACGTTGTCATCTCCAACGAATAGGCCTGACCGTTTTATCTCCAATTTTTTAAAGCCATAAGGCTTGTATTAATTTAATATTAAAATTTAATTCTCTACACGTCCTAAAAACTATTACTTTGACTCTCATTGTATAGGAAAATTTCATTTAAAGGGTGCAGTGTGCTTGGATTTTTCCTTTGATGCCTACAAGCGAGAGAGAAATATCACGAAATTCATGCTTTCATTTTACGAAACATCGATTTTTATAGGTAATAATATTCCGTATTAAGGAAGTTATTATTAGCTTTAGAAAATCAGCGCAGCGGTATCAAGAGATATGAATTCAAACAAGCAATTCCAGCCCGATTTCCATTACAGTATTGCGAAGAGCATTACAGTATTAAACTTATCAGAGCTTTAGAAACCAATGGATTTTAGTCCGCATTTCAGTCATTGTATTTGGCTCTTGTTCTAATAGCTATCCTGCTCTGGTAGCAATCGAAATTTAGGGTACAGTAAGAAATTGTTTCTAAACGGAGTTATGAAAATTGACAAAAACTTTTCCAGATTATAAATTGTGATTTCGTCTAGTTTAAATCATACGGTACTACTTACACTGCTCAGTAATTATAGGAGAAACATTTTGGAGAGTTCATAGGAGTCACGAACCTAAATACCTTATACATTGTTTGGCATCTTTCTTTTATACAAACGAAGTCTCTCCTGCTGAAGTTGTCTGAAGCCACGTAGTCCATGTGTTGGCACGTCTAGCACGTACCACAGCCGCAGTGCCGCCTCCCCATGCTCGGTCTGCTAGTGTGCATTGCGGCGTCGCATCTTACCTTGCTGTAGTGTCTAATGATGTGTGGTTATAATGTAGGTCTTAATGGTACACCTACTTGAAATCTACACTAAATGAAGGACAATTTGAGTCGGTTTCTCAGAAAATTGAACACTGATTTCCATCACAAATGTAATTTTTTTCAATATGCTTTATTTTTAGAGGCTGAGAGATTATTGTAAGTTGCTCATATATAATTTTTTAATTTATGGATATTTTTCACTGGTATATACATGCTTAAATAAGTTTTAAAATTTCGAGCCAATAACAAAACTTAATAAAATAATTCATGCAGTTGTAATTTGTGTTTGTAACAATTTTCGGGGGAGGGGATGTACAAAAACATATTAACTTTTTAATTTCAGAAAATATAATTTTGGAAGAGAAATTATTGTGTGTGTGAGTGGAGGAATCGAGATGTATTTTACATGGGAGAGGGAGATTTTATCGAAATAACGCCGTGCGCTGCTGCGGTCCGCTTTGAATTTGGTGGTTTTGTGTTGATACCATCGCTGCGAACAGTCTACTTTCGCTACATACTTTCCTGACAAAGTAAAAATCGTTAAAAAAATATATATAAATCGTAACTCAATATTATATAAGGTTGTTATTTAGTTATAATTCAGTTCCCATATAGTGTTGGTTTAGTACTCATTTATATACTTAGTCGGAATGAAATTATATTTTTCCGATTATTTTAAGTTATAATAATTATGATTCAGTACTTATTAAGGTTATTTGTTCGAGAATTATAAATTAAGTTATAAATGTTAGATGATAGTAGAAAATAGAAAAGTATACACACACAAATAAGTGTTTTTAAAGGGAACTTTAAAGAATTGTATTTGCCGAGCTCTCCTTGTAGAAAAGTTTATAATTGATGTTTAAGTACGGTGGTGGTTGGGATTGTTTAATCACAGCCTAAAAAATTGTTTGATGCCGTATAAAATTTCTTGAACAGTTTTTTACGTATGCACTTGATAGAAACAGGAGAAAATGGTTTTTAAATCAACCAGAAACATGTGACATTGTATGGTAAAGGTGTGGAATTTCAAATGGTACTATACTTAGTGAAGTTGCCCTTTTGCTAATTCAAACTACGGAATCAACTTTGCAAGACGACTGTACAAATTAACCTCTCTCCAGAACCCTTTCCTAAATAGTTTGTGAGCTACAGAGGTAGAGAGCTCACTCCGTAATTCAAGGAAGTCGATCCTCAGAAGATTATGAGACGATTTTTCTAGTTTAGATTCAGCTGCCAATGATGTTGGGATAGTAATTAAACTACTCTAAAAAAATGAATCGGCTGGCTTTTGTCTGTAAAATTAGTTACAGCATTGATTATGAAGAACGAAATAGATAGTCTAATGTTGTACGGTATTTTGAATCCAAAACATTTAATCATAATGTTACAAAAATCAGCACATCCTGGTAAAGAATTTTTGTATTAAAAAATTAAAAATTCTCTCTTTTGCACTCCTAGTTTTGACATTTTGAAAATGAAATCCCATTCAAAAACCTGTACCACACTTTAGCCCGGTAGAAGCTAAAATGTTCCATGTCAGGGATGAAAATCCTTATCGGAAATCACACTCCTGGCGCAATTTTGATCGACGAGTGCCGAACTAATTTAGCGAGTGATCAGTTTCTGGTTCAAAACATCACGAGTGTAAGCACGAGCAGCCTCCTTTTGGTTTCAAGCTTCAACTCATACGAGGCTTTAAATTCATTCACCCCAAACTCATAATTCTGGTTAAAATGCGCATAGAGTGCTGCGTCCCGACTTTAACCAGGTGTTGAATGCAAATGTATTAAATGTTATAGGTGAAGGTTTTTTACCCAAGCAATTTGCTTGATGTAAAATGATCGTAAGAAGCTAAAAATATTAAATATTGGTTAAATCCATAGACAAATCAATTAACGAAATAAAATCTTACTAATCTTTTTCTCGTTAATTGTTCTCTCGAATTTGAATTATTGAATCTTTACGCATTTTGATAACAAATGTTTATGGTCGATTGAAGAAGTCTGTACTTAATGAAACATTAGAATTAGTTGAAAATGAATGCATTACAATGTAGAAAAATAAATAAACGTAATCTCCGTTCTGACTGGGAGTTAAAAAAACCGCGAGGTGTAAAAAATTCCCAGACATGTTAATCAAGTGCAAAACCCGGATAAACACATCCGCGCAGCATAAAAACATACGAGCGGTTGGACAAATAACGCCCCTACGACAAACACAACATACCCGGAACGACGCGAGCGGCGGACGCGAAAACAATCGCGTAAATATCGGCCGGGGGGCGTGAATGGCGGGGGGTGGGGGGCGGGGGTGTCACCTTTGACATTTGCGGGGCGCAGGCGCCGGCCCGGCAGCCCGCGCGATAGTTCACCATCGATGTTGCCGTCGATACGAACATCGAACTGATACCATCGATGTTTTAGTTGAAACGTCGATGTTTTCAACTTTATCATATCGAAGTTTCTTATCTCGATATGGTACGTTTTTCGTAAAAAAAATAAATAAAATGCATGGATACGTGTCCAAGTTGGATAAAGTAATCTTTGACTATGGTATTCAATATTTTAATGCGATCAAAAACAAATGCGTTATTTCATATCATATGTATGATAGTTCAGTTTAATCCATTTTAATTAAAAAACGAGTATTTAATTTATATCTCTAAATATTATATTGTTAAAAGATGCAAAGTTTCAAACTGTTTTGACAAATAAATATTATTATTAGGCTTATTATTATACCGTATCTTAAATAAAAATGGAAATTTAACATTAGGCCTGTTTCATATCCATATTCAGAGGTCGAAAAAAGCTAAATCAATCTCAAAATTCCATTTAAAACGATACCAAAACATAGATTGTATGAAAACATCGACTTTCGAACATCGATGGTAAAAACATCGAACATCGATGTTTTGAAAACATCGATGTTCGCTACCGAACGCTAGCTGTCGCTGTCGCCCAGTACCGTGTGGAGCCCGGGACGAGCCGCTGCGACCGCGGACTGCGACACCAGGTGGGTCTGGGTCGGGGTCGGGCCGAGGGTCGCCGGGGGTAGGGGTTGGAAGCGGGAGCACCGGGTGCATGGTGTAGGATGTGACGGGGAGTTGGGATTGCGAGAGGGCTGATTGGGGGTGGCGGATGGTGTTTACGTATTGTTGTAGGAGTAGGAAGTCTTGCGTGGCTGTCCAGGTCCGAGGGTCGGGGAAGTAGGGTCGGTCACTGTGGAGTGCCGAGTCGACAAACACAAACCCCGGAGGTTTTACGAGGAGGTGTAATTGTGTGTACAGATGGTGTAGGGGCCGGGGGTCGTAGGTGTATAAGGTGTACGTAGGGTGTTTACGTATTGTAGGATTAGGTGACCCTTGGAGACCCTGCGTCACAATGTGGGTCGGGGTGCGAGGGCCTGCCAGGGTCGGCAGAGATGGGTGAGGAATGTAACGGGGGAGTGTAATTGTTTGCGTGTGTGTATGTGTGCAGACGGAGTTGTTTTGTAGTATTTACGTATACCACACCTGCGTGACTGCCAAGGGGGTCGTGGAGACAGGGGAGTCGTGGCGGAGTACCAGGCGGATGGGTGAGGGATATAACTGGGGGTGTGACTGTGTGTCTGCAGATGAGGTTGGTATGAGGTGTTTAAGTACTGTTGTAGGAGTAGGACACCCTGAGTGAGGCCTGCCAGAGGTCGGGGAGTTAGGGGTCGGAAGCGGGAGTATCAGGTGCATGATGTGGGATGTAACGGGGAGGTGTTATTGTGTGTGTGCAGACGGGGTTGTTGTGTAGTGTTCAAATATTGTTGTAGCACTAGGTGGTTGCGTGACTATTATGGTGGGTCAAGGTCAGATGGTCAGGGGTTGGTCTCGTGGAGTACTGGGTGCGTGGTAGTGAGTGAGAGATCTAACGGGGGTGTATTGGTGTGTGCATACGGGGTTGGTGTGTGAAATGAAATGAAATGAAATGAAATAAAATGAAAATTCTTCATCTAACCATGCAAAGTTAGGGCCACATAGCCCTTTCTTACACTTAACATGGATGTGTGTGATGTTTACATAGTCTTAGGACTAGGACTTCCTGAATGACTGTCAAGGGGAGGGGTTGCTCGAGGTCCGAGGGCCAGGAGGCAGGCAGGGGTCGGTCACGGTAGAGTGTCGTCCATGGCGGGCGAGGGAGGTAACGGGGGAAGTGGAATTTGTATAGATGGGGTTGGTGTACGGTGTTACCGTTTTGTTGTAGGATTAGGTCATCCTTCGTTACTCATTGAGGGTCGGGGCCCGAGGAACAAAGGTCGGGGGGTAGGGGTTGGTCCCGGTACAGTTTCGTGCATGGTGGTCGGAAAGGGATGAGACGGGGTTGAGTAAATGTATTTGTGCAGTCGGGTTTGTTGTCTAGTGTTTACGTTTTTTGCAGGATTAGGCGTTTTTTTATTTTGTTGGACACCCTGCGTGTCTGTCGAGGTGGGTCTAGGTCCGAGGTCGGGAGTCAGGTAGGGGTTGGTCACAGGGAGTTCTGGGTGCAAGTTGTGGGATGTAATGGGGACATGTGATTGTGTGTGGGTGCAGTTGGGTTTGTGTATGGGTTTAAAGTATTGTTGTAGCCTTAGGTGGTTTTTGTAGTGGTAAACAGGCGATAAAAATATACTCTGATGAGAAACGGAAATTTTAGCTGTTTTAAGTTAAATTGAATGTTTTTTGCTGTTGCGTATGTTATTAGATATTTCTGAAGATAAAAAGTCCCCTCGAAACCCCTTCTTAAAATTCAATCATGATTTATTTTAGGGTCATTTTATCTTGTGATTCCCAGTGTTGTACTAAGAATGGCATAAGGAGGGTCTGTCCGCAATGGATAATGGAATAACAATCCTGATTATTCATCAGAATAATTTTAATTTTAAAAGCGTACCATGTATGGAACTGATGTTGCGTTCTTAGAACAGCAGGGCTCATCTTTTTACTTTGAATTTATAATTCTCGTGAGGATAACGATTGTTCGCTGGATGTGTTGAGGATTGGTTTAGTAGTGCAAGTTGTTGGTTGAGTCTTAGAAACGCTAGACTGCTAGACATATATATGTTTTCCTTTGCGTAGGGTTTCAAATACTATGGAGCCAATGAATGACATTATTGATAGCTGAAGATTGAACTATGGGATTTTAATATTGACTCAGATTTTCGTCTTGTAGGTGCTTGCTTAAATTATCTTACAGTACCTGGTGGACCGAGCCTTGCTCGGTGTTATTTCATGTTTATCAGTTCATCCAGTTACTATAAAATGTTTCAATGTCATAAAATTGATAAATAGAAACCTTTTTTATTGCTCCATGGACTCTTCATCCCATTTGCTGTACTTTCCCTTGATGGCTGTAGATTCCAAGCAGCTGTTATGATTACTTCATTTTTTTACACTTTCCTTGTTTATTTTCGTTGCTATCACGGCAACCCATAAGGCTAATGTTAAAATTTTACAACTTTAAAATTTGATTTATTACGTTATTAGATTTTCTCTGACCAAGTAATCTGCATAAAAGACGTTTTTGAGTGATAAATTACTTATTTCTAGACTTTGAAGGAAATCCTCGGAGCCGTTTTTGAGATAAATGTGCAAGCAAGCATACATACAAGATAACATTGCTCGTATAAGAGTATAGGATTATTTAATTATTTACGTGCTTTCTATCTCTGTGTCATATTCGGATAATATTAATTTATATATTGGATTAGAGAACCGCAAATGTTTTACTCTAGTTGTCTTGACGTTTAATATGTTCTACTCATTTCGAAGAACTCTTTTTCACTGCATGATTTGCAAAATATCTGTTTTTGGCATAATTTCAAGCCCTCAAAACCAAAGAAAGTTTTTACATTTTCAAGCCTTTTTACCAGTGCTCACTCTGTGCCTGTAGATGATGAAATAATTTATTCCGGCATGGGTGCCCGAGAGTAAAATATGCGCTTCATTACAAACATAACAAAGCTAGAAAATAATTAAAATTAACACGAGTTTCATTAATATTTTTAATGTGATTAAATTAAGAATTATAAACTGTAATTTACTTAAGTCCAGTCATAATTAAAATAAATTTTTAATTTCATTAGGTGGAATCGTTCAAAATTGAAATCTTGAATTTATTAAATTATTTGTCAGTTGAGTAATTTAGCTTCTTTTCTTATTCTGTGTTAAGCTTATAATGGATTTTTCACTGGATATAGCAAATTTTATCATGCAGTATCAGTTAAGTGGTCGAGCAGAAGTATTACCCTTTACCTTTTCTTCAGTATACGTCTATTGAATATAACTAAGGAATAATTTACCTGTTTACCTGTTTATTTCAAGAGAAAATGCGAAATTCGTGTTTGGGATGATTCCCTCCTTCCAGTTGTGTGATGAAACTATCATATCGTTGATTGAATTGATGTTTATTTTTTCTGTGGAGGGAATAATTTTATAAAATTCCCTCGCACAACGGAGTCGGATTTGCGCTAAATGTCAGCACCGCCGCATTGTAGTCGCGTCCTGATGCAAGTCAGTTTACAGATTAAAATTAATAGTTAATGTTTTTCTACATTTCTTCTTAAGGTTTTAATAAAACTTAGGCAAGTCAGTGCCTAAATAATGGTAAAAATAAAAAAATAATCTTAAAATAAAAAAGTGTGTGTGATTTGACACTGATAGGGAGAGGATGAATTTTAATTAATAAATTTCATGAATTTTAATTAATGAATTTTAATCGATTATAAATCTTATTGTGAGTTCGCACTATTAGTTATTGAACATGCGCTTTCATATAATATGCTACTTTTGGTTTTATTTGTATTTGTGTAAGATCAAGGAATTAATTGTATTGGTTGTAAATAACTAGGCCTACCACGTGGATGGAAGTTTACCCGATGCGAGTCTCTCTGTTGTTGTTGGCAGAAAGTGATTTTTCACTCCTCGCCTCTCGTACACTCTCTTACAAGTATGAGTACTATATTGTAGTACTATAATTTCAAGCAAAGAACTTTATTTTAGTTACATTTTCCCTCTCGATATTCAAGATCTTACGTGCTGCAATAGCTGTTTTATTTTAGTAGTAATTATATATGTGCAGACTTGAAAAGGACAGAAGTAGTCAGCCATTTTTCCATTGGTCGGTGTTTATTTTATTTAAACTCCGTCAAGGAAACCACGACGCTATTACTGTACTTTCAATAGTCGTATTGTGAAACTCCACTGCATGTTTAGCGGCAATTTTACGTTTTCAGATGTTGGATCGAACTAATAAAACATATAAACTCATAGCTAGTTTATCTCATTAACTAGCTTTGCCTTGACATAGCTAATGCAATGTAATGTAATATATTTGAATTGACCTAATAAAAAAATGTAATCAATCTATTGCAGATTTTAAATGAAATGGCTGTAAGTATCGAGTGTTTAAAATTCACGTCTATAGTTGATCTATAGCAGAGTGGAAGTAGAGATTAAATATATGATTAATATATGGTTGAATAAACTGACCGTAAAGTTTATTTTTTTGTTTTGATGATTTAGGTCTGACTTCAAAACAAAGTTAAAAATAAGGCTAATGTCGAGATGTTGTTTTGAGCATATTTAACTTGTCTTCTGATTAAATATATTATTCATACATATTGATCAATTTTAATTCTGTAACAAAATTTATTTCGATCAAGTTTCACATTATTTTTGCACGCTTGTATTACCGATCGATATCTACATTGCGTGTGTTATCGTAATTGGAACAATCTTTTGTGATTATGTTCTGTCGAAACTTATCTCTTCGTCATTCATGAAAACAAAATACTGTAATAGTTATGAATTAGTGGCTTGAAGGGGCTAAAAGTCCCTAATCATAATTAGAGAATATTTGAATCAAACCAGTTGTCCTTCTAAGTAAATTATATTGGAAAATACCTTTATATTGAACTGCCTTTTAAATTTATCATGGGTTAATATCTAGCACATGGATTTCAATAAAATATTCTCAGCATCACGTTTTACGTAAGCAAAGCGGACGTTTTTAGATCCCAATATTTTTAAATGTCAGATATTTTACGTTATTCCTTTTTTTCTGCTGAATTCCAACCAATTTCAGTATTTTTCCCGCCATCACGAAATAGAGATCTTTAACGAGCTCTTTTCCATCTTTCTACGACTTGCCAGACACCTACAAATTTGACGCAAAGAATTGCATTACAATACTACAAATTCCTATGAGAGCCTAGTTAAAGATTTATTTTTCCAATAACGACAAAAGCTCTGTTTCATATTGAATGACGCAAATTATTGCCAAATCTTTTGTTTTGAATATGAAAATCGTGGAAATCGAGAGCCTTTTTATTGCAAACTTTAGTCGAGATTGATAATTAAATATTTTAACGAAATGCAATTCCTTATTGTAATGTTTACTCTCAATTCAACCAACGATCAAATAATACATTTTCTTGTACAACATTTTTTTTATTTACGGATCAGCGGTGGAAATCACAAGCAAAACTTTAAACGCTTTGCATTTTTATAAGTACACAAAATCTTGCAGAATAACATTAAAAACCCTTACAAAGATCAAACGTACATTTAGACAATTTTTGAGTCAATACGGCACACCGATAACCGATAAAAAGAATATGAAGGGACAAACAAACATATTACTAGTGTGGGACGAGTGTGTAAGGGACGGGGAGGGTGTTTATGCAACTTGTTTTTGTAACTGTCGCGTGGGATTGGGCGCGGTGCCGCAGAAATGTTTAGCTTATTAAAAATTTTTTAGTAATTAAACTAATGTTCTTCTTTTTTCACGCAAATGTTGCCAATTACAGTTTATTACAGCTACAGCACAGTTACAGCTACAGTTTATTACAGCTATTACATTACAGTAAGGGTGTACGAGTACTCGATTATCGAGCTTTTTTCGAGCCGAGTTTACACTACGTACTGGACTCGACTCGAAGTTTTGAAAAATACTTGGAAGTTCGAGTGGAGTGGTTACTCCCTCCGTTTACCCGGAATTGGTACGCGCGATCGCATTTTACGGTCGTTCTTCACGCAGTCAACACCACTCATGACCAGCCACCATAAAAATTTTGTTATTTTTCTTGAATTAAAGTGGTTTTTGAGTTATTAATATCAATAAATTTAGTCTTGTCCTTTTACTTTCTATAAACTGATATATTTTCTTACTTATGCTGAATGTCACTGGTTTAACTTTAATTTTTAAACCTATAACAACATGTTACAAAAACCCCTTTTTTAAGCAACAAGCGCAGATGTAGCTTGGCTTTTACCTCCTAAGGCTGAAAGTTCTTAATAAAATATTGAGTAATGATATAAAGTTATGTTCAAGGTGGCCTGAATTCTCGTTTATTTTCATTTGAAAACAGGTTTGCTTTTAATGCTTAGGAAAACAACCCAGTTTAGTAAATAAAAAATATTGCATTTTATGTGATCAATAATAAGCATGATAACCATTAACTTATACTATTCAAAATACTCGACTCGAAAAAACTCGAAACCCGCAGGTATTTTTTAAAACTCGACTCGACTAGACTTCAAAAATCAATACTCGCACACCCCTACATTACAGTTACAGTTTATCGAACAGTATGTAATAATCATCTACTAATTGTGATGGAGTATTGTATTATGTGTTGGTAATAGCATTTTTACGTGTAGGAGAGATTCATACTTTGGCATTATTTCTTAGAATCACATTGGAATATTCGCTTCAAAATTAATACAGTAAAATCAAAATTTTACTCTCTCAACGACATTTTTCTTCCTCTCAGAGCAAAAGATGAGAGAAAGTCGCTCGCTCTCTGGAACTGATTTCCATTTCAATCTTCGCATTTCCGATGAATGTAAAACCAATGGCTTCTCGTGATTTTAGAACTCTATTTAGCAGAGGTAATACTGTTATGATTATTGCTTAAACATTTTTTCCCAAGCCATATCTTTTTGGGCTTTACTTACGTACGGTATTATTTCCATCAAAATATGTATGATAAAGGTTTCCCAAATTTAAAACTTCTATTATAAATAGACATAAACATTATATACCTCCCGTCCAAAAGATATTCATGCCCAAATTATTCTAAAATGATTTGTTGTCGACCAGAATTCAATGGTGTATTGGAAGTTTGATTAAATAATAATATATTGTACACCACCAAAATATAAAAAAATGGTTCCAATCCCAAAAAAAACTGGAAGAAGTTAAGTCAAAAATATACAAAACTAAAATTCTTTTTTGTGTTATAAAGCATATTTTTCTTTTAGGATCGTGCTCGGATCTTGAGAACTAGACAAATTTGGCTCTTCATCCATAGCTAAAAGTTGGGAGGAAGTGTAAGACTTTCATATTAAGTTATCGTTACCTCCCGTCCAAAAGATATTCATGGATAATCATATTCAAAGATAATCATTATTCTAAAATGATTTATTGTCGACCAGAATTCAATGGTGTATTTGAAGTTTGTAATTAAATAATAGTATATTGTACACCACCAAAATATAAAAAATTGTTCCAATCCCAAAACATTTGAATAAGTTAAGTCAAAAATGTACAAAACCAAAATATTTTGTTGTGTGATAAAGCATTTTTTTCTTTTAGGAGCGTGATCTGATTTTGAAAACTAGACAAATTTGGCTCTTTGATTAATTATCCATTGCTAAAAGTTGGGAGGAAGTGTATAAGACTTTCATATTAAGTTATCGTATCCATTAACTATTTTAATCAATTCATAATATGTAAAGATTTCCTGTTAGCCCTTAGAGGACAAGAGGGGAAATTCTAACCTAAAACAATTCATGTTGTATGTGAGTTATTTTCATTTTGAAATTTAATAGCGTCTATGTTTAGTTTCTTTTACATCTAGAAATAATCAAACTCCAATCCGTATAACTTCAGCCATATTCAAAGTCTTCCCCTTGACTAATGCCAACTCCAACAATGCTCCGACATTGCTTTTTATTTTTATAAGAGTTTATGGCGTATTTGGTGGTAAATTTCTTGAAGTTAATTTGTCTTGTTCCAGTGCCCAAGCGACAATTGTGATGTGATGGATAAAGTCAACCCCGACCCGACCGACTACTGATCACGCTGGTGAGTTCATGTATTTGTTTGTATTGATAATGTCTAAAATAATATTGCCTTAGGTTTGTCATATTTTTTGTTTGTTGAGCTACCTTTTCTTTCTTATAGCATTCTTTCACCCCTTTGACAAAGCATTGCACTACGTATGAAAGAGAATCATTGACTTTGTATATATGGTATTTTTTATTGACAATGGTAGAATCTATCACAAAAAAGTAATTTCTTAACGAATTCAATTTTAAGAGCAGTATAAAATAAACATAATACAATTAAAAAACACTAAATAAAATGATAATATCTGTTTCTACCTAGTGAGTTTACACTTCGAGTGTTTAGCAAGGAAAGAAACGCTTAATACTTTTGAAAACTGGGATATTCACAACAATTCTCGCAAAACATTGAGAACCACGCCTTACGAGTGAACGAGGAGAATTAAACTTTTTCGTTGACACAAAAAATATAATGAGCTTTCTGTTCCAAACAAATTCGCCTTTTTCAGAACCAGATTTTCACTTATTTTCAGCCGTTATCTATTTATTTTTATTTTATCAGAGACTTCATTTGTTACCTGAGTAGATCGGATTTATTTAAAGTGAAATGTCATCGAAAACCCTTTACGTTGATGAATTCCAGATATTAACATTTTTGAAACCTTTAATCAATTCAAAATTCCGCTAGCAAGCTTGATAATGTTAACTATTTAACATTTCCTAAGTACCTTGTATTATATTCTTCATTGATCCGGATTATCAAGCCAGTATAGTCGTTGATAGTGACTGATAGCGTTTCTAGACATTCCCTTAGTTGCTGTAAACCGTAAGGTTATATTTATATTATATTGCTATTGACTTATCAGTCTAGCCTGTTAGCGTAGGATTTTCTAAATTTACGTTAATTTATTTTAGTTTAACTAAGAACAGCATTTTTGACGTTTTCCTGCAATATAATTTTTTCCGGTACCTGTACAACAAAGGCACATATATACTTATTTTAAAACGAGCCTTTTTTATTTTTTGGTAATTATTTTTGTGGTGTAACACAAATTTTATAAAGTTTGTTTACAAAAATATAGCGTTCCTAAATATTTTGCAACGTGACGATTGGTTTTGTTCCTTAATCCTGTTATATATCTTCTATATTATTGAAAGAATTTCTGGGATTTTGTACAGAGCAAATCGACCCTAGAAATTAATTTTTCTACACATATTTGGTATCAAATTAAAGCTATTACTCTCTAGGTGTTCCTTTTGTTTGGAAAATATCCCATGAAAAGCCTTCACACAGGAGGCTTTTGAAATTTTAGCGAAAGTTGCTACTATCAGTGGTAGAACCTGTGAACTTTTTCAAATTCACATTTGTTTGTAACAAAACAGATGATCAAGATTTGAAATAGTTCCAGAGATATGCCACAGAATTCAGGGCAAGCAAATGTCATTATGATTTTGATCTCTTAAAATACTGAAGTATTTTTTAGACAACAGAAAATAAGGAAGAGTGTTTGCCATTTTGAAGCAGACCAACAGCCTATAATCATCTTAATTTGCTGTATTTCTTTTCTTAAAAAGGAAACTTAAAAAGGAACATAAGTAAATAAATAGGAGGTGCTCTGGAGATGGGATTTTATAACAAACTATTAACAGTGAAGACACATTGATACATGTTTCAACACATTGATGCATGTTTAAACGTTTTGAGCTTTAAAATATCAATATTAGTTGAATGTTAACCTAATAAATTCAAATTTTAAAACACATTATAAATTTAAATTTACTCGGAATGGGAGGATATTGAAGTGTTAATGGTTAGCCTATCTGTATTTTACACGATTTTGAAATGTACCAATAACAATATGCCTAAATTAATTAAGGCTTTTCATAGAAAGTTACGTTATTTGCTTAGGTAAAAAGTTTAATTACTGGCAATTTTATTTCAGTGCTATGACATTAAAATTAGTAGGAAACTAAAAAATCACAAAAATTCACACAGTTGAGAAGTATTTTACGCTGCAAAACTTCATACCTAATCAGCATGAAACTAAAGCCTACTTTACCAAGTCGTTTTTATAAGTCACGAAGTGACGCGGGCTGCTAGTTTAACATGTTTGCGGTATGAAAATATAACTTATTTACTGTGCCAATCAAAGCCAAGAATATTTGAGTCACAGTGTGTGCAGATTGTTTTGATTGCGGACGCGGGTATCACCAGGTCTATCAATCACTGATCAGCGCCCGACCGTAGGCAATCATGGCGTGATTGCAACCCGCATACGTCCCGAGCTTCATTATGGAGTTCGTTTTGTATCTATTTATGAATAGGCTTGCATGATTTTTTTCATACTTTTTCTCAGCCTACGCGCGTCTCAGGAGAAATCTGAGCAAACCGTTAAAATATTTTGCTGTAGATAATGCACAATCCCATCATCCATCATGTTTCGCTCGCTGAAAGATGAATTTGAAATTAATCAAATAATAACATCGGCCTCATGGGTTGCCATGTTGTTAACAAGGTAAAAGTGAAATATAAAAAAAACTCAGCCTTATGTTTTACTGCAAGGAGTAAAAACAAAAACTAAATAGTTTCTGGTTGAATTTCGACCAGAAGGCGATTTATAGTTTAATTTAACTTGCCGCGAAAATGCTGCAAACACTATGAGGTAATTGTTTTTAAGACTTGAAATAAAGTTTAACAGAAATAGTTCACGATTTAAGAGTCAGCAGCAGCAGTGAAATAACTTATAACTGATCCAAAGTTATATAAATACCCGCTCATTATAAATTAAAAACTACCTAAAAGGCATTTCTCGGTCATAGTATCAAAAACACTTTACGAAAAACGTAAACGTTTTGAAGTGTACAAAGACAGCAATGCAGAACATATCACGACCGCACCGATGCGGTGCACGCGTCATCGGTGATAAAATGAGTCACAATAAATTATGGAAATGAGTCAATTAGTTATCATATCTGCGGGCCGCGGCTGTCACAGGCGTGGGTGACTGATAACGCTCGTAAACACTGATAACGGCTGCACACGCACACACGCACACGCGGCACGGCGAGGCGCTGCTAAATTCAGTTTAAGCGTGGTTAAATTAAAATAATCGTTATCCAATATGATACAGGGTGATATTGAATTATTAGGCACATAAAATAACCAATAATAATTAACCAACTAGTAAAGAAGAAGAAAATATAAAATGGGGAATAATAAAAAAAGAAAATATAAAATAAGAAAATATAAAATATAAAATATTTAGCTTTTTCATATGAAGCTAAATATTCTAATTCTCAAATATTCTACTTATACAAGTAAACTTAACCGTTAGATTGTGTTCCGAATTTTCCCTAATAATTTTATTTTTTTAGCATATACAGTATACCCCTACAAAACAAGTTAAAGGTTGTATTTTTTGAAGAATTTAAAATTACATTACCGGTATTAAGAAAATTAAAAAAAAACTTGTCAAATCAGAAAAGATTACAGCTAATTATTTGTTGTTAAAACTACTTTAACTAGCCCGATTATGTTTACAAATAAATCTGAAAAATGAATTTTAGACCGAAACCTTTATCCATAATCTACTTTTACCATCTCTGTAAAGAAGAATGATGAAGAATGAACCTGTGTGTAAGCTGATCTTCCTCCATTCACCAGCAGGGGGGGGGGGAGCCGAGGGGCGTTGGTACGAGGTTGGGGCCAGATAACATATAAATCGCCCAGGACATGTTTTAGTGACATTGTAAGGGGTGCGAGAGACGGGGTGGGGGGTAATATATGTCCCATATCCTCTCCCCCCCTTTCCGGTACCGAGTTGGAGGGGGGGGGCATAGTCAGGCTATGTAGGCAAACTTGGCGACGTAAAGATGGTGTCACCCCTGCGCTCGGCGGTGGTAGTTTTGTGTTTTCTGTCCTCCCTTTTAACAATATTGCGAACTATGTTACTTTATTAACTATTATATTTTTACTAAAATAAACAGTTTCTTTGCCGGTTTCTGTTAATTTTTCTCTAATAAATACCACTCTCTGGTAAAAATGGTTATTTTTAATATCACTAATGATTTTAAACAATGACAGTTGATACTGTATTATATCTTACGTTCTAATCCAAGTAAGATAATCAGCAAGAATTCACCTGGCAAATGTGTACAAAACTTGAGTACACAAGACACAAGATAAATATTTTTATTTAGCCTTAAAACAATATTTGTAACCCCCCTTGACCACAAGAATATGAGTTTACTTAAAAAAACTTGCTGGGAGGTAACTTGAAGATTTAATTATATAGTTTCATGGATAAATAATTATTTATTTCCTATAAGCAAGAGTAATATTAGTTTCATGAGGTTTTGTTGAAATAAGATGACAGAAAAGGAATACAGAATTATATTTCAGTCCTCGTGAAGTCAAATACTACGTTTATTTATAAAATGCTCCCGATTAAGGTACAGTACTTACAGCATTATACCCAATCAAGAATAACATTCGTTCGGGATTTCTTGCGTATTTTTACTTTGCCTTAGAAATGGCAATAAGAATAAATTCAAATCACCTTGTATTGAAACTGTACCTACTTTTTTTATAAATGAGGGGTTGGGTTGGGAAGAAACTGTCCAAACCAGCGAATCAGATATTTTTGAACAAAGAAAGATCGGTCCCCTTGTTTCTGAAATTCAAACGCATTAATCATAGTCTTTAAAAATAAATACTGAAATTACAATTTTGTGGTGGTTTTTATACTGAAAGACTGAAAGAAGCTGTCGCTAACTCCAACGATGCCAGGAATATATTTTCTCATTGGCAACAAAGAACATTTCCGTCCAGTCAGTCTAATGTATTTTTAAATACCCTGTCAAGCTTTTTGTACAATCCTAGTAGAAAACCACTTATGAATCTTGCCTCTCTTTTGATGTACTTGTAGTGTTTATTATCCAGTCTGAAAACAGTTTTTAAGAAACTTTCTATATATTTTCAGTATTTAACCCTCCATGTCATATATTGGAAAATAAAATTGGCTTTTCATTCAACTTCAGAAGAGAGTTTTTAATGAATGTGTTTCTTTTGTAATATTATTTTCTCAGGCAAAAAAAGAAAAAAAAAGAAATAATAAATCGCAGAGTTAGAATATGCATATGAAATAACTGTTAGAAAAAAGTTATTTAAATAAATAGAAAGATGTGTCCGCTGAAGCGTGATGTATGTTTGTTTGGTTTCTGTTAAAAGTTGTGTTTCTTGAAAACACCATATTTTTACATAATTTTTACTTTCTCTCCCCTATACATAGTACATGGAGAAATTAGTACATAGTACTTTGTTTTCGTCAAAATTTTGGAATTTGAGTTGTTAGTGGAAATATTCGTTTTAGTTGTCCCTGAATAAAAAAAGTGGTTTCCGGATTGGTGCCTGTCCGTCTGTGTGTGGGAATGTGTGTGGGAATGTGTGTGGATGTGTGTATGTAAACAGAGCTAGAAACGTCACCAATGGTCCGATTTTCGTGGATTTTGGCATGTAGGTATGTATCCATAAAATCCCCAGGTGTTTTTTCCTTTTTTTTATTTTAAGGGTATTTACCCCATAAAAACCCATCAAAAACGTCAAAATTTTTCGAAAACGGCTCTGACTATTTTTATAAACATTTCATGGGTAGTAGTGCTTAAGATGCCAAACAAAACGACATCACCCTCATGCCTGTAAAAATTGAGGTTCAGAAGTTACCTCTGAATATGGGTATTTAAGTATAAAAAAATTAAAATTGTTCAAATTCACTTTAAATTATAATAATGAATAAAAATATATTTGCAACCATTAAATTTGGCTTAAAAAATGAATAATCCAGTATTTTGAATTATTAGTCTACGTCAAGTGGTTGTGGAGATAATTTTTTTTCGTCTGGCGGTATGTTTTGTAATGTTATTCTTATGGCACATTCTTAAAAACCGATATCTCCGTTTAAAAAAAAAACGATATTAACGAGATATTTATTTGTGAGATAATTGTGAATTTGTTTTATACGTTTTATTTTCTTCAATTGTTAACGTTTCTTTGCTTTAAATGGCTTTAAGGGAGAAAGTATGTTTCAGTTTGCTGATAAAGATTACTTCGTTTGGCTTGAGATTAATGCAAAATGTAAACTGAACTTAAATTATGTAAATTATATAAATACAAAGAATATTTTTACAAAAAACCAAGTTTATTCGATGTAATTTTTATACAAATGATTCTTAAAAATGCATACTGAGATTTTTATTGTAATTTGTGATTTTTTTAAAGAAACTTGTCATTGAATGTTAAAATTGGAATTAAACACAAATAGGTACATGTTTTTTAAGAGATGAATGATCATTGAGGTAAATCTGTATCCGTAACATAACTTATGAAATAAAAAATAAAAAAGGAACATAAATCCATATAATTTTTACAAAATACAGATGAATTTGCTTTAATCAACAATTTTAATTTACCATTAATATTTTTTTGCTTTAATTAACAATTTTTATTCACCCTTAAACATACAATGAACTAATTTTAATTGGAACTAAGGAAATACTCGGATATCTCTTGAAGGGGAAGGACATAATGAGGGGGTGTTTGTCCCCCTCCGGGACGAAGCGCCAGATATCCGAGAGTTTATGGAGCATAAAACTGGTCCTTGTAAGCAGCGGACAAACCGCTCCTCGCAGCAATCATCCCCCGCCGCCGCCGCCGCCGACTAGCAAAATAATTCCTTTACGGTCAGTTTTACTGGTAACGTTGGGACGCTGAACAATTTTTAATTAAAACAAATTAAGCTAAATAACTGCAAATCGGAGACTTGCAAGTAGATTTCTTCATAATAATAATATAAAAATTTATGATGTCCCATACTTAATTTTATAGAACTAAGAAACTACTTCTCTGTGGTAACTAAGAACTAAGTATTGTATTATTTAATTTTTTGCCACCTGTAAGGACACGTTTGTATCAAACCCTGACTGGTAGTCGTTTGTGTCTTCACTCATGATGGATTCTTTTTGGTTTAGTCACTATTTTTTTTAATTTTAAATTTAGATTTTTATATTACCATTGGCTTTGATATTACTTTACACAATTAGCATTATAGCTTTATAAGCATTGCAGCTTATGACCTTATGGTATATTTTTAAGGGATTTTATGAGTGCGAGTGAAAGATATGCATGATGATTGGTTGAGTAGTTGACTTGTGAAAGCGTAACATTATAACTAGATGATACAACTTGATGATCTGAAACATATGTAGAAAATAATGGATCTGCGAGAAGCTTAAACTGGAAACTAGGCCTAAAGGTTTGTGAAAATGTTTAGTAGTCAAATAACATACTTTAAATGGCAATTTACATGAATTTAAAAAGAGAAAATCAAGTATTTTAACCATGCTGAATTTAAAAGTAGAGTAATGCAGTTTAAAACCAATTAGTCTGTTAGTCAGACCAAGCGGTTATAAAATTAATTAGGATTTCAGTTGGTTTAACAACAGATCCTTTCTCTCAACATGGATCCCCTTTCAAGCTTTCTAAACAAGAATGACAACTTCATTTGCTGCATTAAAAATATTATTTCCCTCAAGTAGAAAATCTTTTCACTCAAACAATAACCCTATACGGTACATTTATTCGTCCTGACAGGTATAAATGAAGCCAAGTGTGCTGACATTTATAGACTCTTTTCTTCAAAGAGGACCATAAAAATGAGGATATACCTTCAAAATCCTCCCAGACAAAGCACCATGCTAATAATAAATTTTATAAATTAACATTTGGATGTGGGGTTAAGCGATATAAAATGTTCATACATAAGAAATTTAAGGTTACACAGATTTGCTTACAGAAATGAGTAAAAATGTACCATTAAAGTAAAAATCCAGCTTCATAAAGTTCGATCCAATTTCTATCAGTACATGCTAACAAATAAATAAAATGTAAAACTACATTATATTTTATAAGATCAACAACAGAAACATCATACTGAGTTATCTGAGTAACCATTGAACCTACCAGCGACTCAAAAAACTTAAATCCACTGGCATTTCCAATAACTGTAGACTAATTATTAAAACTATGTGCAGTTTCTTACATTTCTTTGCTTTGAGAGTATTAAACTTGTTGGTATTGCACCATAGAACGATTCAATTTTTGTACTATTCAACCAAATTTTAACCTGAATTGTACCACGTAAAGTTTTTACAACAGTTTGGATAACGGACCCAAATGGTTTCCTTGGATGAGTGAATCTGTATCTCAAGGGTTGTAATGAGTGGGAGTAGTGCGACATCTCATTAAAACTACACCCCCTCCCCTCTCTCCCCCCACTCTCTCCCCCTCCTCTCGCCCCTCCCTCTCTACCCCTCCTCTCTCTCCCCCCCTCACTGGACCTCCTCCCCATTCGCGCCACCGCCTCTTCACAGTTCCTTCATTTCCCTCTGCATAAACTTTTGCTTCATCAAGCACGCCAACCACTTCTCTCGCTGTTCAAACCGGTGCGGAAGTACGCAGAAACTCTTCAAACACCATTTTTTTCCCGGAATCTTTACTCAGCGCGTAATTTATTTCAAAGCTGCTTTGTTTGGTTAATTTTTATTATTTTTGTTGTTGACCGAATATAATTAAAGGACTCAGCGTTGTAGAAAGGTTTCGAAATGTAAGCTTTGAGTAAATGTTTATGGATGTATCATAATTAGTTGATAATCATAGGTACAGGTAGTTAATTTTTTTTTTAAAATATTTCAGGTTATAAAATTTAATTTTGTTAGCCTATACTGTGAACAAAAAATACATGTAATTTATTTCGAACTGTCCCTCAGTTTAAAGTCATGCATTTTGTCTGTAGACCACAATTATTTATCAGGTTAACGTAGCTAGTTCGTTTAATCTTCACTATTAGACCTATCTGGGACTTTTTTTATTAAATCTTTCAGATTATCTTGCTCTTTCAAAGTGCTGAAGTAATAAAATTGTGAATGAGTATGGATGTGGAGGAAAGAGGTGGTATTTATCCTCTGACGGTGACAAGATATGGGGCGTGGCTGTTTCAATAATTGAGTACTTGTACTGACTCATTTCCCTACTTTTCCTATTTATAACTCTTTTAGAATTTTTATGTTCCGATGCGATTTTATTCTTGTAACTCAGCATCATTAACATTTTCCTTTTTCATTTATGAGAGAGTTACGTTGCACTAATAAGTTACTCTAAAAATACATTTTTCTTAATTCTCCAAGAAATAAATGTGCTGACATATAATTTAAATATTTAACACATTACTTTGGGGTATCTGACGTTTAAGTATTTTTTTATACCATGAAATAAATGTTTTACTATGTTTCACGATTAGCCTGTTATGAAAATTTTTCTGAAAGAATGTGTTTTTAAAACTGAGATGAAATATGATAATTTCAATAGAGATAAAGATTGGAAGATGGGATTTTCCAGTGGACCGGGGTTGGCTCCCCGCCACAGCCAAAGCAGACTCCAATTTCCTCCCTTTCCTCTGGGCTGGACGAGATTCCTCTCTCTTGCAAACAACCAGACAGTTTTGAAGCTGTATAACTATTGTCTCGCTGCTTTCAATTATGATTACTTTTTAATATCACAGTCAGAGATCAATTAAACTATAAATTATTATGTTTGCTACTATCTACAACTATTTATTCCCTAAAATATTTGTTTTTGAGTAATTTTTAGTTTTATTAAAACTTCCAGTCACTCTACCCAATCATTCCAAAGAGTAACTGTAACATTCCTAATCATTCAATTCGGTTTCTTTGAAATGAATTGGGTTTGAAATGAATTAACCAACCCTATGCCACAGATATTAGAAGCTCAGTACATTTCAGTAAGTTCAGTACATTTGATAAGTTGAAGTCGTAATAACAATTGGTCCAATAGGTACATTAATTTACGGCGATCCCGTGGCAACCGTAATAGAAATTGGCTCCTCTGCTTGAGTTCTGGAGGGTTCTTTTATTAAACCTATCAAAAAGGGTGTCATTACCATGAATTCTGATCAGTTGTTTTATTTGATCAGTGTCCCAGAGCAGATACCCCTCGACTGGCGGATTCAGCTGACATGGCAACGTCTTCCAGAGTCATGCAATTACGTTTGGAACCTTAGGCTTACATGTATTGTTTCAATCAGTGTATACAAACGGGGGTTTGTCATCGGGGTGTGTACAAACGGTCTTTTAAAAGCTCGTAGACCAAAAAGTTGCTGTAAACCAAGGTTAGCCATAATGGTGTTCCTGTAACGAATGACTTGAGACTGCTGGAATGTGGAATGTGGAGTCATCACTAGAATGACTCACTGCTGAATCACGATTTTTAAAGACTCATTCATAAATATACAAGTCTTTAAATCCTTTGTAAATCGTTAACTCAGTATGTTTTATAATGAATAGTTAAAAAATACATAACAACTGTTGTTATCATTTAGAATAGTTTTTAATAAGTACAATAATAATATATTGTAGTAATTTTATAAGTAAATTCTTTAATATAAATATTTCATTATGTTAATTAACTGTATATAGTACATATATCCGAGTTTTTAAAAATATTTGCAGTTTTTCTTCAAAAAATAAATTTAATCCGTCCACCTCAGGACCAAGACCAATGCCGAGTAACGATTTTGCAGGTTGAACAGATCTGTCCTAAAACATGTTAAATTATAGGTTAAATACATACTCATTATGCCAATACTGATTGATTCATCAAAATAGAGAAAATGGGACTTTTTTTTTAATCGGTCTCTGACATCCCTCAGTAATCATTCACAAGGACCACTTTCTGCCGATCTTGGCCGTTCAAACGGACTATTTGATAAAAATCGGGCAGATGAAGCTAGTAATTTTCTAGAATCTAACAGAATGTATATAGGCCGGTTGAAGCGATGGCAAGTGAAAATGTTGCTCGCCAAAAATGTTATATGATTGAAAGCCCTTTGCATCCACAGAAATGTTCATACTGATAAATTAATGTTACTTTCTTTAATACAGTAGTAACATTTAGTTGGGATCTTTTCCGTTATACGTATACCACTATTCCAGATTTCCCCTTCAACCTTGATTTTTGACCGAGCACCTTAAACTTGGTCAAATAATTTTAATTAGTCGTTTTAAAATTGAAATTCCTTGTAAGAATATGTTACCTGGGGTTTCGTTATCTTAATTACCGTTGTCTGCCTAGGCGCGATAAGCCAGTGTCTGGCCGTCTAACGGACTTGCACTTGCAGTTGGTTAGGTTAGGTTAGGTTAGTTTAGGTTAGGTTACCTAACGTAACCTATCCTAACCGAACTTACCAAAATCAAGCTTGGGAAACAAACCCGAAACAGTGTTATACGTATAACGGAAAAGATCCTTTAGTTGTATTGAAATTGTTTTCCATCGAGTGTAAGACCTACTTCAAGTGATTTTGCAATCACTTTGTTGTTTTGGCGCGAAAACGGCACCAACGTCCTCAGCTGATTTCATTCTTCGATGGCGATGTTTGGTGCGGATTTGTCGGATTATCAGCTGACGCTCGTGGACGCCGTTTACCAGAGCTCGCGCAGTAATATGTGGACTCTCGGTTAATCCAATATTGGGAGAAGCCAGCCAATCGCCTCCACTGGCGGTGATGTGCGGAAACCGTTGCTCAATACTCGATACCACCCTTGTTGTACGGTTATTACTTATTTTGTCAACGCAAACTGTAAATAAGAAGTAAAATAACACAATTTGTATTTTGTATTTGTATTTTGTGTCTTTCTACGCCAGTGGCATTTTTTTAACGTTTTGATCGGGAACGGTCCAAACCCGGGTCTTGTTACCATCTAACGGCGATCTTTTGTTGATAGCATCATTAATTCATAGCCCAATGACTAATGGCAACTGGATCCAGTTTCGATCCTGTCAGGAATCGTACCGGCGACCCTCAGGTTATGAGGTGAGCGCTTTATCCACTCGGCTATCCGGTCAATTATTGACCGTAAAGAAAAAATTGTAATGATTGGTTTATTGAGATAATAATCGTAGGTGTATTTTTTTAAGGAAATTTGCACTCAACCGTGAGTTTTTATGGTGGTTTGGGCGTTTGAGTGATAAAATTCCTGAGCAAATGCGGTGATTCTGAAATAAAAAGTTTTGGGCAATTTATTTCGTATTTTTTTAACATTGTGGCTAAGATTATCTGATATTATTTATCAGATAATTTATTTGGTCCAACATTATTCATTTCTACCAATGTAAGCCCTAGCATTGTTTAGTCACTCGTAGTTTTACAGTAGAGCGCCGATTATCCGAACGTCGGTTATCCGAACCGTCGGTTAACCGAACGCCGTAATAATTCATATTTTGAACAAGATTCTCAAGTAATGATAATTCGCGCGCCAACCGAAACTCCCGTCGCGCCAGGATATCCATGTATTCTGATAGATTTCATAATAAAATTACGTGAATAATTTTTCTTTGATAACTTTTTAGCCTTTTTACAACTAAGAATTACGTTACATATATAATTTTAAAATGTTGTCGTTTCATGTTCGATTATCCGAATATTCAGTTATTCGAACACCCCTTGTCCCCAATTGGTTCGGATAATCGACGCTCTACTGTACTGTGGCCACCACTGAGTTGCATTGCCAGCAAGTTGTGAACTGCAGAAGGCTTCAAAGTATACAAACAGACCGCTTAGAACTCGCTGATTTATAGCTTCTGCTTCGTTCTTGTTTATCATTCCATTGGTAGTTAGACTCCACTGTAAACCGAACTGGGGCCAAACCGGTGACTTTGATCTATTGTGGGTCCAACTTGTCTTAACGGTTTGCGAATACTGTAAGGCGTTTCTTTCATTTTATTGGATATCAGTTCAATCTCTCAATCTACAGACAATATGTTACAACGTAGATAAACATTTAAGGTTGTTTAAGGTGTTTCATTCGTTTTTAATTCAAACAAGCCCACTATTATGAGGCATGTTTGTTATTGTTTGTTTAAACTAGCATAATGACAAATCTTTATTAAAATTTTATAAATGTGTTCGATGTTGTTCTGATTGAATTTTATTTAAAAAAACTATGACCTTATGATAAGAAACAAAATATGTTCTCATCCTACATAAAAAAAAAATTGAAACAGGGTGTCTTTACCAGACCTTCAAATCCTTCAAGTCCTCCTTTTGACCTGATGGTCCTCCAACTTTTCCAGTTTATTATTTGTGATTTTTTTAAAGATTCTCAATAGACCCTGTTACAAATGTACAGCTATGAAACTCAAAGTTTGGTGCCAATATATGTCGTTAGTTTTACTAGTGTTCGAGAAATCTTGAGAGGTTTTCACTTGTAAATTAGATTATGGCTAAATTGTGATGTAGATTATTTATTATTTATTGATTTACAATTATATTTTTCATAAGTAACCCAATGCTAAGAAATGTCGCCAGCCCTCCGTAATTATGCAGGGCCCTCCAAAGGTCCTCCTTTTACTTTCTCCCCCCTATACATAGAAAAGTATATGGAGAAAGTATTGTTTCCTTCAAAGTTTTCGAATTTGAGTTTTTCGTGGATATATTCATTTTAGTGCTCCCTGGATCCAAAAAAGTGGTTTGCGGAGTGATGTGTGTGTGTGCGTGTGCAAAGCTAGAGACGACACAAGTGGTCCGATTTACATGAAATTTGGCATGTAGGTATAAAACCATGCTATCTCCAGGCGTTCTTTTCATTCTTTTTTTGAATTTTTGATTTTTAAGGGTATTTACCCCATAAAACCCAATAAAAAACGACAAAAATCCAAATTTCTCAAAAACGGCTCCAACGATTTTTATAAAAATGTCGTGGTTTTTATTGCTTAAGATGACAAACAAAATGACACAACCCGCATGTCTGCAAAAATTCAGGTTCTAAAGTTGTGGGGTTTTAATAGTTAAAAAATTCATTTTGTTCAAATTTCACAAAATCCGTACCATATGAAGAAAACTTACTTGCAACCATCAAAGTTTGCTTGAAAAAATAAAGTAGCCAGTATTTTGAATTATTAGTCTACGTCAACTGGTTGCGGAGATCATTGACATTTTAGTTTGGCGGTAAACACAGTACGTTGTCTAACGTTACATTAAATTAGTTGAAATGAAGTCGACTAAACACCCCTCACCAGGTAGTTGTTTTAAGCCAAGTATGAATAACGTTATTCTTATGGCAACTATTCAAAAACCGATATCTCCATAAATTGCTAACCGATTTTTATAACATTTGGTATAAATTTGTGGAATTCGTGTGTAAATTTATTTTACTGTAGATTTTCTTGCTTTAATGGAGAAAGTATGTGTCAGTTTGCTGATACCATTTATTTACTTCATTTTATAATATGGGAGACAGTCTGAAAATTTTAATGAAATTGTAAATCTCAGTTTCTAGAAATAAAGGCTACACATTTTAAAACACATTATTATGACCATATTTAACTGGGGTACTCGCATAACCATCTCCTGGCACCCGTGAAACAACACAGAGGGAAGGTTTAAGATTACTCATTTATCAGTTGATCCTTTACGTACTCATTAAACAAATGTTTTGCTGTGATATAACTTCCCTCTAACTTTCTCTGGCTGAACACGAGTTTTTACTCCATAGATGAGTCAACTGTCAACATCTTAATAGGCCGAAAAGTAAATTGTAAATAGTCTTACTGACAACTCTAAAATCGCATCCTCAATGATTTTTCCACACTTTTTCTTAGTCAGTTTAATCATAATTTCACAATACTCGAGTTACTAAGACTTTTCAGTCAGAGAAAAAAACATGGATTTTTAATGAGGCGTTAAATCCATTTAAACAGTTTTACCTCCTACTTTTGCCAATATTTTAATTGATTAAACAACAAGGTCGTTTAATGTTGTTGGTGGATTTAATATATCACTTAGATTTGATTAAGGCATTCTTTGACTGCACTACGAAAAACCTTATACTCAATTATCTCCAATACAGATTGCTTGATGTCTTGCTTGAATAGTTTCATGATAAGTTATCTGGCATACAAAAAACGTTCGCAAAGTGAAGGGAGAGAAAAATCGGGTTCGCTCCAAAATTCATTTTCATGCATACCTATTACAAAGGGTAACATTTTATATGTAAGTTTGATAAAAAAATTAAAATACACAATCACTTAATTTTTATTGAAATGGTCAAGATTTTATAAATATTTTTACGTAATTTTTAAAAGTAAGTAGAATAAAAACCACATTAAACAATTAATTTATTAGTCAAAATTAAATGTTTTGGTGTTTATGAATAGTTATCAAGAAAATACAATGAAGCGCTTCAGATTGATTGATTTGAAAGGGGAAAGTTCATGACACAACAACCTCTTGTTCTTCACAATATCTTGAGAAAGGACATAATCGTGAATGTTACTCCTGTGGTATTGACTTAATTATTCAAAAAGCCGACCAAAGGATTATTCATTTCCTCAAAGGAAACGAGATTCAAAAGCTCAAGTATCAGAAATGGACTAAGATAATCAATTCAGGAATCATAAAATTCAGTTGAGTTTGATTATAGAATAGGTGTTTCTTTGTCCTTGGCGTTGGCCATTTGCTTTGTGAATGAGACATTGTTATTCAATGACATCTAGCCAGTTGAATTGTTGAGTACTAGAAATAATAATTCCGTTCCTCCATCTACAACCCGCTTCGTACATTCACCCAAAGATTTGATGAGTGTCATGAGTGTCTTTTGTGAAGTATTGCTATTCAAGGAATGCCATTAATAGATTACTTGCTGACTTTGTCAGTAGTGCTTTTTATTTAAAACCACTCTTGGGTGAATATTTTACAAGAAAAAGAGCATGCAAAAGAAAAATGATTTTTAACTTTTGTTGATAGGTTTTAATTAATTAAAATACTTTTTATGACATTGAAACTCGATCAGATGGGATAAAACTGTACTCAAATACTGTACTCTCAAATACTGTTAGTATAAAAGATGATTCAAGGCAATCCCAATGATTGAAAGTTGTGGCCAGTCCTGCTGATTATCACGACCATCGAGAGAATTTTCATTCAGAACTTCTCTCATCCAGCCAGGTGAAGGTGTTTGATTTTTCCAATTTTAATTTTGCAATAGCTGTTTTCAATGAAGAAATAATTCTTGACAAACTAAGATTGTTGGAAATAACAATAAGGTGTTTTTCATAGATTAAAGATGATGTTTTTAATTTACCCTTTAAAATAATATCTACGTACATTGTTTCTTGGAGGGAGACACATTACATTATCAGTATTTTTAGGCGACAGACAATTCCCCCATGAAGACGAACGGAACTCTATACGAATGTAACTTGTGAGGTCGGTTTCTAAAGTAACACATACAAATAAATGCCTAGATTGAGATGGACAATTCACATGTCTGTGCTTTGATTGGTTGTTAAATTTTCGTTTTTTGCCCTCTTTTATTTGTTTCCTTTTGGTTGAATAATTTGTTTTGTTTCTTTGTTCATTAAGTTTGATGATTTTGCTTTAGATATTTACATATGTAAGACTTGAAAATTTCCTTATTTACTCGCGATGAGATTCTTATTCGTTGCCGTATGCCTTAATGGGAGCAAGCCCACCTTTGACGAACAATCAGTTTGTAAAACTCTCTCTTTCCCGCATCATAAATCCATAAATGCTGCTTTATTTATTTTTTATTATATATACTAGTTAGTACACAATTAATTACAGCTGCTTCTAAATTGAGCTTCTAAATTACAGAAACAAGTCGTTTCCTTATATATGTGATAGAAGTAAGCGATCAGCTGCGTTAGTAATTGAGAAGCTCGCAATTTTATATCACCGAGGGCAGTTTTTTTATAAGTCAGTGTTTCTGTATACTCTACGTTGTGGTTATTATAACTTTATCTGTATGCTGTAGATATGGTTATTATAAATTTGTCTGTATGCTCTAGATATGGTTATTATAAGTTTGTCTGTATGATCTACGATGTGGTTATTCTAAGTTTGATTGTATGCTCTACGATGTGGTTATTCTAAGTTTGACTGTATGCTCTACGATGTGGTTATTCTAAGTTTGACTGTATGCTCTACGATGTGGTTATTCTAAGTTTGACTGTATGCCTACGATGTGCGGTTATTGTAAGTTTGACTGTATAATCTACGATGTGGTTATTCTAAGTTTGACTGTATGCTCTACGATGTGGTTATTGTAAGTTTGACTGTATGCTCTACGATGTGGTTTTTGTATGTAAGTTTGACTGTATGTGCTCTACGATGTGGTTATTCTAAGTTTGACTGTATGCTCTACGATGTGGTTATTATAAGTTTGTCTGTATGCTCTAGATGTGGTTATCATAAGTTTGTCTGTATGTTCTACGATGCGGTTATCATAAGTTTGACTGTATGCTCTACGATGTGGTTATTCTAAGTTTGACTGTATGCTCTACGATGTGGTTATTCTAAGTACGATGTGGTTTCTCTACACGTTGGTTATTCTAAGTCGGTGTCATGTGTTGCAGGGGTGAAGGCGAAGGGTGGGGTCGCCATGCTTATCAAGGAGTACCGCATCCCTCTCCCCCTCACCGTCGACGAGTATCGCATCGCCCAGCTGTACATGATAGCGGTGAGTGAAAACAATTTCAACATTTCCATGTCACGGATTTTGAACAGTTACAAGCGGCAGCTTGTGGGTGCAATATTCTCTGGAGGAGATTTGCTTCCGCAACAGTGAATACTACTTTCATCCATGAGACCATCCTCATAATTAGAATGGTTTGTAATGTATTGGTGAAATTATGGTTCGAATCCCACTTTGAACTCTAGCCCTTACTTCCCCTCTTTTCCTTTCTCCCTTTTCTCATCTGCTGGATGTGATATGTTGGGATATTCATCACCACTCCTGTATAAGATCAGTACCTGGTGGACCGAGCCTTGCTCGGTGTTATTTCATGTTTACCAGTTCATCCAGTTACTCTAAAATATTTCAATGTCATAAAATTGATAAATAGAAACCTTTTTTATTGCTCCATGGACTCTTCATCCCACTTGCTGTATTTTCGCTTGATGGCTGTAGATTCCAAACAGCTGTTATGATTACTTCATTTGTTTACACTTTTCTTGTTTATTTTCGTTGCTATCACGGCCACCCATAATAGTACAATGCATTTATCTCAAAAACAGGCCTTAGGTCACCCTTCAAAAACACAGAAGAAATTTGCTTGGAATATGTGCAGGACACCTCCCTTGCTTTGGAAACAAAAGTCCCAAAAAATCCCCTGACGGGTTTTCCGCCATCTTGAAAAAAACCTCCGCCATATTGGATTTTGGTAAGCTTCTAGTAAAACTACAATCAAGACAAAACCAGATGAGCCAAAGTATTAAATTTGATTTCATCTTGTTCGAAAATAAATTTGCTACAAGAAAAGTATGGTTTTTATGGTAATGTAATGGTATAAAGCATGGTTTAGACGCGATAAAGTGAAAAAAGTTATAGTTTTTCCCGAAAAATCAAGTACACTCTTAAAAATTTGCCGCATTTTTAAATGTATGATATTTATAAATACTTAACTTTAACCGATTAAAAATATCACAATGAAATTCTGAACAAAATTTACTACTGTACAGTTTTCAATTGGTTCTCTAAAGCTACTCCGGGGACAAAAGAAAAATGAAGTTTAAACGCGAGCGTCCGGTGTTGCGTCGGTTATTGGATTTGTGTAAGCTTCTAGTAGAACTACAATAAAGTCAAAACTAAATGTCCCAGAGTATTGAATTTGATTTCGTCTTGTTCGAAAATTAATTTCTTACTAGAAAATTATAGTTTTATGGTAATTTAATGGTAAAAACATAGTTTAAATGCGATAAAGTGAAAAAATTTATAGTTTTTTCCGAAAAATCAAGTACACTCTTATAAATTTTGCATATTTTTAAATGTGTAACATTTATTAGTACTTAACTTTCACCGATTAAAAATAATGCAATGGCATTTTGAAAATAATTTACTACTGTTCATTATTAATTGGTTCTCTAAAGCTATTCTGGGGTCGAAAGAAAATTGAAGTATAAACGCGAGCGGCGGTGTTGCGTCGGTTATTGGATTTGTGAAAGCTTCTAGTAGAACAACAATAAAGTCAAACCTAAATGTCCCAGAGTATTGAATTTGATTTAGTCTTGTTCGAAAATTAATTTTCTACTAGAAAATTATATTTTTATAGTAATTTAATGGTAAAAAGCATAGTTTAAACGCGATAAAGTGAAAAAGTTATAGTTTTTTCCCGAAAAATCGAGTACACTCTTATAAATTTGGCATATTCTTAAATATGTAACATAAATACTCAAAATACTGTACATAACTTTCACCGAATACAAATTGTTAATAAAATTATTATTATTATAAAATTATTAAAAATATTGCCTACATGAAAGCTTTAATTTTAGTCCAGGCAATGAAAAGGTATAGACGGAAATTTTCGGAACACAATTTTTGACTTTGCAGCTTTGTTTGGACTAGTTAGGAGGTGAAAATATCAAAAGTCCCCGTCCGTAGCCCTTGGGTGGAGGGAGGGAGGGGGTCTGAAGGTACCATTTTTTTTTGCTAAATATCTTGAAAATTATCAACTTTCAGTGCTCCCTATTCAGTAGGAAAATCATGTCTAGTTTGGTCGAACCATTTACAAGATAAGCACAAATTTTATCATTATTTATGCAAATATTCCTTCCATAAGAATTACATTTAAATTTATGTGTAACATATTTGCCCAGTGGGGCAACGCTTTTTTAAAATGAACAACACTCAGAAAATATTGAAAAAATTTACAGTAATTTGATACCCTAGTCATAAAAGTTTGAAAAAATTAAAGGTGTAGGCGAGCTCACAAAAAGTTGTAGAACCCCGAATATTAGTAATAATTTCTTGAAAAATCTATCATACAGTACTTATATTTTCGCTATAATTTAAGTATAGAAAGATCTTTCCAAATCTGAAATTTTATCATGTTTGATAAATAGTTTTTACCTAAAAAATCCAGACATTTTTAGGTAAAATCATCTAATGGTATGATGCTTTCCGAAAAGAATTGTTTGAGGACGTTTACAGACATGAAAAAAATTGGTAATTTTAAAGAAAATATAAGCCAAGTAAGAACTTAAATTATAAAATTTTAAGATATATGCTGGACACTTTTTATTGCCTATTGCACATCAAGCTTACACTAGACAACACTATTTTCTACTTGTAACATCCCGCTTGAAATGGTCATGGAAAAATTACTAAAAATAATTAGCAAATTTATTCATCTTAATTAATGTAAGGGTATTACCAACTATAACAACCTACAAAATATTTTCGGATTCCAAAAATTAAATAAAGAAAAAATTAAAATACTATTTTTAATCATTGTTCTACTAATTTGTAAATACATATTAGCACTTACTTATGATTTTGGAGATGAAATAAAAAAAGAAGTCCTAAGTCTATCCTGCTAACAGCAAACTGAAAATACCTTTAACACCTCTTAAGACCGGGACGCAGAGCAGTGGTTGCGTATTTTAACCGGAATATGAGTAAAGGGTGAGTGTAGGATTATTTTGGCGCGATCTTGTAGCCTTGTTACTGACTAGCGATGCAGAATTACTGACTTAAGGCCGACATTTTCCTTTGGCAGGACTGTTAACAGCCAATGACAATTAAAGGACCTACATTTTAACGTAGGATCGGAACCACAATTTCATTATGTTTTCCTTATCAAATAATTTACATAAGAAAATTATTATTACATTATCAGACTAGTCCTTAAAATTTGCTAGCATATGACCGAGCTCAAAATTAAATTAATATCGATCCGTAGTACATTTAGTTCAGAATATAATTGCGAATTGCGATTTCTAAACAGTAAAGGTTATTTAGCATCAATTGTTAGTGGTTTAAATTAGAGGAAAATTTACGACAGGGTACTTGATTTGTCCTAACAAGTTATATGTTTTTCACTTTAAATTTCACTTTAAAGTTAGTAAACCAAGCCTTATACCATTAGATGACCATAAAAAACTTAATTTTACTTGTGTAAAATTTATTCCGTTATAAATTTCAATCATAGCTAATACTCTGGGTATATCCCTTCTCCTAAATTACAGTTTTACTAGAAGTTTACAAGGATCCAATATGGCAGAGGTGTTTTTTAATGGCGGAAAACCCGGCACGGGATTTATTTTAAGGCATGGAAAGTGTCCTGTGCAAGTCCCAAACATATTTTCACTGTTATTTTGAAGGGTAAGGTAAGTTTAGCCTGGGTACAATGGTAAGGTAAGTTTAGGTGCCATTGAAGAATGATCTTTTGATCACCAATGATAAATGTTAAATTTCTTCATCTCTGTTACACCTAACAACAACTGTTATATATGAATTCTGCAGAGAATTTCTTTCATTAAAACTTTAATTGAAATTAAATTTTCCTATAGGAAATGTAAAAAAATATATATAGTAATCCATTTTTAAAAGTGACGAATAATTGAAATTAAATTTTCCTTTAGTAAATGTAATATATATATATATATCGTAATTCATTTTTAAAAATGACGAAAAGTTAAAAAAAATTATTTTAATGTTATATAATATGGTATTATTATCATGGAATAATGAGTATATTATTACATTAAAAATGTACAGAATTAAATTACGAATAATGTGACACCATTCCCAGGTGTGTAAGTAAAAAAATACGTTTAGAATTTTTCAAAATATAAATGTACTACATAAATTCTAAAAGGCTAACTTTTTCTCAAAGTGCCGGAAAACCCGTCACGGGATTTTTTGGGACTTTTTTTGAAGCTTCAGGAGTGTACCCTACATGTTCCAAACATTTTTTCACTGTTATTTTGAATGGTAAGGTATGGTTAGCCTTGGAGCTATTATTACTGTACAAAGAATGAAAAATGCAGTTTCGTTCACATACGATGAATGTTAAATTTCTTCATGACTGTTACACCTAACAACCATTGTTATACATGAATTTCTTAGAGAATTTTTCGCTCTACAACCTTACTTCAAATATTATTTTCATACAGTAAATGTAGAAAAAATGTATCGTGATTTATATTAAAATGTGGCAAAAAAACCTAAAAAAAATTATTTTGATGTGATATATAGTGTTAATATCGTGGAATAACGTGTACATAATTGTATTTAAAATGTACAGAATTTAATTTCGAATAAAACAACACCATTCCCAGGTCTGTAGGTTAAAAATACATTTAGCATTGTCCAAAATGTAAATGTATTGCACAAATTCAAAATGGCTGCCTTTTCCTCAAAATGGCGGAAAACCCGTCACGGGATTTTTTGGGACTTTTTGTTTTGAAGCTTGAGGAGTGTCCCCTACATGTTCCAAACACTTTTTCACGGTTATTTTGAAGGGTAAGGTAAGGTTAGCCTTGGAGCTATTATTACTGTACAAAGAATGAAAAATGCAGTTTTGTTCACATACGATGAATGTTAAATTTCTTCATGACCGTTACACCTAACAACCATTGTTATATATGAACTTTATAGAGAAGTTTTCGCTCTACAACCTTACTTCAAATAATATTTTCCTACAGTAAATGTAGAAAAAATGTTTCGTGATTTATATTAAAATGTGACAAAAAAAATCCAAAAAAATTATTTTAACGTGATATATAGTGTTAATATTGTGGAATAACGTGTACATAATTGTATTTAAAATGTACAGAATTTAATTTCGAATAAAATAACACCATTCCCAGGTCTGTAAGTTAAAAAATACGTTAAGCATTGTCCAAAATGTAAATGTACTACACAAATTCAAAATGGCCGTCTTTCTCTCAAAATGGCGGAAAACCCGTCACGGGATTTTTTGGGACTTTTGGTTTTGAAGCTTCAGGAGTGTCCCCTACATGTTCCAAGTGGTTTCCTCCTGTGTTTTTGGAGGGTGACCAAAAAGTCTAATTGCACTGTACTATAAGGCCAATGTTAAAATCTTACAACTTTAAAATTCGATTTATTACTTAATTAGATTTTCTCTGGCCAAGTAACACGCATAAAAGACGTTTTTGAGTCATAAATTACTTATTTACAGACTTTGAATGAAATTCCGGAGTCGTTTTTGAGATCGTTGTGCAAACATACATACAACCATCGACCACACAGTACAATAGACGGAGCACTAGAAACCGCGAAGTGAAGCCTAAATTTGCTTCTAGTCCCTATGCATGGAAAAACAAAGTACGTAAAAAATTACAAATATGGTGTCAAATTATACGTTTTGAATCTCAGAATCACTATAGTACCAATATATAAATGGCTTACAGGTAGTGTACACATCGTAAACACTGATAACCTAGAAGCTTGTCCTGACATTTTTTGAATGAAGCTGCCACCACGGAATACACCTGTAACGTTGATGTGATGTTTAAACTGCTTCTAAACCATTTTTGGTACCATAGTAATTGTGAGATTCAGACCTTTAATTTGATACCAAATTTGTATTTTTTTAGTCGACTATATTTTTGTAAGTAACAGTTAAGGATTGACTTTGTTTTTATGCAGGCGCCGCACGGATAAACTCTCCCGCAGTAACTAAGTTATCGACCAAACTACGTCAGCTTATTAAAAAAAATATGATTTGAAAAATTCAACCCTTTAGCAATAATTTCCACCGTTTTTTATTTTGCCTGACCAAAAAATAAAAAAAGTAGTAGCCGGCTACTTTTTTCATGTCATGTTTTAAAGTTGAATAAAAACTTGTGATTTTATATATTTTTTTAAAATAAAAAAAATCATTTTGTAAATATGATTGATACTATTATGGTTCCAAACTAAAGGACTCTTCACATGCAAAATTTCAACCTTAAGCCTCAACGCTAAATTGCATATAAACTACGACTTATTTGAAACATGAGCACTGTCAGATTACGCGGTTTTAAGCGCCGTTTTATGTTTCTATATCTAGACAGTATGGCGGCCCAGGTATCACTTGCTGTATAATGCAAGTAAATAAATAAATAAATAAATAAATAAATAAATAAATGATTTATTGCAGGTATACATACATAATAAAATACATAACATGCAACTTTATAAATAATGTAACAAAGCTAAATTCCATTTACATAAAATAACTTAAAACAACTGGTAAAAACAAAATAAAATTTTGCATGCTATTATAAAAACCTATGACCTGCAAAGGCTTCCCCAACAGGCACATCTGCCCAATTATAGGGGGAGCTTGATATATTTTTTAGAGAAAAACATGACCAAATATTTGTATTAACATATTTAACCTTGGACTAAAAAAAATAAATAAGCTTTATCTACAATGCATTCATTAAAAAAATAAAATCAAAAGTTGAGAACAAAAAAGACAAACTTTAAGAGCAGAGAGAATTGCAAATATTACTAAATTTATTGGCTCAAAAGCTGCTGACACAATTTTTTGAATTTTGATCGACTCATTGAAAAATCTAAGATAGATAGATAAGTAAGATAGATATGCTCCGTCTGTCTCTACTATAACAGCAAGCAAGCAAGACAACATTGCTCATATAAGAGTATAGGATGTAGTCGTTAACAAGAATACAAGATAACGTCACAGTCATCTCACTCAAACTTGGCACTAAATACCTACCTGGGTCGGTCGCCGTTTCAAAGAAGCTTAGAAGTATGGATAATGTTAACCCGTAGTCCCACATAGTAACAGATATTCAGAAATTATCATTCCTAACACACAACCCCTTCCGATTACAAACCTGGAATTCTTTCTAAAGTCAACCATTCTTTTTTTCTGCCAGACCCGAAGTTTGCGAGATCCTGAAACTCGTCAGGAAAGAGATTTGTTATTAATCGGATTTGCATTATATCTATTATCACGAAACTTGACCAAAGAAACAGTACTCTTGAGCCAGTATAGAATTGTTAGAAACTCATTCATCTTTTTTTATTTTTATTTAGGCCTATATATTACATGAACATTAAGAACAGTAATTTATCAAATCACAATAAGTAAAATCAAGGAGTTGTATTGTTCATAGATTCGAGGAATTCTTCTACAGTGTAGGGCCTATACAGGATTCTTCAACAGAACTGAAGCGAGCTCTTCAGTTTGATGCCAGTCAGGTCCCTTAGGTGGTCAGGAAGGAGGTTTTTCAGCTTTTGTCCTATGTATGATGGTTTTTTTTCTCGTAGCCGAAAACCCCGGTCTTAAATTAACCATTCATTTTCCGAAGGTTCATATTTATTTCAAAGCTTACTGCGAATGATTATTTCTTTGGTTCACCACCAGGTGGGGACCCGGTGTATCCGTACGGTATGTTATTGTCCCGCCAGAAACGGGTGACTTGTTTCATTAGGGACGCAGGATCATTAATCGACCACGAGCGAGTGGCCGGGGTAATTGTCTGTGAATGATTATCGCATTGCTTGCTCCGTACGGTCGGCAGTCGGCACCATTCATCACTGCTTCATGTGCGTTCACGTGCTTCGTGTGCCTTTAATTTACGCTTGATTCGTTTTGAGCTGCTGCGTGTTTTATATATTTTTTTACATGGAAACCCAGAATTTAGTTTGAAATTATTGAACTCGGCTAAAGTCCATTGGTATTATGGTTCAGCTAACTTACTAAAAAATGTTCTTGCTTAATCTTGGTATTCAAAGCTTTCACCCGATCGTGGCTCATAATAAGATGTGTAAAGTATATTTTTATGAGGACATGTACGAATCTATGTATGTTTTGGGGTGAAATTTATCAATAAATGTTGTGAAGGTTCGACTCTGGACTCAGCTGCCATCAATTATTCGACTGTTAATCAGGACCAGCGACAGGATTTTTGGGCCCCTATGCAGCCGCGTGCCCCGACGACCTTTTTTTGCTTCTTTTGTGTGCTTTTGGGCCCCTTTTCAGCCATTTCGGGCGCTTTTTTGGTGTTTCCGGGCCCCCTGCGAGCCCGGACCCCTATGCATTTGCCCCCTCTGCCCCCCCCCCTGTCGCCGGCCCTGCTATTAATTAATAATCCTGACAAAATGAATCGGCTAGACTTTATTAGTAACAAGGCTTTCATCTCATCCATCCCACACATTCTTCACTCATATTAAAGTTAAATGCACAGCCAGTGCTGCATCCCAGTTTTAGTTACGTACTGTATTTCATATGTAAATTTGAAATTGATATTGTTGGGATTAGTCTAATTGTTGTATTCTCGCCCAAAAACATTTCTTTAATAGTATCTAACTTGTAGACCCTAAGTGAGCTCTGTGGAATAATCATATTAGCTAGGATATAAAATTTGATGGGTGAGAATATTTGGCGAAGCAAAGGATCCTTAATTTTTTATTCATTGTTACGTAACTACCCTCAACATTGGCCTAAACATAATGGTTGAAACATTTTGAAATAATCATTCACACAAAAACCCCTAAAAATGTTAAAAAAACATCTGTGAACGTGAATAACATTTTTTTAAATATTTAAACAGAACATATTAAAACGAATAACCAAGACTTGGGTTTGGGTGTGTGGAGGAGGACATCGTTTGAACGTTTAGTAGAGTGACTTGAGCCACAGAGACAATGGGCGATTGTTGCTGCAGTGAGGGCTGCTGTAATGACAGCTTTTCAACCCCCCACTAACCCCACTAACCCCCCACTACACCCCCCCCCCGGCCCGGGGCCACCCCGCGCCTCGCGACGCACTGCTAGCGCGAGGGCGCTGTTTGGGTGTTTTATTTTTAGTTTTGTTCATTTAAGAACATTAAGTTTTTTTGTGAAAGAGTAAATAAAGAAAGTAATTTGTTGAAAATCAAACATATTTCAATTATGGAAGTCTTTTAATATTTTGGTATATGTTTATTTTTTAGCTAAGGTCTGTTATAACCGATTGTGATAATTTGTTATTTTCATTCTCCCCCTTCCTTGAACCTTAAAAACTATTTGTTAATTTTTCTTCAAAACTATTCTTTAATATTTCAGATGGTTCCAATTTTTAAAACAAAACGAACATAGACGCTAAGCACTATATTTTACTTTTTACTATGAGTGACTATATTTTACTTATACGCTTCAACACAAAGGTACTGAGGTCATCGTCCTGCTTTAAATCATAGGGGGAAATAACTATTTATAACTTCAGATGTGGTTTTCTGTCATAAAATATGGTAGTCTATCCTATATTTTTATTTGAACGTGTCTGATCTACTTCACCTCTGGGTTCAAGTCAAGTAAGATTTATTATGAAGTTGGACAAAGCCAATTACCAAGCCCTGTAGTAGTAACTAATGTTACCAAGTGAGACGTCAACATCCTCGAGAAAGATATTTTAAATTTATAGGTCATGATTTGAGAGGGACCAAAATTGAAATATGAACATTAAGAACAACCAGGTGATGAATTGACCCAATGTATCATGCTTCTCCGCCGTACTTTTTCGGCTCAAGACACTCGTTGAGTGCCCAATCAGGAATCTATTTTACAATCTTAAGTTAAAAATTGAAGAAAATCCTCCTGACTTGCAACATCAGCGATTGTATTAATGTTTATGAAACATTTAAATAACATTAAAAGTGAAATCGTTGGTATAGAAAATGATCGTACATTTTCAAACAAACACATTATGCATACTTTTTCATTCAATAGTTTTTCCGTTTATTTTAAACCATCTTTTTCTTACAAAACTCTCCTTTTTTCATACAAGTTTGGTTTCCAAGAGGTCTTGAACTTAGATTGAAGAAACATTCATCAATTGGGATCAACCTTACCTGAAACATTAGCAAGGCAATTTACATTACCCAAAAATATTTTAAATCATAAAAAATATTATTTCAACAATTTACCCACAATGTTTTTAACCGGATGCATCAAAGGTGCTCGGTGGTTTGTTCATTCTGCACAATACGAATATAGAGAGATAAAAAGAAAGGTCCTACAAATCCCCGGATGTCGGCAGATAGAGAGCCACATCGGCTGTCTGTGTCTGGGATGGCCCGATATCGCCGCACGTGTGGGAGGACATTGTCGAATGGGAACATTGCTGTGGAACGGATTTTGCTGTTGACCCAATTTCCAGCTCAATCGCTTCATTACCTTTTGTTAAAGTAGTTCATTTCGTCTGATAGGGCACTTTTCCACCCGTAATGTTTTATTTGTTGCAGATTAAAGGAGTTTTACTTTTGGAATTGATACAGTATATGTTAATATATAAAATTATTTTAATACAAATCTGTTAATTACCAGAAGTACGCTCCTATGTCGTGTACAGATAGAATGAAGCGCGGTAAAATTAAATTAAGGTTATTAACTAAAAAATAAATATTTAAACATATAATTAACTACTCGTTTATAGATTAAAACAATCTTCGGGGTATAAATATGATGCAGTTCAAATTTCACGACTTTTCATCAAATAATAAAAGAGGAGTTAGTTCACAAAGATTGATTTTCAAATCAAGCATAACTCACTTCGTTTGAATGATTGTGTTCAAGTATCTGTGTTAACCAGGTTAGACTAATTAATTAAACCACCTGACAGATGCCATTGATTATTGTTGTTGGTTTTTGGAAAATATTTTTACTCATTCAATGTGTATTTAGATTGGGCCTGTATACTTGTTAAATAGTAACCTGGAAGGCAAAGTTTTTTTTAGGGATAAGGTATTCTTATCAAAGTTTATTCAGTTTTGAGATACTAATTTCAAAGTTGGACCCTTAAGGTCTGTTTTCAAATATGTTTTAATATTTCAGACTTCAAGAAGTATAAACATAGAATTGTTGAATTTTCACGAAATTCACATTTATTTGCTCTCAGGCATGTGAACCTTAAAACCTTCTAAGGTTAATTGTAGCGTTTTTTCATATGTGTAAAAACTTTACTGTGGAGAAACTCTTTCCTTAGCGCTGTAACCAGATAATAGATACAGTAGGCTACGTTTTTTTTAACGCAACCCAAAACTTTATTTTATCAGTGAAGGATTATTCTCCCCAAGATCCCCGGATTTGACACCCCACCATTTAATTTTCTTTGGGGATACTTAAAAATTAAGGTCTACGAAAACAATTCACAGGATATCCAGCACCTCAAAACAAACATAACAAATGCAAGAAATTCAAACACGTACCTTGCAACACCTGTTCAGGAATTTGATGGAGAGTGCACAATTTTGTTCAACTGCCAATGGTGGATTGTTTGAACACATAATCTAATCTAAATGTGATCAAACTTAAATAATAGGTTGTATAAAATGTAAAAATTAACAAAACAATACTCATTTCATATTTATATGTGCATTATTCAATCTTAAAAATGGGTTGCGTTTAAAAAAACACCCTGTATAAAGTGGATTAAACCTTTCTGGTCAACTGCACAGTTTCTCTCCTGTTCAACAGATAATGAATATGTCGTAGCCACTTGCTGTAATTGGGCACTTCATGAAGTGCCCAGCGCGCCTGGGCACATAGTGTAACTGGATTATTTCAGTCAAAATTACAGCATCTGCCCAACGAAACTGGACACTTCATGAAGTGCCCAACGCTCTTTGGACACATGCTGTAACTATCGAGGCATGTTGGGCAGTCGATTTTAAATCTTTGTTTAAGTAAATGCCAATGTTTACATAAAACCCCAAAGTTTGTGATAAAGTAGCCAATGTTACTTTTTGCTATTGAACCTTTTCATAATTTTCAAGTCTAAAAATGTTAATACTGGTTTAGTTGCATACACATTTTGACAATATAATGAGTCTATGTTATATTTGGATAATAAATCTTTTGGTGTATAAGTTGAGTTATAAATGAAAAACAGTTAATAATAACGTAGTTATTTATCAAAATGTAATAGTAACCACTTAATCTAGGATAAAACTTAAACACTTATAATTGGTTTAAAGTTTAATACAAATATTGTGGTTTTCAAATGTTATAAAATCAAACTATAGTAGAAAATTAAGGTAATGCGCTATTAACAAATATAAATATATGTTAGTTAAAAATCGAAACACTAGAATTTTCTAGTGACCGCTTACTTTTGAATAACGTTTAACATTCATAGGTTATCCCTTTAAAAGAACTTTCCATATAAATTTCTATACATTTGACTTAATAATAAAAACTTTGATTTTTAAGCTACTGAAGTCAGTAGGAATATAACAAAAGAGTTAAAGCATATTTTTGAAAAGCTGTTAGGTAAAAGGACACTCCATACATTTTTTAATATTCTGTAAACGAATAAAAAAAATTACAATGAAAAGGTTTGTTGTAATGATGTTATGTTAATTTATTCATACTGACATAAAAGAACAAATTAAACGTAAATTGTCGTTAATGCTAATAACATTGTAAAAAGAACAAACGAAATAGTAAAATTGTACGTAAATCAACTGCTGTCAGTTTTGATATAAGAAAGAAACTAAAGATTTTTTAAATATTATTTTTTCGAGATTGTTACGGCACTCTCTGTAAATATGTTTTACCTTGCTATATTTTGATTTGTTATACGCTTTATTAAGAGTGATGACCAAGTAAGAAGTTAATCAATTAAATCATAAAAAATAGGTCAATGTTTATGTGTTATGTTACATATAAATGTGTCACGTAGAATGTTTCATGTATATTAAACATGTAACTTACTTTAAATCGTCAAACGTAGTTTATGTTTTCTGAGTTATTTTGGCTACACCTCACCAATAATATTATTTGTTATTTCAATAATAATAATATAATAATTATGTGCAGCCAAAATAACTCAGAAAACAAAAGAAACCATGATAAAAACATACAGGCGAGAATTGTCTGGTTTAGTGGCAGACAATTTTATTCTGACTAATTCTTAAAAAATGTTCTTGTTTGGTATTATTAAAAATAATACATCATATATTACGAATAGCAACGTAAACAGCAGTTTTATGTGTTTACATCAAGTGCCCAGCATCTAAGCTGGACACATAGTGTAAAAGAAATAATTACAGCATGTGCCCAACGAGCGTTGGGTACTTCATGAAGTGCCCAGTTTTGTTGGTCACATACTGTAATTTTTAATGAAACCGTTCAATTACACTATGTGACCAGGCGAGCTGGGCACTTCATGAAGTGCCCAATTACAGCATGTGGCTGCGACAAATACAAAACTCTTTCAAATCAACAGACAGACCTAGAAATATTAATGTTACCGGTACCCATATTATTTGTTTTTGTTTTGCCAACAGAAAAAGTCGCGGGAGGAGAGCAAGGGAGCGGGCAGCGGGGTGGAGATCCTCGTGAACGAGCCGTACACCGACGGGCCGGGCGGCCAGGGGCAGTACACACGCAAGATCTACCACGTCGGCAGCCACCTGCCCGGTGAGCCCCGCGGCCGTGGTCTCGCGCGGTGGACTTTGCCAAGTCTTGTAGTCCTAATGTCCTAGTTGCTTACAAACACTGCTTGGGATTACAGTAACATAATCAGGGCCGGCTCCAGGCAGGGGCAAGCGGGGCAGCTGCGGAGGGCCCCGCACTTTTGGGGGCCCCGTGCTTTAGGGAGCCCCACGCTTTTGAGGGCCCCGCGCTTTAGGGGGCCCCGTGCTTTTGGGAGCCCCGCGCTTTTGGGGGCCCCGTGCTTTTGGGAGCCCCGCGCTTTTAGGGACCCCGCGCTTTTGAGAAGCCCGCACAAAAAATGTTCCCAATCAAATTAAAATGTTGGCTTGTATTTTATCTGTTTCAAAATGTTATTAAAAACTTAGATACAGTAACACAATAAGTGCAAATTCAGAAATACGAATAAAATTGGATTGACAAAAATGTTGATCCGTTCTTCTATTAGCACTTCGGTTGATAAAGGACCGTAGAAATCCTGGGAAACAACTCCAGCCTCAGAGGGCTGAGCGATAAGCGCTGAGCGGTAGGTTGTTGGTGCCAGCGCACAATGTTGTCTGTCTGTTTTGATTCGACTATCAGTATGATATGTGCGCACTGATGTGTTTAATTGTCAGTAAGTTATGTTTTTACAAAAGTGACAATGAATGTCTATTAATAATAATTTTCTCCTATTAAAATGCTGATAACGGTATAATTTAATGGAATAAATAGAGGTCCCATAACTGCTAGGGCTGGCTGGCCCTGAACATTTAAAGTGAATAAATTATTTATTTCAACCAGATAAAGTGCAAATTTAATGGGTATTATGTACTGAATTTCGAGTTATAGAGATAATTTTTGCATCGCTTCGTCTTAGAGGGAAAAAGTATGACCGGACAGTAATATTATTTCAAGTTAAGCAAACAAAATTTGAGTTATCGAGGATTTTCAGCTGTTGGGGTTCGAGTTATCGAGAGTTGACTGTATTAGGCCTACCATACACGTTTAGTTTAGCCTCAAGGACTGTACTGTCCAGGACTCGACTTGTATGGCAATTGCTTGAGGCAGATCGTTGGCCGGATGGCCAGAATGGAAACACTTGAGGCCGAGACTGTGCAGTCCAGGACTGAAGGTCAGAACTGCCTGTGTATGACGAATCCTGCCAGCCGAGCAAACCCTCACGTCTCCCCCTGCCTTTTCGTACGACTTTATAGCTCTCTTATTACTGTGTCTTGCTTAGCGATAAACTGTAACAGCATTCTCAATTAGTCAAGGTATGTTGGCTCGTCCATTCTTAAATAGTTCCTCCAGTGTTTTGGGTGGAATATCAGTTCAACAAGTAAATTTACATGAGTAAATTTTCTTCTTTGAAGCCTTGATATTTTCCAAATTGTCCTCTATCTCTTTTTTTATTAGCTATAACACAAACTATTACCGCCAGTGCCTCCAAATCCTCACTTGTGGACATTACTCACACAGTACACAGCCACCAATGAAAGAATCACAGTGCAACCGGAAAACAACTGTGCAAACCGAACTTAGCGTGTGTGAGCACATAACGATTCCAGCCAAAGCGCAGTTTCCCCAGCAGTGCATTTTGCCGGCCTTTGAGTCCCGGCTTCAGGCAAAACTGAACGTGTATGGTAGGCCTTACCTTGTATGACATGGCCTATTTTATTTTATGTACTTGATGGCTGAATTAATGTCTTTTAGTGACTGTATTATCGATGGTTGTCGTAGGGTGGATCAAGTCGCTGCTGCCCAAGTCGGCGCTCAGTGTGGAGGAGGAGGCGTGGAATGCGTACCCTTACACCAAGACCCGCTTCACCTGCCCCTTCGTCGAGAAGTTCTCGCTGGAGATCGAGACCAAGTACCTCCCGGACAACGGCACCCAGGACAATGTCTTCCAACTCAGCGGCAGCGAACTGCGCAACAGGATCGTCGGTCGGTGAACGCTCTGTAGAAACTTGTCGATGACTCAACTACATAATTGTCTTGTACTTAGCCACAGATGAAGAACTATACAGATTAGCAACCCAATGCACTTTTTCGTGCGCGTTTTTTCGGGTGGCGTCAAGATTGCTAGGTTGATTTGTTATCCGTATTGTATAGGTGTCGAGGATAATTTCGTCAATTTTAAATCTTTAGGTCCCAAAGAACAGATGTAAGTGATAATAACTTTGATATCAGTGCAATTTGCATGGAACAACAGCCCGACAAACTTGACACCGCTAGAAAAAACGGGCATGAAAAATGCATTAGGTAGCCAATCTGTGACAGGGTCCTTCATCTGTGACTTAGCTGACAACCCCGATTTTACCCAGGAAATTCTTTTTCTTTTGTTGGTTTAGGATGTGCTGCATTGTCTTGGTAATCATTGGTAGTGTTTCAAACTATTACAATGTGTTTTTGATATAAACAGATTTTACCTAGAGCATTTCCTAAAACTATTACACGGGTCCCTTGAAAACAGTCCTGAGGTGAATACCTAAAAGTTATTGAAGCCCATCTACTTTAGTGCACTTCATGAGATTCAAGGATCTAGGCTGTAGCACATGCTATACCACTCATAACTCCCTTTTGATATATAAAAACATTGGTTAAACATATGAAAGAAAAATAAAAATGGTCCCAACCTTTATTTTTGGTATACTTCCATTCTTCAGATTCTCTCAGTTATTAAACTGAGAGAATGTTCAGTCATGTTCTTTATATTTGTCACCTTAGGAAAAATGTTATCAATAAACTAATATTTTTCCTTGAATATTTTCAATGAGACCTTTCATTAAAATTCAGGGTTAACCTGTCAGCAACTTATGGTTTTCTGAAAAGATCTGGGAAATTTGGGCTTTATGTATCAGTAAACAATCACTATTTTTTTCAACATATCCACATGTGAAGCTCAGATATTAATGAACCTTAGGCAGTGGATTTATCTAGTGATAAAATCTTAGTAACATTCTTAAACACCGCTTGGGAGTTACACTTCCCATTTTTGCTGCTTCAAGTTTCTTTAAGTAGTTAGCTGATAGTTTGTAACCTGAACCTCTCCTTGGTTCACATATTTTGACGTTATTCTCTCCAGACAACTTTAGCCCAAGTCATAGTTGATTAAAGTTTATAACAATAGTTTTTGCTTACCACGTTTTAAATGAACCCCTTGAATTTTAAGTATTGAGAACCAGATTAAATAACACCTCTGGGTAAGGGGAGGTGTGACTCCCATTCCCTTACATCTTAAAATGTAATTTAAAAAGAAGGAAACTAAGCACAGATAACTAATATTTGAGAGTTTGGAGTTATTACACTCCCTTTAGTTTTTTAATCATCAGCTCACTCTCGTGTTGTCTGCAGACATGATAGACGTGGTAAAGGACCAGTTGTATGGCGGAGACTACGTCCGGGAGGAGGACCCCACCGTCTACCAGAGCCAGAAGACCCGGCGGGGGCCCCTCACCGAGACCTGGCTGCAGGACTACTGGAACGAGTGCAAGGTCAGTGGAACATTTTTGGTTGCACTTTCGCAGACGCCTGGTGAAACAATCGAATGAAAATCACTGTTGTAAAATATCAATATTCCGGTAGGTTATTGATGAGATATTTCGTTATAAAATAACAAAATCGATACAGCTGATTATGATAATCGTATTTTGGTTATATTTTGGTGTTGCATCTGGTATGGTTAGGGAAGTGATTTAAAATATTTCTCATCAGAGTTGAAACCAAAATGGTATTTGTACATTAAAACAAACAAGACTTTAATATAAAACTAAACTTTACTTAACAAAACCAATAACAAAATGGCGATTTCGGCCCTCGTTGCAATCCTTAGCTCAGTTGACCATGCAGACGATACAACGACACTGACAACTACTGTCAGTGAATCAAATGCAAGATGGCGAACGATGTGAAATAAAATTTTAGTACGTCAATGAAGGAAATACTGTCAAGTTTCTTTATAAGTTTGAGTTTTGGTTTGGTAGCCCCTCACACCGCTGGTTCCAAGTAGTGGCGCACTCACCCGGGGGTGGGTATGGCACCATTGCACAGCCAGGTGCCTAGCCAGAGGCGGTGCCAAAATCTCTCCATTTCAGATGTCTAATACCTGTCTTTTATCTGATACCGATGGAGTCTCAAACGGAAACCTGGTCCGACAGCATTGCTGTACCAAACATGCCCAGGGAAATGTACCGCATCAGAAACACGAAAGCGACAAAGCACATAGAACACAAAACTCTCCCCCACAAAACACCACCCACACATAAGTATTTGGAAATAGTAAATGTTGGCTCAGGGCTCAGAAACTCTTCTGTCAACTATCTGTGACCTTTGGGTATCCTACTAACACATCATGTCCTTACAAACTTCCTTCACTCTCACAAAAATGGGGGGGGGGGGAACTAGAACAACACATGACCAAACTGTGATTTCAGGAACAAACACACAAACATCAACCAAGTCTTTGAACCGCCTGACCAACTAACTTCTGACTACGTCAGCTCAGACGACTCTCAGCAATAAAACAGCCACCACCTCGACACGCCACAACAGCACCAGCCAACCACAAACAAATCACAATCACATCTGATACCCAGGGCCAACAATTGAAATGATCAACTCCAAATTGACAAACAACAAAACACATACACTGACCCACTCACACGGACCCAAACACTGAACAGCAACAATGCATGCCCACACGCTCACACAATTGCTTGGCTTAAAAAAAAAAAAAATGGAGAACCAACTAACAATGGGCCACTGTTTGGTACATGACTAACAACACTTCAAAGGGTGAAAAAAATAAACTAACATCTGTTCTAGGGCTTGGTGAAGGGTTTGAGCAGACAGAAGACTCAAGGATGAATGTTTTCTGAACCAGCACAATATACCTTTCTCACCCCAACCTCTCCCTGATGTATGGACTTACAAGGTCCTACATCACTCTTTTCCTAATCTCCCTCCCTCTCCCATTCAATGATACATTAGCTGGGTTATCCCAGAGATCTGTACCAAATACCAATACCAATACCAAGTTTGAGTTTTGGTTTTGTTTGTTTAGGTTAGTTTAGTTTCATTGAGTTCTGAGTTATAGTAGTGGTTTGATTGTCTAGATTGGATTATTTATTGCAAAACTATATTAATTGAATGAGAAAATCGATTTTTTATACCGATATTTTATAGAAGTTATTTTCATTCTATTGCATCACCGGGCGTATGCGGAAGTGCAACCAAATGGAACACACCACTGTTGTTGTTAAAAATGATTTGGTGAATGTGGCTGAAATGTGACTAGAACAATTTTTTTGATAGTACAATTGTACGTTTCATGGCAAGGCCAGTTTTTTTTTCAGTGTTGTTAATGATTAGCTGAATAACCAACGGTTGCTAGGCCCAGATTTGAAAAATCAGTACATTAGTTTAGGATTTTACCCTGCTTTGGACTCGCAATACTGAAATTTCATAGCAAACACCTAACTAGTTAAACAAAACATCCAACACCAAAAAACTTTTAAAAATTGCAAATTCATAATGAATTTTTCGATAAATATAACGCAAATGATTTCATATTTTTTAAAACTGATACTGCAAACACTCACACCAAGTAAATAAAAAGTTCATTAGTGCATTAACCCTCTGTCGAGCGCATCAATTTTGAAACATGTGGGCGCAGCTGGAGGTTACCTCCAGATAGTGAAATAACATGAAATATTTTCTTTTAACATATTTTATTAATGAAAACATGTAATAAATTGAACAAAACCTTAAACACAAAGGTATATTAGGTATTTAAATGCATGAAACATTTCACTATAACTATACACGGTGTTTACGAAAAACCCTTACAGACTTCGGGATATGGTTACTTACATCAAAAGTAGGAAAAAAGTTTCTATACACATGGGTCCTAAAATGCTCGGTTATTTGTCTGTCGGTCTTATGTGTTTTTAACATGATTTTGCCTAACTTTAACTACTCATGATATCAACTTAAAACTTGGTACGTATATGCTGACTTATAGGACCTATGTTTTTGCGGAGTTTCAAGTTTCTACTTTGTACCATTTCAAAATGGCAGCCATTTTTATTTTTAAAAACGTAATATCTCAAAATCTGTAAATTTTACAAAAAATTTATAAGAGACAGAAAAGCTGTGTAATTTTATTCCTTACAAAACCATAAAGAGATCATAATGATCAAACTACAATTAACGGAGTTATTGCAATTTTTCTAACAGAATACATACCTGTTTGTAGGAATTATAGCAAATATTCGCATTATTTTGCTAGAAAAATGGCAATAACTCCGTTAAGTGTTGGTCGATCATTATAATCTTTATACTGTTTTATAGGAAATAAAATTCTGCAACTTTTTTGTCTCTTGTCCAATTTCTGTAAAATTTATGGTTATGAATTAATTAATGGTTAAAATGGTTAATGGTTTATGGTTAAAATTTATGAATTTATGGTAATGAATGGTAAAGTAGAAACTTGATACTCCATACCGGAAAAGGTCCTATTAGCCAGCATATACGTACCAAGTTTGAAGTTGATATCTTTAGTAGTTCCAAAGTTATGCAAAATCATGTTAAAAACATATACAGACCGACAGACGGATAACCGAGCATTTTAGGACCCATGTTTATAGGAACTTTTTTCTTAATTTTGATATAAGTAATCACATCCCAAAGTCTGTAAGGGTTTTTCGTAAACACTCTGTATATAACATATTTTAATAAGAATGATAACAAAAATTGGTGAAAAAAAGTTTACAAGAAACATGGTTTACTAATGAAAAAATGTAATGAATTAAATGTAAAAAGAGCAATACTTAATTTAATTATCAATTTAAAAAATGGTTTATATGGGTTCAAAATATATATTATAAAAAAATATATCGTAACTCTGGTTTTCGCGTCTGGAAGTTACCTCCAGTCTGGTCGAAAACGCACTGTCAGACTGAGGTAACCAGAGCAAATAGCCAAAATACAGTATGAGTCAGTTCCTAGATAGAGGTGTGTGAGGTACGATTAGCGCGAGACTGCTGACTGCACCCTTTTGTATTTTATAAGGAATAATTCAAGAATATGGAGGTAACCTCCAGTATGCTCCCTATGGAGGGTTAAAATGTTAAAATCAATATTGAACAATCAGACAGATTATGATTGGTTGTTATTTTGTTAGGGGAAGTCGATGCCCCTGCCGAACGGCAAGTCGCTGATGTGTGCCTACAAGCTGTGCAAGGTGGAGTTCCGCTACTGGGGCATGCAGACAAAGCTGGAGAAGTTCATCCACGACGTCGGTAAGCTATGGACAATAGACAAATATTCTTTATTAAAACATAATCATCTAGAACAGTACTATTGTCAATTTACACAACTTTTTACTGTGAATTTACGAAACATTTTTCCTTGAATTTTGATGTCAAAAGTCTGCTGGTGGTACTCTTCCGAGGTGTAGAATGGATAGTCTTTTAGTAAGTCATTTGTAAATAGCTGGTTCAAGGTCCTTTTCATTCTTGCTTCTCTAATATAGAGGTAACTTATTGTGAGGTCTCATTCCCAAACATATTTTTTTTTCCTAACCGTGTCAAGCAATGTTGTGAAAGATCATATTTTGATTTATTCCGTAAGATTGCCCATTATACGGTGTGTATCGCAACTTTCTGGATGTAAAGTGCAACAACAGAAAGCACTAGTCAGTCCCCTTGTGGTAACTTGGATTGAAATATAACTGAAATTTAAGTTAGTTTAAAGAAAACAGTTTCTACAGACTTGTGGGTATTTTCGCTCAATAATTGATTGCATTATTTTTTTCCTTTTTAAAAACAGCGGGTACACATATCCACTGCTGTGTTGAAAATAATGATTTACAAATTAAAATGTTAAAAAATGAAATGGTCAGTATCAAAATCATTCTCTTTATAAACAAAATAATACATTTAGCCAAGCTTAAGATATTAATGTTATTAAATAAAGTTAATACTATGTATTTTCCATTAAATTGAATTTGCGAAACTAAGAAAAAACAGTAATCTGAATCAATGTTAATGGTGGTAATCATTGAACAAATTTATACATCTACAAAATGTGAACATTTTTATAAAAAGAAGGATAACGAATGAAATATAATTACGTTATGGTTCTATCAGGGGATTATTTTCCTTAAAGCGGTAAATGAGTGAATCGGTGGTGCACCAGATTTCAAAGCCTTGCCAGCAATGTCGTGGATTTGAATCCTCACATTTTGAGTATATCTGAACAGTATTGTTCATTCTTGTTCTGAATCGGCTTACTCCTCGTTTTTCTTGATTACGGAACGTTTATATACAGATCGATAGCCTATTTGAACAGGCAAATACAAGGTCAAAACAAAATCCGCCAACCCATTTTTATGATTTTTTCTTGTCGGCAGCCCTGCGGAAGACGATGCTGCGGGCTCACCGGCAGGCGTGGGCGTGGCAGGACGAGTGGTACGGACTGACCATGGAGGACATCCGGCAGATAGAGAAGCAGACCCAGGAGGCTCTCAAGGCGACCATGGCTGGTCAGTTCACTTTTTGTGTGTTAGTTGAAATCTCTGTGAAAATTTTAAGTTTTGATTTAATTTATTCACTATGTGTTAAAAAAATAAGGCGATTTATTGCCGCAAAATTATGGCTTTTGCGTTGATGTTGGGGATTTACGTTTCTTTTTTTAACCCTTAGTTTTTAGATGTAACTTTCAAGGGTCTGTCCGCATATGGCCTCAGAAACCAAAGGGAAGTCCCAAAGTGTGGTTTTGGCCCATTTAAATAATATTGGACAGCAAATCAAAATAAAAAAATCGTAACAGCTGTAAATAAAAGAAACAGACCGCTACAACTATTAATATAATATACTTTTGGAACCAATTACAATCGTATCGTTTGCTTGTTTATAATTAATAGTTTTTTTAGTGATAGCAGTGTGTGCATTAATTAAAAACATTAAGTATTATAAAATTATTTAACATTATAAAATAAGAAAAATATATATGAATTGGTGGCACAGTTGGTAGCGCAATGGTATTCTGGAATATTGCAGGGATGTATTAGGTTCGAGTCTCCACATTGTCGCATACTTTTAGCTGTATTGTTCACCTTGCACTGTACCGGCTCACTCCTTTCTTTGCTTGATAACTTCCGTGCACAGGTCTGAGGTCGATATTTGAGGGGGGGGGGGGATGTAAGGTAAAAAGAGCCTGTCACCCTCTATCAAGAACAGAAGAGAATAAATTGATTTTTTTGTATATTGTAATTTGTCCACCTTAATAACGAAGTAAAGGACCGTTTAGGGTTATAATAATGTTTTTTTTGAATTTGTTGTTTCATTTTCAGGTTGCAGTATATTTTTCTTAATATATGTTTGTTCAGTGTTCTTGTACATATATATCTTTAAATAGGTTGAGCATAAAAAACTGCCTCTGATACATGAGTGATGAATTGTGTTACATAAAAAGAGATAAATGTCATTGCCAGATGGATGATGCACACTCAGTGACTCATGAGATCGAAAAACAATGAACCTTGTTCACTCTTCGTACGCAGAGTTATCTTTGGAATTGGTTCCTTAATAATAGGTTTTGAATTAATTTCTAATCTTTGTGAACATGATTAACAATATCCCGTTAAAATTTAATATCCCATTATGGAGAAATCAAAACTGTTTATATCTCTACCTTTTTCATTTCACAGAAATGACAGCTTCAAATTTCTTAGACTATTTTGTGCGTTTTACCTGTTTGTGCCACTTTTTAATAAGGTTAAAGATTTATTACATGTATAACAAATTATTGTGAATTGAAATATAAAAAAATGGAAATAAAAAAAGTTGGCTCATTCTGTAAAGAGAAAACATTGTTGGAAATCATACAAGACTTAACGACAGAGATGCAAAACGACTTTATCTCCAAAAATTCACTAACAAAAAAAAGTGAACGATTTTTCTTTTCCAGTTGGAACTCTAAGAATAAAATTTGAAGTACTCTTGCTTAACCCTTTCACCAGTGTCTCCAGATGTGGGGATTTTCCCCACATTGGGGATTTTTAGCGCTGAAAAACAGTGGTAGGGAATTATGTGGGGATTTTGGTTACGTGGGGAAAAATTGGGGAATTATCATATTTTTCTCTTAAATTAATAGAGACTGACTCGTAAAATTGAAAAATATGGTTGAACCATGCAGTTTTAGCATAAATGAACTAATAGCAGTAATTTTTCAGAGTCATGCACAGTTTATTTCGTGTTTACACTCTGTCTTTTCCCCTCTCCAAACGGTCCTCCCGCCCAAACCTGCCAAACATTTCAGTTTCGGTCTGCTCCCTTCTGCTCTACAGTTGCTACTGGTTATATGCATCGATAAAGTACATCTATGGTTCTAAGGTATAGTTCTCGAAAACAGTGAAAAACTGGTTATCTGTGTGTCACTCATTAATTTGTTGCTAACGAAATATCGCATGTAAGATTAGGGATTCCTAAAAGTGTTTATTGTGATCGGTTATTTAAAGTGATACAAAATATTTCCTTACCTGAAAACTGGGGAGTTGTGGGGAAAATTAGGACTGCAGGTGGGGAATTTTGGGCCTTCTGGCTGGTGGGGATTTTTGGGGAATTTTAGTGGTGACAAGTGGGGAATTTTAATTTTTTGATCTGGAGACTCTGCCTTTGACAGCCAGAAGCCTATATATAGGCTTTGGGCAAACTTGTGTTGACTGCCAAGAGCCTAGATTAGCTAGGTTCTGTACGACCGTTGAACACTTATATATTGGCTCATTACTATTTTTCAAATATATATAGTTATATCTACTTAAATAAAGCTAGGCTTAGGTAGTCACTGATATTAAGTGTTCATGAGCCTAATGTGAGGAAATATGGTGGTGCCTAGTAGGGAATATTTGATTTTTTACCTGGGCTCATTTTTTATTAGACAGTGGGCAGCGGTGAACGTGAGGCGACGGACTGCTCTGACGCTCCCATCTTTTATTTGCTTGGCAATCAAAGGTTTAATATATTGTTGTTGATGTATCTGCTGGCAGGCATGGAGGACGGGGAAGGGGGAGGCTCAGCGGAGGGGGAGGGGGCGACCCCCACCACCAACCAGGCGCTGGCCGTGACGCTCGGCAGCATAGAGAAGACGGAGCCCGAGGTGGCGAGTCCGGTGACGAGCCATCGCGACAACAAGGCCAACAACACCAGCAGCGACGCCAGTCCCGACGACTCTCCGTCCGACATCATACAGAGGTGAGCCAACAACACCAGCAGCGTCGCCAGTCCCGACGACAGAACTATGCTGTTCAAAGTGGGACAATTTTTGGAAAAATCATATATAGCCCTTACTGGCTCCAAGTGATTAACTTCTCTTTTAAAAATCATGAGGAATTTTTAAGCAAGAATGATTGCAAATGACAAATAACTAAAATAAACAATATCATTTCCTCTTGGTCGGAGTCTAGGAATGGAGCTTTTGCCCTTACTCTCAGTCTCGGAGGTGGGGCGAAATAGGTAGACCTAGAAACAAACCGATCTTCACTTTCTGGTCAGTCCTGGTATATGAGTAAAAACAATCATTTTACTCTTGTTCAGTCAGTTGAGTTTGAGGCTGGATGATGAACTCTCATGAAAACTAAATCTTAGGTAGTGAGATACACAAATGCCATCGTATGACATAAACAAAGTGATTTCTGCAGCATTATCCTACAAATACATTTTCATAGATTGGAGGGCCTAGCTAGTATTACAATGTTTAACAATAATTTTCAGATTTGAATTATTGGAATTTTATTTGCTATCAAAATAAAAGGCTCCCAAATTCAGTTTCGAAAAAATTCTAGACTGCTCTCCTTTCTGGCTCAATAGTTTGATTAATTTTTTATTGCAGGCTAGATATACTTATTTAGAGATAAACTTATCTAATGATGATAACGTTTATCGTTTATATTGACCTGATAAGGTCACAATAAATGTTTACTTTGTTCGTCAACATTTAAAATAAAAATATAACATTTAAGGTCAATTTTTGGTGACAGCACTAAATGTTCTATACTTTGGTATAGGAGTTGTGCATGAGTTTCTCCAACAGTAGGTGATGTATAAGAAAATTACCATTTCACTTCTTATCCTTATAATATCTGAGAGTACTTTTCCCCTATTTTTTTTCCAGAAATTCATGTAAGCCTATTTTCAAAAATAATAAAATTTTGACTTTTCCCAGCATTTACATTTATAATCTCATCATATTTATTAGACAAATCATGTCAAAAACGTTTAAGGTAAAAAAAGAATTGTTTAACTACTTATGTGACAAATGCTGTTATAAGATTAGGGACTTTTACTCTTAGAATTATTGTCTAACACACCATTGTTTGTTTTACTAGGTTACAGTTATTGTAACACTATTTATGTATGTAATGTACTTTTTTAAAATTCGTTCTGCTTCCTTCTTGAGTTCCCACCTTCCGGTATACCTCGGTTTTTTTCACTTTCCTTTAGCTTGTTCTTTCTTTTCTCTCGGGGGAGCATTTTCTATTATTGATTTTTTGACAACTCAACTTTCTCCATCTCTTTTATCTTACTGCACTCCCGTCTCCCTCCTTCTCTTCCCTTCTTTTCTTAATCCTAAGTGGCCGTTCTTTTGCCATTTCCAGCGAGTCGCTGAAGGACCCACGGCCAGGTCCACTGGGATGGTGGTGCATTTGGGGGAAAAATGCATTTACGCACTTTAAGGTGGATCATGAGCCACCCTGTGTGTGGGGCTCCTTCTTCAGACTACCCACTAAATAAAATATAAAAAAACAATGTAATATACATATAAAGGATGTTTTTGAATTGAATTGATTTTCTAATTTCTAATCCGCCGGTTTGCCGCAGTTCGCTGGCTGACTCGCGCAAGGCGCTGTGGACCCGCAGCAACTCCAAGCCGCACCTGTCGCCGACGACGGCCCAGAGCTTCGACATCGCGTCGGCGTCGTGGCGCATGGAGAGCATCGTCCGCGACTCCGACGATGACAGCTGCGACGACGACGACGAGTTCTTCGACTGTCAGGGTCAGTAGCCGTAGTTAATTGCCGACTAAAAATAAACAACTAATTTTTTCATGGCCTATGAGTTTTCTAATAATAAAACTTGAAATTTTACCTTACCTTTTGTTGTGTATTGGGAATGTGTAATCATCTTGATAAGGTAGACATGACCAAGAACAGTCAAGAGGAGCGTATCGCTGAAATTCCAAAACGTGTGTCCAAGAAAATTTGCTCATCTTATGTTTTCATTTTCAAATGTTTATTGATTTTGGATTTTTTTCCCAAAAAATGAAAATTACGAAGTTTTTTGTTTATATCGGTGAAAGAAAGCTCTTGGCTAGGATTTGTTTGTTTTGAAAGAAGGGATACTAGGTGAACTCATCCGAAGATCGTGTGAAGTAGTTTAGAACACGGGAACGTAGACAAAACACAAATTTTCATCTCAGAATGAGACTTTCTCAGATGAGGGGAAAGAAGAATTGTCTCTAGGTGTTGCTACTGACAGTTCTTCTCTCTCCCTCATCTGAGGAAGTCTCATTCTGAAATGAAGTATTATGTGTTTTTTCTACCTTTCTGTATTCTGTGCTATTATTTTTGTATGGATTTTATCTTTTAGCACTAAGAAGAATAGGGAGTTTAGGGGATAAGAGAGAGGAGTTTCTCGTTTAAATTTATTTTGTGAATTCCTAATTATTTGTTCCTTTCAAAAATGTCTGAAATTATTTGAGTTTTATTAAATAAATTCAGTGTGAATATTTACAGTGAAAATAGTTGTACTTTGTTTATAGAGATCGCTTTCAGTAATTTTAGTTGTTTCCTCTTTAAGATCGTAATTTAGGCTCCATATAGGAGCTGCAGTCATGAATCCCTTTTACTGCCTCCTATGTTGTAGTTAGTTTTCATCCTTTGAAAACTAGCATTTTTACATTACAGTACCAGCAATGTATTACCCTTAAAATCAATGTTACAGAATAGTGATTGACATGGAGACCTTTTAGATATTAAAGTAGTTCTCCTTTAATTTTGAAAGCTTGTCTGATGATTCCCATTTTAAAAGTAGTGGCTTCTAATTAAACCATGACATCTGTAAATATAGTAATTTCGTTGTTTATTATGTTTGAAGTTGTAGAAACTGACAAAAACACACCAAACTACGTGACATGTTGGTTTGTTGAGCATGGTGTGCGTATTTTTGTTTTGGTACATACGTCAAAATAATTTGAGCTAGTATATTGATTGGTTCCTGGTTCTTAATAAACTTCATACATATTGATTTTCTAAACTTTTCCTCTTGAAATATTTTGTTTTTCTATTTAATTTTTCTGTTTTGTCATTTTATAAGCTAAGTAGGTGTTTGGTCTAAAAATATTAGCAAGCATCTTATGTTTTCTGAAGAGGGGTGTCAAGTTATTATTTTTATCACTGACCATATCTCTTGATAAGTAATAACAATATTGTTTATGTTTTATGTTACACACTAACTTTAGAATAAAATTCATGTGTACTTAAGAATTCTAAATACATATCAGCTATTTAAAACATTTATAGTATATTAAAGGAGCCCCTGGTATCCACTGGTGGGCTTGGATTATTAATTTTTTATCAACTCCAGCACGCTCGTGCTTATCTATTCACCTGCTCATGGGGCTGATAAAAGGCTATAAACATAGTTATCCGAATTACAGGATCAGTTGTGTAATCAATGGATTTTTTAAAATTTCTGTTAAAATAGTTATTTTACATATACAAATTTAGTTATTTTAGTAAACATATACCAAAACCACTCATTCATATTGCATGTTGTGGTGTAGTTAATAATTCGGCTGCGAGGCACATAGCTAGTTGGCTTATAAAAGTGGTTTAAGTTTTCTTGAAGTAGAAGTCAAACTATAAACTTCTTTTATGGTGTGGTGTTTTCTGAATCAAATTTTAGAATTTATTGAAAAGATTACCTTTTAAGCAAATTAATGTCTGTCCTTTTCTTCCATGTTCCGTATAAAATAAATTTTATTCTTGGTTGAAGAAGTGTGTGACATTTTTTATATTTTAAGTACAATTTTTCTAAAAGGCACTGTGTCATTTTTATCAATAAACTTTTTACTTCCCACTTTCTAAACAATGCCCTAAAGGATTTGGCTAAACCCTTAAAGTATAATAATTTCCTTTTACGTTAAAGGTTTAGCCAAATTCTCAAAGGCATTGTTTAGAAAGTAGGAAAGTAGGAAAAAAACAGGATAGAAGATATAAAGAAGTGTTCTCATAAAGTTTAGGTATATAATATAAGCTCAGTTTTATTTAAAACAATTAGTTGTATATCTCAGTTTTAAATCTACTTTTGGTCCTTGTGTGATAAGACGATCTATAAAATCAACTAAGGCTGAAACTTTGATCTTATAGATTCAACAAGTATAAAATTGTGTGGCTATTTATTTTCCCAATGAAATAAAAGCTATTTTTAGGTTTTCAATAAGATTAATTTGAATCTTTAAAATAATAGTCACAAATGGAGAATCTGTGGTTTGGCTCGGCTATGTGGCTTGTCGCCGAGAGTTGAGGGATGTTTGCTCGTCACTTTCATTGTTTCTCTTTTCTCAGGGTTTGTAATCCCTGCCATTAAGGGTACGTTTCTCTCTCTCTTTCTCACACACCCCACCCCCGCTTGTAGCTAGGCCCTTAGATAACACTGGGAATTTGTTGGACGGTTTGATATTGTGCCAGAAGACAATGCTTTCCCATTATGTATTGTTATTAGAGAAATTGAACACATTTATTTTGAAATTGATCAAAATTCCACTTTGGGATTGCCTTATTACTTTAGAAGGCTAGAAGATTGGAATTTGGTAATTTGAAAATGGGAGTGAGACAAATAAATTAATTTCAATTCCATAATCCATTCTTTGTCAAGATTTAATTATTATGAATTGTTTTGCCTAATACTTTAACAAGGATAAACAAGGGAAGTAATGGACCAGAGAAATGCTAGATAATTAGGGTTGTGAATATATTTGCTATGTGGCGGCTGATGTGTTACATCCAAGTCATTTCATTTGGAAATTACTTCTTTTTGGTCTTAAGGGAAAATTCTATTTCAATTTTAATTTTATCTCAAATCCCTTCATGATATTATCATGTCAGTACAGAATTAAAACTTTCACCTCTCTCCTGGCCAAATTCAAACCTCCATTGTATATTTCCTGACAAATGTGTCAAAAATTCTTAGTCGATTGATTTTTGCCTACTGTAATCAATACAACATTGGTTTGGCAAAAACCTTTCTCGTTACTTTGATTATTAATTTTCTGTAAATATTAAATCTTGTAGATTTTCTCTAAGCTTTAGCTTTTTTCATCACATTTTTGACACATTTTTAGACCAAGACATGATTTCCAACAGATAGTAGTGCTCTCTGTTAGTGCATCTCTTTTATGATATCTAGGTGTTTGTCATCTTTACGTTGTTGTTGTAGTGATTTAATTTTAGTTTCATTTATTGTTAGATTTTCACATTTTTATCATTTACTACCTGATGACTCACAACGTTATTTTTGGGAGTATTTTTTCGGTAAATGTGGAGGTAATAAGTACATTGTTAACTGACCCTTTTTCATAATGTTTTGTATCAGAATCAGTTCAATGATAGCTATATTTTCCAATCATACTGTTGGTTGAAGTCAAAATTGTTGGTAAATAAGGTTGATTAAGACTTTTATTGGGATTTAGAGTTAGATTGCTGTTTTTATTTTGCTACATATGTTTATACAAATATTTTCCTATTTTGGCTTTGTTTGGTTTTTATTATTTGAATTTCTATGCTTATAATGTCAAAGGTAAGATTTCAGCTGGTCATTGCAAGTTTTTAATAACAACATATGCCTAACATAATTTTTTGTGAGGGAAAGGATGTATTATATTTGGAAATACAGAGAAGAAGACAAAGCCCTTATCTTCTAAATTTTAAAACACCACAGTTTTATATTCTTATTTAAATGTCAGGGAAGATTTTCAATCAGTTCTGAAATTTAAATGCTTGAAGAAGATTTTTTTTAAATCTTAAAACCGTACCCTCAAGTATAAGACTATTTTCATAAACAATAAACCACCGATTTAAAATTTATCCTCCCCGCCCCTTTTGGTTGTATTCTTTGAAATATATTTTCTGTTTGAAAATATAAAAAAAACTTTTAAGGCTTACTAATGTGGTGCAATAAGAGTTAAAACAAGTTGAGTATATATTTAGTTGAAAAGGAATTCACTAATTTATTTTTTTGTGGTTGCAATAACCATTCTGAAGTGAATGGTTCATGACAATATCTACGTGTGAATAATATGATCATCACACGATTATGGCTTCTTTGTATTTTCGCTGAAACATTGTGAGTGTGTTAAGTTTTAGATACCTTGTTCAGTTAATCAATATCCTGATGCACAGTGGCATCTGGACCCAAAATCAAACCCTCACAGAAATAGATAGTTTCATTTCCCTTAAGATTCCTTAAGATCGAAATAGAATTATTTTAATTTATAAAGCAAAACCATTTAGCTTTGTAGCCCATATTTTTGTAAAAATGGTTTTTGTAAAAACATATGATAACCGATCCGTGTGCATTAACAAGTCCATATCTCAAGGAAGACAGATTTAGAATTCCAATAAATAAATTTAGTTTTTAGTTATAGTAATTTACAACTTTTCCCATCCCAAAAAAGTTCATGCCAGCCGCCAGCAATTAATGGTGACAATTTTCAGGGACTCTGTTTATCTTACGATTTTAGGGTATGTTTTTTCTTTAGAAGTTCTCCTCATTATCGTTTTTGTTTAGAAGATTCTGCCTCTTTGGCCAAATGGAGCTCTCTAAACCTTCTGACGGAAGAAGACGACTCTACCTCTCCCTCTGTTGTCGTTGAGAAACAAGGTAAAAATCAATTGCTTTCTCCTAATTAGTGCCTCAATAAAAATGCTGTCACAGTTCTTGTACAGTAAATCTTAGCTTTGCAGAAGAAACTTGTGAACCCAATTATTGAACTAATCAGTTTCCACTTGTAAAAGTTACTTGTTTTTAAGGAAGATTTTATTCTAATGTCTAAATTTGTTATTATCATGTTTAACCATTGTCTGAAATGTATTTCACACCATCTTGAAAATAAGTAATAACAGTAAAATCAAATAAACATCATAAATGTTGTACACCTAATTATTTTTTTTATATATTTATTTAATACATTTGAAAAATCAAATTCCAGGTTTTTAATGTGTTTAAATCACCACAGAGATTGCTGAACTAATTCTTCAACAGAGGATACAGTATTAACTAACGTATTGTTTTTAAATTTTAGGAACCGAAGGACAGACAGCTAGCTTACCTTTGAAAGAGTTCAGGCAGGCATAGAACACTTAATCTCTAAATCACGGTATTTCGTCCCAATTACGGACTTCTTCAGGTGAAGGGAAGAAAGTCCAACAATAGAGAAGTCCCAAATTGGATATATCTAGGTTTTGTGACTCTTTTGAAGGTAAGCCGCAGTCTCTCCTTCTATGCCTAAAATTTAAAATCCTGGCAAAGAGCTCCTGATTGTAGTTTTTTTCTTGAAAAAACTACAATGTCGTGTCCGGTTGTGCAGTTTACAACGACAGCATATTCAGCACCACGTACCTGAAGCGTGCGGCCAGTGAGCGCGGACGCAGTGTGGACGTGAGCTGTCCCGGCAGTCCCACGCTACACCAGGGACACTGCACCACCACAGCCACTAACCACCGAGTTGTGTTGTACAGTCCACGACAACAGCATATTCTGCACCACGTACCTGAAGCGTGCGGCCAGTGAGCGCGGCCGCAGTGTGGATGTGAGCTGTCCCGGCAGACCCACGGTACACCAGGGACACTGCACCACCACAGCCACTAACCACCGAGTTGTTGTGTTGTACAGTCCACGACGACAGCATATTCAGGACCACGTACCTGAAGCGTGCGGCCAGCGAGCGCGGCAGCAGTGTGGATGTGAGCTGTCCCGGCAGTCCCACACTACACCCGGGACACCCGGGACTCTGCACTACCAAAGCCACTAACCACCGTGTTGTTGTGTTGTACAGTCCACGACGACAGCATATTCTGCACCACGTACCTGAAGCGTGCGGCCAGTGAGCGCGGACGCAGTGTGGACGTGAGCTGTCCCGGCAGTCCCACACTACACCCGGGACACCCGGGACACTGCACCACCACCGTGCTTTTACTAGTGCTACATGCCGGCAGTGTGCTAGGTAACGATCGTACCAGTCGCAATCCCTGCTTACTATCCTCATTCTAACCCTGCTTACCAGCCTTATCCTAACCCCATTCTTTCTGAGCTTGTACAAAATTGTAAGTTCCTAGTTTGCTTTGAAACTTCTGTTGAGGCCCTCAGACAATCTTACTCGTTTAGCGAAGTCGATGTAATTTCTTAATCGATACCATTGTAATTATGCTTTATCGGTAAAATTGTTGTATATTAACCATCTTGTATGTAAATACGGTATAAGTGTAAATATATTTTTGGGTGTTGTACACTCCAAAAATATATTTACATCCAGTAATCGGTAAAGTCAAACTAGAAGATCTCTTTTCCAATTCCTCTCTTCTTCATCCCTGATAACCCTGTCTTTTTATTAGCTGTAGAATATCCCCAACAAAGGCATGTCTTGCCAGCTATGCTGGGCCTCATTCTTCAAAATCTAACATCAACTTCTTAGATGATGTTAAAATGCTGGATTAATAGACAAAAATATCTGGTTCACAGAACCAGTCCTCTTTATAGAACTTTTTTTTACAGCTTATATTTTCATAGGATAAGTTATTGTAATTTTCTTAATACATAGGTTAAATAGAAATAAATGAGTCATAGTTTTTTATACGTCCTCCCCACAAAATGTTCCCTAACTTTGTTCTTATTCTCTCACTAGTCCTTTACCAATGTTTATAAAGCTTACTTATTTAAAGATTTTAATTTGTTCAGTTTATTATAAACATGTGATGTGATTTAACGTGATCCCAAACCTAACTAGCTGCCTATATCACTTCACCAATACCAATGGTTTTTTCCTGTTTGGTGACTCCAGATGCCAACGTAGACCTGACTGCCAAGAAGAGTGATATTACGACATTCCGGGGAGCGTTTGAGTGCGTAATCCGCTCCCACTACCCCACCCTCATGGGCCGCATCCACATCAAGCTTGTGTCCTGTCCGTCCATCTGCACTGACAGCCTCAGTGTACTGTCCAGGTATGTAAAAGAACTTCTTGTTTAACGGATTTTGTCCAATGTCATGGACGGTAGTTAAAAAGTTTGTAATTATGTTTGATCACATAATTTTTGTATTTCCCCCCCAAGTTTTGTTCCTTAAAAGAGTCTCAGATGTAGTAAGAAGTATGAAAGAGAAAGGGAGTGTAATGTCGTGGATTTTAAAATTCTTGAATAAGTTAAATTAATCAAATCAATCAAGAAAAAGCTTACATTAAAGATGACCTCAGATTGAAAGGGGTTGTTTTATAATTCAGTTGGAGTTTAGACTTGTATTATCCTATTTTATACTTTTTACTGCTGCTTTCTATTGCAATTCAAATGAGAATCATAGTGATTTAAAGTATTTCAAAACAAGCTTTTGAAGTAGGCATGGATTTGAGTTCAGAACATCATTACCAGTTCGAGTAACAGATAACTCAGTATTGATTTCAAGGAACAAAAAAATGGCTCTCAACAATTATTCGCAGGAAGATACAAAACATAAAATATATACCAAAATATCTCTTGTGAAACATTATAAATATTGATCAAAAAGTTTAATTAACGAGCCCAATATTTTCATAAGTAATAAAAGCTATTGTTTTTTAATCTCTATAAAATATTTTCACAATTAATTAAAACTTTGATGCATTCTAAACTTGTTGAGAAAGGTTAGAATGCATTCATGTTAGAAAGTTACAGTTCAGTATGATTTTGTTCAGGGAAAAGACAGAATTCAGCTAGCTTACCTGAAGAAATAATTTTCAAGTCAGCACAGAGAAACACTAAGATGCACACATACTTTTTCACTGATATTTCGTTCCTCTAGGGGACTTGTCCAGAGAGAAGAGACTGAAAAGACTGTTATTTTTTTCAGTCTCTTCTCTCTGAAAATGTCCCCTAGAGGGACGAAATGTCAGTGAAAAAGTATGTGCATCTTATTGTTTCTCTGTGCTGACTTGAAAATTATTTCTTCAGGTAAGCTAGCTGAATTCTGTCCCTTTCCTGAACAAAATCATATTTTTATCTCAATAATTTAAACTGTATAAGGTTTTGTAATCTAATTATGATTGTAAACTAATTTGAATAACAAATGTGAACTAATTTGAACAGTAAACAATTTGTTTACTTGTGTTGGCCTTTGACTGACACAGATTGGAATTGTACAAAAATAAACCAATATATGCAGGGGTAAAAGTTTTTTAATCATTTGCCATTGGAACTAAAAGAGATAGGCAGCCTCAGCATTTTCAAGAAAAAAGATTTTTGGTAGCAAAAGCTATTTACAGTAGAACCCCTGATATCCGGCCTCCACAGGACCGAGGTAAGGCCGGATAACGATTTGGCCGGATAATCCAACCTATTATAAAAACGATATTTTATACCTAAATAATAATACGTAGCTATTGAAGTGAGCCCAAAGTAGAGCTTTAAATTTTTTTTGGTTATTTTAAAATACATATGTTATTAAAACCAACACATCACTTGACCATTAGTTGATCTCGTTTCACCCATAGGTTTGAGTGAATGTTAAACTAAATAATTTCTCTAATCAATAGTATTCGATACCACCACACTTCATCGTTGTTTGTATGCTTGCCATATTATGGGACTTGACGAAACAAAACAATTAATAAACGCACAGGAAATTAAACAACAGTTTAGAGGTTACTACTTCAACTGAGTATTGTACACATGGCAGTACACATTAATGGTGCAATTTCATTATTGCCAAATAAGGGCGGATCCTAATTGCCAAAACGTTCGGCGACAACTTGCCGCATGAGGCTTTTGAAAGTGATGTAGAACGAGTCACACCAGACGTACCAGGACACGCTCGAATTCACCAGTGTCATTCTGTTTGTTGGTAGTAAACTGGAGTCATAAACAAATAGAGACAAAACAGTGTAAACAGATATCCAAGAGAGGATTAGAGGGAAATGCGTACGTAGAGCGTAGGAATAATGTTTTGACATAGGCTTCTGAGAACCGACCGGATAAACCGAGGACCGGTAAAACCGAGGCTGGATATGAGGGGCTCTACTGTACTATTTGAGGAATACTTTGAAAATTCTCAGTTTTCTCCTTATTATTTATTTTTCTGTAATTCATTTATATATTGTCGTATATTGTATATACTTGTTTTTTTTTCAATCAATTTAATGTATGTAAGGAACTTTATTTTGTTTAAGTCGTACAAGCCTATTATGTTTTATTGTTAGAGCTGTACTATATTGACTCCAATAATGTACACTTGTACTCTATTGAATAAAGATCTTATGAAATGGAATGAAATGAAAAGTATTCCTCTCGTGCTGCCATTCCTGGACATTTTGTACTGACTGAATAAAGAAGTTTTTGATTCGATTCGATTCGATTTGATTTGGTTTGTTTCCTGGGGCAGCCTGAGCCCGTACAGTTTCGACGTGTCGCCGTCAGTGAGCGAGGCGCCGCACGTGACGCACGACTCAGTGCCGATCGGCGCGGTGCCGCTGCTGTCCACCGCCGCGCAGGACTACCACGACGCCGTGAGTCGCGCCGTCAGTGCCGCCAACCAAGCCTACCACGACTTCCTCCGCAGTGAGGAGGGCCGTGGCTTCACCGGCCAGGTCAACCTTATCGGTGAGTCGGGGTCGGACATGTTTGGCATGTTTAGCTAGTTCAACAGACCGGTCTACGCGAATGGACCTCGTAATTGAACCTTGTTTAGCATTTTTTATATTCAAATTTGGATTTTTGTGGACATTTACTACCACAGATTAGTAAAAATCAAGTTTCACGATGTTTCAGGATCTGGAATCTGATCCCGTCTTCAAGTGGAACAAAACCTAGAACATAACAAGATTAGAAACACACAGTCACAAGTATCTTTTTCTTTCCTCACATTAATGTTACCCAGGATAACCTGGACAAAAAACACAGCTAAAACAGCTATTTGTGGCTATGTGTTACTAATCTTGTTATGTTCTAGGTTTTGTTCCACCTGAAGACGGGATCAGATTCCAGATTCCGAAACGTCGTGAAACTTGTTTTTTACTAATCAGTGATGGCATGTCCGCAAAAATTCAAATCAAATATAAAATCACCATCGCCAACAATGAATTTCAAACAAAGAATTGTTTAGCATGTATAGCAGGTCATTCATTCATTCATTCATTTGGAATAGCAGTCCGAAGTCCCAAGGCACTTCAGCCTCAAGGAGTTGTTGCGCTCTCACGATGATGTGGTGATTCTGGAACTGTCCAAGATCATGTTCCTGATGAATAACTACAGCCTTCCCACAAGCTCCTCTTGAGGAACGTGTCTGCCCCTCTCCGTGGTCCCAAGAGTTGCCGACCTTACCTTAGCATGCGTAAACTGCTTAGGCAAACAGCAGGTGGTCAGCAGTCTCCAGGTTCAGCAGGTTCAACAGACTGTTCAAAACAGGCCAACCTGATCAGTGAGTCGTGATCATATGCTGTAATCGGGCCTTGTTTTGTGCATTTAGCGGATTCAACACCCAGGTCAATCTGATCGGTAAGTCAGGATTGGATCTTTCAATTGGACCTCATTTGGCATGTTCAGCGGATTCAACAGACAGGTCATGTGATTGGATCTTGTAATTGGTCCTTGTTTAGCACATTTAGAAAGTCATTCATTCGTTCATCCATTTGGAAGGGCAGACCAAAGTCCCAAGGCACTTCAGCTACAAGGGTTTGTTGCGCTCTCACGATGTTGTGGTGATTCTGGAACTGTTCAGGATCATGTACCTGATGAATAATAGCAGCCTTCCCACAAGCTCCTCTTGAGGAAGGTGTCTGCCCCTCTACATGGTCCCGAGAGTTGCCGACCTTACCTCAGCAAGCTTGTCGCAGTAGAGGTGGTCAGCAGTTGAACGGGTTCAACAGACAGGTCAAAACAGGCCAACCTGATCAGTGAGTCGTGATCATATGCTGTAATCGGGCCTTGTTTTGTACATTTAGCGGGTTCAATGGCTGGTCAATCTGATCGGTGAGTCCATTATTGGATCTTGTAATCGGGCCTTGTATGGTGCTTTGATTGTTTTAATCTTTTCTCAGTGGTTACAGAAAAGGAAAGAATGTTTCCTGTATGTCATCTTGTGAGTAGAATCAGTCCATAACATAACAATACGAGGAGGTGCTTGGATAAGAGGATAAGTTTAGTCAAGCATAGTCTCCATGACAACTTTTTCAATGTACGTTGTTTCGGTTCCTAACCAGCAAAATACAAGATGGAAACTGTGTAGGGAGGGGTAGTAGGAAAAGGGGAGGTCCCCCCAGTGGGGGAAGGGTCTGGGGGGTCTGTTGTTTTTTTGGTTGCAGAACTTATACAAAAAAGGGTAAAAGATGAAAAACCAATTAAAATTTTAGCAATATTCATGGTTTAGTGAAAAGTTTGTCTTTGTCAGATATTTGTATTTAAAAGCTCTTTGTCTTTGAGCTTTTTAAAAGCATAATCCATTTGTTTTATACCTCTTTTCCTCTGGGCAAACCAAGAAGAATGCTTAAACCTACTCATGTTAAATATCCCATCAGTAAATAGCTTTCTATCAAACTTATTTAGAAAATATAAAAACAAATCATATGACGAGCAATACAAAATGTTTCCAAAAGTTCTTTTGATGTTGAACCCATAAAGCTCAACTTAAACTACTTGATTTTTTAATAATAGTAGAGCATAGACTTTATTACTAATTTTACTCACAGTTAAACTTTTTTCCTTAACAGGCGACTCAATGGGCTCCATCCTAGCGTACGACGCCTTGTGTCGATCCAACACTGACGCACCAACCAAACAAGAGATAGACAACATACTGGATGCTGAATTCACAGGTGGCACTTTATTTTCAGTATGAATAAAAACCATTACTTAGGCCCTAGGTTTTTAGTACTGGGTGTATTTTAGCTTTATGGTTGTTTGATATAAATTCACTTAATTTGTCATTGAAAATTAGTTCTTTAATATAGATATAAATGTCATTTGTATCAAGCATCTAACTCATCATTTGTTCCTCAGGAATCGTCGCATAAAAAATTTGTTCAATAAATAATAATCATTAACCTTCTGTACTTTCTGTTTAACAATATGTGTAATCCGTTGAAAAAAGAAGTTTATACTGTAATGGCCTGGATTTGTAAATTTGCCTCTTGGCATTTGTTCCAGCAGAGAGCCACCTGACAGCGCCAACGCCCAGAAGAAGATCATCATCTACAAGGTATAGTTTTATGATTTTTTTAAATTCTTGTTTTCTGTCTGTTGTAAAAGCAAATTTCACCATATCAGTGAAACTTGTTCTTACCAGTCAGTGACAGCAAAATTACAACAGAAATAAAAATTAAAATATATGATGTCTCAAGTTATACCTATATCTGAGCTTTTTGTTCAGAAATTCTTAGTGTTATATTTTAGGATATATCAAAAGAGGATATACTTTTGGTATTGGCAACAATTCAACAAATTCAGTTATTTTTTTACTGTTGTCGAGTTTTAAAATATATTATTTATATGATGAACAAACCAGCATTTAATTTTAAATTGGGTTTATTAATAGCAAAACTACTTTAGGGTTTCGTTCATCAATTCAGGTCAGTATTTAATGTTGTTCAAGAATAAATTTCATACTATAGACTATTTTTAATGGTGATTACTCTGAAACTTTCTTTCAAGAGGTTAAGACTGAGACCGTGGTAATGACTGTTTCAGTGATGCATCAAGTCAGAAGTTAGATTTTGAAGTGAACGAGTTGTTTATGTTCGGCAGTCCCCTGTCTCTAGTCCTCGCCTACAGGAAAATTGCATCTGTCGATGAGAAAACGAGTAAGTACAAAATCCAACATTGGACTCCTGAATAACTCCAGGCATAATGAATTGGATGTGAGATTTAATAATTTATCACAAAATCTCTTCATACCTTTCCTTTCACTAATGATTTTTCTTTCTATTGTTTGATTCGTTAAAATCTTGGATTAAAATCAGATTGTTCCTCTATATTTTGCCAAAAACATTATGAATAGGTCAAAACATTTATGAAAAGGAAAAAATTGATTTTTCCATTGTTTCTAGCTACTACTCCCAAGTGCCAAGTTTTGGAAATCAGACTTCAAGCAGTCATGAGGAGTTCTTTTGTGAAGCTTGGGCGTTAGAGACAAGCAGTTTCAGTCTTATTTTTTGTGTTTTTCCTCTTAGACAGTGAAAACAATCATTCAACTTCTAACAAGAACAATTCAGTTTTGATAAATAATGACTTACTTTTTACTAGAAGAAGTTGATTATTGTTCTGGATTGCCAAAATAGCAGGTGGAAAAAACTCAAATTGTGTGGTAAAACTCATGATTGTGTTGAACTGTTAAAATGTTGTTTTTGTTTTTAAGGCCCATTAATACCGAAACATTGGTTCTGCAATACCATTCTGAAAGTTGTCTAGCACATCAAGAAACGAATCTTTGAGTATTACCTTAACTAATCTGATTATAACCTCTTTTTAGACTTGAATCAAGCTCTGTGGAAGCTTTTACAGTCATAATTTGTGTAAGTTTAACTAGGTTGTAGTGTGGCCTTGTTTAGATTTCATTTTCATTGCATAAGAGCTTGCAGCTTAACCTTTCATATTCCTCTGTTCTTGCACATTTAATCATATGACCGATTGCCTACACATCAAATATATTGAACAGTAATTCCGAATAGAGCTCACTCACTCAGCTGCCAGTAGAGCAGTCCAGAACTACAGGGTGTCTATAAAAGAACTCCGGGATTTAAAAAATTCATACCTTAATAACTATAGAAGATAGGAAAATGTAGTTAATTTCTCTGAAACGAGTTGCTCATCAAGTTTTACTCATACCAATTGGGAATTTTTTCGTCAAGAGGGGATAGCGCTGCGGAGCATTAATCTTGAAACAATGTATCGCAGCTGCCATTGCTGTCCGATTGCCGCGATACGACGACGCTGCAACAAAAGGCTCAGTGTGTTATTTGGCTAATAGAAACCAAAATTTAGGGGTGGGCGAGTACTCGACAGTCGAGTAATTACTCGAGTAGTTGCTACTACTCAAGGTCGAGTCGAGTAGTTCCAACTACTCGCTTGTCGAGGCGAGTAGTTAGTTACTCCCGCCGTTTACGCGGCGGCCGAATTTACGTGCGATTTACGTTTGTGCGATCAAATTTTACAGCCGATCACGAGTTACGCAAAGTTACGTCTGCCGTTTATCCGCAATCGGCAGATTGTTTATCGCAGACGCTCGCTAGTTTCACAATAAGCAGTATTTTCTGTTCATTTGTGGCCGGCAAATGCGCGCGACTGTTTTTTACGGCCGATCGCTAGTTTCTCAAAGTCGCATTTCGTTTATTTATGATCGGCAAATGTACGCGATCGTTTTTCGCGGATGACCGCGACTTTTGCAAGGCTTCATTTGCTGATTTTCGGTGATCGGCAAGTACGAGCGCTCGTATTTCGCGGCCGACTGCGATTTTAGCAACGCTACATTTCCCGATTTTCGGCGATCGGCAAATACGCGCGATCATATTTCGTTACTAGGTTAAGTGGTTTTTTCGGGAAAATGCTTATTGTGACCTGGCTGTTACATAATACTTTTAGTTTGTTAATATTATATAGTATTAATGTTATCCTATTGACGCATGCTTATGCAATATATGTACTGTCAGAAAAGCAATAAAGATTATTATTATTATATGCGCTATCGTTTTTCGCAGCCGTCCACGAGGTTTTCATAACAATAACCTCGACAATATTTCATTAACTCATAGAAGAATGGATTTTGACAGTTATCTAGAAATACCAGATTCTGAGAGATGTCTCAGAATTCGGAAACTTATAGCTATATTTAGCTCTGATTTTACACTTAACAACTTCAAATTTGTAATCATATTTTATCTTTTGAGTGGTACACAGCCTTCATTTCTGTCTCATTTGATTTGTAAAAATGAAAAGAAAATTGTGGACTTCATTGGTAAAGTGGACTTCATAAAACAATTAGTTAAGGTTTTGTAATTTTTGTATGGGGGTTATCTTATTCTTATCTGGTCGCAGCTGTGCCACTCGTGCTCAAGTGATCGGATGTCAAAAAACAATAGATCAGAAGCTAGGCAAGGGGGTGGGTTGGGTTTAGTGACGTAAACAAATAACTGGGCATAGTTCTCCTCCCTGATGTTTTTAATTCTTTCTTCCACAATTCCTTGGCTAAGGTTTTAATTAGGGCCAACAGTTATTTTTAGGGAAAATATAAACCTGTTTTTGATTGTTAAAATAATAGGCTAATAATAAAATCATATTACTGCTCAAATTTTACAACTATGCATTTTCTCCATAATTTTATTTTGTGATCATGTTACATTAAGTGATTTGTTGTTTTGAGTGATTTAGCATAGTCAACTCATTCATTTAAAAGTAGGGTTTATACAATGAAGTAAAATTGAAGAAATATTTTAATTAATTGTAATTCAAAGACCTAAATACTTAAAAAAAATGAAGATTTCATTACTTTTCACAAACAACTACTCGACTCGACTCGACTCGATACTAGAGTATTTGGCTTATTACTCGACTCGACTTCAAAATCCACTACTCGCCCACCCCTACCAAAATTGTTATTACAGTACAGGGAAACTTCTGAAAATTTGTGATATTAACCATCTCAGGCAACGAATAATCAATTGTGTGGCGACTGTTCCCTGAGGCATGCTGGCTAGGACATGGAAAGAGGTGGAATAACGTTACAACGTGTACTATGCCACTAACAGAGCTTAAATTGAAATTTATTAAATTGCTAAAAAACTAGTAATCACAACTTTTTCAATCATGATTTAAACATTTATAGTCGATTTTTACTTCATTCAAATATTTTGACTCAAAACCCCGGAGTTCTTTTATAGACACCCTGTGTAGTTATTCTTCTTGATATAGTATATTATGTTACTGGGCCGGGAAGTACTGTTTTGCCAGGTGAGCATCATGCGAGTACGGCAAAACTTCCCGGCTGTGTAACGTACGATATTTTTCATCAGACATGCAGAAAAAAAACATACTTTCAATCATAACATAGTCCTTGCATAAACTTATGTTTCTCAATCCTTCAAACCTAACCTATAAAAAAAAGAACAGACATTTGCTACTGCTGCCAGTGCTGCCACTACATTCCTCTAAAAGGTAACCAATAAACAAGCAATAAACGTCAGTTTGCTGCATTGCCGGCCTAGGACGGCAATGGGTAACTTTCGAGCCAACAAAAAGGAACTGAAAACAGATGTGTCTGTATCAATATGATGAAAAAATGTTATGTTCTTAATGCGTCGGGATTGTTGTGCGGCAGACCCGATCCCGCGGCCGGCGGTGGCTCAGGTGTACAACCTGTTCCACCCGACGGACCCGGCCGCCGTGCGCCTCGAGCCGCTCATCTCCGCCCGCTTCTCCATCCTCCCGCCCGTCAACATCCCGCGCTACCAGAAGTACCCGCTCGGCAACGGCCAGCCCTACCACCTGCGTGAGTCTCATGCCCAATACTGAGTGTTTTTTTTAGAGGGTATCAGTGTTTTATGGAAATTTGAAATTTATTTCTGATTTTAGAAGTGACTTTTGCATTTCCCTTAAGCTATCAGAAGTATCTACTGGACAACAGCCAGCCATCTATGTTAGTCGAACAATGATGGTGTCGTTATGTTAGGCTCATGTCTGAGTTTAAGATTTTTTAGAGAATATCAGTCAATCTTTCACAGGAATTTTGAATTTTTTACTGATTGTAGAAGTGAAAAAAATGTTCTTATCACATTTATCCAAACACTAATTATATTTATCCAAAATAACTAAACATTTTTATAAATAATTTTTGTGTTAAATGTTACACGGTCAAAATTTATTGAGCGTTAGTTTTATGACATTATACTCTCTACAAGTTGTAGTCGACATTGTCTGTGTGTCGCAGTGGAGATAGTGCACACGAACCCGCAGCTGTTCACGGAGGGACTGAGTGTGGCGTCGCCGTCCGTCCACCTGCGCCGACTCTCCGAGGTCAGCATCCAGAGCACCATGTCCGGCGTGGTCGACTCCCTGCCTCTGCACACCATCAACCAGCGTGAGTCACCAGTGTGTCGCGATGTTACACCCAGTATTGGATCGAACAGTACTAAGATGGTGGAGGTGGGAGAAGTAGGGAAGGTGGAAGAGGTGGTTCTAAAGTGGATGAAGTTGTTCCGATGTTAAAGAGGTGGTTCTGAAGTGATCTTCTGAATAATCTTGAAGCTAAAGTGGGATGATCATGTAAGGGACCATTTTAAAAATTTAGAAATTTTTACAGTATATGATCAATATATTCTTGACTGTGTTATCTACATAAAAAGCAACATTCATAATTTTGATTTCCGCTCTGAATGTCATTCCTATGACACAAGACATAAAAACAAAATTAATATTCAAAAACACAGACTTTCTTTTTTTACTAAGAAAGAATTAGTACTGCTACATGGGTACTAAATTTTGGAATTTGTTACCATTAGAAATAAGGGATATACAAAACCAACTTAAATTTAAGGGAAAATTAAAGTCATTTTTGATAAATAATCCGCATTACTCATTGGAAGAGTTTTATACTATGAAACAATGAAGGAACCTCCAGTTTTCAAAGTAAAACTGTGTATTAGTAACTAAGGCTATTGATTGTAAATAAATATTGACACTATTTTATGTACATTGTGTACTATATAAATAAAGATATTTGAATTGAATTGAATTGAAGTGGAAGAGGTGGTTCTAAGGTTGAAAGGGGTGTTTGGGATGAAGAAGAAGTCAAGTAGCTCCTGGTAATTACCAAAGAAACAAATGGGCTAAGAGAATTAGTTTTACAATTCAGTTAAAATCTGGTGTTCATTTTACATGGCTAATCCATCCTAAGCAGTGGCGGATTTACCACTAGGCCGATTAGGCCATCAAGCCACCGAGAGTGGATTGATCAGGCTTGAAAACGTTGCTAGTTACTAAAAACCAGGTCACCACTTTTGAGAGGCTGCAGGGACCTATGGGGGGCCACATTCTGATCTAGGCCTAGGGCTGCGCCGGCCGTAAATCCACCACTGATCCTAAGCAGGAATGAAATTATACAAAAAAATACCAAAATATAGAATTCCAAATTTAAATAATCTGCTGAAAGTCTAGATTGTATCTCTTGAAATTAGAGATGGATGGGATTCAGTTCGGGACGGGACGGGACGGGATTTTTTTTCTTCCCTCTTAAATTTGGGACGGGACGGGATTTCCGTCTTCCCTTCCCTTCCGAGCTTCAGGAAATGCTCGTTCACAAATTTTATTTTACTTTGATACAATTATAGCATTAGGTTAAAAACAATGTCATATATAACTGTTTATATTAAGTACCGTACCAACTCATCAAATTTCAAGAAATTAATATAAGTGAAAAAAATACTAACTTAAATGAAATTAAAAAATAGCAAACATTAAAAACACATTCCAAAAACGACTCACAATTTTTTTAGCACTTAAACTTGGTAAAAATTAAAAATCAATTTAGTTTCAAAATAACAACCATAAAGAATAGTTTTTTTAAGCATAAACTTATAAATTTGAAGTTCACAACTCCCAAACTTAATATTTCTCAAGTTACATAAATATTAAATACTAATTACCTATGCATTTGAAATTTCATTTCGAAGTCTCATTACTTTTGTCTACTGTCTTTAATATTTTTTACTTATTTACAAAAACTCATCATACTTTTGGCTGGGATTCAATGACCTGTGGATAAGTTAAGAAAATTGAATCAATTGGCAAAACCACAATTTCGCGAATTTTGCAAGGCTAAGATTTAGTGTTTATTCACGATCGGCAAATACGTGCGATCGTTTTTCACGGCCGATCGCGAGTTTCGTAAAGCTACATCCGCCGTTTATCCGCGATGGGCAGATACACGCTAGCGTATTTCACGGCCGTTTGCGAATAGCGCAAAGCTGTTTTTGCCGTTCATCTGCGACTGACAAATACGTGCGATGGCTTTCGCGGCTGATTGCGAGTTTTGCAAATTTGAATTTGTCGTTTATTCACGATCAGCAAATACGCGAGATCGTTTTTGCGGCCGATCGCAAGTTTTGCGAAGTTACATTCGCTGTTTAGTTGCGATCGCTAAAACAATTCTGTCCCGAAAATTTGCCAAAGTATAAAAATCCCGTCCGAAAATCAGGAGTTTAATTTTCCCGAACATTTCCCGAAATTTCGAGACTTGACCATCCCTATTTGAAATATAAGCAGGCTATCTAAGATAAAGAAATACTCTCTGTTAGTCACTGGGTATTAGTCTAAGTTGTCGAATGGGCAGGTAGTTTTTAATTTTCAAATGATTTCTTCAGCCAAAACTGAAGGACTAAAGGCTTGAGCCAAAATTATATTTTTTTACAAGAGGTTGCAAGCTATATTTATCAGCTGGTTATTTTTTTAGAATTTAGTTTGTCTGACAAATTAAACTGTAATTGATAAAAACGTTTCTATTTTAGTACTCAATGAAATAGTCCTAAGTTTATTTCCCATTAGCTATTTCACAACAAACGGTTGGTGTGTTATACAGTGACACAGAAGTGGTGGGGAGTCAAGCGACTGGACTACGCGCTCTACTGCCCCGAAGGTCTGGCCAACTTCCCCACCAACGCACTGCCCCATCTGTTCCACGCCAGCTACTGGGAGAGCTCAGATGTCATCGCCTTCATCCTCAGACAGGTCAGCTCGAGTGTCAACACCTCGTTTGGCTTTTCTGTGAAATAAAGAAACTGTAATAATGCAGGGAAAACAAGTAAAAAAATTTTTTTTTTAGATGATTTGAAATTATATATTATAATTAAAATACAGTACTCAAGATTCCATTTATTTTTTTTTAAGTGAGCGGTAAAACTACAATATGTGCAAACAATTAGACAATTTACTTTTGCTCCATGGGAGAAGTATAATTGGAATATTTTATTTTCAAAAATGTAATCGAACATTTGTTCTCTTACAGATCTGCAGGTTTGAATTTACTCCAAACTTGACACAAGATGAGAAAGACCTGTCCAACTTCAATCCTGGACAACCAAGAGAGAAGTGGATTAGGAAAAGGACGTCGGTAAAATTAAAGGTGTGTTAAATAATATTAATTCTAAAGTCATGTGTCACATGTCATGTGTTTAATTATGTTATCATAAAAATGTATTTTTAAAGGAGTTAATGATAAAAATTCTTTCATGAAAAAACAGCAGTTATTGCCTTTGTTATGGTATCTAAAGGCGACAGGTTTTAAACAGATTACTAAAAATCTATTTGTATCTTTAGATTGTCAACGCTTTTGATTAGAAACAACCTTATTAAGGGAATGCTGTAAATTGTAAGAAGGATGATTTAATTCACAAAATTTTCTGCAGGAATGTCAATTTAAGAAAACAATATCTTAATGTGACACTTATTAGTGAATTGCATGCTGGATTTTTTGTGAAAAAATTTAAATGTCCATTCTTCTGTTTTGACAGAAATTCTAAGAGTTAACCTTTAAAGGTTTAAAAATAGTTTTATTGGTGAAAGGAGCAATAGTTTTTCCTTTATCAACCATAGCCCTCAAACTTTTCTCTACAAGGATTTCACAAATCTCCATGAAGAGATTTTGTCTTATGACTTTGATTACTTTACTTAGGCTCTGACATGAATGGAAAGACTATTGAATTTGTGATGTGTGTATACACCTACTATCTTGTGGTTGATCGTGATCGGCGAGTGTGTCGTTGCAGAACGTGAACGCCAACCACAGAGCCAATGACGTGATCGTGAAGGAGGGAGCGCCGCAGACTCTGATGGCCAGGTTCATGTACGGACCCCTGGATATGATCACGCTGGCTGGTGAGTGATAACGACAAACCATCAGTTTCCACTTCAATTTGTTAAGTTTTGTTTGTGAACTATTTTTTTCTCTCAGTATCGCATAGGCCCACTTCTTCATAAATAGTTGTTTCCAAATATTTACAGAATTTTAACCCAATTACTGTTAAAGTTTCTTCTTTGTAGAATAAATAAGGTGCATAAAAATTGAATTGAATTGTCAAATTTAGCAGGATTTTACCAAGTTTATGGAATTAAGTTTTTGATAAAATGATGGTTAAATTGCATTTAAATTTATAAGAGGAAAGTTTATGAAAAAAGGGTTTATATGACACATTATGTGATGGAAAAAACTACCTTTAGAAAATTTAGGTCTTTTTAGCGATTAAGTGGCACAACCAATGGCACATGCTGCACTTCAGGGCCACAGTAGTGATGTTGTGGATTGAGTTCCCATGCGCTTTTCTTTTAACAGTACAAATAATATGGACATTTTTGTATTGAATTGGCTCACGTCAATAGTCTAAGTGGATAGGGCAAATTCAAGGTAAAATAGAGGCTACTAATCTCTTAAAAAAGATTGAGCTATGAAATTCTAAGATGTACACAGCTGTAAAACTGTCATATACCAGTACCATGTACAGTGGCCACCTGTTTATGAAAAAGTTTTGAAAGCAAATGTTCTGCAATTTTTATGTGACTGCTCAGTGTTGCCCGTTGTCCGCAGGAGAGAAAGTGGACATCCACATAATGCGGGACGCAGGCAGCGGGGAGTGGACCTACCTCAGTACAGAGGTGACGGACAAGACGGGCCGAGTCACCTACACCATCCCCGACGACAAGGCCCTCAGCTTCGGCCTCTATCCCGTCAAGATGGTGGTCAGGTAGGCCGTGTGTAGCAGGGCCCCGGAGGCACTGGGCAATATCCAAAATAAGACCCCTACACCCTTGGCAAAAGTGGTGAATTTTTTTCTTCCCCCTGCTCCTGATACCAAATTCTTATTGGGGGCCTATGCAGTATGGGACGCGCTCCTTTCCCGCCCGCCGTTTTATTTTTGTCCCTGAGGCCCACTTTATGACCCCAGGACCCCTGTACGCCCTCAGATAAATACAGGCCTGGGGTGTAGTAGAATTAATGAATCTATGAAGCTCGAGAGTAGTAGTACAGAGCGATGGGATTGGCCGATTCAGTTGTTGTCAACCATTTGCCTTTCCAGCTGTTTACTCATATCACATCATGTAATCAGCTGATGACATTTTAGTATGGTAGCATTGCGGGCTGCCATGGCATCAGTGAAACGCCCCCTCAGTTTCTACCCAATTTCCCTCCCTCCCAACGTTTCACAATTCAATCAATTGACTGTGGAGACTGGGATGAGGAATGTTTCAGGACGCATGATTATTGTATTGCTTCCATATTTAACTTCATCATGTGATAGAATAGAATAATTTGATGAAAAGGTTTCAAATTTGCATTTGAGGCATTGAGAAACACTTTATGGGAACCTTTCAAAGACAGATCAGATTATTATATTTCTCATTTTCCTGTGAGAAAATCATATTTTGAAAAAGAAATGTTAATAGTCATTAAGAGATATAAGCAAATTCTTCCCATTTACTGTTTGCATACATCGCATCTCTGTAAATGAATTTATTTTTTATTTAAAAAACGTGTTTTGGTCAAGAAAAAATACCAACAGCATTTATAAAAAAAAATCCCACAAACTTTTAAAGTACTATCTCATACAAAATTCACTAAAGATTTTAAGCCCCTTTTGTTCAACAAGTTGTACTACAGCACTGATGAATTTTTTAATGACAATAATACTCAGTAGTGGCTTTGTATTTCTATTTTAATTTTAATTTGTCGGTACTTTGTATTTTTTTGTAAACTTACATTAGAAATTTTTCTTTTACCTTTGATTAGAATTATTACTAATTTTATTTGACAATGCACCTGTTTGTTTACAATTATTGTAATACTGAACGTTATGTACAATAAAGGATATGACTATGACTATGACTATGACTATGACTATGATATGACTACGACTGTGTCGGCAGGGGCGACCACACGTCTGTGGACTTCTCTCTGGCTGTGGTGCCGCCCAAGACGGAGTGTGTCGTGTTCAGCATCGACGGATCCTTCACAGCCTCCGTCTCCGTCACCGGCCGAGACCCGAAAGTGAGAGCGAGCGCAGTGGATATCGTCAGGTAATTTGAGTTGTGAAAGTGTAAAGTTCATTGATTTCATCATTGATATTCTTGATTACCTTATTCTCCTAAGGTAGGTCTGATGTTTTACCTTTATTATGTTTTCCGCATTTAAAAGCAAAGGGGTCATTCCATATCAACTCAACACAGTTTAAATTAAAAATTTACCTGACCATCTCAGATTTCAATGAAATTTGGTATACTGGTACACACCACTCAGACTAAGAAAAATACAAAATTTTAGCTTGATACTTCTACTAGTTTCAAAATTATGCCACGTTAAAGTTTTCAAAAAATGCTCAAAATCGACCCGTTTGTAAAATTTTAAATTGCTATAACTCCTCTCAAAATTAAGCTAGAGAGGTGAGAGAGGTGTCATTTTACAGCATTTTTAAAGCCCTTTCTAAAAATGCATAGTACTACAAAGGTCATAATAAAAACTTTTTTAACAATTTCAAAATCAAAAATTAAATTTTAAATTTCTCAAAATGCTCCGCTTTGAAAATTTTGAAAAAATTCTCAAATAGTCCATGTATAGTGGTTAACTGATGGTATAAATTTCATTAGGGGGTGCAAATGGGTTATTACAGAAAAATTCATTTGAAAACAGACTTGCACTAGAATTTCCACTATAATAACGTCTCATTGGGAAGGGATAGGAGTATTTATTTAATTATAGACAAATACTACATTTTAAAGCTAAATTTAATTATTAGAAAGATTCTGACATATATCATAAGTAAAAAAGCCATTAAAAAATAGTTAGGTGAAACTGGGCTACTATTTAACACATATTAAAAATAAATTGATAATGGCATATTGCTTTTAAGAATTGTAAGTACTATTGGGTAATTTAAAGTATTATTGTTAGAACTTTTTGGAGAACAATCAACTTATATTTGTAAGTGACATATCAAGATAAATTATTAATTTTTTTTTGTGTAAAAAAATTACCTAACTAATAAGTACGGTAATTGGATAGCACAATATTTCTATTCATTTCATAAATAATTTGGGAGGTAATATAGCTTGTTTCATTGGAAAGATGTTACACTCCTCTTGTAAGGAGGTAGTGGTTGATAAGGATAAGGAGTGGTTAAATAAGTGATAGATTATTCATCACAACAAGTTGGCTCATGAGTTCTGCAGTGACGTGTCTCAACCTGTAGCAGTCTGCAAGTTGGAGACTGCAGCCTCTGCTGTTCACATGTTAGAGTCAGTTCAGAGTTTAGTCTCCAGTCAGTAACAGGTGGTGTAACAGTAACAAGTATCTATTAGAGAAAAAATATATTTGTTGAGAGTTAAAGTGTAAGTGTTCGTGAGCAAAGTGAATGAGTGCTTGTGTAGTGATAGAGTAACTTAGTGCCTATTTCAGTTGTACTTATTTCTGTAGATCCGTTTGGTTTTACAATAAAACAGACAATATTTCTTAATAGATCAAATTTTTTTGTCCAATAATTTAGATTAGTGAGTGAGTAATTTAATAATTTGTTTACAATTACTTCATTTGTTTAATAATTAACTGACAATATGTGTTTTTATTAATAAAACATTCCTCAAAATAAAACATTTTCATGGTTTTTAAAAATTAGTTGTTACGTCTACCTATTTGAAGATTTTTAACAATATTTTCAATGACTTGTTAATTAAGAATTGAAATGGAAAACAGGCATAGAACAATTAGATGTTTCAATCCTTTTTCAAAGAAAGATCATAGAGTAACAAAATCGCTTAGAACAGTAACCCAATGGATGCTTGAACATTTTCAAGATTTAAGCTTGCCTAAAAATGCTAAAGTATGTAACGTATGCAGAAAAGAGTTATCAACTCTAAAGAAAAATGAAGAAAGCAATCAAGCCAGTGCTAATTTTAGCCGAGAGCTAGAAATTATAAATAATTCTGATTCTGAAAATGACCCAGATTTCCAGCCTAAATCAGATGTTGTTCAAACACTTAATGCTTCTCTTCATGAACTTGGTGAATCACCGCTTGATTCAAAAAAAGTAAAATCAAAATGTTATGCTTCACAAAAAATTGCTAAGATTAATTCAGCCATGAAATGTAAACTTTTTACTTCTATTCAAGACTCCTCTTCTGATGAAGCTCATGAAACGCTTGACGATTCAGTTTTGAAAAACCTAAAAGACCATTTCTCACACTGCACTTCAAGAGACAAAAAGTTAATGATATTAACATGCTTGCCTGTTTCATGGAGCGTAAGGAAAATAATGCGAGAATTCAATGCACCAAATTACATGGTGAGGCAATCGAAGAAAATACTTAAAGATAAAGGTATTTTAGAAGGCCCTAATCAAAAACCTGGTAAGAGCCTGCCACCAGAAGTAGTAACAGCAGTACGGTCATTCTACGAGTCTGATGAAATCAGCCGAGTTTTACCTGGTAAAAAAGACTGTGTATCTGTTAAGACCGAGACAGGTGATAAAGCCGTACTACCCAAACGGTTAGTGTTGTGCAATTTAATGGAGGCCTATCGAACCTTCAAAGATAAAAATCCTACAATAAAAATAGGATTTTCAAAGTTCGCAGAACTAAGGCCAAAAAACTGTGTGCTGGCAGGTGCTAGCGGTACCCATTCCGTGTGCGTTTACACTATACATCAGAATTTAAAATTGATGTTAGAGAACGCAAAAATTAGCTCAATAACTAATGGTGAGCTGCTTACATATAAACACTGTATTGCCAAAGCACTTTGCAACCCTGCCTCCATTAGTTGTTTCTTTGGTGAATGTTCAACCTGTCCAGGTACAGATTACATGAAAAAGTTATTGGAAGAAAGTTTTGAAGAAAAAGGTATCGAAAAAGTAACTTTTCGTCAGTGGCTATCAGTTGATAGATGTAATTTGGAGACAATAGAAAAATCAACTTCAGAGTTTATTGAGTTATTTGTTCAAAATTTGTCAGCATTAATCAGACATGACTTTATTGCTAAAAGTCAAAGCTCCTTTCTGTCTCACTTAAAAGAGAATCTTGAGAGCTCAGAGTACCTTGTCATGTGTGACTTTTCCGAGAACTATAGCTTTGTGCTTCAAGATGAAGCGTAAAGCTACCACTGGAACAGTGGTCAATCAACTGTCCATCCATTTGTGATCTATTATAAAAGGGAAGGAAAAACCAAAAATGTAAGCTTTGTTATCATTTCCGAAGTTTTAGAACACAATACCATAGCAGTGTATTGTTTCCAAAAGAAACTGATAGAATTCATGAAAGATAAATTTGGAGACAACATATCTCGAATATATTACTTTTCTGATGGGTCCGCTGCACAATATAAAAACAGGAAAAACTTTACCAACCTGAGCTTTCACTCAGAAGACTTCAAAATTGACGCAGAGTGGCACTTCTCAGCAACTGCTCATGGGAAAAGTGCCTGTGATGGTGTTGGAGGAGTTGTAAAGAGATTAGCCGCCAGAGCCAGTTTGCAAAGGCCCTATGATGACCAAATTCAAACTCCATTCCAACTGTACGAGTGGTCAATGCAAAATATATTTGTGGCAAATTTTGTTTTCGTTACACAACAAGAGTATATTGAAACTGAGAGGCACCTAGAAAATCGGCTAAAAAAATCTATAACGATAGACGGAACACAGAAACTCCATGCATTCATTCCTATGCCTTCTTGTAATAGCAAAATTAAAGTAAAAGTTTTTTCAGAATCCACTGAATTTAAGATTGAAACTGTTATAACGATTCAAGATCGTTTAAGTTTAGCAGAAGTCAGTGGGTATGTTACAATCATCTATGACAACAACTGGTGGCTGGCTTATGTACTAGAAAAAGAAGAACTCAATGATGAAGTAAAAGTTTCATTTTTAAACCCAACTGGTCCATCGCCTAGCTTCTCTTTCCCAAGAAGACCGGATATTCTTTGGCTTCCTGTGACACATGTGCTAACTAAAGTAAATCCTATAACCCCAACCGGCCGAACTTATAAGTTGTCACATGAAGAACAGAAAAAAACCATCAAAGCCTTCACCGACTTTGACAAAACTTTTTAGAAATGTTAAAAAAGGCTGCCAGTAATAATGTAAGTAAGTATGTTCATTTAATGCAAGTTTTCCCTGAAATGTGTACATAGCCAAAGTGAATTTAATATAAATATATGGTTTTAAAACTTAACAAAAATACTATGTGTCAAATAGTAGCCCAGTTTCAACTAACTATTTTTAATGGCTTTTTTACTTATGATATATGTCTAAAGCTTTCTAATAATTAAATTTAGCTTTAAAATGTAGTATTTGTCTATAATTAAATAAATACTCCTATCCCTTCCCAATGAGACGTTATTATAGTGGAAATTCTAGTGCAAGTCTGTTTTCAAATGAATTTTTCTGTAATAACCCATTTGCACCCCCTAATGAAGTTTATACCATCAGTTAACCACTATACATGGACTATTTGAGAATTTTTTCAAAATTTTCAAAGCGGAGCATTTTGAGAAATTTAAAATTCAATTTTTGATTTTGAAATTGTTAAAAAAGTTTTTATTTTGACCTTTGTAGTACTACAAATGTTAATTAACTTTATGAAATATTTTAGCCTAACCCTACTTTTTATTTTCATTAATATCTTATTACAAGCATTCCTAAGCCTGAAATAATATACTAAATACTTTTACTATGTATTATAATGAATTTAATGTCATGTAACTTTGTAAATGAAATAATGATTTATATAAAACCATTTATGAAATTATGATGATGCAATGGAATTGGATTATAAAGTATGTTTTGTTGCATTAAATAAATATGTAAAAACTCCACCCTCAACATTAATTTAAATCAGAACTCAACATTGAGTCATTTTTAAACTGATGAAACTTAGTTGATAACTTTTGGCTTTGGTGTTATTTTTGCTATTAAAGATGAAAATCACTGATCATGGTTTTCTGTGATTTGTTTGTAACTTTCTTAATCACAGATGAATTCTCTTTCGTAAGAAACCTGTAAACTGTACTCCTTAAGATCACATAATGAAGCTTCCTTCATGGTAGCTTTTACGTGTAACTAAAAATACATGTGCCGCCTAATAGCTGTTAAGTAAACAAACAATTGTAAATAAAAACAAATGCATCAGTTCAGCCTTTTTGAAAGATTTATGCACTTAGAGAAAATTGTATCAAAAAACTATTATTTTCATAAAATTTTCTAACCGAGACCTTATATTCAAGTATGGTGTAGATGGGTTTTAGACTTATGGTTTTCTCAAAAGTTCTGGGTAATCTGGGCTCTACATGTATGGTTCTGGATAACAGAACCAGTATTTTTTATGTAAAACTATAAGTCTGTTTCGATTTGGTTCAGGCACTGGCAGGAGCTGGGCTACATGATCATCTACATCACGGGCCGGCCGGACATGCAGCAGTCTCGGGTGCTGGCGTGGCTCTCCCAGCACAACTTCCCTCACGGCCTCGTGTCCTTCGCCGACGGCCTCTCCACCGACCCACTCGGCCACAAGGCCACCTACCTCAAGAACCTCATCCAGGTACTGTCCTTGGCATTCCTCAGTGGGATCCTAACCGGCTTTTGCTAGTTTAGGTACCTATACTGGGTACAGTAATGGAAGTTGTTACGATTGGAGGCAGTGTTGTAGCTGTCTTTCAGTGAACAACTTAAGTTCCGCACCAGGGGAGGCTGGGCTTGACGGCAGGGTGGGTGGGGGTGTTCTGGCGACCAGGATGAGGACCACCTTATCCCTTGAGGCCCTGTTCCTTCATTCATTGGGTTAAGGTATACTTTTGCCCATCCAGTCTAAGCTTGGCTGAACCATCTACCTATTCGTTTTTCCTTTTGTTCCCCTTTTGTTAATCTATTAAAGGCTCAGGGCCTAAGGGATATTACAAGGGAAGCTTCCTTTCCGCTAGTTGTACCAAAAGACAAAATAAGGGCTGAAGTAACCTCACAGGATTTTCCTTTGGGGTGGTCCTTGGCAGATACATAAGTCAAGATATCTAGATTATTGATGTTGCTTCATTTGTTATCAACTGAATACTGTGGAAAACCGATAGTCGGAAACTTTTTGGTCTGGATCTGTTAGCAGATATTTCAGACTAAGCGGAACTAATAATAAAAGAAACATATAATTATTTAATACAACGAATATTTATATAAATTTACCCCCCCCCCCCCCTCACTGTAACCGCAATCAATTGCGTGATGATGGATATGTGCGTTTGAATTTTATGGCTTTTTACTAATTTTGCAAGGATATTTACATAGAGTTATTTCTGTTCTTTCCTTATAATTGATAAAGATGGGCAATCTTCTTTGGCAAAGGTACTTCTGTCAGTGCTGTTTAAATATAGACGCCACAGAGAGCTGCATAAATGTGATTTTTTGAAGAAGTACTGAACTCAAATCAAATCTTGTTTGTTTTGTATTTTTCTTGTACTAATGTATCAATGTTTGCCACATTTACTGGATACTGTGGCAACGTAGTTCCCAAGGTTATTTTCTGTTCTTAAGTAAATTTAATTGTGGAATAAAGTCTTTTAATTTTGTTATACCAGCTTACAGTAAACTCAGGTGATTCAGTTTCATATCCTTAATTTTATTTTTCAAAGTTATTTCTACTGTATACATGGATCAGCGTATTTCAATTGTTTTCCACAAAGTTACTCCATAGGCGTGCGCAGGATCTGGTCACCGTGGGTGCCAGTCACGAAAAGTGCGCCCCCCCATCCCCCAATGAATTCAACACAGCATCTCACAGTCCGAACCCCCCCCCCCCCACTCACCAACTTATTGACAAACTGTTTACTGATTGATTGATGTTACAGGCCAGACATTGTACTACTTTACTTACACGTCATTACATAATTATAAAAATGTACGGTTTAAATAAGAGTTTTTAGGTACTGAATGGCACTTTCGCCTCGGGATTATTTTCATCTACTTTTACTTAAAAAGTCACTATTAGCAATTACGGGTTGTCAGGTTGACTAAACAACAACTGAGGGGCACTACAGAGAAATAACTGAGGTCTGTTCTTTCTCTTTGGGGACCATGGGAACGTTTTCAATAGTCTGCCGTTCATGCCGTGCCCCTGCCATGTCACTGCCGTGAACTGGTTTTCAGTTTAGCTTCTAATTTGATATAAGAACGTCTTAGAGAGGTCAAAGGAGGAGGAACGGTATCTATACTTATTTAATACGCTAGGGGTTTTTTTGTGATCATTACTCCTCCAAATCTACTGGGCCAATTGTAATAATTTAGGTGTCGTTGGAAAGTGCTTGGCATGTAGTTTTGCAGGAAATAAAATTTATGAAGATCAGACCAAACGGAACGGCCCTAGACGCCCTCAGAGTTTTGTATTTGTCCATAAGATTTAACATGGGAATATAAATTTCAATAAAGCAGCTGAATAGAGTAAACAAAGATTTTCAGCAAAGCCACGCGTTCTAATGGAATTGAAACCAATGAATATATGTATTAAAGCAAACTATTTATGAGTTGGTAGATTTTAAAGACCATTTCAGTTCAGTTCAAGATTAAGACAGGATATATTTAGTCACAGATACTGAATTACAGAAAGTTTTATTATAATAATGTAAAACGTAAAACCTACAAAACAAAGTGTTTTTTTTTTTTTTTTTTTTTTTTTGGAAAACATTAATTCTTCTTTACTTTCCAACAACCTATTTAAAATATTTGATCATGTGTGTCTTTATAAACAAACGTATTGATATTATCATTGACTCATATAAGAGGTTGAGCCCTTTACTTTCAGGCCCTTGGGGGAACAAATGTGTTTCTTGCGAAGCAAAAAATTTTAAGGCTGAAGAATAAAATGGAAACAATAACACTTCATATAAATTGAGCCGTCACAAATGGAAGGTAATTTTTCAAAATTACACTTGGCTCTTATGAAGAAGTACGTTTTCTCTCAACAGACAGACAAGCAAAACTTCTCAAAACTACTTGGAAAATTTAAAATAATTCAATTTCTGCATTTGTTGTGGTGAGCTCAGGGGCCACCTCGATGAGTCTATTGGATGGTCTATACAATTTTCATATACACAAACACTTTTATCACAGAGTAGTTACCTTATACCGGAAGAAAGCACTATTCCAAAGTATGCATTGACGTACAGTTTGACGTAAAAACGGCAATCGAACATAGACAGGTGGAGATATGAAAGAAAAACTATGAAATACATTTCATGCTGGAAACTGGCCCTTATTTAAATGTTTTCATCAGTTAGTTTAGAGCTTTAGAACAATGGCAGAGATATGTCATCAGTCATGAGAGAATGATGTATGTATGAATATAATTGCAGACAAAAATTAGGATGAAAGACAAAAAGAATTGCAATTACCACAGACGTTTTGGTTACTACCATTTTCTGTGCAAGAGATGGACAACCTTCAGGAGAAAGGAACTTGGTTGTTTTGCTCGATTTCGAGCAACGGGTTTACTAGTTCTATGTGAAAAACACGAACGGGGCCAGAACATGTAAATTAAATGGAGAATTTTATTTAAAATAATTATCTCAAACGAAACGGTTGACAGGCTGATGAGCTCAAGCCACCTAGCATAGTTTTAGACTTATAATACCAGATCTATGGCAGCGATTTCTGTGCATAGGATGTCTGAGAATAATGGAATATTTTTAATAATTAACAGATTCATTTATTCACTTTGATATTTACTCAAAACAAAGTAATATTTTTATCCATTCATACAAGTCGGCCACAACGGTATTAATATTGTCTCAGAAATACTGTTAATGAGGTTCATAGTTTTTATGAGTTAGAGTGAAAAATAAAGTGGCTTTCATTTCAAAAATAGCACAACGTTGACTGAACAACAGAAAATTGATACACAATTATTTAAGAAGTCTTTGTAGATGCCATACATTCGCGAGGTTTAAGGTTGATTCCTTAAAAGGTTCAAAATGAGTGTTTAATTATGTTTAAACACCCTTTAGGAACAGACAGACTGACCAAATAGTAATCAGGTAAAAGGGCCTTTTTCCAAATTTTATTTAAGAATCCTTATTTTCTAATACTATATTACATTACTTTTTATGTTTTGAATATTATTACTATCGTTCTACAGGCAAGCTTAATAAGTATCGGAGATTCACAAGAACACTATTAACATATGTAAAAATCCTTAACATTGGGTTTTTGACCAATTAAGCGATTAATCAATGTGATTAATACTTGTGATAAGCAACAACACGAAATCTTACGACCGTCATAGTCAAAGCTGTAAATTCTGGGTTTTTATTAGAAGTGTGCGCATATCCGAAAACTCGAATCGGATTGGATATCCGAATCCGATCCGAGGGTTTTATGGCTATCCGGTAAGACTGACTAGATATCCGACTCTATCGGATAGACTGCACATTTTGTTGTAAATTTTAAAGAAGGATCAAATTTTCAAGTTGGGAAAGTCTTCCAAACAAAAGGAGTCACTGCCGACGAAAGATCATTAGTGACAGAAAACATCACGGAGGAAAAATGACGCTTTGAAATGCGACTGTTGCGACAGCGGTTAGAACAACGCCTCAACACGATGCGATTAAGTAGTGGTATGCATCAATCGATGCTATTTCGCTTGCTGATATTGCGACTCGTGATTAGATCGAGAATTCGAGATCGTTGTATACGATCAGAGTACTGCACAATACCCGACACGATAACAAACATTTTCTTAAGACAAATTCTTGTATCGTAGCATTAAATCAGTTAACAAATAATAATACATCCTTTATTAGTTCAGTCTCCATCAGTATCCGTTACCGTCGAAACATCATTGATTGGTATGAGAGAGAATCGCAACCAAGACAAATCTGAGTAATCACTGTAATCAGAGTTCGCCATTGTCCAACATTCGACAGTGTGTCCAACAATCGTCTTCAATTGCCAAAATGAAATATCCCGTAAATACCCCATAAATAAATAGTCATGTTGATGTTTCGCACGACTATTTCAGGCCATAAATATCTTAAGCGACCTGTTGATAAAATAAAAAGCCTACAGTAATTTTGGGCTGCCAAAGAGTTGGCGCACCTGTACATTTCATTGTTTGTCTTTTCATCTCACTTCGTTTTTGATTCTGAATGGGTGCGTTCAGCCGCAGTCACCGGTGACTAACCGGTTACCATAGGCCTTAATAGGCAAATCCACCGCATCTTGCTAATCAACAATGACCGGTTACTTACCAAATCCACCATAAACACAACATCGGTGGATGCACAACAATGATCAATGTGTTGTAAATCCACCACTACCGTTCACTTATTACAGGTTTGTAGATTACCCATCAGTGACTGCGGCTGAACGCGCCCAATGTCATTGTCTGCCATCTGCTTAAAAACTGACTAGAACGTCTTTAATTGCCAGATTACTCTACTTTTCGGTTAAGCAATTACCTACCTAGAAATTGAAAGTTGAACGATCAAAACTAAGTTTTTATTTTGCTGAAATATTAATCTTTGTCGAATTAAGCCGAGTCAAAGCCGGCCGGCCATATTTTCAATGTGTGATTAAAATAATGGACATTCTTAGATAACAGTATAATGCTGAGTTGACAAGCTTCGCCTATGAAAATAATTAGTGAGATTGCTTGTTGTTTGTTATATAAAACAAATAGACCTATATTCTAATTAAATGCCCAAGCTTTAATACTGAAACCTACAACATTTGAAACTTACCTTGAAATTTAGGTTAAGTTTACAACTCAGACTTATTACTTTGTTTTTATAGCAGCCTATTATTGTAGTGAATCAAAATCTTGGGTGTCAGGCATTAATGCATAAATAAAAATGTAAAGCTTTCTTAAAATATGAAGTGATTGGTGAATCAAGTTTTATATTTAGGCCTAATTCTTTTATTTTTTTTTTATTTTTTGATTAGGATTTTTGCAGACATTTGCCATCACTGATTAGTAAAAAACAAGTTTCACGACGTTTCGGGATCTGGAATCTGATCCCGACTTCAGGTGGAAGAAAACCTAGAACATAACAAGATTAGTAACACATAGCCAGGGAAACCTGGACAAAAACACAGCTAAAACAGAGAACTGTAAAAGCAGTCACGAAAACAATAAGCTGAAAAGAAAAACAATACACAAAATAACACAGGAATCACAAGTATCAAGAATCACCAGACAGGAGAGAGCACGTCCACACCCAATCAGAGCTGAGCTGAGACTGGTGGGAGGAAAGCAAATGGCGGCGGCAACGGAAATGGCGGCGCCCTTAGCCAACCAAATCACGGCGCGCTACCGGTGACGAAAACCTGAAACAGAGACATGTGATATGCAAATTCCGTGTGTCTGTTTGTGTTTTTTAGTTAAAAAAAATTGTGTTTACAGAATAAACTGCAATAGTTGCTCTAGGCCGTATTATGGCGAGACAAAAAGACCTTTAAATGTTAGAATCAAAGAACACAAAGATAACACGAGGAAGGGCTTAGTGGATAAATCAAAAATCGCTCAACACTGCTGGTCTGAAAATCACCAGATGAATTTTGACAAAGCAAAAATAGTACACCGCGAACCTCATTTTTTCAAAAGAAAACTAATTGAAGCTTCATACATAAAACTAGCAGACCAACCAATCAGTCAATCTTCACTTGAAATAAGGCCAGTATGGCTACCAATATTAAACAAAGAATTGAAAGACAGGGAGAATAAAGTGTCAGCAAATAGGGTAATTACTAACAATTCTGTTCAAAATTCTCATAACATGTTAACCCGTAGCAAGGCCAAGGGGCAAAATCAGGTTAAAAATTAACTAAAAAACACAAACAGACACACGGAATTTGCATATCACATGTCTCTGTTTCAGGTTTTCGCCACCGGTAGCGCGCCGTGATTTGGTTGGCTGTGGGTGCCGCCATTTCCGTTGCCGCCGCCATTTGCTTTCCTCCCACCAGTCTCAGCTCAGCTCTGATTGGGTGTGGACGTGCTCTCTCCTGTCTGGTGATTCTTGATACTTGTGATTCCTGTGTTATTTTGTGTATTGTTTTTCTTTTCAGCTTATTGTTTTCGTGACTGCTTTTACAGTTCTCTGTTTTAGCTGTGTTTTTGTCCAGGTTTCCCTGGCTATGTGTTACTAATCTTGTTATGTTCTAGGTTTTCTTCCACCTGAAGACGGGATCAGATTCCAGATCCCGAAACGTCGTGAAACTTGTTTTTTACTAATCAGTGATGGCAAATGTCCGCAAAAATCCTAATCAAAATATAAAATCACCATCACCAACAATGAATTTCAAACAAAGAATTAATTCTTTTGTCTAATCACATAGGCCTAGTCACTGATCAAATAAGAAAAAGAACAAAAAAATAAAGAGGCCAAAAAGTGACAAATTTAGGTTGTATTGAAAGAGGAATTTTTAAGTTGCAAATCCTGAAATTGATTTAGGCCTAATAAGCTTACGATATTCAATTAAATACTACCTATGCTTAAGAGGAATCAATAAATTTCTAAATTCTAAACAGATAATTAATTAATTGTTGTCCTTTGCATACTTAAATAATTGACATTTGGCCTATATTGGAAACAATATATCACAATAATCAACAACTCAAGCACATCAAGGCAAACCTTACCTTACACCAGAGTCTGGTTTAGTTCATGTTGGAACTGAATCTTCACCACCTTTCTCAGCCGATGAATTTAATGACTGGTACTCCGATTTTGGAAAGCGGTGTCTTGTTAGATCTTGTGGTGTGTCCTCCAGCAATGACTTTCTCAAATACATGCCTGAATCTGGTTCTTTCTCCAAGGATTTTGCATTTCAGTTGATTTCGGTCCCTGGGTTGTATGATATTCTTAGGAATCTGAAAACATCAAAAAGCGAGGATATCTTTGGCTTATCAAATAATACGGTCAAGTACATTGCCCCCTTTATTCTCGAACCTCTGTCTTATCTTCTTAACCTATCATTGACTCAAGGGTGTTTTCCAGAATGTCTGAAGACTTCTAAGATTATTCCCCTGTATAAGAAAGGGAAAAAGAATTGCATCTCAAACTATAGACCCATTTCGATTGTGCTTGTTTTCTCAAAAGTCTTGGAGACATCAATTAAATACCAACTTTTTCAGTATTTGAACAAAAATTGCATTCTTTCAAATAGTCAGTTTGGCTTCATCCCTGGTTCATCCACTATTGCAGCTCTGGAAAGTATAATTTCTATGGTTCTATCTTCTTTTGAAACAGGTAAGTTCTTAGGCTTGGCTTTGGTGGATCTGAAAAAAGCTTTTGACAGCGTCCCACACAAAATTCTTCTGTCAAAACTATCTTTGTATGGAATAAAAAATCAGTATCTGAATTTTTTTAAAACTTACCTTTGTGGCAGGCAACAGAGAGTTGCTATTGGCAATGAAATTTCTAGTCCAGAGGATGTTTTTGCAGGTATACCGCAGGGATCAGTCTTGGGTCCTCTTTTGTTTATTTTGTTTATTAATGATCTTCCAAGTAATATGCCCTGTAAAACTGTCTTGTAGGCGGATGACACGTCATTTGTCGTTTCTGGCGATAACTTTGAATCGGTTGTAAGAATCATCAATAATAGTATTGAAGTGTCTACCAATTGGTTTGAAGCAAACTGTCTGGAAATCAATGATTCAAAAACAGAAAAAAATATTTTTCTCTCTTAGGAGGTCCCCTATTGAACAAAAGCCTGTCCGACTTCTGGGTCTTCTCTTGGATCCAAAGTTGTCTTGGGTGGACCATACCAATCAAGTCATCTCAAAACTATCTCGGGTGTGTTTCCTTCTCAGAAGATTAAAGTCCTCTGTTTCGGAAAAGATGATGCTCATGTCCTATTTCAGCTTTTTCCATTGTCACCTTCTATATGGGAACATATTTTGGGGTAATAGCTCTAGAGCGAGGCAGGTACTTCTGTGGCAAAAAAAAACATTGCGGATTTTGGCAGGCATTCCCCAGCGGGATAGCTGCAAACCCTTTTTCAAAAAATTTCAAATCATGTCTGTGCAAAGTATTTTTATTTTTCAAAATATTTTGTTTGTAAAAAAAACTCTGAACAATTTTCACTAAGGAACGAGGTTCATGGATATGAAACCAGAAACTGTCAAAATCTAAATATTAGTAAACCTAGATTACAAAAATTTTCTAAGTCCTACAAATATTTGCAGATCTCAATGTTCAATAAATTACCTACAGATTTCTGTAGATTGCCTTTCAATTGTTTCAAACGTAAACTTAATACTTTCCTCATTAACAATGTTTTCTATGATGTAAAAGATTTTCTAGATTTTAGAGGTAGTTTTAGTTGAGATTGTTATCTTCATGGACGATTGGGTTTGTTTTTTATGTTGACCACTGTAATTTTATTTTAGTTATTGTATTGTATACAATGTTTACAGACGATGTCCATTACACAATGTAACTTGTGTTTAAAGACAAATAAAGATATTCTTACTCTTATTCTTATTCACATAAGGATAATATGGTAGTTCCTTGCAGTTACCTTAGGCTTATGAGAAAACTTAAATCTGCTCATTACGCCGCGCCGTAAATATCCAAATCCGGTATTATCCGATCCGAAACCGATCCGAACATAAGCTATCCGATCCGAATCTGATCCGATCTAAAAATTCACTATCCGCACACCTCTAGTTTTTATGAATAAACTTTCAGTTAAAACAACATAATGTCGGTTACTCAAATTTATGCGAAAAATAAACCCTTTACCTGGGCACAGCGAACGCGAAAAGCAGGAACGACGCAAGTACGGAAGTTCCTAACGTGTGACCAAAAAAATAACGGTGGCGATTTAGGTCGCGCACCAACGCAAATCGATCCATAACAAATAAAATACAAACCACAGATCTTCTCTGTGATATAATCTAAAAAAGTGCGCTACTGAAAAACTTTTGGACAATAATTTTATTGTAAAAATATATAATATTTAATCGTTAAAAAACAAAGACTCATTGTGACTTACCTATGGTGCTATCTTTGTTGATTTCTTCTTCCTTATTTTCAAGCCAAGAAGCAAGTAAAGTAGAACTACGTTGAGTTGCCCTTATTCTTTACTAGGCGTTTATCTGAAAGCCAGAACCTGACATTCTTTTCGACATATTAAATTTGACTTTTTCTTATAGCTGATTAAACACTGAATAATGACTGGATATTGTGAAATGAATAATATTAAACAATTAAATTATAATCCCTAACTGCAGATAATGTTATGCGCTGACTAAATTTACTTGGGAGTGCTCTCTACTAATGCCAAGAACAAACTAAAATTAATCCAATTTATTATCTACCTCGAAAACTATATCCGAGATATTACAATCATAATAATCATGTTTTGGAGAGAGAAGGGGTACGCAATATATTCTTACACTTGGCCTCTAGTTTCTAAGAAATCGTGATTAGCGTGTGAAAGAGCCTGAAAGACTCGGCCGAAACGATAAGACCGTCGCCGTCGTCAGTCGCCGTAACATGCTGCACATGAAATACTAATATTTTCTATAGTTCTGTAGTAAATTTACTATATTATTATTAATTTAAAAAATATTTTTGCCATTTTGGCGCCCCCTTTAGGCCAGCCGTGGGTGCCAGGGCACCCACGGCACCCACCATGCGCACGCCTATGAGTTACTCCCACTGTTTAAACGCAATTATTTTTAAGGTTGTTTACCTTCTTTTGTAAAATTTAAACCATGTAAAAATTTCCCATCCCAAAAGCTTTTTGGATCAAGCGGACTTTTGTATTACACAAGTACAGATTATCAGGATTCGACTTTATCATGTTTTATCTTGAAAAAAAAGGTACCTCAACAAGGTTGGGATTTATTTAAGTAATTAATGTTGTCGTTTTAATCGTAAGCTCTAAATAATGTTGAACTTTTGTTCATTAGAATATCCTAAATGTTCAAATAGGCGCTGCTAATTAAATTTTTTTAACAAATTTTTATTTTATTTTATTTTACAGAATCATGGGGTGATTGTACACGTTGCCTACGGAAGCAGTAAAGACATCAGCGTTTATACAGCGATAGGCCTTAAGCCCAAACAAATCTTCATAGTCGGAAAGGTATGTTTAGATATCACTAAGAATTGAAATAATTTGGTCTAATAAAATGTTTTCAAGTATATAGTAATCTTTTAGTGAAACTACGATGAAAAAACTAATACCACAAAATTAATTTATATATTCTTCAAGTTTAAATAGGAGTCAATTTCAAGTCTTGCTTATTAGTTTTGAAACACCACACAAACCAATGTCTTAGAAAATAGCATTATAATTTTATGAATACCAATGGAGTGTTGCTGTATCAATAATTTATTTTTTGTTTTGAAGAAACAATGAAACACTTTTCATACTTCTTTTAGGCATTCATATTTCTCTGTGTTTGTAACCATTTAAAACATAGCTCACCTGCAATAATAAAATATTATAATATATTTAAATTAATTTTTTAATGCTAAAAGTAGGATAATTGATTTTTTACCTAGCAACTTATTACTTTCATGAAAATGTAGAATGACAGTGTTTATCCACTTTTGTCAATTTGTAAATTGTAAATTTATTCACTCTCCCGTCTGCGCCAGGTGTCGAAAAAACACCACTCACAAGCGACTATCCTGGCGGAGGGGTACGCGGCGCACCTGTCCAACCTGCTGTGTCACGGCAACTCCCGGCCCGCACAGGGCAACGCGCGGATGGTCCTGGTCCCACGCGGCTTCGGCCACAACGCCTCCATCCGCCGACGAAGGTAAGCCTCACCTCAGTCTCATATTCTTAGGCCTCTGGTACGATACGAGCGACGAGCGGCAAGCGACAGGCGGCGAGCGATAACTCACTTCTGGTCAAAATTCGTATCATTTTAAACCACCTCCCAAAAATCTGTGTTTGTATATTATATTACTAAATAGTCCCCCTCATGTTTCCAGCCTGACAAAATTGAATCCGCTTTTTCATCGACAAAAGCATTGTCGTGGGATCTCCGGTTGGATTCTAACCTTAAACACTGCGACAATGCAACAGTGCAGATGGTTGAGCGTCAAACAATGCAAAAAACATTTTCGAACCTGATTGGCGACAAAAACGACAATGAGCGACACCATTGAATATCCCTCGCCGCTTGGGACAATCGTAGCAACTGTCTTAAAAATGATCAGCTCACAAAGAAATGCTACCTGAAAATCGAACGTTGTCGCTTGTCGCTCGTCGCTCGTATCGTACTCGAGGCCTTAACGAGTCTGTGTTTTCCCCTTCATACCGTTAAATAGTCGAGTAGACAGACTGTAGGTTAACCTAATAAGGTTTGTGCATTTTAGATGTTTTATTGTAAATATATTACGTTTTTAGTTGATTCTTTTTGAAGTTCGGAATATTTGCTAAAAGATCATTTTTGCTTAAATTATAATTTCCCTCTTCTTTCCCACTTACAGATGTGTGTTGTAGGGCTGAGTAATAATTTGCTGCTTGAGTACGAGATACAAAGAGAATTGTTATGGATTGCAGCAGATTAGTGTCATTGATTTTGGTGAACTTATTTGCTCTTCTGACACAGACTGACTTTCTTTTCAAGAGCTTAGTCTAATGGTAAATTTTTAATGTACTTAATTTCATTTTTCATTTCATTAAAAACTTGTACATAATTTGTAAAAAACAACTTTTTACATACTGTACAGAATAACCCTTTACTAATAAGGATATAAATGGTGATAACCATTTATACGATTTTTGTAAATATGCTCTTATTTTTAATTCTCATAAATTAATAATTTTAATCTTATCTGCAACTCAGAATTTGTATCACTATTTGCTACAATTTAACTGTTTTATTCTAAATTTAACTGAACTTGTAGCAGTCCTGGAATTTCTATAGTTCAGTAGTCACTGCTAATGTTCATGGACTCTGCAATATGAAATCAACCATCTGGGATGTCATTATCGATTTTCGCTTGACGTCAGGTGCGGAGCGGGGATCGTGCCGAAAAGAACGGACGTTTGATCCGGCTCGTCAGTTTAATTGTTTACTCTCTCGAGATTGTTCTGAGGCGAGTTTGCGTTTGCAGGCGTCAAGGTAACGATGATAAGATTCATTGATATTAACAGTGGTGGTTGACTTGAACAGCTGTTTGCATCCGCACACGCATCTTGTCTCCAGGGACACGTTTCGTCCGGCCCTCACTTGTGTCTTCGTCTCCGCTGGTGTTTGTGGTGTGAAACTAAACTGGAAACTAAATAACTTGGTGATTAAAATAACTCGAGTGAATTTTCTGTTGCATATAGCGACCGCGGCTTCAGTGAAAATAAAGTTTTTATAAAGAAAATAATGTTCAGATAAACAAGAGAAGCGATCAAAACAAAAAAGTGTGGTTAAAAAATTAATTTTTGTGACAATTTAAAATTTTTTGATAGCCTAATAATGTTTTTTGTTGTTCAGATTAAGTTTGCTTTAAAAACTTCTCTGGAGTTGGTTTAAACCTTTTTTATGTGTTTTCATAAACTTTGATACTAGTAAACATATAACTATTTTAGCGTGGATTGGTTGGTGGGATAGTGTTTGAATAAAGTTGTTTGGTTTCAACTTTCTGAATTGAAATAAAAAGTTTTATTCATTTGCTGTTCAAGACAAAAAATACATATTTCATTCTAAATAAAATAATTAAACTTCGAAAGAATTCGTATAAACCCAAACTAATTTTCCTCAAACATCCATTATGTGATTTTATTTTTTCCACAGGATGATCCTTTATTACTGTCTGAGAAATATCCCAGAAATTGACCTTTTGGAAAAATGCAGCCAAAACTGTTAAGTAAGCTTAAAAAGTATTATCAAGTGATGAAAAGGGTTCCATTTGGAGGTTTGTTTTTGCTTTTAGTTTTGAGGAGGCATATTTTGTAACTAACAATAATCAGATTCTGAGATATATCGTAGACAGGGTTAAAACAACTTCTAAATAAACAAAATAAATATCTAAACGTAGAGTTGTGTGTAAGTATGTGTGTCTGTTTGTGGATTGCAGCTGGTTTTGTTCAGGGGCTGTGTAAATATCATTGTGTGCTTCAAGTGTTGTTGGCTTCTTGAAATTTTCCACTTGAATTGTAAACTTATATTTTAGTTATTAAACTAAACACTTTTGACAAATTTAATTCCTAGTGGCTTAAATTAAAACTTCTCGCCCCAAACCTGTTTGACTATCTTAAAAATCTCATTTTATTTCCCTACTTTCAGTGCAAAATTAAGAAGATATTTTGCCAACATCAGTTTAACAAAATCAGTTGAACAATTTTTACATTAAAGAGATATTAAAGTTATTTTAATGTTTTTATTTTTAATCATTGGTGTTTTGTGATACGTTATTGATTTTTCCAGGAAAAAATCACTTATGTGACTGGTCTTTATAGAAAGTTATTTGAATTTAAAGTCCGATTTCAAGTAGCCACTTCATTTATTGCATGGTTTGTCTTGCCTAGCATGTCAGGACTTTACCTTTTCAACAAATCTGTTTACAGATATTTCCTCTCCTCGACTTGTAAATTACATTCATTGGAGATTTGCAAATCAAAAACTGTATATTTTCATTCTCTCCTCCTTGTTTGCATTGTGTTCCCACTCTTTCATTGCATTTTTATCTCATTTCATCAAAAGATCCTGCCAACAGAGGAAGGAATGAAAATGTAAGTAAACCTTTTCCGAGAAAAAACCTCACACAATTTTTTTTACGGATTGTTTTTTACTAACCTCAATCACCACCTGAGCACATCTCAAATCGAGTTTAGCTTACCAAAGTTCAAAAAAGCATGAGAGATCGTTTTCATAGGATCACCTTCCAAAAATTCAGCACTGTGCAAAACACTTATTTAGCTGTTTACACATTTTAGATGTTTGACACCACACACTGTACCCTTAAGTGTTCTTTCCTGTGTCCACGCCTTGCACTTCTCGGGAGGTGGCTGCATCGCTTCTGTTGGTTAGTTTGTAATCTGGAATTGAAATGTTTTGTTTTGCCGGAGGAGGTACGAAGAGGACTGTTTTTCTTTTGGCTTTTTCTGGATTGTAGAATTAAGTTGTGTATCGATTGGATTTAAAATATGAGTCACTTAATTTATGTTGTAAATTAACCTCAGTGTTTCAATCTTAACTTCTTTTTCAGGTTTGTATTTGTATTACATGCCTTTTTCCTGGGAAATAATAAATTCAAAATATATTTGTGTGGTTTCAATTTGATTCTTATGTTCACAGTTTTTGCTTTTCAAAATTGTTTTTTAAATGACAGTTTATTCTAAGTATTTTAATTTTGATGGCGACTTTTTTTCACAATTACCAAAAAAGGTATTAATACTTTTTTAGTCCCAAAAAGAACTTTAAAAACTCTATAAAATTTCTCCTATTCTCTTTGAATATTATTGTTAACTTTTAAGGCCTTGGCTAGCACATAAACTTAAAGTATGGATGTGTCGGTACCTTCAGTTGGTTCCCGGTACCAACGGTTCTTTGCAAAAGAGCCAGTATTGAGAACTGACATCAAAATGTCGGTACCGGTACTTTGGTACCCATGGTAATCGGCGGGGGTAACTATCGGCTAAGAATCGATCGCACTGCGATTGCCGTGGGCGTGGCGCCGATGGCAAATGCTGCCGCATACTATTATTGAAGGTTGATAATGTTTCTAAAATTACTTTTGATTCTAAATTTATTTTAAATTGTTTGACTTTTGATAGATTTTTGACTCTAATTTTTTAAATGAATTGGAATAATGGGTTTATTTCCATTGGAAATTGTAAAATTATTATTGGAAACTGTTATTTTTCACCTTGGAATCTGTCCTTTAGTTCACATAGTATATTATTTTTTATATTATCTGTTAACAGAAGTATAAATGATTAAATTAATGAGTAAGATAGTATTTTAGGTCTTGGTGAAACTTATGCTTGAAAATTTGAAAAAAATTTAAACAGTAACATACAACAGATTGCCTTTAGGTTTGTGGGTACATTACATTATATAACACGTTACGACAAACACTTGGTACCGATGGTACCAGTACCGAGAACCGAAAACTGATCTTATCAAGAACCGGAACCGGTACCGACATAGAAAAAAGCGGAACCGACACATCCCTAATTTAAAGTTATATGAAAATATAATTTTATGTTTATAAATATTTTCTGGCTACTTTACTGGAAAACAAATATTTTACATAGTAAAAATATTAGATTCTACGAAAGAACTTGAGGTATGCTATGGTTTGTCTGTTTGTCTCAAGAGAAGAGCCCCCAAAATTTGTTGTAAGCTTTTTTTAATATGAAGGCAACTAACAGAAAATCGTAAACAGTCTTTAATAATTTGAAAAACTGTGTAAGATAGATAATATACCTTTCACAATATTTCCTCTTCATGAAAATGTATTTTGTATGTGCTTTCTCGGTTATAGAATAGTGTAAATAGAGTAGCATCACAGAAAGACTTACCATCACATACATATTGTTGACATACATTGGAATTCCTACTAAGATCGAAATAGCTATAGAAAAAAATAATATTTAATTATTTTGATATTTCATAAATAAATGCAGGAAATATTTTTGATCGGGTATTTGAAATTAAACTATTTTCCAAACAACTAATTATTTTCAAGACTAAAATAATGTTAAAAGTGACTTTGACGAGTTTTTTAATGATTTGAATGTTTCAATAGAAAAATGCTTCCAGAAGAGTAGCTCATCGACAATATATGTTCGGGTATGTTTAAGTCAAAAATTCATTCAAAGCTCAGACTTAATCCAAATTTTCCAGTTACAAGAAAAATTCAACAAGCCTAACAATTACTGTTAGATTAAATTCACATAACACTAATTTGTGTCAGCACATCCGACTTGTAGAGAAGACAATGCAATAGACATATATATAATATATATATATATATATATATACAATGCAATAGACAGTTTTCAGTGTAAATCTTAGTCTAGTTGTAGCATAACATGTGTAACTTGTCGTGTTTGTCACTAACCCCTGTCTGCGCGGCGACGCAGTGTGTTGCGCAGGTCTGCCAAGCGGACGACGTCGTTCCCCCTGAGCGGAGTGAGCGCGACGCCCCCCTCCCCCTCCCCCCCTCGCCGAGCGACGCCACGAGAAGCTGTGACGCTGGTCGCTGCTCTGTGTCCACCGCGACGACGTCTAGACCTGTCTCCCGTCTCCCGTCATCCCGCAGCGGCCGTTCATGTACAAACCCGTCCGTGCTCAATGTTTATTGTAAATTTGTACCAGTCGATAGCTAAATTCAGTACTTCACGACATTGTGTAACTTGTGGATAGTGTAAATGGTAATATTTTCTTACCTCATGTTCAGACTTTTAAATTGTGTTTGGACTTCCAAATTTGAATTTGTACTATTTTTATGAGATTGCTTAAAGTTTCGTTTGATCTTGGTTATATGGGCAGTTGCAATCAATTTTTATGATGTATTTGCGCATATACTGAGTTTAAAGGTCTTCAGGTGGTATTTGCTGTAAAAACATCTACGTGTAAAATTGTCATGTATTGGTAACTGTGCCTATGTTTCAGTTAAAACCATTTGTTTTCTAAAATTTAAATATTGAATATGTTTTGTGATTGGGAGCAAAGGTCGATTTGTGAAATTGTCCATTACTATAGGAGTGAATCGTATTATTTGGCAAAGTTGCATTTTGATTAGTGTCATAATTTATACTGCATTGTTTTATTTTTTGGTTTTTAACTAAAAAAATTAAAAGTATTGGCAGGAGTTTTAACTTACAATCTCACACACAAATCTACAATCTCACAAAAAGATGCAAGTCCAATAGCAGTTTAGCCAAAGAAACAATTTGTTTAACAGTTTATTAACCTAAAAATATGTAATGACGGTTTGTACATGGATGTTCGCAAGACCCATTTACACTTGTTACTAGTCGGTAGTTAAATGTCTGTGTGTAGCCCAGGTCTCACACTAAGAATGGCTGTGAGCGTATGAAAATATAATGGACGATTGCACATTGTACAGGCGAACTTATTGTTTTCTCACTATTTCTTATCGTTAACTAACTCATAAAATGTACTATTTTTCCTTTCTTAAGTAAAAGTTTTTTATTATTGATTTCAGAGTTTGAGATGAACTTTTTATTTTCTTACTTTACAGTTAATTGAATTAATTAAACCTTTATTCTTTATTTATTTATTTTTCCTTAATGATTTGGTCATTGTAATTAATCTGTTTTAACAAAAGTTTTCAAAAGAGAATTTAAAAAATATTAAAAGATTAAATTGTATTGTAAAATAATTATTTACCATATTTTTATCCATATTTATAACTACATAAGTTTACTCTAACAGACTAACATTCTTCATTCCAGGTGCCTTATCAGTCTGCTAAGTACATTTTTCCTTCTGTCGGTTTTCCCCCACACATTGCCTGTTCCGTGTCGTCTGTACAATGTGCGGGTCCCCACCATATGACGCTTATCGGTGTTTCCTTGTCAGCAACTGAGTGTCGTGTGTAGGTAGAGTTGTTGCTCTGTATATAACATTCATGTTCTGTCTTTAAAGTTTATCGATTGTTTAGAATTTTTAACGATGTATTTATATTTTATAACACGTTTATACATACATATATCGATTCTAAAGATAACTCGCTAGTTTTAAAAGTTAAAATATGTTGTTAGTGATTTCATTGTTTTTTTTTTTAAATTTTGCTATAAATTTTATGCTGTTAGGTATATTTAGACTCGGGTGTTGTACATGTTAGCTTTTGTGTTTGAAATATTCTGTCTCGGATTTGCTGCCAGTTCGATATGCGTTTCTTGTTGAGGATTGATTCCCTTGTTTTCACCTGCTGATTTCGTTTATCGTTACATCTGATCTCGTTTAGTCGGTGTTTAGTGGTTTGTGATCCGTTATTAGTTGTGCTGGTTGTTTTTCATTGTAGTTTTTCGTGTTGGATTCTTTTCATCGACGCCAGGTAGACGTGTAGCTATGTGTTGTTTTTCATGTTGTAAATAATAAAACTGTAAAAAATGCATTTAAATTTTTATGAACTTAATCGTGATTTTTTACTGTACTTTTTATTTTTTTCTCCTCTTTATTGATACTGAATATATTATTTGGTATTGATACTGAATATATTATTTGGTTTGAATTGTGGTTTCCTGCAAATAATTTTGCTTGCACTTTGTAAATGTTTTCTTTCGTCATAGAGTACTTGCGCTTTCTTTCCAGAAACTGTAATTTTTATTCCATCATCATAATCGTCGAACGAATCTGTAAAGGTGATTAAAAAGAGAAAAATGTAAATTTTAATCTTCGTATTAAATTTGTTTCAAGTACCGTTATATTGTATTGTAAATCTTTGTAAATACATACATGTAACTTGATTATTTATAATATGGTGTCAATAAGTTACTATATGTTTTACCACTTTTTATTTTTTATGATTTACTTTGCTTTATTCATTAGATGTACGATAAAGGCCTAATATTTACATATCATTTGTGAATTATGTTTAAAGATTTTGCCTGTATATTATTACTTTTCTAGGGATTGAGCCCTTCAATGTTGTTTTGAAAATCTGTATTCCCTTCAGAAAAGACTACTGTTCCTTATTTGTGTAAGAAGTCATGTAATGTCTATTATTTATCTATCTTTATCATATTTTATTGTTGTATAAAAGACATCAAAATTCAAATAATAATGAGAATTGTTGAATCAAAATATGTTGGTATGTGTAAGATCTAGGCCCTGAATATTGCTCTCTTCTGTTGATATTGTTAGTGTTATCATCAATTATGTAGTATTTGTTACAAACTGTTTAGCATGAAAATTATCTGTTTACCTCAACTTTAATCATAATTTATTTTTTATTTTTACTGATACAACCAAACTAACAATGGCAGTGATATGTTCGTCATTAATAAATTAGTAATGACATTTTAGAATCTGTAATCTGATCCTGTCTAGAGGAGAAACATAAGATTGAGAACGCTTCATTTAAATCTAATTGTATATTGTTTTTATTGTTTGCACCTTACCTTATTCAATTATCAAACTATTGTTGAGCGAAACTTAATAATTATTTCTAAGAAGATTAGTGTCAAGAACATTAAGAAGCTTACTGTCAAGAACATTCAACTTTAATGTTTTTCCTGTGAAATTATTTCCTGCATATTTTGTCAAAAAATCACAACCAGTTTATAAAATTTCAAATTTTACAGCAAGATATAATATTTTTAAATTTACTAGTCAAAATTTTTCACAAAAAAGAATACTTTTTTGTCTCATCTTAAGATTAATACAGGTAAATGGATAGTTTTCTTTATTCCTCTGATGTGCCATAAGATAATATATTTAAGTGTTATTTTTTAACTTTGTTATATTTGTTTTGTAAAGAAATGAGAAAAAAGTTATTGTTACATAAGAGATAAAAAGACACCGCTTGTGAAGCCATCGGGAAGTGATTCCCCCATTTGTTAAGAGTTTCAAAGTTTCAAGTCTTTGAAGCATTCAAGCTGCAATTGATAATTAAATGTTAAAATAATCCTTTAAGTTACCAAACCTTGGGCCTTCTACACCTGCTGAGAGAAACTTGTACTAATTATAATTTTTTTGTTTATAAATTAATCGCCCAGGAATTAATTTTATTCATAAAATGTATTCTTGCAATTAAAAACTTGGAACGTGTAAAGTAATTCAAAACTCTCTAACAACTGTTTTTTATTAATTTTGAGCATATGAAAATGTTAAGAACTATGGTTAGTCTATTGGAGCAGTACTGCTGTACGACAAGCTGGGAAGGCCTGTGTATGATTGGTACAATCACCTTACAGTATTTTAATCTTTTTGTTTGCGCAATTTTAAGTATCAATGTGTCTCACGTCACTCCTTAATACTGTTATAAAAATATAAACATTGTTATTGCCAAGTGTTTTTGTTTTAATCACATCCCTCCTCTTTTAGAGCCAAGGAATGCACTATTGCACAGTTTCTTTTCGATTAAGTAAGTTTGTAAAAATAATTCAAAGTGTCAATGCATATACTGTATATACACTGGCATATCATTTGCTGAATCTTGCTCGTTTCTTCCATTAGAGCTCCATTGGAGTACCTGAGTTCCAAAAACTTAGAAACCTTAAGGGATAACAGGGAAAAAATGTAATATAGTAGAACCCCTCATATCTGGCCCCCACAGGACTGAGTTTAGGCCAGATAACGGCTTGGCCGAATATTCCACCTAATGTAAAAACATTGGTTTATACCTAATTAATAATTTTTGGGTGATGAATAAACTCCAAAGTAGAGCTTTAAGTGTCTTTTTGGGTCAATAAACAATATGCATGTTACTGAAAACAACACAACAAATCAAATGATCACTAATTTATCTCGTTTCACCCATTGTATTGAATTAATTTTAAACAAAATCATTCCTTCTCCAGTAGTGTTCACTTACGCCCACTAGTGAGGTTACTGACTCAAGTGAGTAGTACTACTACTATTCAAGTGAGTAGTAGTGTACACAGTACAAATTATTGAAGTTCACTATTGTCAAAGCAAGACGAGTTCGACTTTCCCAAAGTTACCAATTCGAGTGAGTAGTAATTTACACAGTACAAATTATTGAAGTTCACTATTTTCAAAGCAAGACGAGTTCGACTTTCCCAAAGTTACTAACTCAAGTGAGTAGTGTGCACAGTACAAATTACTGAAGTTCACTATTGTCAAAGCAAGACGAGTTTGACTTTCCCAAAGTTATTGACTCAAGTGAGTAGTGTACACAGTACAAATTATTAAAGTTCACTATTGTCAAAGTAAGACGAGTTTGACTTTCTCAAAGTTACTAACTCAAGTGAGTAGTGTACACAGTACAAATTATTGAAGTTCACTATAGTCAAAGCAAGACGAGCTCGACTTTCCCAAAGTTACTAACTCAAGTGAGTAGTGTACACAGTACAAATTATTATTGAAGTTCACTATAGTCAAAGCAAGACGAGCTCGACTTACCCAAAAGTTACTAACTCAAGTGAGTAGTGTACACAGTACAAATTATTGAAGTTCACAATTGTTAAAGCAAGACGAGTTCAACTTTCCCAAAGTTACTAACTCAAGTGAATAGTGTACACAGTACAAATTATTGAAGTTCACCATAGTCAAAGTAAGACGAGTTCGACTTTCCCAAAAGTTTGGCGACGATGAGTAATTTGCCGCGTGAGGCCGTGAGTGATGTCCTCACTTAACTTTCACGCGGCGTCCCATTTCCTTGTTCGAATACGAAGGACCTGTCAACAGTACCCTCTTGATGAAGGACACTGAGCCCACACCTGGAGGGGGGGGGCATTAGTTGGGTTCCAAACAAGCCTTCCAAAGCCCTTCTAATGAATGAAATACCCTCCGTTGCAGTAGACCTGCATACTCAGTGAATTTCAAATACAAAACAACATATTTCAATCCAACATAGTGAGATTTGACATGTTTTTGTAATCTCCATAAGAATAACATGGGGAATGAGTATGCAGGTTTGCTGCTATGGGTATATTAAAAATGGGTGGTTTTAACTCAATATTTAGTAGATCTGAACTAGAAGAAGCCATTTACCAATTTTATCAAGATATGTTGAGAAATAAGCGAGATAAGGAATTTTACTTATTTCCCATAAGGTTAACATTGGGACAACGTACCGTGTTTACCATTTTCAATATCTCGGTAACCAATGGACATAGAGCAGTGATTCAAAATACCAAATTGTTTGTTTTTTTGAGCTGAATTCAATGGTGCAATCAAAAATTGTATTATTTTTAATTTTCTATGTAAAAAACTCAAAAACCCATTTTTGGGGGGTTTATCCCCCTTTACCCCCCCTTCCGATAGTCCGATCGGGCTGGTTTACAAACTCGTTCGAATAATTACTACTTTACACATCTATGCCAAATTTCATTAAGATCGGGCCATTTTTACGTGAGTTATCGTGCTTAAAGACACATACATACAGACACACACACACACACACACACATATATATATTTATATATATATATATATATTATATATACTAGCAGTTCCCGTGGCTTCGCTCACGATAAACACTATATCGTGTTTTTTTATAGGTACTAAAATTAAACTAAATGGAAGTTTTATATAGTATATAATTATGTCCCGTAAAATAAATAAACAAAAATCATAACACCGTGATGAAAGAAAGCAAATTATAATCAGCTGTGACAGCGTATTTTATTCATTTGTGAAGATAACTCCCAGCTGCTTGATTGAATGAACATTGAAAATGTAAACAAAAAATGGCTCAACATACTTTTATATGGGAAAAATTGAAAACTTTGACCTCGCTGACTACCCCTTAAAACTTTGAATTTTTAAAAATCCGTTCTTAGCGGATGCCTATGCCCTGAAAGAAACGCCCACGCAAAATTTCAAGTTTCTAGGTAGTATAGTTTGGGCTGTGCGATGATAGGTGAGTCGTATTTGACAAATATATAGTAGATATATATACTTATGAAAATGAACGAATAGTGTTTTTTGCTTCTTGGGGCCCCAAAACAAAAAGTTATCATGGTCTCGGGCCTAGATCTTACCATGAATACTACAATAACAGCTCCTTTCCTATAGGGGAAATTCGTTAAAAGTAATTTTTAATAGAAAAAGCTGATTTTTTTGTTTTTAATTTTATTGCGTCTGCAATTTACTTAAGAGAGTTTAGCAAAGCCAGGTATATTATGATGCCAAGGTATTCAGGTCTTTTTTCATACGTTCTTAACCCATGGTATTGATTAAACGGTTCTTATGCCTAGTGTTATTGTTATGTTTATATTCTGAGCTAGATTCAACGATTGAATTATTTGGAGCTAGTTGTAGAACGAGTCATGCCGAATGTACCAGTATACACTTGTATATACCTGTATTTTTCTGATTGTCAGAAGTGAACTTGAGCCATAAACAAATACAGAGACAATGCAACGTAAACACACACAGTGATGAAAGAGAGAATCAGAGAGACTTTGTGTCTGTAAGCGAAGGAAATATTTTTAAAATTGGCTTCTGAGGAGCGGCCGGATAAACTGAGGACTGGTAAAACCGAGACCAGATAAGAGGGGCTCTACTGTACCTTACTTCCATTCAACGTATTCTTATAAAGTCACACTTCATTCTGGGTTATTTTGTGCAATCTACTCAACTTCTAGGTTATCTACATTACAAGCAAAGCAAAGCAATCAGGTAATGAAGCCAATATTGTAATAAGTATTCCTCTGGGGTTTATTTTAAAGTTTTAGTGAGACAGCTGGAGGAACGGATTATTCAGCATTCAGTACATTTTGGAAAATGTCTTCTCTTAAGATATCAATATCAATTCATAATATATTTTTGATTACATGCAATGATGTGAAGTACAATCTTCTAATATTTCAAATGCAAATTCTTCATCAATATCTTATGTATTTTTTAAATATAACTTGTTCTTGAATATGGTTTTAAATTAAGTTTGAATTGCTATTTAATTTAATTATTGCCAGTCAGCTTGAAAACTGTCAAAAATGAAGACCCTCCTAATAAACTAAAGAATCATTACATTAACTGAAAAGGAGTTGCTGATCAAAAAATATTTTACTTCATAGTTAATTATTTTATTCAAATAGCTATAGCTTTATGTGTAATGGCACACAATATAGGAGGAAAAATCTTCCACCCCACTGCCATACATAACTAATCAGGATAAGAATATTGGAGCATAATTAAACTAATGATGAAAGTTGTTTTTAAAATCAAAACATCTATTGATTAATTTTTTTAGTTGTATAACAAATTCCAATATATCGATGCTCTAGGTTCCTTAAAGCTCCCAGTAACTGTAGAGTTGCAAACTATGTATTGTTGCATATTCTTTACAATCACTTTGAGATGGGTAATATTGCATATACAGGGTGTCCCATAAGTAAAGTGCCAAACTTCGGGAATAGGTTATATGGGTCAAAATAAAGATAAAATGAAGAATAAATTTTTTTCCAAAAACGCTTTGTTTACCAGATATCCGCCATTTTGTATTTTTAACAAAATATTTTTTATCTCCCAAGTTTTTGAGTCAATTTTTTTGAAACTCGGCATGCACCTGTATCTAATCAAGGTTAGTTTATGAAAAAATAATGAGCATGATTAAGTAATAAATTTCAAAATGGCGGCCGTTTAAAATCTTTAAGATGAAATAACGAAAAAACGGTATGTTTAACAAAAAATATAAAAGATAACAATTTTTAGAAAATTTTATTTCCCATCTAATGACACCAAATGTATGAAAATCGGTTAGTAAACAACTGAGTTATGATCGTATTTAGCTAGTGAGGCAGCATTTTTTGAAGCAAAATAGTCCATTGTTGCGCTGAGCCATGCGCTAATTCAACCATAACTCAGTTGTTTGTGAATCGATTTTCATAATTTTGGTATCGTTGGAATGGAAATAAAATTTACTAAATATTATTGTTCTTTATATTTTTTTGTAAAATGTACCTTTTTGTCGTTATTTCAATTTAAAGATTTTAAACGGCCGCCATTTTGAAAATTTACGATTCAATCATGCTGATTATTTTTTCATAAACTAACCTTGGCTAGATACAGGTGCTTACCGAGTTTCATAAAAATCGATTCAAAAACTTGGGAGATAAAAAATATTTTGTTAAAAATACAAAATGGCAGATATCTGGTAAACAAAGCGTTTTTGGAAAAAAATTTATTCTTCATTTTATCTTTATTTTGACCCATATAACCTATTCCCGAAGTTTGGCACTTTACTTATGGGACGCCCTGTAGAAACTTGGTGTATTACTAAATTGAAGAAGTATTAGATATGACTTTATAGTTTTCAAACCATGGTCAATTTTTGCAGCTATATTAAGTTGTGTAATACCAGTTTTATATTAATTTTATACGCATTTTTGTAAAATAATAAAAAATATTGTTATTACCTATGTATGTTTACATATAAATAAAAATCTTATAAATGTTTTTAACCCTCGAGCGGGCGCACGCGGAGTTTTCCTCCGCACTTGTTTTTTTTGTTAAAATAAACAGACATAATGGGTGTCGGCGGTCGTGTCCGGCTCCGTACTCTATGCCCCTCATTCCAGGAACTTCCTAAAGCTATTTACACCCCCCTACCCCCCCTTGGTACCTCGTTATATGCAATTCAGAGATGCCGTCTCAGTTCGCAGAGCGCCCTCTCCCGTTATACAGACACTGATACCTTTTTTTTAAATTCATAATAGCAATGGATTTGTAATTATTATTAATTTTTTGGACTTTTCCTTTTGCTTTAAAAAAAAAGAAGCGAAAGGAAAAGTCCAAAAATGTAAATAGTAATTAATACATATTTTATGCTAGAAAATTACTTACTAAGTTTAATTGAAATATTACACCTATTAAGTTCAACAATTAATTGAATCGATGATGAAATGTGATTCCTAATGAAGTTTGTCAATTTTTAAATACAATATTTTGTTATAAAACAAGTAAAATGGTTTAAATTTGTGCAATCTAGTGTTGCGGAATAAAGCTCCGCATGCGCCCGCCCGCGTTTTGCCGCTGAAGCGCCCGCTCAAGGGTTAAAGTTGGGATGGAATCTTAAACATTTGGCTTGAAACATATAGGCCTATGTGAAATACTCAATGCCGGAAAACAAATAAAAACTATATAAATGGTACTTGCCAATTTGTTATATCTTGAGAATGATTAATCCATTAGGTGAATTCTCTGATTGTTTTCCTTTGGAACGGTTCTCTAAAATTGACTGTAGAGTTATAAAGTAATTAAGGTTGTGATTTAATATTCTTTATAATCCTGGTGTTTGGAACAAAATCAAAATTTTTACAGTTAAATATTAATATCTAATTTACCGTACTTTTCTGTGACTTAATCATATATTAAAATATGTAAACAACATTTTTTTATTTTTCAGTTTTTGACATAGGCTACATTGAAAGAGTCAATGCCAGCCAATCAAGAGAGGCCGATGAAGATTAAATTTTACAACCAACAACGAAAAAAAAAATGATGTTGCATGCTTTTAAGCCTGTGAATTCCATCAAATAAATGTATTAAAAAATAAATATTGTAGTATACATTTTATTCTTACTACTGTACCTCATTTTTGTAGGCCTATGAAATATTTGATTAGATATCACATTAATCATTGTCCAAGACGCCCAGAAGGTTGTTACTAGTCTAAAACTCAGGAGAAATTTCTCATTGACTCAGGACAGTTAGAGCTGTTGCCATTTTTATCATGACATTCTAGGCTTATCATTAGAGAAAATGGACACATTTTTAGGGAAGTGATCCATCCAAGCATCCTCTACAACCAATCAGGGCCTGATTAACCACTAGGCTGACTAGGCTGTAGTCTAGGGCGCCAGCCATCCAGGGGGCGCCATGGGACAGAAAATAAAATATTGTTTTTATTTTTTGAAAAAAATAAAAATGTAAAAAAAATCTCGCGTTTTTTTGCGAAATCCGGCCTCCTTAGTATGTTTTTTTATTAAACCTAAAGGTAAATCCTATAGTCTTCAAAGAGCAAGGTTTGCTTGATTGCTTGCTTGATTGCAAAGTCTGAAAATAACTAATTTCTTACTCAAAAACGTGTTCTATGCAGGTTACTTGACCAGAAAAAATTTAATAACTTAATAAAATAATTTTTAAGTGGAAAAATTTTTAAATTATGAGTATGATGGCTTCATTGATTGCCATGCTAGCAACGAAATGACGAAAATGTAACTAAATAATGTAATCAAATAATAGCTGTTTGCAAACTACAGCCATCTAGGTTTGAGGTAAAGATCGCATGGAGTCAAGGCGACACAAGGCCTTGATGGAGTACGAAAAAAAGTTTATCAATTTTATGACATTGATTAAAACCACCAACTCTTCAATGCAGAGCAAAAAAGGTGCTCCCAGCTTTAGTCCATATGGGACCTGGATGTGGGTGTCTTTGTTATCCTCCAGTTGGTACTGGTAAAATATTTTAGTAACTTGATGAACTGCTAAACATGAAATAATAATGAACAAAGCTGGGTCCACCAGTTACTCTTAAGAGCCTAATGAAGACTGTTACGATTAATCTAAATCTGAGTCAGGAAGTAGGAAAAAAGAGCAGTAAAGGTGTAAGTTGCGAGGGTGGGTTGAATAAGTGTCACAGGCAGCGGTGAATTGTCCTGGATCATTTGAGTGATTACAAAAGACTTGTTTTGTGATACTCTTTGTGAGCACTGATCACAGTTCAGTTATTTTCTAAGTTAAATGTAGTTTTTTTAAGTAAATAGTTCTGGAGGAATTAAATTCCTAATTTCGTTATAATACGATGCATTGGGCAATTTAGGGAGGTGAAGGGGAGGGCGCCAATTCAACTCAAGCCTAGGGGCGCCATATCTCTTAATCAGGCCCTGCAACCAATGAACAAGATGCATACAACCAGACTAGCAAATAGATCAAGTGAGTTTCTCAATTTTTTTCCTTAATTGTATACTTTTTTAGTGGTATCTTTGAGCCAACAGAGGATTGGTTGACTTAAAAGCAATTTTTCTTTTAACATTTTTGTATATGCAGCCTAGAAGTTTTTGTTAAGTTCAAAGAGCTCGCTAAAGCTGTCTGTACATATTACAGAAACCACCTTGATTGTGATGTTTTGTTTTTTTTGTTAATCGAGTGAGAAAATACAAAAAGTGTAGTTTACAGTAAAATATAGGAACCCCAAAAAAGTATACTGTAGCATTTGCCTTAGGTAATTCTCCATAACTAATATGATTCCTAGGAAATTTTATCTCTTGAAGTCTGTAAGGCCAATAAGAGCCAATTTGGGTCGAGCCTACAAACATTACATATTACAATCACGGACATTTTCATTATACTAAAACAGATTAGCCCACCAGTACAACACCAGAAATGTTTCAGTGTGAAAATTTACAATAGTCAACCCAGAATTATGGCTTAAGAACTTAATCTCATGAAATTCAAGAGTAGATTAAAAGACTTTCTATGTGAAAACTTTTTAACGCATTGAAGAATCGATAGATAAGGTCTATATCTTCATATCCTTGGGGAAATTGACAACTACATCGCAGAAATGGCAATTCCAGTGGCACTTCTCCAAGTTTCTGATAAAACATTTATAAACGATTTGGTTTGTTGGTTTGTTACAATAAATACTTGATTTTTAATTTTGACCAAATCAAATTTTATAAAATATTTTATAGTTTACGAATGCAAGTAGGCTAAAGTAGTATCCATTTTCAGTTTACCATTTTGACGTTTAGGCTACACACAAAAAAATGTCAAATCAAAAAAAGGTTGTTCAAATTTTGGTGTTGCAGCAGTGAAATCTATTTCATTAAATTACTCAGATAAAAACAGTAGTCAAACGAAAATTATTTAAATTGTTCCGAAAAAATATTTAAAACCTATTCAAAGAAACAAAGTAAATTCAAACAGGCGGAAGTTCATCGATGCGTAAGAGGAACCGGAAACTGTCGAGCCGGAAAGCGCGGGTCGGCGCGGCGGGACAAAGGTGCATGCGCGAATGCGAACATCTGCTCGTCGCTCGTCGTATTTTAGGAAGGGAGGGAGGAGGGAGGGAAATTCGATACCAGCTGTGTTGGGGTGCGCCTATAAATAGCCTTCCAGCTACCGTCAAACAAAGGCCGAGGCTGTAAATTTTTGCCTTTTAAAACTCCAGCATAACCTAGTTTTCACCTTCGTTGTTTTCGTATTTCGTGAAGGACTCGGACATTTGGATTTTGAATTTTTAAGCTGTTTTTAACGCTCAACGCACAACCTCGCTTGGGATCGATATTGCACTTTTGTAGTGGTTGTGTTATGTCGGGAGGACGCCAAAGTGAAATATGGTGATTTTTGAAGATTTGCGCAAGCTTCTACTTTACCAGAAGCTGAACTTGGGGTTTGAATGTCAATTGTGTAAGAGGAAATTTTACAACAGGATTGATCACTTGGAGCATACAAGGAGTTGTACAAATCGTAAGTTTACAAAAATCAATGAGGTTTTATTGTACTTTGTCATGTTTGTTTACAAACACAAAACCTTTGTCTTATTTTTCACAATCACAATTTCTCCTCCTTTTGTACATTATGGTATTTTAGTATTTTAATGAAGGGGAGGAAATAATTGGTCTAAATAATAGTAAATTTCAAATCCTTAATTAGCCTTTGAATAAAATTAAAAAAACCTTAGTTTCAAACCCGTTTTCTGTGGTGAATGACAGATTAATATTTGATTACTCCTATCTTGGATTTAATTTAAACTTTTAGCCCTAAAATACACACCTTGTATGAGATGAAGCTAATTTTCATTGTGGTTTTGATGATTTTTTTTTAACAAATTCAAAAGCTGAAATGTGAAAAATGCAACAAAGATTAAACCAAATGCAAAAAATGAAATGCAGTCATTAAAAACAAATTTCAAGCAAATCTTTTGAACCTTTTGGAAGTTCCAAGCAGTTATTGTCAACTGCAGCCACATTTTTAACATGATACTTAAAAACTGTGGACAAAAAATGTTCCATATTTATTTTTAAGTACCTTCACCTGAAGTAATCTATTTAGGCTATCTTTGAATCGTTTTTAGCTGTTGTTAATTAATTATTTAGCATAACATTTGATAGCATGATGTTGAAAAACATATAATATTTTTTAAGAGAGCTAAATATAAAAATGTATACAAATTCAATAAGACAATTTTAAAGATCCATTTGCTCTTCAAAATTAAATTGAAATGAAATCAATTTTACCATGGTAAGTTGGTCTATTAGAGTTTTTTTCAAACAAATTAAACCTTAGTCTAAGCTTCCTGACATCAGTATTTATTAAAATTCCCCCATTGCAACAGACCTGCACTTAGTGAATTTAAACAAACAAATAAGTAGGACCTAATTAAGATAGGGCCTCAAACCAAATGAATAGGCCTAAATTTATAAATCTATAAACATGAATTTTCCATTAGAATGAAATACCGTAGGCAACTGAATATGAAGGTTCGCTGCTACAGAATTGTAAACATGGGAGATTTTAGGCCATAATCTATATAAATAAAATTAGAGTTTTGTCTGTACATTGCTTAGAATTATGAAATTTTCGGTTATTTTTGCGTTTTGAAGGTCAGAGAATCTGAATCAAGCCTTTTCTCAATTTATGTCACGATGTGTGTTGGTAACGCTCAACATCACACTTTAGACCGCTTTTCACGCAAAAACTAGAGTACTGTTATGGCTGAAACTTTTTTCCTGTGTAGTATGCACATATGAGAAGGCTTTAGACGACTTAAAACTAGCGTACGTCTTTTTTAAATTAAATAGCAAGCTTCTAAAAACCGATTTTTATTTGATTTCAACCAAGTTTCCCCATAATAATTAAAGGGGATGATGTTTTGTTTACATTTTCAGAGTTCCAAGCAGATGGTAGTTACCTTCACTGATGGATTCGTCGTTACAGATGTTTAATGATTTCATTCAGTTTTATGTTTTGGTTTATAATATTTATTTTTTTATGTACTATATAAAAGTAGCATTTAATCAATCGTTAGTTTTCGTACATAATCCATTTGCTCATGGAATCTACTCATCAAGTATAAAATGTTTGATATTTTTAGGCAATTTATTAAATCACAGTACTTTTGAAATCAAACTGCAAAATCCTAAAACACGATTTTATTTTATCTCGACCAAGTTTAAGTTGTGGCAGAATACAAAATAATTGATGAACTGTTTATGTCTAAACAGATGTAAAAAGCAAAAAAAGTAGTATGTCAAATCAGCTGTCAGGAATAGAACATAAAATAAATCACTGACTAGAGATAATTTAAAGACCTTTCTTCCCTGTAACAGCTGTTATTGAAAGAGCTAATTTAAACCATTTATTTTATGTACATCATTAGAAAAAGACTGCTTTTGTCTTTTAGCGAATTTCATTGACGGAATTAACGAATTTCCTTAAAGGAATAAACTATTACCATAGGTCTCATGGCAAGACCTAAGCCCGAGGCCATGATAACTTTTCACTTTGGGGCTCCCAGAAGCAAAAAACACCATTTGAACGATATTTAAAGCGGAAAACACAGCACATTTTCCCTATTTTATCCTCATGGAAAATAAGAAAAATTCTATATCTCGGTTACTACTCAACATACCTTAATAAAACTTGGTATATGTGGCTTTTATGGTTCAGATTCACATGATATTGTTTTAAAACCACAAAATGTATGTATGTCTGTTGCAGCAGACCTGCATACTCATTCCCTATGTTATTCTTATGGAAGAAATAAAATAAGGTCATGCATAGTCTGGAGGTCTGCTGCAACGGGGGTATTTTTTCGTTTTAGATAGACCCTAAAAACCTTAGAACTTTTTTTGACATTAAATCAAGGGAAAATTCTACGTTTTACGTACATATACTTTCATGAAACAGAAAACTGTATACTTGGTCTGCTGCGACGGGGGTATTTATATCCTGCCTAAGTGCCACTCAATACCATACATGCGAGCATATCTGACGATATTGGGCGTAAGCTTTCCTAGGGCAGTGACACACTTGAGGGCTTTGTCGGCGGGGCGCTGAATCTGCCCGCATGTATAGTACAGGGAGGCCAAATAGAAATACCTTCTGCGGGGGGTAGTAATAGAATAACTCCAGTCGCAGCAGACGTGCGGTCTTTGCAGATTCCTGAAAACATCTTTCTGATTAATGAAAGTTCTTTACATTTGTCCAATACCACTGACCTATCACTGCACAGCCCAAACCACTTGTCTTACAACCTTGGACCTTTGCATGGACGTTCTTTATGGCGTAAGCATCCGCTAAGAACGTTTTTTTTTAAATTCAAACTTTTAAGGGGTCTTGGCGAGGTCGAAGTTTATAAGTTCTCCTTAGTAAATGGAATGGATGATCTTTTGTTTAGTTTTCAATGTTCATTCAACAAGCAGATGGTTCAAGCTTCACGTACGGATACAGCTGATTTACAATTTTGTTACTTTCATAATGGTTTTATGGTTGTTTTGTTAATTGATTATTTTGATTATATGTACTATATAAAAGTTAGATTTAGTTTAGTTAGTTAACTTAAAGTTATCATTCGTTTTTGTCCCTTATTTGTGTAATCATAAACTCAGTATGTGGCCCTATATTCATTTTGTCAGCAGGGAGTTACAATTTTTATCGTGAGCGAAGCCACGGGCAACTGCTAGTCCAGTATATATTTCAACAAATGTAAACAATAATGAGTTTCATTGAATTATGTAAATAAATTGTGAGCTTTATAATTTTATTAATTTACTATAAGGTTAATATTTGGAAGGGAGTGTTGTTAACAATACAACAGGAATGCTACCACTGAAATGTATGAAATAAGGATATTTTAGGCCATTAGTCCAACTAGGTATTTATGGATCCTCATACCAAATTTAATTCAGCTAACAAGCAGGATATAAATTTTATACCTTGCCAGTAAAATTAATATTAAAGGGACAACATAATTTACCACAAAAGATATCCTAGTTATCAATGAACATAGGCCTATTAGAAATGATAAAAGAAATCTCTTAATTTATTTGTTTTTACTAGCTCAGTTCAATAATATAATCCATAACTCGACCATTTTCACTTTCCTACATTAAAACCCCTAAAAAATGCCTCATTTTTGAGATAATGAGATATCTCTGCTTCTGATGGTCTAATTGGGCAAGACTCCGGACTCATCTGAATATTACCTTAAAAGCCAAGAAGCAAAATTTCATTAAATTAGTCCATTTTCAAGCAATTCATCTCGCTCAAAAACACATAGGCTAAGTAATATTAACACATTGAACCCTAGCCCCGAGTGTAGGCCGGACATGGTGCTGGGCTTTTAACTAGTGTGGGGGCAGGGCAATGCTACAGCAGCATTGTGTTAATTTAATCTCTTCGTTATTGATTTACTCCTCAGCCATTAACACAATGACTGTGGCTCAGCCAGATACATGTCCGACCTACACTCAGGGCTAGGATTCAATGTGTTAACACAAAAAATTGTGCTTTTTTGGAATTTGGGGACCTCAATAAGAAAAGTACTGTAATCTTCCCTAAAGGAAAAATTCGCTTGGTGTGCATTAAACTCGAAAATAATTTTCTCTACATTTCTAGCATGTGCATAAAATTTACAAAGAGGTATATCAATAAAGCCTCACCATTGCAGGTCCAGATCTAAAATGTCCAAAATGTGGGAAGATGTTCGGTCACGTTCGAATTCTCCAGCTTCATCTGAAAATCCACGATGTGAGCGAATCCATAGCCCCGCAGTCACCTGAGGTGGTTACGGTGAAATGTGAAAGAACGACTGACGATACCGCCTCATCACCACCTTCCAAAGATAATGATAGTGGCACAAAAAAGAAGGAAACAAGTATTAAAGGAGACAAAAGTAAGCTTTTCACTAGTGTGGAAAAATTATTCAATGGACCAAGTGTTGGTGTTCCTTCTTATGGGGGAGTGAACAATGAACACAGCGCACCCGCACCCAACTCCTTCAAGATTTTAGAAACCAGTTTACCAAAGAGGAAGGCTAGTCACAAAACCAAAGAGAAACCTAAACCAGGTACGGAAAGATAATTGAACTTTAATCATATTGAACTCTATATTATAAGAAATATGATTCAGCTATCCTCTTAGCTTATGCTTTTTCTCAATACAAAGGTGTTCTTTTATTGATATTGTTTTTGTTGAAAAGGCGGTACATCCGGACCACCACCTGATTTCTTCCGGACTGCAAAATATCACAAACCAAAATTAGCCAAATTTGTAGCAGTGCCGAGCCACTTCAAACTTTTCTACATTCCAATAGGGGGTAGCATCAGTCATTATTTGGAGATTTATTGTAAGTTGTTATGCCTCTAAATTTCCTAGAATTGTGAGATTACAGTAATAATGTTAAAAAAATTCCTGGGGGAAGAACCCTGGAATCCCCCATTTGCTTGTGGGTATGGAGAACCCCCCAGATTCCTCGGTTTTTGATATCCCACCCTGTAAATCATTTTTTTACAGCCTGCAACAGGCTCACGGAGATAAATGAACATCTGGGGACCACTAATGTAGAATACTCAGATCTTTTTTGCTGGAATGAATTAACTCTCTTCTGTGTCGATACAAGTCATATTTTTTTGCAGTTAAGAAACAAGTTGGTTTGACCAAGATCAAGATGGAAGACTGCCTACGATGTGACGCTTGCTCATGTATCTACATCGACGAGAAAGACTACTACAAACACATGAGGAACTTCCACCACCGGGACGTCACCAACGCTCCAAACAGGCAGAAAAAGTGAGTGTTTAAAATTATGTTTGAGTGTTTTTAAATTAACTACTTAGCAGTCAATATCGACAATGCCTATTTACACATACATTCACCATGTCATATCTAGACTAATTTATTTGTCAGTATACTTGACTTTTTAACCATTTTCCTAATAACTTTCACTATGTTTTCACCTAGCTGGCCCTTTTAAGGAACAATTTTATAAACTTTTTCAAATGAAAACCTACTATTTTAATACATTTTTTCTATAGACTGTCTGAACACACATTTTTCCACTCCATATTAGTGTGCTGTCTTTAGTATTGGTATTAGAACACTAGAAAACTAATTATGTCCTAACAAGACAATCTTGTCAATGCTTCTTGACGGTCTGTGTTTTTTGTGATGGTTGTTTCAATGTTATTCAAGTTTTGTAACAAGTTTTGCTTGTTTTTGAGTAAGTCAAGCTACTCATCACTTTAATTACTAATAAAACAAGAAATTGTTTTAAAGTGGTATATTTCGGCTTCTTTTTATCTATTGGCTGAAGATGGCTTCAGATAAAAAGAAGCCGAAATATACCACTTTAAAACAATTTCTTGTTTTATTAGTAATTAAAGTGATGAGTAGCCAAAACTTGAATAACTTGCCAATGCTGTCCGTAGTTTAGAACAGCAGAAAATTAGTTAGATTTGATAAAGTTTTTCCAGGAAAGGCTCTAGGCCAGGATTTTAATTTTGGGAAAAGAAGGATAGACAGCTAGCTTACCTTTGAAAGAGTTGAAGTAGGCCATAGAACACATAAAAGTCACAAATAATTATCACAATATTTCGTCCCTCTTGGGGGGACTTCTTCAGGTGAAAGAGAGAAAGTTCTAAAAATGAACTCTCTTTTCATTCAACTTTTTTGAACTTTCTCTCCTTCACCTGAAGAATTCCCCCCAAGAGGGACGACTTTTGGGGTAATTATTTGTGACTTTCATGTGTTCTATGGCCTACCTCAACTCTTTCAAAGGTAAGCTAGCTGTCTATCCTTCTTTTCCCAAAATTAGATTTGATAAAGTTGACTCAAAACCTCATTCTGAGATGTATGTGGTGCGGGAAGTGAAAAAGGTCCTCAAGTCGGAATTTTCAGGTTTTGAGTTATTAACATCTTGAAATTCTGCATTAAATTGCGAACAATTTGACATATAATTTATAGTGCTATGATTTTTTGTCTTTGAATTATTGGCGTTTGAATTTTAAATAGTCAAAAGGGGCATTTTAGGAAATCAACGCCCAAAGCTTCAAACGTTTACAGAAAACTTATTATTGATATTTAAGAAATGAATTCGGTATCAAAATAAAGCTGAAAACTAGATATTTAAATCTAAACTGAAACAGAAGAAATACATACACTCACAATTTCATTGTTTAAAAAAATGAGAAAGTGAGAAGTTTGAAAAGAGACCTCAAGTTGAAGGGCAGAATACTGAGGAATAAAAGAAAAATACACTGTCAAGACGGTGGTTTTTGGACTCAGACAATGTTCTTTTACAACGAAAAACTTGAAGCAGTTCACTCATCCGCCAAAGATGTCAGGAGAGACTAGTTTTGTAATGCCCTTGACGACACTGTCAGTACGAGCCTACACATTTGGGAAATGGGACGTAAGTCGCCCGCCATGTTATTTCCCATATAAGCGACTTGAGGTCCCTTTTCGTTTGAATGACATAGGCTACTAAATCGATTATTTTTTAATATTTATCGGATTCTTATCGCTAAAATAACCGAATGAATATGTAAAGGAAAGATTAAGGAATCGTATCCAATTGAAACCTAAAAATCAATATTTTTGACCCGATTCGACTAAAATGCCCGTACTGTAAAATTTACTCTAGCAACTTGAGGTCCCTTTTCACTTCCCGCATCACGTATAAGCCTGATAACTGCCACTACGGTTGCTGGGTTTCAGTTCCAACATCTGTGTAGGTTGTACACCATTAAAATTATTAATTTGGAAGAACTTATTATTATGACTCAAGCCTGCCTTAATAAATGTGTGAGGGGGTAAGACCAATCACACTTCACTCTTTCAGCTATTTGCTTTACAACAAAGTAATAAATATTACTGTTTGTCAAGGCCATAGATGGTTCTCTGACTGGTCTATACCAATTCAGAGGTCGTCAATGGCTACAGTAATGAGAAGCTGTCATTGTTCTGGTGAGTCTATTGGCTGTCCGGATTGACCAGCTTCCTGATCACCTGGGTTCCTCCTTGTCTCTCTGGGGACTTTGATTCTTAGCTGAGCTTGTCTGATTCTCAACACGGCTTGTCGGGGATACCAAGATCCTGTGTAGTCCTCGGGAGAGCCTGGAGGATGGGTCGGAAATCTACCTTTCTTCCTTCAGGAGCGAGACTGATTGACCATATCACACCTTTCCCATCCTGACAATCCCTTCCTTCCATAAGCTGCACAATATCCCTAGGAAGACGTGCCAAGCTGGCAGTGCTGGGGCTTTCATTCCTCCAAAGTGTAACAGACTACCATTTGCCAGAGCCAAGCGCAAGTGCCAGTCGTGCTGTAATGAATGTCACTGTTTGCCAGAGCCAAGGCAAGTGCCAGTCGTGCTGTAATGAATGTCACTGTTTGCCAGAGCCAAGCGCAAGTGCCAGTCGTGCTGTAATGAATGTCACTGTTTGCCAGAGCCAAGCGCAAATGCCAGTCGTGCTGCAAACAGTGCCGAGGCTCGTCCCACTGCAGCCCAGTCAAGCGGCCGAGAGCCTCGCAGCGAGCCAGCGACCTCATCTTCCGGTTCAACATGAAAGATAACATCAAGGTCAGTCACTCTTCTCTTTACGCTTGGGATACATTTAGTGGGATCGAACAGAGTTGGGATGCAGACGCGACATTTGCTGATGGATGTCGGGTGTAATCAAATAGCTACCATACACTGACGGAATGCATATGAGACATTCTTCATTGAGTATTGAACCCCAAGAGGGGTGGGGAATATTCCCTGGAGTTTGAAAGTGATATCTCAGGATCATTTGATTAAATTAAAAAAATAAACTATAGAGTTTATTTTTGTTGAGAACTTTTAGGTGGTATGTTGAGGTTTTTTGGGGCAATCAAATAAAAAATTAGGGGCTTCGTTAAAAAAATTCAAAATTATTGTTTTTTTTTTTAGATTTAGGGCCTTGAGTGCAGCATTGTTCCGCATGCCTGTGTCAGTATCATTTCCTGCAAAGTGAAGCCCCCCTACAGGGAAAAATTAAAATGTCCTGTCCGCATTCCATCCCTGTCCCCCGCTATGTGTAGCCCTAGCTTTGCAGGCTCTTGGTCTGGATGTTACCAAGGGTGGCTTGCAATGGGATATTTCCTCTTTACTTCAGCCACTAGTAGAGTGTAATAGGTCTTGTGATGTTGACTGATTAAAAGTACAGCAAGCTTGGATTTATAGCTTACAATTCTATGTCCAACTATATTTGATTGTCGTATTTACACTTTTTACCATGCATTTCTTTAAAAAAATACTGAATACTCAACTATGAAATAATAATTCCACTTTTATCTGAGATAAAAAGTACCAGACAATTTCAGACTTTTTAAAAATACTAGATATGTTATTTTAACACTGATAAAAATGATTACTAAGAGATTAACAACCTCCCCCCCTATTGTACTCCTTCCCCTTAGTTATTCACAAATTCCAACAAACTAACACTGTTGTTAAAAAATTTAAATGCGGCATGAATCATTTTTATGGGAATAACTGCATCGCTCAAAATCAATTTAAGTTATATGTAATTTTTTATAACCTTAACCAAGGTGGGATTAACACTTTGGGTGCGGCCCGGTCTCCGGAGACCGGTGGCTGGATGCGCGCGCCGGCCTGGCCGGTCTCGCGAGTCTCCCCCGCACTCGGTGGAATGAATCAGCCACAGTGCTGCGACCTTGCGGAAAAGCTCGGAGTTGTTGTCGTGTGCGTTGCCATAGCAACCATTCCCACGGGCCTGACCCGGTCTCCTGAGACTTTTTATCTATTACTTACTTATTGCGTGTTTTGACTTATTACTATCGTGTTTTTGCGAGTTATATGACGTTTTATAATTTATTATTTTAGTTTTTGTGACGTTTTGGTGAGGTACGGACAAACCAGGTTTGTGTTTTGGTAACTGTTTTGAACAGTTCCACGATGCCCTGTAAATGAAATAAACATTGGTTGGGAGGGAGGATGGGGCTGTAAATACAGTAAATATTACTTATTGTGCCATTTAAAAATTTTTTGTGTGAAAACCGTGTGTTTGTGAGACTAAAAGTGGGGAAATTACGTCACGGTGCCTACGGACCCCTTCCCGCAGGCCAGCCTGGTCTCCGGAGACTGACGATTTTGGACACCATTTTTTTGTTGAAAAAACGCCTGGTAACGCAGTTTGTGACCATGATCCTGGCTTCTGGATACAAAAGGTAAGATTTAATGCAAAAAAAAATTTCAGGCCCTGGGAATGGTTTTACTTATTTCGGTGCCGCACCCAAAGTGTTAAGTGGGATCAGCAGTATATGAGATTTGTAAGTGGTCTGATGGAAAATGAGGTTGTGGATGGATAGTGTTTTGTTCACTGTCAACCACTTGGATTTTTCTAAGTAATTTCCATAAAATGACAGGCTGCCAAACTGACAACAGTGCAGAGCGCAGAGTGGCAATGATGAGCCTTTTTTGTACAAGTAGTAAGTGCATCTTTCCTTACCTATAGCTATTCTGAGTTTTAACTGTGTTACAGAACCGATGGTCCCAAATGGTATCGCAGCAGAAGTCTGACATCCTGCAACCAGATGCAAGTTCACTATCCGGTGAACCAGAACCAGTCAACATCAAACCGGATCCGGATGCGAATATCACTATCAAGCAAGAACCAGAAGATCTTAGCTACTTACTGAGTCAGGTTGAGGTCAAAATTAAGACTGAACCACCAGATGATTACTAAAACATTTTTCCATGATTAATTAGAATAAATTTAAATAAATTATGCGACAAATTTGTGAAGCTGAATTGGGTGGAAATGTGAACCGGTTGCTACTTTGACTATATAAACTATCGCATGTTTTTGTTTTGCGAGTGAATAGTAATTGTATTTATTGTAATCCGTAACTTAAGTTGAAATTGGAAAAGTGCTCTCGATATGTGTGATTTTCTAGTCGCTAGTTAATGTATGTGTATTTTATATATGTGCTATCAAAAGTTCTAGTCCTGTGATTTTATTATCGTACTCAATGTATTTATTTGAAGAAGAACCAATAATTAAGATGTTTTATTTTTAATACATCACATTTATACTTTAAAAAATGTGTAATTTTAATTAACCCTATAAACATTTTCCTCTGTAAGGCAGAACTTAAATGAAGAATGATAATTACAAAATTACTCATCAACAGTAAGTCCTGTTGATTTATATGCTCATTAACACGTTAAGTGCCACGCCGTTTTTTAGCCACATTACCGCAGTGCCAAACAGAAATGTAGTTCTTTTTTTACCATATGATGTTTTTTATACTTGTTTGTCGTAATTATAAGGTTTTCATTAAAAAAATTACGATTTTGACCAAAAATAAAATTTGGACCAATCGGGGCGGCAGTGAAATTTTTTAGCAAAATATTGCTAGAAAAAAATCAGTGCCGCCCCGATCGGACCCCGGGTAATCTTTCGGTATTTCAGGGTATTTTGCACCGCGAAGTTGGCAGTAACTTAGTTTCCCGCCAAACCTGGTTACAACATATGGTTTTGTACACATCCCCGGGCTTTACACGTCTTCCCCCTCCCCTACCACCCCTCATCCCCCGCCTTGACTTCGTGACCTTCACTCAGTTCTAGTATTCCATGACATGTGTTTGTTTACTTGTGAGTGTCACATTGAGTTTATAGTTTAGTTTATGGTTGTCAATATAAACAAAAAAATATATAAAAAATAAAAATAAAACGTTTTTCTCAATCACACCCAAAAATAACAATTACGATGGGATTTAGGTTTTTTTAGAAAATATTTATGAATTAATTTTCAGGTAAAATAACACTTACTGACGTAGTTTTAGTGAATTATTAATATTAGTTGTGCATTCACAGTCTATTTTTAAGTTACAGCAAATGAAATGTACAACACTTACGTGAAGTGAAACCACGCTCCAGTCGGGGCGGCGTTTTTAGAGCAAATTTGTAAGTATATTAGGAAGGCTGTGGGAGCAATACGAGGCTACAGCAACGCCATCTGTGAGGCACGGGATCTACTTTGCCGATTTAGTTCGTAAGACTGCCGCTAGAGGTCCACCAGTGAACTCTAGCGGCAATTTGGTGAAAGACTGCACAACCCAGGGCGCCGCCCCGGTTGGAGCGGCGCGTCACTCCGCGTCACCTACCTATGCCGCTCCGATTGGGGCGGCGTCAGAGGCGGATTTGAAAATTTGCCGCCCCTGGGCTAAATAGGAGGAGTAGAGGATTTACGCCTCGGCAAAAGCGGTGACCTTTTTTTTTTTTTACTCGCGCGTGTGCTTTTTTGCCCCGTTGTGGCCTTTTGGACCGTTTTTGCCTGTTCCGGACCCTAAGCAAGGCTATTTCTACGATTTCAGAGGCCGATTGTGATTTCTCTCTCAAATTTGCCGCCCCCCCCCAATTCTGCCGCCCTGGGCTATAGCCCTTTAAGCCCATATGTTAATCCACCCCTGGGCGACGTGGCACTTAACGTGTTAACAGCAAGTGGTTTTAAAAGGTACAAATTACCATCAATTGCAGTGCCATTTAATACTGACATTATTCAGGAAGTCTAGAGTCGCTGGCACCAGAAAGGGCGGGTAGTGAGTGTGCTAGCAAAATTATTGATTATTATTTGTTTGAGTAGTTAATCATCTGTATGATCATATATTAAAGCAAACACTAATTTACAAGTAAAAGGTCCTGAAAAACGTAAACGAAGTTTTTACAGTTCAACAAAAACATTTCATTTGGTCATATCAGCTGAGGTTTAGCAGGCGATTTGGTGAGTTTCCAGTTTTTGCCGCTCACCTTACTTGTGCCCGCGACTAAAATGATCACAAATATGACATTGTTGGTAATGTATATGAAACTCATTAGAATAGTTTTTTTTTACAATAAAGGAGAAAGAAGATACCTTTTTCTGCAGTAGAGGCCTCAATCTAAGGGGCCCTTTGCTTTAAACCAGAAGATATTGGAAAAGAGGCAAAATTTATACGAGTGGCTACTACAGAAAAACACACCCAGGGTTATGAATGTACTCAGTGACCATGGGGAAAGCAATATTCTGTATTGTGGACCCTGGAATTGAGACACTGAGAGGTATATCCTCAATAATGAGATCTTTTGTACTCAGTCACTATAAGGACTCTTTGTATTAGATTGCTGACTTACTTTCTGCTCATCAGCGGGCCAACTTAGGGCTGCTATTAATTAGTACTCGACCACTCCAGTGTAAAAACAATATTTTATGACAAGAAAGTCTTTGACACCAGTCTGTCGAGTGTTATATGGCAATCGGCCTGCCTCAGGTTCTAGATAGAATCTGAAGGCTTCCATAACCTATATTGCGAATGCAGAAAATTCACCGAGCAGTCTGGCAAATAATAAATACCCCCGTTGCAGCAGACCTGCATACTCAGCGAATTTCAAATGCAAAACAACATATTTCGATCCAACGTAGCGAGATTTGACATGTTTTTGTAAGCCCCATAAGAATAACATATGGAATGAGTATGCAGGTTTGCTGCTACGGGTACATCAAAACTGGGTGGTTTTAATTCAATATTTAGTAGATCTGACCTAGAAGAAGCCATTTACCAAGTTTTACCAAGATATGTTGAGAAATAAGCGAGATATTGAATTTTTCTTATTTCCCATAAGGTTAACATTGGGACAATGTACTGTGTTTCAATATCTCGGTAACCAATAGACATAGAGCAGTGATTCAAAATACTTAATTATTTGTTTTTTTGAGCTAAATTCAATGGTGCTAACAAAAATTTGATAATTTTTATTTTTATATGTAAAGAACTCAAAAAACCCATTTTTGGGGGGGTTTACCCCCCTTTACCCCCCCTTCCGGTAGTCCGATTGGGCTGGTTTACGAACTCGTCCGAATAATTACTATTTTACACGTCTATGCCAAATTTCATTAAGATCGGACCATTTTTACGCGAGTTATCGTGCTTAAAGACACACACACATATATATATATATATTAATAAGATTAGTTTTCATAACAAGTACCCTTTTTTTATTTAAAAAATTATTATAAATAAAATAATTTTTTAAATAAAAAAAGGGTACTTGTTATGAAAACTAATCTTATCACTATATTAGTAGCCCTAATCATCCACAATTACTCTAATATATATATTATTTTAATGTTCACTTCTACGGCTACTATTGTAATTAAAGAGAGAAAGAAATTCCTTAAGTACCCTTTTGCAGCTAATAAAATATTAAAAAAAGGGTACTTAAGGAATTTCTTTCTCTCTTTAAATATATATATATTTATGAAAATGGACGAATAGTGTTTTTGGCATCTGGGGACCTCAAAAAGAAAAGTTATGATGGTCTCGGGCTTAGGTGTTACCATGAGACCTACGGTAACAGCTTCTTCCCTATAGGGGAAATTTGCTAATAATAACCGCTTCAACAACAAGACTCAAAAAAACTACATTAAAACTCTCAATGTAGAAGACACAACCCTAACAGACCCCCAAGAAATAGCCGAACACTTGAACCACTTCTTTGCTAATGCCGCTGAAGAAGTTCTATTAAACTCAAAACGGGAAGCCTTAAAACTACGTTCAACCTACCCCGAAAGTGAGTTTAGGTCGTTTGAAGAGAACTTTGAACTAACAAATAAAATAGAGGTAGACAAAATAATATCATCCCTAAAATCAAAACCGTCTTCTGGAATGGATGAAATATCATCGGTGGTTCTGAAACATTGCCAAAATGGAGTATTAGTCCCAATAGTTGATGTAATAAACAAGTCTTTTCAGCAGGGTATTTTTCCCTCCTCACTTAAACACTCCATGATTTATCAAAAACACAAGAAAGGACCTACCTTCCTGACCAGCAACTACAGACCTATTTCACTCATCTCCACACTTTCAAAGGTTTTTGAAAAAGTAGTACTGTCAAGGCTGCTTACACACCTTGAAAACAATAGTCTTCTAACAAGCCGTCAGCATGGTTTCAAAAAGGCAAGTCAACCATCACTGCTGTAATGACCTTGTGGAAGCTGTAATTGATGCAACTAAAGAAGGGGCCACAACAACCGGCATCCTCTTAGATTTTAGTCAGCCTGAGTCACACACATCTTCTGGACAAACTACAAGCTCTAGGAATATGAGGAACAGCGCATCAGTGGTTTCGGAGTTACCTCAGCGGAAGGGGGACAGATTACCGAGATAACTCATGTACAGTAGTAATCAATACATCTAAAAAAATCAGATCTTCACAAGCACAGACAGCAAGAGGAGTTCCACAGGAATCTGTCCTGGGTCCTGTTCTGTTCATCTTGTACACTAATGACATTATCTCTGTATTACAGGACAACTGTGAGGCATTCCTATACGCCGATGACACAGCCCTTGTTGTTTCCCACAAGAATGTTGAGGAGTTAGAAGTCAATACCTATATTGCAGCCAGCATGGCCAAACAATATAGCCAAGAAAATGACCTGGTACTGAATGAAGAGAAGACGCAGCAGCTCTTTTTTGGCCCACAGAGAAAAAATGCTCTCACATTACCCGACATCTCAGCATCTCAAGAGGCTAAATACTTTTAGGAATCACAATTGACTGTAACCTCAATTGGAAACCCCATGTAGACCAGCTGTGCAATAAACTTAGCACTGCTCTGTATGTTATCAGATGACTCAAAACACATTAGCAACACAGAAACTTCAAGAACAGCTTATTTTGCACTATTTGAGTCGCAAATGCGTTATGGGCTGACTGTTTGGGGGTTCTCATCTCAGGGAAACCTATATAGGGTACTGCTTCTTCAAAAAAAAGCAATCAGAATAATGGCCAACCTGGGTTTTCGTGACTCTTGCCGGGGAGTATTCAAAAGGCTTAAATTGCAAACAGTAGCTAACCTGTACATTGCCGAGGTAACAATGCATGTAGTAAATAAAGAACTCACCAACTTTTCAGAGGCTCATTCATACATCACTAGGAACAAAATTAACTACAGACTTCCTACACATCACCTAACTGCCTACGAAAAAAACCTACCTACATTGGAGCTAAACTTTTCAACACACTTCCACCTGAACTGAAACAACAGATAGACAACAGGACCTTCAAAAACTCTCTACTTGACTGGCTGCTGCAGAGAGAGTTCTACTCTATTGAAGAATACCTGGAGCAAAGAAGTCAACCTTACTGATGAAACTTAAATGACGCCTTTACTGTACTCTATGTATATGTAAATAAAGAGAATTTTGTCTTTGTCTTGTCTAGATTCTGTAAACATTATTCCCTCTTGGGTTCCACCTTTATCAAGCCCATGATCTTTATTGAGTCTTTTATAGCCTCTGGTTAAAAAATTACAGTAATAAAAGGTTTCAAGGTGGTCAGTCATGACTCACTACCCACCATTACCGTACCTAAAAACAGATTACTTGGCCAAATTTTAGTTTTTCAAATGTTCAATGTTGTGTTGATGTTTTTTCTGTCTTAGAAGAGTTTTAATATCTTAACAAACTCATTCATAGATGTGTTAACACTGTTCTTCAATCAACCTGATGATGTGCTCGTGTAAATTTGTACAACACAACAGGTGTGGAGGAGCATAAAAGGAGAGCCGCACTGATGAAAAAAGAGTATGACCTACACCTCAGACACCTGAGAAGGCAAGAAACCAGACTGAGGATTGCAGAGGCAGATAACAAACCAAAAGCCCTCTGGAATATTATCAACTCCGAAAGAAAACAAAAAGATGACACGAACTTACTCTCAAAGCTTGACACACAACAAGGTGAAATATGCGATCCAGAGGAAGTTGCAGATTACTTAAACCATTTTTTTGCTAACATAGCCGAAGAGACCATCAAGGGGAAAAATGGACTGGCCTCAAAACCGCAACAACCAATAAATCCCCCAGCTGTGAACAGAAACACCCCAAGTCTTACACTTAAACCTACAACTGAAGTGGAAATGTCCAAAACTATTATCTCCCTTAAAACAAAGACCTCTGCTGGGTATGATGAAATTTCCTCTAAATTATTGAAATTCTGCAAAGAAGAACTGATTGTCCCTCTAGTTTATATTACAAACAAGTCATTTCAAACAGGGATTTTTCCATCAGCACTAAAATTAGCAAAAATTTACCCTAAATTCAAACAAGGCTCAAGTACTGATCCATCAAACTACAGGCCCATCTCTCTTATTCCAACCTTCTCAAAGTTGATAGAAAAGCTAGTATTAGTAAGGCTACTTGAACACCTCTCTCTAAACCATCTGCTAACACCACATCAACATGGCTTTCGCAGTGGAAAGTCCACAATTACAGCCTTACTAGAGTTAGTCGACTTCCTGATAAACCAACAAGAAGATGGAAGCACCAGCACTGCAATACTGCTCGACTACAGTAAAGCTTTTGATTGTATCGACCGTCATCAGCTGTTGGAAAAATTAACATTGTTGGGGATACGGGGCATAACAAGGGACTGGTTCGAAGCTATATAACTGGCAGAAGTCAAATAGTAGAAATCAAGCATACAAGCTGTTTAGAAACCAAACAAATAAACTCAAAAATCAGACCTATTAATCGAGGATTACCCCGAGGATCTGTACTAGGACCCGTGCTTTTTATCCTTTTTACAAATGACTTTCCACAGTACATGGATAATTACAGCAACACTGTCATGTATGCAGATGACACCGTTCTGCAACTTGCCAGTAAAGACCCTGAACAACTAGAAGTTGCCTCATACACAGCTCTGAATATAGCAATCCAATACTGCCATGCCTCTGACCTGGAAGTAAATGAGAAAAAGACAAAACAGTTAGTACTTGGCAGAAACAGAGAAGCTACTGGAAGACTACCTGACCTGGAAGAGGTTACCTCAACCAAATACCTCGGCATAATAGTTGATGAAGGTCTCACCTGGACACCCCATATTGACTCCTTATGCAGCCAGCTCAGCTCAGGACTGTTTGTAATGAGAAGAATGAAGAGCATAAGTGACATGGCAACAGCCAAGATCGCATATTATGCTCTTTTTGAGACTCACCTTCGCTATGGAATTGTGGTATGGGGGGGTACTACCGCTGAGAATATACAAAGAGTTTTGGTTCTCCAAAAGAGAGCCATAAGACTTCTTGGAAATCTTCAGCCCAGACAATCATGAAGGGACACTTACAAACAGCTAAAAATTTTAACTGTTATAAACCTGTACATTCTCGAGGTCATCGTTTACATCCATTCAAGGCACCTGACGAAATGAGGACAAGTGCACAGATACATGAGTACAACACAAGGCATGCAATCGACTACTGCCTCCCTGTGCACCGTACGAGCGCAACGGAAAAAAGTACGAGATACAGGGGGGCCAAGATGTGGAATACTCTGCCAGAAGACCTGAAAAGAACCGACAAACAACAGTTCGCCCGAAAACTAAAACTTTGGTATCTCAAATTCGGTCATCAGTCCCAATAATTCAAGGCAATTTGAAAAGAAAAATGTGTTGATTTAATCTTTTCACAATACTTACGAAATAAAAAAATGCTTTCTTAAAGTTACCGGTTCATAACTATTCAATCGTAATTATATGTGTACTCTTTGTAGGATAAACCCATAACAAAAATTATCAAAAAATAATTTTATTCAATATGAACAATAATATACAATAAAATAATACAATTATGTAAATTTCTGATGATTAAAATAAAATATAAACAATTATACGAAGAAAATGCTACGATTACAGTCAACTTCCAACATACTATCTAGCTTAATGACAACTAAACATGCCTGACTTTAAAGGCACACGAGATATTATCTGAAATGTTACAACTAAAATCAGAATTTTTTTTAAATTTACTTGGACTGACTACATTCACGATTACAATAGAGCTAGTGAAAATAATGATTCATTTAAAAAGGCACAGCCTAGAATTATAAGCTCATTAAGCTCTTAAACATAATTAAACTATTGATATTGATTGACAAATGACTCTTCACAATTTCTACGCCCCTTTGTAATGGTAGAGTGTCTCCCAGCGACACCTTTCACCAAAAGTTTGGAGGCAGCACCCCTTTTGGGGGAGGGACTTCACCTTCTTTCAACACCCTTTCCAAAAAGTTCTTCAATCTCACCACTGGACCCCCACAGTCGTCTGGAGTGATCTAGAAAAATAAAAAAACGGTTGCAAAAAAAACCAAGTATGGGCCACATCATTTCTAGAAGAAAATTAAAAATGACCAAATTTATTTTAAAATTTGTAATCTAGTGAAGTTAACATGAAGTGAAAATTATCGTTATGGCTCTTTATAAAAAAAATTGGTCATTCGTTGGAAAATAATTTGGTAGGTATTGTTTCATGTCATTTTAATATTTTGTTGCCACATAACTATAAAGCTTAAAGGGCATAACTAAGAGGGAGTGAAATATATTTCTGAAATTCAAAACAACACTTTATGATAGTATTTTTAACATAATATGTGTATTTCATGTGTGTATGTGTGTTAAAATATGTTTATTATAAAATCTATCACACAATTGAATAATCCAAAAGTTTATTAAACTCAACTTTTTACATCAACTAACTGTGATACAAACCTTTTCAATGAGAGGAAAGTAGTCGGCACATAAGACATGGAGCAGCTTGGAAAACTGTAGTCCATAAGTCCTGAAGAGTAAGAACCCAGTCACTTCCAGGAAGTCCAGAATCAATGTGGCACTGATGTCAGGTCGAGGACCTAGAACAAATTTTAAAAATTAAATTTCACTCCATTTTTTATCCAACATGAGTTATACTTCCAATCCAGTTGGTAGTGTTCATACATGTTTTGGTTCATTAGAACCTGTTCAGTTCAATTCAATCAGTTAATTGATCAATCAATCAATTTTTGTTTAACACCTTCATTGCGTTATAACTCGTGCCAGCCTAGAGTGTGGCGAATGAAATTGACGATCATTACATTTCCCATGACGGACATTACATCTTACAATAATTAATGTTACTTTTGTCATATAAATAAGTTATTAGTTTTCCTCGTATCATTTACTATTGAATTCATCAATATTTAAATACTGTACAAACAAATACGGTTATTCACTTTTTAATTTCTTCTTGGGATGACGTCATAAAAAGAATCCTGAGCTGCAGTATGATTAAAAATGTCGTCTTAGTTTCTGTGATGGCAAGCAAGCTCAGAGGTAAAGCACTGGGCCTGTGGATCAAATGTCGCTGGTTCAATCCCAGATGAGCGGTCACCTCTGGGTGGCCTATGTGACTATTGCCGCTACAGTACCTCACTGTCTTTAGATCGGCGCACAGGCTTATTGGCCAATGGCAACAGGCAGTTGAGGTAAAAAAAACTAAGAGTGCTTAAGCTTCACCCTCAGCTGATATATTGCACTGGAAATGTTGGCTTTGCTTTGAGAAATCGGTTAATCGTGATGAATACAGATTATGACTAGGCTCAAAGAATTCATTACTCATGACACACTGGAATGAAGATCAGGGCATATTTCTACTACAGTGAAGGTGTTAAATTTACTTTTGTCCTATACGAGTCGTCTTATGTTCATGTATGTTATTAAAAATTTATGACAACCAGCCGACGAAACAATCATTCAGTGCAAGATTGTACTGTTTTGAAAATATTTTTATAAATCCTGCCTTATCATCATAACCAAGACAATGTTGGAGACGAACTGCAAGCAGTAAAAATGATAACTTACTTTTCATTTAGGGAAAGCCTCTGATTACTATAATTAATTTTTTAAGACTGTTATTCAACAACTTTTAATCGATGTTTCTGCTCCAAGATGCACTTTTAAGTAGCACAAAACAGCTGTTATTATTTCACAATACCAAAATAAGATCACTTGATCGCACAGGTAAGACAAATGTTTTATTAACCTATGCCATCAGATTAGATATCTACTGCTACACCTCAGCGATTGTGTGGCCAGCTCTACAGGCCGACGGGCATTAGCATGTGGAAGTCAATTTTTGCCCATTGCATTTGTTCTTTGTGATTGGTTGACCAGCAGTGCTGGCCAACTTGAAATCCAAGGAACGCTTGGGCGTCCAGCATAACTGCTGGTAACATATGTTTTTGTTTGACTTTTTCTAAATTTTGCATGATGCCTATACAGTGCTGCATCCTAGTGAAGCGTTATTTTACTAAATGATCAGCAGGCTTGCAACATTTTAGTGTAAAAATCCCCTGTGCTAATTGTGCAGGTTTTCGATGCAAACAATTCCGAGCTGTTGAGAGTGAGCCGCCATCATAAATGCCGAGGTGACCCAAAGTAGGCCCAGTACAGCTGGCTGTCCGACTGTTGGAACCAAGTCATACGGAAACAATTCAGGCTGGTTGCTGACTTTTGTGGCCACTCCTGCTGGCCTTATGATTGCAAAGGGTTGAACATTTCATTATTTAAATTTGCAGCTCAGGTGTTAAGGAATTTTAAGAACGACATTACTATCGGTCGACTCACTGAGGTTGAGGGTGGCGGCGAGCCAGCGCCAGGCTTGGGCCAGGTCGTGCGGGTGGCGATGCGTCGCAGCGAGGGAGCGCTTCAGCGACGACACCAGCAGCGCCGCGTACAGCCGCGCCACCCCGGACATGCGGCGCAGGAACCTGTTCTGCGGCTCCACCTTCCCGTCCTCCCCATACTGGTAGCCCAGCATCCTGTGTGGAATAAGATTTTTGAAACCGTTCCTTTGAAAGAGAGAATTATTGGCATATTTTGAAGACACTATAATATTAGTTTGATGGACAAAAAAAAGAGAAATCCCAAATAGTCTGTAAAATAGTAGTTTTCATTACTAGTCTCAAAAGTGACCTATTGCGGGGCGAGATTGCATTTACGCGCGAGGCGCAGCCGAACGTGGAAAAAGCTACCGAGCCCCGCAATAGCACTTTTGAGACCAGTAATGAACATTATTTTTTATTACGATATCGAAAAACTTGCGAACAACATGAATGTTTTTGTTTATTCAACTTAGTATCAAGAAAAAAAACGAACTCATAACGCTGAGTTTCCTAATTATGTCGAGGTACAGTAATGCAATAGCTGATCGGTCTACACCGCAAAATCCCATTACGGTTACTTCCCGTCCACCACATACTCACAGAAAGTTAATGTTATATAATTTTGCCGCACAGCAGCGGGAGGTACAGTAATGCAACAGCTGAACGGTCTGCACTGCAAAATTTCATTACGGTTACTTCCCGTCCACAACATACGCACAGAAAGTTAACGCTATGTAATTTTGCCGTGGAGCAGCGGGAATAACCTATTTTCTTAGCTCATTTTACATTTAGAAAGTGTACTTTCGTGTGTAGAGTAATGAAGACTAAATTTCATATGCTGAATTAAATTTGCTGTGGACTTATTTAATAAAGCCACATGGTAACTTTTACATGGTTATTGATTTAACAAATCACTACATTTCTGCTTTCATATGTTGTAACATTAAAAAATTTAATAGAAAAATACAGAGCAGCCCAATGTTCACAACTTACTTTACATTTTCAAGCCAATTTTCAATCTGAGTTGACTTATCGATTATTGAACCAGATAGATAATTGACTTGATAGCTGAGGGGATTAAGTTCTCACCTCATAACCTGAATAAATGAGGATAAAGGATCACCGGTTCAATCCTGACCAGGACAGAGACTGGGTCCAATTGCCAATGTCATGGCAGCAGCACTGTCCAGCACACAGAATACAATATACTATTGAGTAGTGCTGTTAAAGTTTCAGATTTCAAGCTCAGATCCTAGTTTAAAAATAAATCTTACTGTAACGCGTAGCAGCTTAGGAGCGATTGCTCCCATCAGGATGGCATCAGGGTACTGCATGGGAGTGATCGCTCCCATGCAGCCGCAAACGTGTAAAGATGCAACAAGACCTAGGTTCGGACCGTTCCCGATCAAAACGTTAAAAAATGCCACTGGCATAGAAACACGCAGCACGTACTTGTAGTAGTCGGTGTCGCTCTGACCCTGGACCTGCGGCAGGAAGGCAGGGACGAGGTAGGGACACTCGCGATGGAAGTGTGCCAGCAGCAGGCGGCCGAACTCGGGGAACTCGGCCCACAGTGACACGGCCACGGCCGCGATGGCGAACGCCGCCTCCGGCTTGCTCGACACCGTGTGCTCCCCTTGTTTCTGCAATTTAAATTTTGTTTTCAATAACAATTCAAAATACTTCGTTTTTCGAAATAATTACAATTTATATAAAACAATCCTTCAAGTGCAAAACACATGCAAAATAGGGGAAGGTTATCTTCCCTTTCTTCTTGCTTATACAGTCGACTCTCGTTAACTCAATCTTCGATAACTCAAAATTTTTTATAACTCAAGTCAGTTTCGATCTCCTTTAGATAAAGTTATGTAACTCAAAATAATTTGACCTCTTAAGTCAAAGAAAAAAAATTGGCCTATATAAACTCCAAAATCTGATAAAACAAATTTAGTTTGTACCTTAACTTCATATCTCAAAGTTTTCTCAATGGATCTAAATGAAAACCCAAATACGTAGCTTGTAACTAGTTGCCACCTGGCCTTTTTTAAATAAATCATCCAATCCAGTGTCACTACAGTTTAACTACCTAACTCAAATTTTCATTTGGCTTACCTCTAAATTTTGAGTTAAGCTTGATTACACCCAAAAAACAAATTTAATCTAATAATTACCTCTATGCCTAAACTGAGTTACGTATGGACGTAGCTTGAAGAAAAATCATAGCCCTGAAGAATTTTGAGTTACGGGGTCTCAATATTAGTAAACTCACGAATTAGAATCACACCCCTTTAGCAGGTAAAGGAAGTCCTAATCTGCTGTTGACAAACAACGCCTCTGTTAGGAGCGGCTACCCTTGAGCCGCCTGCATCTGTCCTTGGTCTTCTACTTGCATTCGAAGAATATTTTTCAGAACTTTACTAACAGACTTAAACATGCAAAACCCGTAGTTTTTAACAGCCAGCTGAAGTACCCCTAGCAAAATAACAAGAGCATTGCTTGTTAACAGCATATTGGGACGGTTTCAGATGAATCTTTCTAACGCATGGTGTTGAATATCCCAGTTATGGTAGTCAATTATCAAAGCCTGTTTAGTGAATTTCAAAAACAAAACTTTTCCAAAGTTTCCGCGGTTTTTAAATTAACTTTCGATTTCAACCCATCACTAAATTTTGCTTTGAAATGCACTTGTTTACAAGTTGGCCTAACATTTTCTCTTGATCAAAATTTTGACAGGAGACTCGATAGTAAGACATTTTAGTGGAGGGGGAGTTGAGGTGTAGAAATGTCAATCTATGGATAGTATATGGGCTTTTACATTTTTATAATAATTGAAAATAAAGGATGTAAGTGTACATCTTCGGGTTGTGGTGGACATTAAACACCACCATCTTCAACCATTGCACATATAATTTGTAAACTTTAACTAATAAATATAACCAAACAAAATATTTCTTAGTCTTAAAATTTTTATTGAGTGAACCCAATCATAAAAAGGATCAAAGTATTAAGTGTTGAAATATTGAGGGTCTACTATACCATGTATAAGGAAAAAAAAATTTCACTCACAACAAACTTCTTGGCGAGCAAGTTGGTGCAGTAGGCGACGCCGAGGGGATGTCCCGTGGCGAGGAACAGCGACGTGCCAAGAGGTACCGCCTGGCCCTGCAGCAGCCGAGACAGCTTGTACCACTTGTCCTCCAGGTGCAGGTCATCTGTCGGAGAGATGGCGTTCACCGGAACATTCACTACTTTCTGCAACACAAGGCGGCTGTTAGCCAGGCGTACACTGACATATGCACCAGCCGAGACAGCTTGTACCACTTGTCCTCCAGGTGCAGGTCGTCTGTCGAGGAGATGGTGTTCACCGGAACATTCACTACTTTCTGCAACACCAGGCAGCTGTTAGCCAGGCGTACACTGACATATGCACCAGCCGAGACAGCTTGTACCACTTGTCCTCCAGGTGCAGGTCGTCTGTCGGGGAGATGACGTTCACCGGAACATTCACTACTTTCTGCAACACCAGGCGGCTGTTAGCCAGGCATATGCACCAGCCGAGACAGCTTGTACCACTTGTCCTCCAGGTGCAGGTCGTCTGTCGGGGAGATGACGTTCACCGGAACATTCACTACTTTCTGCAACACCAGGCGGCTGTTAACCAGGCGTACACTGACATATGCACCAGCCGAGACAGCTTGTACCACTTGTCCTCCAGGTGCAGGTCGTCTATCGGGGAGATGACGTTCACCGGAACATTCACTACTTTCTGCAACACCAGGCGGCTGTTAGCCAGGCGTACACTGACATATGCACCAGCCGAGACAGCTTGTACCACTTGTCCTCCAGGTGCAGGTCATCTGTCGGGGAGATGGCGTTCACCAGAACATTCACTACTTTCTGCTACACCAGGCGGCTGTTAGCCAGGCGTACACTGACATATGCAGCAGCCGAGACAGCTTGTACCACTTGTCCTTCAGGTGCAGGTCGTCTGTCGGGGAGATGGCATTCACCGGAACATTCACTACTTTCTACAACACCAGGCGGCTGTTAGCCAGGCGTACACTGACATATGCACCAGCCGAGACAGCTTGTACCACTTGTCCTCCAGGTGCAGGTTGTCTGTCGGAGAGATGGCATTCACCTGAACATTCACTACTTTCTGCAACACCAGGCGGCTGTTAGCCAGGCGTACACTGACATATGCACCAGCCGAGACAGCTTGTACCACTTGTCCTCCAGGTGCAGGTTGTCTGTCGGAGAGATGGCATTCACCGGAACATTCACTTCTTTCTGCAACACCAGACGGCTGTTAGCCAGGCGTACACTGACATATGCACCAGCCGAGACAGCTTGTACCACTTGTGCTCCAGGTGCAGGTCGTCTGTCGGGGAGATGGTATTCACCGGAACATTCACTTCTTTCTGCAACACCAGGCGGCTGTTAGCCAGGCGTACACTGACATATGCACCAGCCGAGACAGCTTGTACCACTTGTCCTCCAGGTGCAGGTCGTCTGTCGGGGAGATGGCGTTCACCGGAACATTCACTACTTTCTGCAACACCAGGCGGCTGTTAGCCAGGCGTACACTGACATATGCACCAGCCGAGACAGCTTGTACCACTTGTCCTCCAGGTGCAGGTCGTCTGTCGGGGAGATGGCATTCACCAGAACATTCACTACTTTCTACAACACCAGGCGGCTGTTAGCCAGGCGTACACTGACATATGCACCAGCCGAGACAGCTTGTACCACTTGTCCTCCAGGTGCAGGTCATCTGTCGGAGAGATGGCATTCACCGGAACATTCACTTCTTTCTGCAACACCAGGCGGCTGTTAGCCAGGCGTACACTGACATATGCACCAGCCGAGACAGCTTGTACCACTTGTCCTCCAGGTGCAGGTCGTCTGTCGGGGAGATGGCGTTCATCGGAACATTCACTACTTTCTGCAACACCAGGCGGCTGTTAGCCAGGCGTACACTGACATATGCACCAACCGAGACAGCTTGTACCACTTGTCCTCCAGGTGCAGGTCATCTGTCGGAGAGATGGCGTTCACCGGAACATTCACTACTTTCTGCAACACCAGGCGGCTGTTAGCCAGGCATACAATGACATATGTACCAGCCGAGACAGCTTGTACCACTTGTCCTCCAGGTGCAGGTCGTCTGTCGGGGAGATGACGTTCACCGGAACATTCACTACTTTCTGCAACACCAGGCGGCTGTTAGCCAGGCATATGCACCAGCCGAGACAGCTTGTACCACTTGTCCTGCAGGTGCAGGTCGTCTGTCGGGGAGATGACGTTCACCGGAACATTCACTTCTTTCTGCAACACCAGGCGGCTGTTAGCCAGGCGTACACTGACATATGCACCAGCCGAGACAGCTTGTACCACTTGTCCTCCAGGTGCAGGTCGTCTGTCGGGGAGATGACGTTCACCGGAACATTCACTACTTTCTGCAATACCAGGCGGCTGTTAGCCAGGCGTACACTGACATATGCACCAGCCGAGACAGCTTGTACCACTTGTCCTCCAGGTGCAGGTCGTCTGTCGGGGAGATGACGTTCACAGGAACATTCACTACTTTCTGCAATACCAGGCGGCTGTTAGCCAGGCGTACACTGACATATGCACCAGCCGAGACAGCTTGTACCACTTGTCCCCCAGGTGCAGGTCATCTGTCGGGGAGATGGCGTTCACATATAAAGGATATATATAATCCATTCAACATCAAAATGCACTCACAGTTGAAACAAATTGAATAAATACAGATACCCTTTAACCTCCATTAAATTATAAGGTTTGAAAGAAAACTCTGGATGGTTAAAGCATTATATCAACAAAGTTGTTTAATAAACTCAATACAATAATGCTAAAGATTCAACCTCAGATTAACTTTTGGTTCAGAAAGTATGTTGAACTTTTTTGTTATTTAAGATATGATATGGCAGCCGAGGTCTGAGAAGCACTGTTGGCGAGGCCAAAAACCTTCTTAGGTTTCAGTGGCCAAGGAAGTAAGGTAAGAAATTATAAGGCTGGTTAATATAAACATGCAACTGATGTAGAATCAAAGGAAATGCTCCTGTTATGAATTGTCGGGTTTTACCTTTTTGGCAGAAACAAGATATTTTGTTAAATGTCATACATTCTATCATAATATTATAAACATACACATAGTTTCTTTTATGTTTCTGGCAAACTGCAAAAAAAAGTGTAACCAGAACAAGGGACCTGAAAAGTGGCTATCTAATAATCTAAATAAGCTTTATTACTTCAACATCACTTACTTGGCAGTCAAAACGAAACTTCTTTAAGGAGTCATTGGTTATAAGAGGTTCCAGTTTCTTCTCGTATTCCTCCAAGTACTTTTGCAATTCGAGATGCCATTTTAAACACTCCCCACTGACACAGTCCTCGATGCCTTCCGCTGGAAATCATACGTTGGTGTTACAGTGTTATAAGAATAGGACTAATCTAAACTTGCCAAGATAAACCTTCGCTGTAGAACCCCTATAGCAATAATATAACATAGTTTGTTAAGAAAATATACATAGTAAGATAATCTGTGTGGTAGTTCTTTACTTAAATGGGCTCCTGTCTTTATGTGGGCTACTCAAACTTTGAATTATAATAAAATCAGCTTTCATATGTCATTTAGCGAATATGATATTTATCATCATGATCAGAAGACAAGATGATAGATACATTTACACGAACTTTCTTTTTTCTCGTAGTTAAAATTGTTGCAGAGGGTAACTCTTATTGAAAAAAATGCTTAAAAATGGTAAAACTGTCAAAATGCTCTTACACTTTTGAAAGCAATCGCAAAAAAAACAACATAATCGGTTGTAGAAAAATTTAATACTTGTTATAATTTTGAAAAATTATGATTGATACTTACACAGCTTCACTGGGCTAACAGCAATCGTCGGTTTTTCTTTTTCAGTTTTCTCTCTCTCTTCTTGCCGCTTCTGTGCTCTCTCAGCCTCTTCCTGTTTTACCCTCAACTCTTTTTCCATCTCTTCTTTCTTTTTATTATCTTCAGCCTTTTCAACTGACTTGTTGATTTGATCTGGAAATTGTCAAGAGGAAATTATGCATATTCATGAAGAAACAATAGTATTATTTCTTATTCATTGGAAATTAAAAACCTTTAAAAATCATTGCTAAAGGTGTTTTAAATAATGATTAATAATAATAATAATAATAATAATAATGATGATGATTTTCATTTTTTTTCTAATAATTATTTGAATTGGGTAACAATAATTACTTTCTACTCAACAAAAAGATAGTGAATGGCTAAATAAAGGAGCTTATTGGTTAAATATTAAAACATGCTTCTCTATGCATTTCAACACAGGCTATATAAACACTAAAACAATAAATGTACAAGGTTTTAAAGGCATTGGTTTTTTTAAAACCCATCTAATATAGAAATAGAACAAAAAGGCGGTACAAATTAAACTGAAACTTAATTTAGGTAAAATGGCGATAAATGAGAATACTTACCAACATGCTTTGAAAAATTGTCACAAATCACAGATATCTGCTGGACAAGATTTTCTGCTGTCTTCAAATCTTGGATGGTAACTTTTCCTTCCTAAGCATAGTTCCTCAGATATTAATAAATATGATTAGTCAAGACAAATCTATGGAGATAAGTAGACTACATTTTTTGTTATAATGATAATAATCTTCCTTGATTGAGGCAGATTATTTAAATCTTTATTATTTTTGCTGAGCTGATCTTACTTTAACTTATTCATTGTTCTTTGCCTCCAAAACTGTGATATGACTATAATATATAGGTTTACATACCTTCTACATTAAAAATTTTTAATGTAGAAAATTTGTGTGATGCACTTATAGACATTTTTAAATCCCTGAAGATGAAGGTTTAATGCTTTGAAACATATGTAGGAAATTTCTACATTATGAAACTGTTGACTGAAGGTATGTAAACCTATATATTATAGTCTTACTTTAACCTCGTTCTAATGTCAAATTTGTATGACTTGTCTAATTTTAGCTGGATCCGATAATGCAATAACTTCAGATATTTGTTTTCACTTTTTGTTTGGTAAAAAATGAAGTGAGAGTAGCCTAACAAATAGTAGGGTTTGAAATATTTTTCTTCAAGGAAATTTGTCGAATCACAGATCAGACTTAAGTTGAAGCAACCCTTAAGAAAAATGTTTTTAAGTTTTAAGTTAATTACTTAATTTAAAAGAGACTTTAGTAAATAAAAAAAATCACACTTACCCCACATTTTTCCACCAGTTTCGTCAACATTTCACCCATTTCTTTTAATTTATGATGATCAGATGCTACTTTAGTATAGAGCATCTGTCCGTTTTTACACTTCCTGTAAAATTATTTTTTTGCTTTACTGTATTTGTTTTCTTATTTCACTATATTTAAAATATGCCTAACAGTTACTTATCAAACATAAGATCTTAATTTATTGGGTGGTGCAGGCAAGCTGAAACATACAACTTTGGGACACGTGTGAAACTCAAAGCTGGAAAGATAGATATATTTAGCGAACTTTATTTAATCTGGTGTTAGGATCAGGGTACACTTTACTCTTTAGGATCTTTTTGTGTACTGTTTTTGGATAAGTTGACTGTTAATCAAATTTAAAGAGCATCTACATTGCGAAATTCTGATTCATTACAAAAACTCAATAACTATCAATAAAAAAAAAACAACAAACAAATTGTTCTTGTTAGTTAAAATCATAGCACAGCTATTATTAATTTTGAATTGTATAAGGAAATCTAAGGAACAATATAAATTAGGGGTGGGCGAGTACCCGACAGTCGAGTAATTACTCGAGTAGTTGCTACTACTCGAAGTCGAGTTGAGTAGTTCCAACTACTCGACAAAACGAGTCGAGTAGTTCGTTACTCCCGCCGTTTACGCGGCGGCTGAATTTATGTGCGATTTACGTTTGTGCGATCAAGTTTTACAGCTGATCGCGAGTTACGCAAAGCCACATCTGCCGATTATCCGCAATCGGCAGATTGTTTATCCCGGCCGCCCGCTAGTTTCACAATAAGTAGCATTTTCTGTTCATTTGTGGCCGGCAAGTACGTGTGACTGTTTTTTGCGGCCGATCGCTAGTTTCGCAAAGTTGCATTTTGTTTATTTACGATCGGCAAATACACGCGATCGTTTTCGCGGCTGACCGCGACTTAAGCAACGCTACATTTGCCGATTTTCGGCGATCGGCAAATACGCACGCTCGTATTTCGCGGCCGACCGTGACTTTAGCAACGCTACATTTGCCGATTTTCGGCGATCGGCAAATACGCACGATCGTATTTCGCGGCAGATCACGAGTTTTGTAAAGCTACATCTGCTGTTTATCCGCGACCGACAGATATGCGCTATCGTTTTTCCCAGCTGTCCACAAGTTTTTAAAAACAATAACCTCGACAATATTTCATTAACTCATAAAAGAATGGATTTTGACAGTTATCTAGAAATACCAGATTCTGGAGATGTACCAGAATTCCGGAAATAAAAACTTACAGCTATATTTAGCTCTGACCTTACACTTAACAACTTCAAATTTGTAATCATATTTATCTTCTGAATGATACACAGCATTCATTTCTGTCTCATTTGATTTGTAAAATTGAGAAGAAAATTGTAGACTTAATTGGTAAAGTAGACTTCATAAAACAATTAGTTAAGGTTTTGTAATTTTTGTTTTGGGGGAGATATCTTATTCAGTGGCGGCCGGCCCATAAGGACTCTCGGACGCCGCCCCCCCAGAAGATTTTCAAATATACTGAATTAAATTAATTTACATATGTATCCGACAAAGAGTGAAAAACCACTAATTTTCATTATACTGACCATTAATGATGAATTCATTTCAACTATAAGCATCGGAATATTTTGCAAAAGTATTTAGGAGTCAACTGCTGTTGCGCGTTTATCTCGCGGACGCTGCCCGGAGCGTCCCAATCCTAACGCATGCTATCTTATGGCAAATCTAGCAGACAGTGGATAGGGTGCTCTGACGTCATTGCCGTGTTGTGTTATACGCAGCATGGGGCAGCGTCCGAAGATGCGCGCGCACATCAGTAATCAGTGCAGCCACTACAATCTGTTTAGGGCATTAAGAAGCTGAACCTTTGCTGCCGTTACGATTGCACGATTCATGTTGGTGCAACTGTTGTTTATTCGTTTTAGTAACCATAGCAACCTACCAATCTCTCTAACCTCGTAACCTAAACGTTGAGGGATGGGAGCTAAAGTGAGGTTATTTGTTTACATTCTGTGTTTCATGTGTCTCTTTTACTCCAATGAGTCGGTAACCAGGGTTGGTGATAGTTGATTGCTATTATTTTAATAGTGAATTCAGCTGATATTGGTAGACCATGAAATTGTGAATAGCAATCAGAGGTAAGTGTAATACACAAAATCCTTAATGCTCTTTTAGCAGTTAGTAGTGAGTCCTCCTGTTCATTTAACCCACCAGCCGCCACTGATCTTATTCTTATCTGGTCGCAGCTGTGTCACTCGTGCTCAAATGATTGGATGTAAAAAAACAATAGATCAGCAGTCAGGCAAGGGGGTGGGATTGGGTTAAGAGAAGTATACAAATAACTAGGCATGGCTCTCCTCCTAAAGCCTGGCAGTAATATAGACAGTGGGCAAAGACCAGGAGATTCTAAATATCTTGATTTCATGTAGTTAAACATACAGGGACTTAATGGTAAAATCTCATTATTACAAAGCTTCTTAACTGGGCCCAACTTAAATACACACATGATGGATTTTATTTGCTTATCAGAGCATTGGCTTAACAAGGATGAAGTAGAACTAGCTTTTCCAGACGGCTATACCTGTGTTAGTGCCTTTTGTGGACAAGATTCTATAAGGGGAGGTACTTTAATATTTGTTAAGAATAATTTTAATGCTAGGTCTCTTGATGTTGATTGTTTGTGTAGGGAGTTTCATTTTGAATGTTCTGCTATCATTGTTGAAAACCTTAAGCTAATTGTTGTTTCACTCTACCATTCTCCTTCAGGAGATTCGGAAATCTTTTTGGAAAGTTTGGAAAATCTACTATTATATTTGTCTGAGTGGCCTACCTATACTGTTGTAATAGGTGGAGACCTGAATAATAAATTTAACATAAACAACAAAGGAAGTAATACAGTAAAAAATTTTCTCAATATTCTTAGACAAAATAATTTTTATTGCTTAAATACATCTCCAACACGAGGTAATAACTGTCTAGACAACATTTTTGTTAACTGTAATCGTCAATATGTCAGCCTATGTAATGCTTTTGTTTTTCCATATTCTGATCATAAAGGTTTAATTTTCAATTTAAAATGTGTTAATGATAAGTCATGGTGTACTACTGTTTCTAATAGTTTTAAGTTAGTTTTGCCTTTGTCTGGTATTGAAGGCCTAATAAGTAGTTTATTTGCTTTTGACTGGGATTCACTCCTGTCTAATATTGCTCATTTGGATGCAGATCACATTTTTAATGAAGTTTTTGGAGTAATATTGATGAAACTTGACTGCTTTCATATTTTAAAGAGAGTTAGATCTGACAGTAATTTTAGTATAAAAAAATCTGCAAATAAATGGTATACAAAAGATCTCGCTAGGATGAAAGACCGATTATTATTTCTAGGTAATTTGCAGACACAAGAGGCAAAAGCTCAGTTGAGAAATTTAAAAATAGAATATAGATATGCAGTACATAAAGCTAAGCTCAATTTCAATGTTAATAAAATTGAATCAAGTAAGAATAAATGCAAGGCTGCTTGGAAAATAATTAATTCTAATAGGATTAGCAGTAGTGAGCACAGTAAAGATTTTGAAATTGATATTGATCCACAAGATTTTAATGAACATTTCATTAACTCAATAAAAGAAATAAAGCAACAGATAGGTAATCCATCAGCTAGTAATTTAGATTTAGTATTTAATCTCAATATAAATAGAATAAATTTTGAATGGAATTGGATCACACCTAATGATATAATTGGGGTCACAAAAAGAATGAGTAACTCAATAAGTAAAGATATGTATAACCTGTCAAACAATCTTGTGAAAAGGATTATACACACAATAGCTGTACCTCTTTCCTTTGGTTTTAATAAATGTCTACAAGAAGGTATTTTTCCAAGCAAATTAAAATATTCAAAAGTTTGTCCAGTCTATAAAAAAGGCCCGAGAGGGCAACCAGAAAGTTATAGGCCTGTTTCATTGATTCCTATTTTTTCTAAGGTATTTGAGTTACTGATACATGATCAAGTAAGCTTTTTCTTTGAAAATAATAACTTGTTTAATTTATCTCAGTTTGGTTTTCGTAAAGGAAGATCGACCATTGATGCAGTTGATAGGCTAGTTAGGGAAGTGCTTTCAACGTTCGAAAAAAAGGCCTTTGCTCAGGTTACAATGTGTGACCTGAGCAAGGCTTTTGACTGTGTTGAGCATGATGATCTTTGCTAAAGCTTAACTACTACGGATTTTCTGGCAATAGTTTAACTTTTTTTTAATCTTACCTTAAAAATAGGCATCAGGTAGTATCACTTAATGGTAAAATTTCTAGGGAATGTTTGGTTGAATATGGTGTGCCACAAGGTTCTGTGTTAGGTCCTCTTTTGTTCCTGGTTAGTGTCAATGATTTACCAATTTCGGTTGATTCAAAATCACTGTTGTATGCAGATGATACGACGTTTATATATATCTCTGACAATTTAGATCAGCTAAAAATGCTTACACAAAATACATTGAAAGAGGCGGAAAACTGGTTTCAAGTTAATGGTTTTTTACTTAATAAACAAAAAACTCAAACTATGTTATTTTCTTTAAGACCGATTGGAGATTATTTAACTTCAGATAATTTAGTTTCTGACGCTAAGTTTTTAGGAATATTCATTGATAATAAGTTAAACTGGCATTCACATATTAAACATGTATCTTCTAAACTTTCAAGAGTAGTGTATCTTTTGAGACGGTTAACTTTTTGTGTTCCGGAAAATTATCTTAAAACTGCCAACTTTGCATACTTTCGGTCAATTTTTAGATATGGCCTGGTTTTATATGGGAATGGTTCTAAAGTTGGTGATTTATTGATTCTACAGAAGAAAGCAATTAGGGTGATAACTAAATCAGAAGCCAGAGCTCATTGCAAACCTTTATTCGTTCAACTAGAAATACAAACAATTATTAACCTTTATATTTTCGATCTAGTATCTTTTGTTTTTAAAAATTAGGATTTGGTTATTCCTGTTCATAATTTACATAACTACAATACTCGTAATAAAGAAAAGGCAGTAATTGAATTTAATAGGCTAAGTAAATCTTTGTCTAGTCACATAGTATTATCGTTAAAGATTTACAATAAGGTTAGTCATCTTGTTGGAAAGCATACTATTAAGGTTTTTAAACAGAAATTTTATAGATGGTTATGTATGAACCCTTTTTATTCAATCGACGAATTTTTTTCTATAAATATAGTTGAATTTTGAATATTGTAATTGTTTTCTTGTAAATTTATGAGCTAAGTTTGCCCAATTTTAGGACAAGAGTAGGCCTACCAAGGTTTATGTATCAATGTTTTGTATGTATCTATGTTTTTATGTTCTTTGTAGTATTATCTGTGATATTTATGTTAGGTAGATTAGTTTAAGTTAAGGACTTAGTAGTACAGCACTACTGAAATATGACTTTGTCAATGCTTGTAAGCCTGTAAGACAATAAACTTATTCTTATTCTTATTTATTCTTATTTTAATTCTTTCTTCCAAAATTTCTTGGTTAAGGTTTTAATAAGGGTCAACAGTTAATTTTAGTGACAATATTAACCTGTTTTTGATTGTTAAAATAATAGGCTAATAGTTAAATCTTATTACTGCTTAAATTTTATAACTATGCATATTCTACATGAATTTATTTTGTGATCTTGTTACATTACGTGATTTGTTATTTTGATTGATTTAGCATGGTCAACTTATTCATTTAAAGGGGTATTACAATGTAGGGGAATTAGAATATCAGAGTTTTATTTTTCCAAGAAAAATATAAAACGTAAGCTGAAATAAAATAGACAAATTTTATAAGTAAAATTGAAGAACAATTTTAATTAATTGTGAAGAAATATTTTAATGAAATGTGATTCAAAGACCTAAATACTTTCAAAAATGAAGATTTCATAACTACTCGACACGACTCGACTTCAAAATCCACTACTCGCCCACCCCTAATATAAATGTAAAGAAGTAAAACTTCAACTATAAATAGGTGACTAGGAATGTAAATTTTATAACATTCAGATTGAATGCTAACAATTTTCCTTAAATAATACTTACTTGGTTATAGCTGAAATTTGGTTATACTTTTCCCCATAAGCTACTTGCACTTGGAAGATGCCTTCGACACATCTTTTGAGCTCTGCTTTCTTCTGTCTCTGTTTTTCTTCCAACTCCCTCCGCTTTTGCTCAATCTGTTTCAGTCGTTCACTTGTTTCAGCAATCCTCTATGACAACATATTTTAATGTAAAATTAATTCAAATGAATTATGATTGTTTAAAAGAACTTTGTTCTATTTTATTTTATTTCATCTGCTTATCGGTACTTCAGTTTGTTGTGCAGTGCAGCACTTTATAACGCATATTCCTGGTTTCTATGCAGACATATAACTAGCAGAGCATGTGCAGCTTCAGGATGAATATTGTAAAACTTGGTGCATATTAGTGTTATAAAAGCTAAAATTAGTACTAAGATAAATAAGAGTAAAGTGATAAGTAATGACAAAGTCAATTGATGAGTTTGACCAACCACTGCACAGTCACTGCCACTGCATCAGCAGGCATTATTTCAGCCAAAACTCGTCTACCTCTGAGAACTTTATTTTCTTGCTTTGAAATAACAGCAATAAGACTTTGGAGTGATGAGCTCATCACTAGAGGGTTGCTTAAAAATGTAAAAATAATATAGTAAAAAAAGTTATTAAAAAAATTCTCACTAACCTTGTCATGGTCAGATTTACTTTGCTGTAACTCCTGATTTTTTATTTGCAGGGCCATTTCTTTGCTTTCAGTGACTAGCTTTTGAGATTCAATATATAGATTTTGAATTCGAATCAGTTGCTCTTTATCCATTTCAATTTTTTGTGCCATCAACATTTCTTTAATTCTTGCCTCATTTTCCAGCCACTTTTTAATTTGTTGTTGTCTTTTTCTCTGTAAAAAAATCTTTAAGTGATAAGGAGGACAAATTTTCTTTAAAATGAAAACTGAAAGTCAAAAATTCAAAATAGAAAATTCAAAATTCAAATATTTTAGAACTGAATTTACTTAGCCTACTATTTTATTTTACATTTGCCTCAAATCCACAATATCAAAGTGGGAAAACAAATTTTATGATAGGGGCACAATAAGCATAATACCAATGAACAATATTTTTATTATTAACCCATTCGCCTACTTTGACAAAGTGGTCTCGTCAAAGTGGTCAATGCAACCACTGTTCAACTGTATAGAATTAGGTAGTTAAATGAGGAATCTTTTGAAAAATAATGCTTCATTGACAGTGATAGTAAATTATCAGGGGACTTCAGCTGAATAATTAATACCAAAAAATTCAAATAAAAATACGTGGAGGAGTAAAATTTTAATTTAGGGTTGATTTATTATATTGCTAAGTCCAATAAAGGACATTTGTGAAGATTGACTATTGACTAACCTATGAGACAATGATCATAGTAAACATTCAATTTTCCCTTAGTAGTTGCTTAAGGGATTCTCCAGCTAAAATCGCTAAAAACATGTGTTCTAAATTCACTAATTGAACCTACCTCACCACACTTTATAATCTGCGCTTCAATATTCTTTAAACACTCATACTTCAATAACTGTAACTCGTCCACTTCATCATCCACTGGGTCCTCTGAGCAACTTTTGATTCCGGATATGTTAAAGGACTGACTCTTAGCGCTTTTGGTAGACTCATCGTAGTTCTTAACTTTGACTTCAACTTGTGCTGGCTTTAAGGGCGTAGAAGTAACAACATTTCTCAGATCAAGCCTTTCACCATCCACTGCATCATAGTCAGGATCGTCCGCATGAAGAGAGTTGGGGCCGATCGTGCAATGCGCGACCTCTGGAGCAATGGCAATGGCTTTGGACAAGGCATTGATCTTCAACCGATTCCAAGCCTGACTGATTTTATTGTCATTGTCACCCTGAAAAAAATTAAAGCAAGTAAGTAAGCATGTTCAATCCCAGGGGGCTCATACATGAGCTGGTTAGGGTGTGTCTACAGACCACTCTAAGCATAAAAGACTTAACCAGCATGCTTGTCATCTTGAGTACGGTAGGTATTAGTCTACCCACAGACCAAAAGTAAAAATGGCTCAACATTTGGTTTTACTACACAAATAATAAGTTATGTCCCTCTCGGTCAATTGCAGTTAAAAATAATGTTTTTTATTAATGTAGGCTAGCTGGCAAATATGTGACGAGGAAAGTGAAAAGAGACCTCAAGTTGCTGAAGTAAATTTTACATTGCAGTCATTTTAGTCAAATCGGGTCAAAAACATCGAATTTTAGGTTTGGATTGAATACAATTCCTTAATCTTTCCTGTACAGAGTTATCTGTTATGTTAGCGATAAGAATCTGAGAAATGTTGAAAAATAGTTGATTTATCAGTCTATGTCACACAAATGAAAAGGGACCTCAAGTTGCTTAAGTGGAAAATAACTTAGCTGGGGGTTAAGGGCCCTTTTTACTAATGTGCAAGCCCATACTGACTGAGTAGTCAGGTCCATCACAAAACTAGACTTTTCTTACATCAATCAGCAGATGAGTAAACTGATTCAATCAAGTTAATCATTGTAGAAGAATATTGTCTAAGTCCAAAAATCCTCGTTCCCTTAGTGTATATAACATTTTTATTTCGTAGGAAAACTTTCAGCATAATTCTCAGCTCACACTTTTGTAGTCTTAAGTGAGGAGAAACTTAATTATGTTATGTCGGTTCAAAAAAAAAACTTGTTGAGCTTTTTAGCAGATGCTTTGGGAGGTAACAATTTTAGCCACAGGCCAGAACGGCTGTGAAAGAATATCACATATTTTCATATTTTCCAATTTTAAATTGAAGTAACCAGGAAACCAAGAAGCACACAGGTGTGTACCACACATCTCCACAGACCATAAACAAAGTTTCATACAACGTTACCGTATTGCATTAAACACTGTAGTTTTTTACACCATATTGAATTAATTAACAGTTTGGTGGTATCAGTGGCACATATTTGAGCAGCCAGTTTAATTTAATGACACCGACCGCCACTTTATGTGCCGCTGGTCTGTGGTGATACACTGCATGGCACGAAATGTGTACCAGCTGGTCTAAACTTACACAAAATATTTCATATTTGGGAGCAAACTTTTTAAGTGAATACCATAACCTTAACGTGGGAAGTAAATGAATGATAAAACACTAAACTTGTTTATTTACTAATTAATTTCTTTAAGAATTTGAAATTTCAGTCCATGGATTACTACATAGCAGATGTGTTTGGGTTAGAGGGAAGCAACCCATTCAATGTAGACTTTATTAATGTTTTTAGATTAAAAGAATTAAATCATCAGGCCTAATTAATTAGGATGCATATTAGTTTTCAAAACTGTAATTACAACAACATGTTATAAATAGGCCTACCTATCGTTAATCAACTCAAATGAAATTATTTACAAATAAAAATAGGCCTAATTAAAAAACATAATGTTAGGCATAAAAACAATATTCTATTTTATTTTGGGTTATTGTTTTTAAATATCTATAACTTATATAACTTGGGGACTTATTCTTCAATGTAATAGAAAAAGTTTCTTGCCAATGGTTGAACTTAACCTAGCCCCTACCTTAAAAGGTAATTTAATTTCAAACAATATGATAAAGTCATTAATTAATTATATGTACTTACAGGGTTTTGAAAGCTACTGCTGTTTTTAATTAATAACTCAGAAGGAGACGGTGTTGGCTCTGTGAGATTAAGTTTATGCACCTGAAAAAACTCATTTTTTTAATAATTCACACAAGCATACATAAATAAATTCATTACAGCTTTTAAGCCATGGCCTTCTCAATTGCAGGACCGACTATGAGAAAGAAAAGCCAATGATTTGAGACAATACTCAATGAGTAAAAATATCAATAAACATTCATCAATGATTTTATAAATATTAGCGTACCTACGTCTATTATTAATGAATGACAATAAGCTTTAAATTGACGGTACTTTGGTATTATACGGAGGCCACCCTCATACAGCGCGCTGTGGCCGTTATGTTAGGTTAGTTTATCATAAATACGTTAGTGGAACTTTCCTCAATTCGTTACGAATCGAACGATTCCAGATGAGTCATACCTTCGTCCGCCAATTCCCCCCCAAGTAGGCCTATGTCGGGTTGTTGACCGGAGTGTGTACATCACTTGCCTCCAGGATTTGGCAGGCGAAAGTATGACTCATCCAGTATTGTTTGATTTCTAACGTAACAAGGAAAGTCTTACTAACATATTTATGATAACCTAACCTAACATAACCGCTGCAGCACGCTGTATAAGGGTAGCGATTGGGTGTAGCCGCTAGCGGCGGTGAAGCTAATCATTGCCGACATCGCTCTCTTCTGGGAGGCATAACACAATGACCGCTCATCATAATTATGTCAAATTTGGACAGTTAGTCAATTAAAGTATTTTCTCTCCAATTATGTAGTTTTTTTTGGTGTCCGGTTAAAAAACCTGCTCTAAAATTAGTGGCCTCCGTATAATACCAAAGTACCAAATTGACAGCTGCAGAAATTTTAATATGTGAGGCTAGTGCATCTCCGTAGACCAGCAGTAGTTTTTTAATGACTTTCACAGTCTGCTACAGATTCTTAAGCAAACATTCCCAATAGCTCAGAGCATAACTACTCACATGTATGTCCCTATGTTTGTGATAGAATAGAATAATCTTGATTCCCTATTAAATAAAAAAATTATTAAACTTAATGATTGAGGTTTATACTTCCCTGAGGGAAATTGACAACTACATTTCTGCTAGCGATCCCTGTAGGATTACCTTGTACCTTGTACCTTGTACCTTGAAGTAATCTTGAAGACCCCTCTTCTGGGGCATAAGATCCGTCAACTTAGGCTATGTTTATGCAGCAGGAAGCATTGTCAAGGTCTCGAAATGGATGGTTAATGGTAGGTGGTAGGGAATTTCAAGGATAACCACTGGGAGGATGATGCCTACATAGGGACACTATAAAAACATTCTTTTAACAAATAACTTTTCAACTGAGTTTTGAATTTTTTGATGTCGTTAAGGTCTTTTATACTTTGGGGCAATTTGGCAAAGAGTTTTAAGCCAGCATATTCCGGTTTGGTTTCAAACAATCTAAGACGATGTTGGATTGAGGGATTCAAGTGTCTGTTTCTAGTATGGTAAGAATGATTGTGAGGCTGGATAAGATTGTTTTCTTTAACATAGCAAATGGTTTCAAACATAAAAAGAGAGGGAACAGTCAGAATACTTAAATCTATGAAATGTTGGCGACAAGAGTCACGTGGTCTAAGTTTCAACATAGCACGAATAGCCCTCTTCTGAATAACAAACATTTTTTCTAGGTTCTGCTTAATAGAATTTCCCCAAAGCACAATAGAATACCTTAAATGACTTTCGATTAAGCTAAAATATACTAATTTAGACAAATAAAGACAATTCAATAGTGCAATATTTCTTAAAACAAAGACATTCCCAGAGAGGATGTTAGCAAGTTTACTAACATGATCATTCCAGGAGAGACCACCGTCCAACCTCACACCCAAGTAGTCTACTGTTTCTGAAATCTCCAAAAATTCCTCATCCAAGCAGACAGAAGGAGCAACCACACCCTCCCTATCCATAAATCTTTTTTTAGGGTCTGTTGAGAAGAAAATGTAGTTTGATTTCTTGGAATTAATGTTCAAATGAAGTTCGGAAAAATATTGTGAAAGCTTATTTATCAAAATGTGATTTTCTTGTTCTAGCAAGGACAAATCTTCATGTTTCGAAAAAAGGGACGTATCATCGGCAAAAATGGTTAAAGAATTCGAGGGTAAAAAGTCAGAAATGTCATTTATGTAAATCAAAAATAGGATTGGGCCTAGGATTGAGCCTTGCGGCACGCCTACTTGAAGATATGAAAGTTTGGATGTGAATTGCTCCCTCAGCCCGCCGGGATGAGTGAAATCTATTATGGTTCGATGAGATCTGTTTGTAAGGTAGGAAGTAAACCAATTTAAGACTGTGCCTTTGATTCCAAGATTCTCAAGTTTATTTAAAAGGATTTTGTGATTGACAGTATCAAATGCCTTGGAGAGATCGATGAAGCAGCCAATGGCCGCATCACCATCCTCCAAGGCATCGACACACTTATTTACAAAATTGATTAGGGCGAGTTTGGTTGACTTATTTTTCTGGTAACCAAATTGGTTAGCAAAAAGCAGGTTATTAGAATCTAAATAGGTAATCAGTCTGTCGCAAACCACCTTCTCAATGATTTTAGAGATAGACGGTAGGTGAGAGATTGGACGGTAGTTCTCCGGAAGACTTGGATCGCCTTTTTCTCTTGGATTACTCCAAGTATACAAAGTAACCAAGAACACAAGGAAGTTAGGCCTATTAACAGAAGTAATAAACTTAACTTACAATGGAGTCAGATATCAAAGTTTCCCAAAGTAGGCCTAAGCCATTATTGTTAAGTGGGGGCTCCAGTTACAAAAAATATCGTGTTTCAACCTGCTCCTTCCATGAGGCCAATGTTAACTCAACCAAAAGCAAGCATTTATTTTTAGCTCCATATGAAAGAACAAAAAATTATCAAGCGATTTCAGTGAGCAGAATTTTTATAGCCAATCACATTTTCCGTACAGTAATTTATAAAAAGTTCTGAAAATCTATTTTTTTTGTGATTATTTTACAACCAAACAAAAAACCCTATCAAAATTCTACTCCCTGAAATCACTAGATTTTTTTTGGTTCTTTTAAGTGAGCTAAATCAGAGATTTTAGTTTAGGGGTTGATGCTGTAAGTTTAACGAATTTTAAAGTTAACATTGGTCTAATGGGAGAAGCAGGTATTCGCTTGGAACTGAAGCCTCCTCTTAAGTGGAAAACGGAAAACTTGGAAATTCTTAGCCCTCCTCTTCTTCCCAAATGTGTGAAATAACGGCAAAAAACCCCTAAGAGCTTAGAGGTGCATGAATGATAAATCCATTCGATGTTTCCATTATTGTTTTGGGCTTTTTCTTTCTCCTTTCCGGCGTGGATGGAAAAAAATACTGATTTGAGGGATACTTTTGAAACTTCTATACTAACACTTTGCTGAACAAAACAGTATTGTCATCACTATGTAAAAAGCCACATTTTACCAAAAAGTAAAGAGGCTTCAGAAAAGTAATTGGCCTTCATAACTAAGGCCTTATGTGTTAAGTGGAAGTTATGGGCATAGCCTAAATGAAAAATCATTTGAATGGAAAATTATTTTACCAACCTTGATTTCGCTTCGAGGGCTCCTTATTTTAATAACTGGTATATTATTTTTTAAATTATTTGGTGAAGTCATGACTGGTGACATTATTTGTAGCCTACAAGGATTAAACAACACAATTTGAACCTTAAAGTAAAAACTTTACGTATAACTAAAATAAAAATTACTTTTAGTCGAAGTTTTTATAAAGGCTTAGTTATCCTAAAGATAACCTAATATTAACACTGATTTATCCTAGCCTCACACACATTCAATAACAACTTTTTCAAAATCATAACCTCAGAATCAGAAAACAAACAAACATCGTAACATAATGAAGAAGAAGAATTGAGTAAGAAGTGAGAACAAGAAAAAGAATGAAATAAAAACCAATAATATTGAAAACAGTGGTATGACAAGTTTATAGTTTCTCTATGGTCCCATGGCCAAAAATCCAATATGAAAATATAGAAAATAAGAAATAAAAAATCCTTGGTCTAAAAATACCGTATAATCAGTGATTCTTCATTCTTACTGGAACAAGCGGTAAAAAAATTATAAGACGATCATAGCATTGACTATGAATGTATTAATACTTTCATAGTCAATGATCATAGTCTGATCATTGATCCTGGCAGCCTGTAAGCTTTCAGATTGTGGTAGGTGTCTTTTTTTCCTTCGGTGTGATAGGCTAGGCTGGCTAATGTCAAAACTTGGCAACCTAAACATAATCTAGGATATACTTTTATTTACCTTCTTCCATGTTTCAAACACTATTGTGAAATGTTCTTTTTGTCTACGCTATTTTATGTGGAGGTAATTGATAGGAAATTGTTATGTTTTATTCAATTTAGTCTTGATATGTTACTAAGGATTCAACTGCGTTCCATTTATCTAACCTCATTTGTGTTATGGAATGAGCTGAGGAATTATAATAATTTTTATAAATTTAGTGTAATTAATTTTATCTTATCATAAGTGATTATCACTAGAGTAGTTTAATTGATCTTTCCCAGGAAACTGTACCTATTTAGATAACTAACAACTTGGGCTGTTTGTAGCTTAGGCTATATCTTTTTATCAAAAGTAGGACTTGCCTAGAAGTGGCTAAGCAACATAAGTAATTATTTGACAGCCTAGGAATATTTCAGCATTTTCAGAACCAAGTGAATGAGAAGGTAGTATGACTTTTGGTCAGTGCTTGGCTCTTTATAGGTGGTCAGCCTATTTAGCTACCAGTTCTCTAAATACATTATTAGGCCTGTCAATCAGGTAATGAGTAAAGAATTTCTAACACTGCAAATCAAACTCTACATTAAAAACTTATCATAAGACTGTCAACCTAAAAAAAGGTCATAGCCCTGCAGAAGGTGCACACTTCGCTTCATAATGTATGGGACTCGGTGGGAGTCAGGGTTATCGGGTGGGGAACTATTCATGGTCAAACACCACATGAGAATGATATATCGATATTTGCTATATTGATATTTCATACTTCACATTCAAATCAGGGGATATGGTGGGGACTGGGGCTGTTGGGTGGGGAACTATCGATTGTCAACGACTTGGTCTGGCAGAAAATTTCCCACATTGGGAATGTGGCCAGACTACTAATTTTCCCTTCTCTAAAAGCTTGGCCACTGCTGTAGCCGCAGCGCCTTCCTTAACCTCTTAAAGTCCGGGTATTTTTACTACCATAGGCTATATATGCCCGGTCCGGGTTTTTTTGGAGATTGTCAATCGGTGAAAATAGCACTTCACATTCATGATCACTTTCACTACACTCAGATTCGTCACTAAATGTATCATTAGTTATAAAATTCCGCTATTTCACAATCGTGAAGAAAATGCTGGTCACACGAACCCATTTTGTTTTGTTTACAAACTGAACAACAGCTGACGACGCAACTAAATGTGCAATACATTTTGTTTCCCAGTGTTCCCACCTGGGAAAATAACAAAACCAAACAGGCCTATACCATTAGAAAGCTTGTTTTCTGACGAAAAAAAACATATAATTTGTGACCAAAAGTTTGTTAGTCTGTGAAGGCAAGGACTGCTGAAACCAAACGATGTCTGATCCCGCCTATTGGCGGGTGTGGACCAGCAGCGGGCTGGGGGTCATCCCGCATATGTGCGGGCGTGGACTTCAAGAGGTTAAAAAGCTGCAGCAGTCGGCCACTGGTCGTACCCACAGAGCCGAAGGCGCCACTCAGGGCGTATGACCAAATAAATGGGCTTTTAGTAAAAGTTATTCACTTTTTCACCAAATCATTTGCTATTTCAGACGCAGTGATTTTTCCTTCCTTTCTTTTCATACAACATTAGCGATCATGGAATTACGGTGGAGGAAACAAAGCGCTACACATTACAGAGCCGGCGCAGTTCACATGATAACTGTTCGAATCGATATACCGGTAGGCCTATATACAATCCAGATGTGGAACTACTGTACCTATCCATATATCGTTCGCATGAGGTGTTTGATGATCGATCGTCCCCCACCCGAACACCCTGATTCCCACCGAGTCCCCGAGATGGTGAGGCGAAGCATAATCCTTCTACGGAACTCGTACCAAAAATAATCATTGAACACAAATGTATTTTGAAACTTGTTACACATAATTCAATGTAGGCCCTAATAGAAAGGATAGTTGCAAATTTATATAAATGAGTTAAAGAGAAGGATAAGAAGTTATAATAAGAAATAAACAAACCTAAACTTAAAATATGTTTGTTTTCTCCCAGGAGTAAATGAGGTTGCCGCGGTGTGACACGGTGTCAATGTCCTCTTGGTCCAACAGCACTGGTCATCATACTGTGGACCTTTTCAACGCCAACCCTTCTTATCTACAGGGGCACGAGTTTCTTTGGTCCAAATTGTTCAATCCAAAACGAGTAAGTATAGTTTTTGAGGTTTCCAACTGTTCCTGAAAATATAGCCAGGAGAGAGAAGGGTAAATTTATGGTTTTTTAGAGCAGTTGTTTTCAACTTCTTGGTCCTCACATACCGCACCGCTTTTGAAATGTCTAGGCACACTACCCCAAGAAAGCCAATCCCCTCTTAAGAGCCCCTGAAACAGGTGTTGCAAATTGAAAACAAACATTTATTTTTTTATAGAGAGGACCAAATGAATATTCCCAACCTTGACGCCGCTACTGCATGCTACCTCTGCCCGTTGCTCTCGTATCGCCACCTCCGCAGAGTGTATATCAAGAAGATTGTTTGTACAATAGGTTAAATTCTGTGAAATTCTGATATAGACATTCATTATAATTTATTGACGTATTGCTCCAAAAACGGGCTTCCAAATAGTAATTTTCATTTTAGTGCTGGTTTATCTATTGGCCTTTATGGATGTCATTGACGAGTTGGCTCTGTACCTTTAGAATAGCTATTCCCAAAATTTTACCACTGCTATGATTTTAGTATAGTACCCAGGGTTTAAGCTGCGGTCGCATTTGTCGCAAAATGCGACATGCTCCACGAAAATGCGACAATATTCAGACAGGCTGTCGCCTTTTTGCTACAAAGTTAAGAGTGGAAATTATTTAACTTTATTGCAGAAAATAAAGTTAACCAATAACAAAGTTAACCAATACAAATCTCAATAAAAGTCCATTTACTTCCATAAATTACTTTGTATGACTTTAAAATAAAATAAGACTTAATTATACAGTAGAAGCCCTCTAGTTCGGCCACCACGGGACCGGACTACCGGCCGGACTACAAAATGGCCGGACTATCCGGATGTACTATCAAAACATAAAATAATCCTATTAAATTCATTGCATATGCTTAAAAACCAACAAAACACGTTATTTAAACAAGTTTACAGTGTTAATTGCCAAAGAAAATGTTTTGACGTCTCTATGTTGAACTGTCATGATATTGCTCTACTCGTAGATAGGTACGTTTTTTAATGATAACGTACTGAGGATATAAAGTGAACAGAAAATCTCATTAGGTACTGTAAATAAACACTAGGGATCTATTTGATAAAATTAATTTACACGTATTACTTGAATCAAAACCTAGACGAATTAAAAGAAATCTGTTATATTCTTTTGTTATGGAACACTTTTTTACTAAGTTTTTCTCCCATTATCACAAACCAAGTTTGTGGTTTCACCCATTTTAGGTTTCTCAAACTAAATACGTACTTATACAAATTTTTGCAAGGTACACTTCCAACAACAGTCCTAATACTAAACAGCAAAAGAAACGCACAGACGAAATCTCAGACCAAATCTTACTGTACAGTCTTTTGATGTAAAGGATAACAACATCGTTTGTTAGTACAGGTCAAGAGTGTCCATCAATTGCAAGCATGCCCGTAAACTAAACTGACATAAATAGTTTATTTTTACAGCGGAATTTAAAAATTCAGGATAAATCCTGTCGAAGGTCATTTCCCCGTGGTGCGGCGTGGCGGTACGACGGATATGAAGACACCCTTTTATAGGGCCGGCCGGACTATCCGGCGGCCGATCCAACCGAAGCCGAACTAGAGAGCGTCTACTGTAGAATGTAGTCGTCAAGTTCTTCAAGTTCTTCAAGATCAAGTTCTTGTCCTCGATCAGATGCCGCATTATTAAGATGCACAGTCAAAAAGAAGACTATAAATAGACAGAGAGGACATGTAGACGTTCTATACGTTCTCTGTGCTAAAGAGCTGTTGGGCGCACTCTGTAGTGGCCGAGTCACCAAATCTAGCCGAGCGGTGGCGAATGCGAGAATGTGGGGGGCTAGTTCGCCACCGCTTGGAATGATATGGAGTCGAATAATCAATATAGTCATTTGATAATTTCAGTTTCAAGTCATGAATACCCTATTTAAGGGGCAAGAAAGGGTACCGTGGATTATGCGGGGATTTTTAAAGAAACCGCCGTGTAAAAACGGGGATTTTCGAAACTCACTGTTGGTGAAATCTCATGGCCAGTCTGGCAACACTGGCGAAAACAGACGTCTCGAAAACGGTGATGCGAAATACAGTTAGAGGTTATGTTGTTCGATTAAGTTGTTTTGGTTTGACGACATGTGCTATAACTTAATGACATGCGATAAAAATGATAAAAGGAAAATAATTTTGCTACAAGTCTCAAAGAGCTTGTAGCATTTTTGCTCAAAGAATTTTTTTCCCAGCTTAAACCCTGATAGTACCACCAATGGTTTTTGTACTACCAGTGGTGTAGTGCTGAAATTAGCTGAACCGAAGGGGAAATTTGTGGAAAATAAATGAGCTTATGGAAGTCACTAAAGGTTGGGTGAAGGATTGATTGGTCATGGGTTGGGGAGAATGTAGTCCATTACTTACTTATACGAGGTACAGTCAAAAAGTTCCCGGAATGAATTTTTGTAGACTTTTAGCGCGATCGCCAGCGGGAAATTCGCCTTGCAGTAGTTGGTACGACTCCTGGGGAGGGCATATCGGTAATGTGGGTATAGCTTACTTGCCGTAGTGCAGCATTGGAAAGCGCTTTTTGTGTACCTGCATGTCCAAAATGTCGGATTTCTTTGTTATGTGAACAAATTCGATGCATGTTCAAATGATCATAAAGAAACACTCCCATGTGATAAATTTACCTGAAATGCAATTTCATTGATTGTTAATTTCCGAGTTTCATGCACAACTTGTCGTACTCGCTCAATGTTTTCGTCATTAACTGATGTTTGAAGGTCGTCCACTACGAGGGTCATCCTCAATGCTTTCACGGCCTTCACGGAACCGTTTGTGACACTCCTAAACTTGACTTTTCTTCATCGCCTCTTTACATTAGCTTGAATTAACAACTCAAGAGTCTCATTATGTGATTTTTAGGTTAAATACAGAACTTAATGTTCACGCGCTGGTCATGAAATACCATTTTTCAAAATTCGACAATGTAGACTTGCAGGAACACGAAAAGGGCTTTCCAGTGCTGCACTACGGAAAGTTAGCTATACCCCCACTACCGATATGCCCTCCCCAGGAGTCGTACCAACTAATGCAAGTTGAATTTCCTTCTGGCGATCGCGCTAAATGTCTACAAAAATTCATTCCGGGAACTTTTTGACTGTACCTCTTATTCATAAATTTTTATGTAATTTTACATATGACTTACAAAATAATTATATTGTTCATAAAAATGCCTCATTAACTCTTAAATCCTTTGTAAGCTAGCAATCAGTCAAAACCAAATAACAAATCCCAAAACCACTGAAAATTAAAACTCAATCTGCTTCAAGTGGGAGTTTATGAGGTTTATGCAGTCTGGAGAGAAACAACAGTAGGTAACCTCCATCGTATTCTTCTGCTGCAGAAGAGAGCAGTCAGGAAGATTATGCTTGGTCTTTTCCCCGAAAGCTGTAGAAATGCCTTAATTAGGCTAAATTTCTTAACAATCATTGGCCTATAATATATCTAAGAAGTTATATTGCATGTTTATAATGAAGAGCTGCAGTGAGGCCATGGTTTTCATGCATTCAACTCCCACCATCCATCAAACTTCCATCTCCCCCTTCACCACTTGGCACTATATGAAACAAAACCATCATATATGGGAATGAAACTCTTAAACTTTGTGCCGGGCAATGTGCAACATCGCACGGGAAGCAACTGAAGACAAGCCAGACAAAATGGCTCACCAACCAGCCATTCTGTTCCATAGACGAGTTCCTGGACTGGAGGAGAGAAGAACTACTGAACTAGTGGAAAAAAATAATAAAACATTGTAAAACTTTATGCAATTGCATTTCTTGATGATATGTGAGTAAAGAGCTTTGTCTATTGTCTAATGCCTATTAAGATTTAAAGATTGGACAAAAACTTCAGGATCAGACTATACACGATGTAATAGCAAACTTTGTCTTATGACTGCTAGATTAGTTTACTGCGTCGGCATCACATCATGATGGATAAGACGTTTATTACTGCAATGAGAAGACGAGATTGTTTACCAAAACGCCATAACGACTTTGTTTGCCATGGTGTGTCAAATAGTCTAATTTGCCATGACGTAGCAACTCATTCGTGATTACAGCAATGCAAGGACAAGTTCGCTTTGTTGCGACGTCACAATGACTTCGTTCATCACAATATATCAAAATTACATGTACTCCACATACTAAACCAGGTTATCTGTTTTTTTTGTTTTTTTTTACTAGATTAGTTTACTGCGTCGGCATCACGTGATGATAGATAAGACATTTATTACTGCAATGAGAAGACGACTTTGTTTGCCATGGTGTGTCAAATAGTCTAATTTACCATGACGTAGCAACTCATTCGTGATTACAGCAATGCAAGGACAAGTTTGCTTTGTTGCGATGTCACAATGACTTCGTTCATCAAAATATATCAAAATTATATGTACTACACATAAAAAACCAGGTTATCTATAATTTCATTCGGCCTGCAGCCCAAGTTTTTCTAGACCTCATTAGAAGAAGCTGTAGCGGAGTTCAGATTCAGTGGAGCTCTCACTCTGGAATGTTGGTACTCCTAGTTGAAAAATGCTTTTTTGTTGTTGAGCAAATTGCAGGTTTTGACCATAAAGAGTAACATTAAATACCAGTTTAGGGATATTTAAGTTTAATTCTCCAAAGAAAAAACACTTTTGTTTGAAGTTGTTGAGCCAAGTGCAGGTTCTGACCATTAGAGTAAAAATAAATTTGAGGGATATTTAAGTTTCATTCTCCCTGTTTCTCATCAGTTTTCTGTTTATAAGTTATTTTGGCATTGGTTGTAGTTTTGCTCTATAAATGCAAGAAGTTGTCTTTCCCCCAACCAAATGTGATTTAACTCCTTTTTTATTTATTAATTCTGTAATTATCGATGGAAAAACAGACTCATATTACAGTTTGGTGGGAATTTTGCTTCTAAAAAACTATGGAAAGTTTTGAATCTTACTAATTATCAATTTAGCCTAACTAAACCTTTCAAAATCGAGATAGGCCTAATTTTTTCAGCTTTGAAGATATAATGATGAATCATATGATACATTACCAAAACATTGAAAAATTCATGATGAATTAAAATTTAACAATAAGCACCGTACGTTTGCTGGTTGATTGTGTAAACATAAATTTAAGTTTTTCAGTGTAATATTTTTAAGTATTATAATGTTCTCAGTGGCATTAGATACTGTTGTATCGCCTGGGCAGAATATTTGCTTTATTTGAGACTTTTAAAACAGGAATTGGATTATAAATTGATTTCATAATATTTATCGTATTTAATATTCTCTAACTACTGTTTTTTCCCTTTATTAAATGGAATATCATTCCTCAGTTAGGTTTGTTGGGCACGAAGATATTATATAATTCTACATTTCTTCTATATGATAGTTTTTTATATTTAGTATTTTACATTTTATTTGATATATTTCTTGTGCTTTTTAGTTGATAATCAATTAAAAAAAACATTTTTAATGTCCAATTGTTTTACATAATAACAATAATTTTTGCTAAAGTATGTGAATTACGTTAGCTTGTAAAACTGTTCTTGTAATCACTTTTTCATTTTTATTTTATTTTTTATTCTAATTGTCTCTGATTTGGAAATTTGTTTAGTTGCAAAGCTAATCCTTAATCCTCATAGCTTGTACTTGAGTAATCCTTTCATTTTAAGCTTCAAGGTTTAAGTTTGTTTTCTTTATCAAGTCTCGATGGTTGTGTTTACTCGAGTATCTGGTGTGTTGTTTAGAGACCTCTTTAGAGTTGTTTGGTAGTTAGTTGCTATTTCTATTCCAGTATTCTGTACCGGTATCTAAAATTTTTGCAATAGGCAATTCTTCAGTGAGTGATATTTCATAGACGGTTTGAAATTTATTATTATTAAAAAAGAACCTTAAAGTTGTGAGGAGGCTAGTTTGTTTTGTTCATCATGGATGTCCAAGATTGGGTTTTCAGCCATTTTTATCAAGTAAGTAATCCTCAAATGTGCCTGCATTAGTTGTGTTTTTCTAAATGTTAAGAATCAAAATTCAACCTTTACCTTTAGAAGTTATGATTTGTGATTGTGTCTGTCTTTATATCTAGTCTATTCTTTTACTTTCTTTAAAACGTTATAAGATTAATCAGGCTGATTTCATTTTGTTAACGATGCAGTATAGTATGTTTTTTCATATTATAAAATAATTCTCTTTCTAATCTTTGTCCAAAAAGTTTTTTCCCCAGTCAAATAATGAATTTTATTCTTATTTGATAGTATTCAGCCATAATTTGCCATTAATTTGCCTCTTCAAATTAATATTGATTTTCAAAATTTTATAATTATTATGTTTACAGATTTTATGCAATATATGTATTGGATAATGTATTTACGAAGTCAAATGTCATAAGCAACGAAATTTTGTTCGACGATAATCCACAACAATATTACACAAATAAAAAAAGCTCAATTATTTTGATTCATAATTTCTATGATAATAATCATTGTGATAATTTCAAATGTAAATTATATTGAGATTCTTAGTTTCCATTACAGGAATCTTATGGGCATAAAATTATGTTGCATTGAGTACAAACAGTGATGATAAACATCAAATCTTATATTTTGTTTCTCATAACACCCTAAAATATGAATTATCTTTAAAAAATAAGTTGAAGTTTTTGTTAAAAAAGGTTGAATAGTCTAATCTAATCTGAACTATCTTTGCACTGTTCATGAGAGTATTTTAAGAAATAATTGACAAAGCACAGTAAATTTTCTCAATGATAAAAATATAAGTACTAATAAAATATATAAGAAAACTTGTCATGTTAATAATGAGCTAAAAATATTAAAATCTTTATTTTCCGTATGTTTCTGGATCATTAGTTTTATGTTTTCTTGGAGTTGGTTTAGGTTGAATTAAAATTGACTCAGTTTTAATCTGGTTAATCACTTAATCAAGAGGAATGTTCCAAGCATTATTGATGCACTCACAAGTGTACAATGTAATTTTGTAGTTTCATTAAGTTATAAAAATGTTAACAATGATATCAATAAATTAAAAATTAACAATTATATTATGTTACAATATTACAACTTATATATTTAAACTAAAACTAATACTTACTTTTAAAAGTGAAATAAGTCCAACTAGTTTTATTCACAGCACAGTAACGACAAGTAGGTCAAAGTCACATGACTTGATAAGAGCGTTTGAGTCAGCTGTTTGATGTGATTGTAATGTGTAAACATGGTCACATGACCTGACTTCTGTCACTGTCACAACGTCACAACCCAGCGTAGCAATGGCTGAAGACAACAATTTAATGTCTAAAGAAGTGAGTTCATTGACCAATACCTAACCAATCATGATTGAATCTAACTTACAAAGCCCCTTACAAATCAATTTCTTCTTAGCATGAGTTAAAAATGACTGCTTTGATATCTATACCTCGTCTGATTTATTCATCATTGAAAAGAGGTTATGTTTGGTTTAAAGGCTTTATGGACAGGGTAGCAAATGGATAAAAAATCCATGTAGCCTAAGTGGATGAGATATAGACTGCATATTCAAATTGTTGGCGGACTTCCTTTAAATGTCAGGTTAATAAACATGATAGCTTTTCAACCATAGCTATTTAAACCATGATAGCGTAGTATCAAGACTAAGGGCTTTTCGTTTTTTTTCATACAGGAATGTTATTTATATATAGTATAGCAACACCTCCTTTAATTAATAATCTAATTAATAAACAGCACTTATTGATAAACGATGCCCAATCTTCTTACAGCATATTGTTTTATAAGTTTAGTGTTAAATGACAGATTAAAAAACTCATAAAGAATGATATTCCTACCTTGCTAATTTTTATTGTTGGGAAAGCTATTAAAAAGTCAGTCGGCAAAGTGTATTCCTAAACATTTATCTTGCAAAAAAACATTTATCTCGCTCTGCACTAATCAAACATTAATGTAAGCCTGATAATTAGATGAATTGTGGCTTCCATTATCTAAAAATGTGAAATAAGAAACTTGTGCGTAAATAAAACTTTGGAAATCTGCGATTTACTCTTTTACTGATAACTGTCACTTGCTTTTGTTTAGTCTGCTTAATTGTTTCATTTTATTTTAACAATAAATTTAACTAATCTGATCTTATTTATATTACTCTTATTTTTTCACTGCCTCTTGTGTGTTGTCCTGCCTCTTATACATTCTTACATTTTCAGATTCCAGTGCCTTCTTCAAAAATCTTTTCCTTCGGTTTTATCACTTATTACACGAAAAACTCGTATGTTGGTTTGCTTTGTTTTGGAAGTGAACGGCTGAAGAGGTAACTGTGTGGCCCATGCTCAAGTTGTTCCTAATTGCTTTTTGTTCGATCGTTATTATTGGTGACTTTTTGGGTGCCTGGTGCATTTTGGTGATCGGTGGGTTTAATTATGTTTGTATTTCATTCACAGAAAAGTTTAATTTGGCTCCTTTACTGCTATAAAGCTTATGAAAATTTATAAATCATTATTAAATAGTGAAAACAACGGTTATTTTGGTCCAGATCTAGTATTGATTTCATGGAGAAATAAATAATCTATGTGCAACCTTTGCTGATAAATTATTTGACAATTTGAAAACAAAAACTGAAAGGGTCAAGATAATGTTTTTAATGCAAACATCAATCTAATTTTGGATCAAAATTGTACTTTGAAAATAAATTGGAATTTTGAAAATAAATTGGAATAGATGTTGTAAGTGGAAGTCTCATCCTCAATGTGTTAAAACAAAATAAGTTAAATAGAAATGAAAAATAAACAGGGTCTGTTATTATAATAAGGACTCATTAAATAGTTTCTAATGAAAAACCACTTCAGGGAGGTGTTTGACAAATAAACTCTAACCAGATTACATAATCTACAATTGAATGTAATAATTTAATATTGATCATGTCTTGATCTTTAAGCTTTTGAATTATTATCAACAATTATTGAGTAACTCAGTTGTAGGAGATTAAATTCTTCCTTGGATTTTTTTTTGTCAAGCATAAATGCTTAATTTATAATTAACACTGTTAATAACTTCTGTCACAGTGACTTTCATGAAAATCACAGTTTTTAAGAGCAACCTATCCCTACATTTAACTTAACCTTCTTTGAGATGTTATGCTTAAAATTTTGTGAGGGTTGCTTTTAAGCCAAGACCTTTCTAATAAAAAAAACGTAAGTTTTTAGATTCTCCACCCTTTGCTCTATTTTTTCATTTTAACTTGCTTATTCATACTCAAGCACTTTTAAGTTTAAGTTTTTTAATCATTTTAATTTTTTATTTTAATGCTCTGTAAAAGCTGGGTACATCTTGTAATTTGATGTTTACCATCACTGTTCAAAAGTTTAGCTTCTAGAAAACTTTTGGCACTTTAAAGCATACTTAACAAGACAATTAGTGTCCAAAAATATTCCTGATTTAACAAACAGTAAATGGACATTATCTTCAAGGCAAACGATCACAACATAAACATGCAACATGCAAATGCACTGTAATCATGTCAACATGCAAATACAGTGTCATCATGGCAACATGCAAATACAGTGTCACCATGGCAACATGCAAATACAGTGTCATCATGGCAACATGCAAATACAGTGTCATCATGGCGACATGCAAATACAGTATCATCATGGCAACATTCAAATACAGTGTCATCATGGCAACGTGCAAATACAGTGCCATCATGGCATCAGTGTTCTGGGTCAGACAGCGTGTTTTGCAAGTTGGGTTCATAAGCAGTCAACTAATCTAATTTATTAGTTCTTAAAAAAGCCTAAAAAATGATACAAAACAAAAGATTCGTGATATTGACCAAAGAAATTCAACCATTGAATGACAATATTAAATCATATACAGATTAGGCCAAAAAACTCTTTGATTCAATATCATCATCGACGATCCTCTGTGCAGCTAATATCTTCCGCTAAATAGTTTTCCTATCTTTCAGTACCAAAAAGGCCGTATTGTGCATAAATGCTTCAACAGTAATGAGCAAAAGAACTTCGCTGCATTAAAAAGTTAGTTATTATGTAGAAAACACGAGGAAAGTGTGTAAAATCTGAAAGTATAATTAGTTTGTAAATATTTTACATCGGTAGTTTGAATTTCATTTTATTTTTTAATAGTCTCATTTGTATTTAAAATATAAATGGTACAATGATGAATTCCAATGAACCCTAGTTTGGAATAAAATAATAAATATTACTTGATATCTGTTAAAAAAACCAAACACACACTGCCAGATAAAGAAGCAAGACAATCATGGTTTTTCTTGACGACAGACCACATAAAATAAACAATTTCAAAACATCATATTTAGAACATATTTTTCCTCTCTCCATTTCCTATTGTAACTTTACCTATTGTTTAATTGTTTTACCATGGCTTCCTTCAAAATAAAACATCATTTAAAATTTACCTTGTGCACTGTTCACTCTTAACCTAACCTATCCTTTACGGTACCATGTCTGGGCTTGAGATTCTGCGCTAAAAGTTTATTCTCTTCTCCTCCTACCTTATCAAACATTTAGGCTAATCCTTATTTTTTAATTGTAAATAGTAGAGTGAAAATTTTTTATCGTGCCCTTTTAGGAAAAACATTTGCGAATTTGTTTTCTTTTTTTTCAAAACGTTTTTGATATTTTTTTGTCGATTGACATTTGAAGATTCATAGATTCGCCAAGGTAACGCAAAATCTTGTGTGTATATTCAATGATACAGCATCTTTCATGAAAGAACATGAATTTTTGTCACTGACCGTAACCAACATAAAATGAAGATTAAAAATATTTAATGTGGTTTGATAAAGATGTTTTTCTGTAAATAGATTTAGTTTTAGGGCAATATTGCAATAAATAGCTCATTAAGCCTTTAGTAAATTTGGTATTTCTAAAAAAAATCGAAAAGCTAAAAAAATGTCAAAAAAATGCAAAAAAATCTCTTAAAGTTTGTCTAGCTCCAAGCAATCGTTCCTGTTATATGAAAAACCTTTATGTCCTCATAGGGGCGTCTGTTTTGTGTGTGATTATAGTTTTATATGATGATATATCAATTTTTGTATTTTTTATAACCCAAATCATGATAGATACGGTCAGGGTCAAGGGGTACGGTCTGGGACAAACGAGAATCGCCGGTTGATTTACTCAATTTATTTAATGCCTTTGTTTTAAATTATCATTTTAAATTACCCTTGGCACTTTAATGGGCCAATACTCTGGTTATTTGGGAGTTGACTGTACTCTATTCCACAAAAATTTATAATAAAATATAAGCATAACCTTCAATATTTACATATTTCAAAAACTACAATTTTACTTTTTCATAAATCCTTCAATTGTATTGTTATAAGATAAAATTGTCTTTCACTTCAACTGAATAGTGCAATTTACAACGAAATTTATAATGATTGTCACGACCGTACCCCCTTTCAATCGATAAGGCTATCGTGACAAAAATGGTTTCGGTCATGACAAATATGGTCAGTGACATTACAATTATTTGTCCCTGTTCTGGTGGTAGCCCTGCACCTCGTGTTTGAGAAGACAAAGTGGACTTCTAGGTTACCGTAGCAATTAAAATATCATATCATCAAAAATTAACACCATGTCTACTGTAACAAACAACTAGTACGGTCTTGGACACATCAAAATTACCAAAAACACAAACTTTACCTTTATCAACCTTGATCAGTTTAGAAGCAAAGAAAAATCTCTGGAGCAAGTAAAACACTCCCGTTCACCTCTGTCTCTTCAAACCAACTGACTCTATCGCCACCAGGCTCGCCACTGTCGTGTTCCAAAGTTCCAAATTTTGCCGTTACGGTCGGGACTTAAAATCGAGGGACTGACTTATTTTGTCGTAATACTCAGTTCGCAATAAATAAAAAATTATGAAATACTATTTTTTTGTAAGTTTAATAATTAGTGATGATATAAAAAAATATCATAATTTATTTATGCACATATAATTGTTCTAAAAATAGCATGAAAGTTGAAGAGTGGACCCTAGGGACAAGTTACGGTCGTGACATTCATGACTTTGAAAATACGGAAAAAAATACCTAGAACCCATTAACAACCAAATAAATATTTGCAAAATGTTGCCCCCGTCCCAAAAAATATTAAAACACATAATATGATACTAAAAAAACAGTTTCTACGAAATAAGAGGCCAGGGACATTAAAGAGCACAATAAAAAATTTTCACTCAGTAACATTTCATGTTTTTGTCCAAAAGGTCAGTATTTTAAGGAATTTTAAAAAAATTTATATAATTTTTTTGAAATATGAAAAATAAATAAGAAATGTTTTGATGTCTGCTTCAAACTGATTCTAAGAGTAAGTTCATTAATGAATTTGAAACTTGATGTTATGTATTGAAGTAATTATATACATTTTTAAATGATTACTGTTAATTTTTTAAATTTTAGAGTGATAATTGTGACTAAAATCAGAGCAAAATTGTTGAGCAAAATGAGCATAAAATGTTGAGCAAAATTGTTTAAAAAATACAGTAGACAATAACCTCTACAATTAGACAATACCTCTGGATTTAACTCCTTGTTAACAGGAATTATATAGAATGTTCCTTGTCCATTATTTTCTTTTTTTGGACTAAATCGATTCCCATTAGATCTCTTCTCTCTCTTTCTCTTTTAAAAAAAGAGGGTGACGGCCTCTCTTCACCTTGACCTTGCCCCGCCCACATAGACTATTGATCTGTGCGTGGACGTTATCTAGCAAAGACAAGGAGTGAGCCGGTACAGTACAAGGATGAACAGTACTGTAGATCTGTGTCTTACCTGTAACAAGTTTCCATTTGAGTTTTGTTTGTGTTTATCAATGTCAACACATTAAAGCATGAAAATTTAATAAACCGTAAAGGAAATAAATTGCATTGCCGCTCAAACCCATGGAAAATTTAAGTAAAAAAGCCACCGAAGCAAAATTTTATTTTTTATTTTCAAGAACTCTCGAAAGAGTTTATTCCGGATCTCTTGAATTTTCTGCCCGGCATTGAAGGGCCTTGGTTGTTGCGTTAATGCGTCTGTCTGCTCAGATGTCGACGTCAGGAGAAGCGTTGAACTCCCCGAGTTACCTTTCGTGGCGCAAGCTACAATTGAGTCGAGCTAAGTTAAAGGCTTCCAGCAAGACTTCGGCGCTACTCTCCGGTTTCGCTATGGTGAGTGGTTTTTTTTTATGTGCTTATGGTTAAAATAACTTATCAGGGTGTCTACTGATACATGAAATACTGGAATTATTCTGGAATTTTATTTTTACGCTTGAAATATAGGAATTATGCTTTAATTCCAAATTATATACTTTAATTTTATTATATGAATTAGTTCGTAAAATACAGTTTTATCAGCGATTCAAAACATATGGATGTAAATAGTATGTTACTTTTTTTAATTTTTGTAAAAAAAATTATACTCCTCTAGTTCTGTTCAGTTATAAAAATATAAGAAGAAATTTAAAGATTGAGAAAAAGTTCAATATAGCAGAACGTTTGAAGGCAAATTAATATTTACTGGGGAAGTAAAAGATCAATACTGTAGATTCAAAACAGTCTTTGGCTAAAGAAAAACATCCAGTATTTTTTAATAACCTGTGTATTGTGATTTAAATTTTATTTTTTAGCATTAATCTAATTTATTGTTAGATTTTTTATGGTTAAATTTACTATTATTAATAATTTGAGTTAGTAATAATAATTATTATGCAAAAGAGGGTTATTAGGCAGGAGCAGTGTGTGAGTACTGTGTGAATAAATAAATAAATTAGATTTTATATGTAAAAATTGTTGGAAATTAACAATCATATTTAGGTGTGCAGTAAAACAATAGTTTCATCTTGACAGCCTAATGAAAGTTATTACATAATTAAAATTAACAAGGGTCTTCAACGGCACTCCCTTTTATCTTGATAGTTCTCATGCGATTCTGGAAACTATTTATAATACCCCCTTTGCAGCAGACCTGCATACTCAGCGAATTTCAAATGCAAAACAACATATTTCAATCCAACATAGCGAGATTTGACATGTTTTGATAAGCTCCATAAGAATAACATGGGGAATGAGTATGCAGGTCTGCTGCTACAGGTATATTAAAACTGGATGGTTTTTATTCAATATTTAGTAGATCTGAACTAAAAGAAGCTATTTACCAAGTTTTATCAAGATATGTTGAGAAATAACCGAGATATAGAATTTTACTTATTTCCCATAAGGTTAACATTGGGACAACGTACTGTGTTTACCACTTTCAATATCTCGGTAACCAATGAACATAGAGCAGTGATTCAAGATACTAAATTGTTTGTTTTTTTGAGCTGAATTCAATGGTGCCAACAAAAATTCGATAAATTTTATTTTTCTATGTAAAAAACTCAAAAAAACCCTTTTTTGGGGGTTTATCCCCCTTTACCCCCCCTTCCGGTGGTCCAATCGGGCTGGTTCACGAACTCGTCCGAACAATTACTACTTTGCACGCCTGTGCCAAATTTCATTCCGATCGGACCATTTTTGCGAGCGCTATCGTGCTTACAGACACATATATATATAGAAATTTGAACGAATGGTGTTTTTTGCTTCTGGGGGCCCCAAAACGAAAAGTTATCATGGTCTCGGGCTTAGGTCTTACCATGAGACCTACGGTAATAGCTTCTTCCCTATAGGGGAAATTCGCTAAAAATTTACTGGGGGTGCTGGAAATATACTGGAATTCTAAAAATCAGAAGTCAGTAGACACCCTCTTATTTAGTTTTCCCAGTAATCTCATTAAGAGTTACTATAAAGAAGGGTTTAATAACTCAGTGACTCAGTAATTGAGTTGAAAAGAAAAATTAATTAAAAGCTAAAAACAGGCTATTACTTCACAAGTAGAAGCGTTTCATTGTGAACTGTTCCTACTACAAGTTGGTAGTAAAATCTGGTCACCTTTGGGTTTTATCCCCTTCAGGGCTTATTGTAAAAATCTTATCTTAGAAGAAGAAGAAGAAGAAGGCAGGGTTTATTAAACTAGCTGTTCATTCCAACTTTTATTGGGAAATAAGTACAACAGTCTGTGGTCAACCTTTAAAATTATTTCAAAACATGTCCACATGTTTAGTCATTAGCAAAGTAAGTTGAGTTTAATCCAATATTGATAAAAAAGTCCTGTTCAAAAAGTTTAACTCTTTACTCAAGTATTGTAATTTTGTAAAAATCTTACCTAAAATCTATCTAAAACAATCTAAAAATCTATCTATAAAAAATACTTCTCGTTTGGTAACTCAAACATTATTCTGAGTTATAACCATGAAGAGAAAAATCCTTGGCTTATCAATACATAAGATAAACCCTACTTTTATTATCTCTAAAGAGTTTTTATCTTTTAAATTTTAATTTGTCTCAGTATTTCTAAGGATAGAAGTTTATTGCAGATTTGCTTAGTTTATTACATTTTCTAAATGTAAAAACATTATCTGACGTAACTACACGCTGGGTGGCAGACAATACGAGGCAAGCCATTCAATCAACAAAGGGAATGGGTAAACCATCAAATAGAATATAAGGTTGAATTTGGAAATGTTCAAAATATTTATTTTTAGGAATTTTGATTTAAAATGAAGATAAAATTCAGTCCTGACAGTGCTTTTAAATTACCCAATCCAAATTGAGCAAATTTTTTATTTTGTTAAAAAATTAGTATTCAGATGTAGACTTCTAACTCATTTATTGTCCACACCCAAAAATTATTTAATATTTTGTTGAAGTAAAAGTTTTTTGGCTTAAAGGTGATAAATATTTCTATAAAAATTACACAACGAGTTAGATTGTAAATTTGAAAGTTTCATAATAAGATCTAATTTATATAAAGATATTAAGTGTTAATTTAGTAAATAAAATAAAATTAGTAAAAGTGTGTGGTACCTAAAACATTTTTATTAAACAATACTGTTTAATATTAATCAGAAACTAAAACAGCTTAAGCTGCCAGTTCATTAAAAGCTGTGATAATTTAATGTGGAATAAGTAGATTAAAGTATCCTCAGGAGTACTTTTATTTGATCTTATTAAAACTCTTATGGGCGCATCTGTTGTAAAGGAGGGTTTAAGAACAAAAAACTTATATAATCCCTTATAAGATTATTTTTCATACTATCAACCAGCATCTTTGCAGTTTCTGAGGAAAAAGAAGAAATTTGTGTAGACACTTACAAATGTAACAATGTTTTCCTTATTAAACACATTATTCTGTTTTGTCCCAACATTTTAATTGAGGAAGTTATGAAGTAGAATGCAACTTAAGAGAACGATTTTTATTTCTATTTTAAAATACACTTAATGAAATGTTTGAACAGTTAAGTGTTGTTTTTGACAAACATAATTGTAATTCAATTAATTAGCTTAACTAAATCTTCACTCATCTTGATTTTGGCTAAAGGAAGACTGTGCAGATTTACCATAGAACTTAAATATCTAGAAGATATGTTACTATTTAAGAAGGTCTCTCGTTTGTAGGTCATAAAATAAAAAAGTTAAAATTGAATAATTTTGAAGCAACGTTTACTTTCTCACATAACAATGCTTTTTACATGATGAGCAAGTATTCTGGCTAATGTCAATGTATATAGCGCTGCTGTTCCGAAAATTCACCTTGTTACATTTCTTAAGTGATGTCCTTTCTTTAAATTCTGAGAGTGTTGGTAAATCTATGCAGAAATACCTTTGAATTGATACCTCAAACATTAAATCCATCCAGCTGTTATTACTCTGGAAAGAAAACCCCTTGCACATTAATTTATAGATTACCACAGTTATTTGCAATGAATTAATTAAAATCGAGCGCAACTTAAATTTTAAAGAATGGCCAGATTAACTGTACAAACCAAAAATTAGTGTGACCCGAAACAGGACCTTTTTTAACACCATTTGTTGCAGGTGGCTATGGTGGAGGTGCAGCTAAGCAACGAGACGCACGTTCCACCAGAGATGTTGATAGCGTTCGCCGTGTGCACAACACTGCTGGTCGCCGTGCACATGTTGGCTCTCATGATCAGCACGTGTATCCTGCCGAACATCGACGCCGTGTGCAACCTCCACTCTATCTCTCTGGTGCACGAGTCCCCCCACGAGAGGCTCCATTGGTACATCGAGACTGCGTGGGCCTTCTCTACCCTCATCGGACTCGTTCTGTTCCTGTTCGAAATCGCCCTGTTGTGCTGGGTGAAGTTTTACGACTTCTCCAAAGCGGCGGCTTGGTCGGCTTGCATAATTCTGATTCCGGTTCTTATAATATTTATCGTTTTCGCCGTTCATTTCTATAGATCTCTGGTGACTCATAAGTATGAGGTCACGGTGTCGGGAATCAGGGAGTTGGAGCTGTTGAAACAGCAGATAGAAGCGGGCGATATGGAAGGGAGATCGAACGGGATGTCTTTGATGGGAGGGGGTGGTCATACAGAGATCGTCTGACAAACGGTGCTTTCTTACTTATCTACACTATAGAATCTCATTGTGATAATTTTTTTAACATATATATGTGTTTTGTAACAGTTTTTATGGCTATCAATTAATCACCCGTTTCCATGATTTATAATTTTATTTTTGTACTTACATTTTTATGATTTTAATTTTAACTGTAGATGATGTCTAGGTCTAGTAACTTTATGTTGACAACCTTCATTTAACTGATTCCTTAGATCCCTTGTAAGATAAATATTTCTCGTTAGGTCAAGATTTCAACTGTAATTTATTTTAGAAAGACAACCTAAGATAAGAGGTCTCTTAAAGCCTATCACTGAACATCACTCTTTGTTTTTTTATATTGAAATATTGATTGTTGCTTTAGTTTAATCACAAAACATTATGTTACTATTATATGTATAAAAGATATAATTTGTATATTGTTTGTTGATTATTTTGTACATTCATATTTTATTAGTTGTAAATATTAATAGCTGTTGGATGTGAAGTTAGTTTGTACAAATATCTATCAAAGTGACCTTTGGAGATTTTATGGCAATAAATTAAAGCATTGTGCCAAAAAACATTTTATGTTCTTCATTGTTCCTTGTTCACCTTTAAAATATAAATTAATCATTATTATAAGTTTGTTGTTGTAGATTGGCCATATTGCTTTTGAAGTGTGGATGATAAACGACTACAAAAAAGAACAAGACCTTTATTGCATGGTGTTTGAGAATAGTTATGTAGGTTTAATGGTGAATCATTTTTTGAATAAATACAAGTCATCAAAAATAAAACATTAACTGAAGTTTTCACTTTTGTATTTCTTTTTGAAATGGTTTTATGTGTGTTCCTTCATAAAGACTCGTCTAGTAGTTTTCATCACTTTTCCCTTTTTTACAAAATAACTTTTTATATATAACTATTTCACTAGCACCATTTGTGATATAATTATTTATGGTTTTGTCCCTTATCTAAGAGAAACTCTGAATGCACATACTTTGGTGGTAAAGTGACGTCTGGTTTTCCCAACTTCCAAAACTGAGGTAAAATCATACAAATAGTGCTGGCCCAAGGGTGTGGGACACATTCACCTGCACGGAGCGCCATGGGCAAGGGGGGTTTGGTTTGGAGGGGGGAGGGTGGCATGGCTAGCGAAAGTGATCGTTGGGAGTGATCGATATAATTCAAAAGTGGTGCTATATATGACATACATTTATTTTAATGTACAAACTTATGATTAATTAATGATCAGATATGATTACAAGCACTATTCAATGATATGAAAGTTTTCTTCTACATTTTTAGATTAGGAATTTTACTTCACGACTTAATTGTCACTTGAAATTGTGTCACATTATCATTGGAAGCATTGGTAGATAGAACGGCAGGAGCTTGAATGAAGTCGATGAGAGGACTAATGCCCCATCTTAGCGATGTAAATAAATATGCTTTACAGTCATTCACAATTAATAAATTATTAACATTAGTTGGTTGTTTGATGGAGGAATTCTTAGATAGGTAATTAAGTGCCCTCCTCTTAAGATTAAGATTTAGACCCCTCTTTAAGGTTCAGACACCCATAATTCATGATTCAAGAGCCGGAATGGAGGGGGGGGGGGGTTCTGATGCTTGGGTTTTAGGGTTTGAAAATTGAACATTAGAAAGGGTTTGAAAAACTGATAGACCGGTCCTGCATACAAACCCACAAAAATTTACTAATTATTGAAACAATAATAACCCAGGCAAAGAATGATAATGCAAAATCAAGAGAAAGTTAAAATACAAGGTAATGACGGACCAGATAATGAGTGATAATAGTAGTTTGAGCAACTGAAAACAAACAGTATTCCAGTTCAACCTATTACTTCCGAGTGAGAGCAGTTATGTTTTACTGATCGGATTTTACTTTAGAATAGCATAAATGCTTTTGAGGAAAGGTTTACTCACCTATTATTTTTAGACTAACAGTTTTAACAGTTACTTGTACGATGTTACAGTTTTTTTTCTGAAGAAACATTCACATACACAAGATTGAGAATAACGAATTTTTCATTAGTAAGCTTTTGATGCCAAAAATAATTTAACACTGAATTATATTGTTGTAAAATCTACTCAATTAATGAATTATTGGATAAAATGTCAAAAAATTGAAATGGCGCCATTGCACCATACTACTCAATGAGTTATCCGATCTACTATGTCATTAAGAAACTTTGCATGGAATTAGTTCTCCCACATTTTTTGCTGTATACATTCATTTTTAATTTTTTACTCATATAGTTTTTTGCAATTTACATGTGCTAGTTTTATATATACTCGAGGTTTCGTCCTTTTTTTTTTGTTTACTTGAAGATTTAATAGTAAATCAAAATCATTTTACAGTCATGGTATCAAAAAAGCACCAAGCAAAAGAGGAAATGGTAAGACAATTACCTGTTAAATGTACCTATTTTAAGTTAGTTCTTTAATACAATTTCTTCTGCGGTAAAGCAATGACAAAATTAGTTGCTTGAAAAAAATGTGTTTGAACAGTACTTCTTATATACATGCTTACTATGTTCTTTGGTAAAACATTAGTAGAAAACTGGAAATCAAACATCGTATAGTGAAAGTTTACCGTTTCTAAAAGAGAGATAGGGAAACAGATAAATCACTTGCTGCTATGGTCGTGTGTCTTGGTGACAGCAGTATGATGTCACTTAACTAACTGTGAGGAATGGCTTTGTTGTTTTACTTGCTAGAGCATGTATTTGATGAGGGAAGTAGAGCTGAGATAATAACTGGGGACCAAGCTTTCCTCATATAAGGTCAGTCTTTTGGTTAAACAAGTTTAGAGTTTAGTTTTTATTATAAAGCCATATTCCCCAACATAAGCAGTTTGTCTTTTTTATATTAAGCTTGACTTCCATCGTGTTCTTAGACGATTCTTACTTTGATGCCCGTCCAGGTGATTGTTTTTACATTGATTGGATTCTGATGACTAAGATATGAGCCAGAGAAACTTTCACCATCATCTCCTTCTAAAAATTACCCTTTGCTCATTTGCCTCATTTTTATAAATAATCATTAGGAATCCCCCCCCTCTCCCCTATACCTATCCTCCTCTATTTTCCTTTAGAATATTTCCTGAAGCTAACAAAATACATTTTTTTGTTTACACTTTTCATATTAAATTTTTAAGAAAAATTTGGTATTGAGTTAAAAATAAATTGTTTGATTTTATCCAATACTGTATTTTTGTTGATGCTGTATCAACATCTCACAAATCTTTTATGAATTTCCAAAAATGACATTATTAAATTTATTTGTAAAATTGACAAACAGTTTGTAACTTAAATTATAGTTCATTTTTATACCAATTTGTAACAAACAGTTTACAAACGGTTTCAATAACTTAATTATTTCCTTTGTTGACAGATTTGATTTGAAAACTCAATTCAACCAAGATTTAACTGATACGTGAAAAGTTATCAGTTACGTTATATTATAAAGCACACATTTTCTCTCACTCAAGCTTTATATTGACATTGAGTATAATAAAGTAAACCCATGTCTATAAAGCACAAATTACCCAAAACTTTTTAAAAACCTTTTTTTTGCAAAAAAATACCAGAACCAAGAAAATATTTTTTGAACAAATTTTCTCTTAGGGCACAAAAGAAAAATGATGAACAGCTGATGCATTTGTTTATTTTTTTAAAGTAATTGATTCCTTAACAGCTCTGCGTGTCCACTGGTTCGAATACCTCCAGTGTCATGTGGTGTCACAGGAGATGGTTACAGTATCATGTGTAATTGTTACGCATTGATATTTGCCCCTACTAATGTGTTTCATTCGACTTTATTCTTTACTCTTACGTGACATACTTCATATATAAAAGTTCTTAAAAAATAATGCTTTCTGTGTTTCCAGATGTCCAACTCCGGCGAGACGCTGAACTCGCCGAGTTACCTCTCCTGGCGCAAGTTGCAACTGAGTCGGGCGAAGCTGCAGGCCTCCAGCAAGACTTCGGCCCTGTTGTCGGGGTTCGCCATGGTGACTATCACTAATTACATTTGTATCGATGTAGAGATTGTTTTTCTACAGATTAGTTTATACAAGTTAGTTCTACAGATTTTTTACAAAAAAAAATGAAAGATTGAAACAAGTCTTTGGGACAAAAATTTCTTGAACAAAATTTAGCAAGTGCTCTCACATCTGTATGCCAAAACGGTAATGAGCCATCTTTTAAATTGTTGAAGTACGTTTTTCATATGAGTGAAAATGTAATTAATTAAATGTTATTTAACTTAAGAGGAGGTGTTCCTCGGTTTCTATGTTTCTCAGTAAGTCTGTCAAATGATGTCAATTAAATTAGGATAACTTTTTTCTTTAATCTCTTGAACTTGATTTGGCTCACCTGTGTTTACATTAAATAAATAATCTCTTCATTGTGAAAGAGCCTCCAGAACTGACATTTACTACAAAAGTGGTTAACAAAGCTGTATCCGTCGCAGTCCTCTTCAAAGATGTTTTTGGCCTGAAGCAGACTGAAACCCGGGTCACCCACCAAAAAGGATTGAAGAGGACTGCGCCGGCTACAGGTTTGTTAATCACTTTTGTTGATCAAATAACTCACGCCCATCTTGAGATGATGATTTAACCTATCATTGAGTTAGAGGCTTTATAAAAGCATATATTTAATGCCTTCTTAAAGCCTAACTCAATGATAGGTTAAAATAACAGCCAACATATTTTCGTAGGTTGACAAATTGATACAACCGTAAACCTCAATCACTAATTTCAGGTAAACGGCTAGAGTAACTACTTAGCTTGCACTTGAAGTATTTTCAAAAACCTCAACTCGAGTCGAGTATTGTAAACCTTGCTCGAAAATGACTCGATACACTATTACTCGGCCCTAGTACAAACCTTCCGCCCCCTCCTCCCAGGTAGCGATGGTGGAGGTGCAGCTAAGCAACGAGACGCATGTCCCGCCTGGGATGCTGGTCCTGTTCGCAGTGTGTACAACACTGCTGGTCGCCGTGCACATGTTGGCTCTCATGATCAGCACGTGTATCCTGCCCAACATTGACGCCGTGTGCAACCTCCACTCTATCTCTCTGGTGCACGAGTCCCCCCACGAGAGACTCCACTGGTAAATATTTTACATCACAACACATAGAAACGCCTGTTTTCTGTGCCTTACTCTTGGCCGGAAAAGTTACTCATTGCCTATAATTGCATGGAAACAAAAATGACAGACTTGAAAAATCAGCTGGTTGTAGCGAACCGACGTTTATTGCATGTTTATAGGTTGTTTTAGAGGAATGTAATGGCAGGATTGATAGGTGTAGACAATGTTTGTTTATTATAGGTTAGGTTTGAAGAATTGGGAAACTTGGTGGTTTATGCAAGGAATAGGCCTATGTTATTATGATTAGCAAATATGTTTTTTTCGGAGTAATATGATGTAAAGTATTGTACGTAATTCACCTGGTAAGTTTTACTGTACTCACATGAAGCTTCCGTACTCGCCTCTGGCTCATGCGGGAACTATCATACTCGTCCGGTCAAACGGTACTTTACGGACTAGTAACGTAATATACTATAATGTTCTAACCACAGTAAAACCGATCCATGTAACCGGTTAGTAACCATGTTCTAACCGATGTATATTGGAAGATGATTGAGTGCACTGTATTAAGAATTAGCGTTAATTATCTGTGTTGTATAGGCGATCAATCATACGATTATGTGTTTTACTAATGACACATTTAGAAAGTGAAAGTTTTTGCTGAAATGCAACAAATTTTAAATCAAACATGATCACACTACAGTCGATGTCAAACTTACACAATATATGAAGGTAAAAGCACCTGAGCTTGCCACAAGTCTAAGAAGAGGATATGTGTCCGCTAATACCATAGCCATCTTTAGTACAAGGCCGCGGGCACTAGTAAACGGCAACATTGCGCCTAAGGGTTCAGCTGATTTGTTTATCCATACTCTCTTATGGCACCATTTTTTGTTTACTTGGAACCATCTGGCTCTGTAAGCATTTTTACTATGCAAAAAACCCTTGAGAAATGGTGTTGCCAGGTCGAAGGCCGCAGCCCTATTACTAGAGATGGCCATGGTAATACTCATTATTACGATTCATATTGTTCAATACAACTTTCGGTACAGTATTGCAACATGAATTTTGTAGTGTTAATGGGTCTTAAAAACATAAATGTTTTAACTATTCAACAAAACCATAAGTTTTATTAGACGATTTGTAGAGTTTCTCCTTTTTGCCAGAGTGCCTTATATGTTTCATCACTAGGCCTACTTATTTATTTAACTGTCAACAATAAAATTATTCTTATATTTACTAACTATTGGGCTTCTACCCACCTCTAGGTTTATGGCGATAAGTCTGTCTGTCCGTTCAGCGATAATTTTTTGAAATAATCCTCGCTGAACGGATGGACGGACTTATCACCATAAACCTGGAGGTGGGTAGAAGCCCAGTAGTTAGTAAATATAACAAAAACCCCACCAAAAACATGTCATTTAAAGAAAAAAATTCTTCCTTCAGGTACATCGAGATAGCCTGGGCCTTCTCCACGGTCCTGGGTCTGGCCCTGTTCCTGTTCGAGATCGCGATCCTCTGCTGGGTCAAGTTCTACGACTTCTCAAAGGAGGCCGCCTGGTCCGCCAGTATCATCTTGATTCCTGTTCTCGTTATTTTCCTCGTGTTTGCTATCCATTTCTACATTTCCCTCGTCACGCATAAATACGAAGTGACCATTTCCGGTATCCGAGAGTTGGAATTGTTGAAGGAACAGATAGAAGCGGGAGATATGGAGAACCGGAACACGAGTATCAATGTTCCGACAGGGATCGTCGGGGCTGGCTTGTCGCTGATTGGAGCGGGAAACACACAGATTGTATGATGTATATTTATTATTTTAGGATTTTAATGTATTTTTTTGCATCACAACAATTGCCTAGAGTGAGATGATACGGTATAATTTTTACAGAGGAAAACATTGAATTGTTTTCAACTAGACAGTAAGATCTCTAAACAAAATTTTATCTTCCTTCTAGTCAAAAGTTATTTCCTTTACTTCTCTTCTAATTTCTTCTACTTAATTGATCATTATTTTGTGGTATGTATACTTACAAAGTATTAAGAATTAAAAAATTGTTCATTTCTCTACTATTCAGCTCTTAATAAACAGTACAATATCACTGGAACCATAGACTAAATATTGTTTTCCTATGTTTTTAAGAGTTTATTTTATTGTTCTATCTATGTATTTAATAATTGTTTTATTATTATTTATCTTCTCTTCTAATAACTGCACAATTTTTGAGTTTTTCTAAATATTAGTCAAATAGATTTTGTATATATTTTATTTATATTGAAAAGTAATAGTTTTTCATTTATTATCTTTTTTCAACTATTCCTTTTTCTTATTTAACAAATGTTAGTTCTTAATTTTAATTTCCGTTTTGTGTGTGTAATACCTTTAAGTATTAAGCTGTACTTAACTAGTAAACTTAGCATCCCTTGTGATATATGTTGTTGGAAAGTTTGTTATATGGTGCTATTTATATTGTTACTTTTTGGTAGTGGTAAGTCTTTCCTGAGTAAATTTTAGGTCTACATGATTAAGTGCCATCAACTTGAAGTATTTAAAGAAAGAATTAAGTTTGCGCTTTTTATAACACCGTTAAACCACTGTGCCTTAATCTGCATAGCTTAATATTAAAACTAAACAGGGTAATGGTTTTCGTATTTGTGGTTAAACTTTGACGGCCTTTATGAAATCATTCATAAAAATGTTCAGTGTAATAAAAAATCACAATACATAACATACAGTAGTTTTTAAGTGCAATAACTGACTGTTCATGAAGTATTTTAGATGTAAAATCAGATAATATGTAATGTTATGAACAAAAAGAAGAGCAAATGTAATTTGTATGAAAAATAAACTATTCTATTGTATTTGTCGTATCTTTAGTTTGCTTAACACGTTCGCTGCTGCGGACGTCCCGGAACGTCACCAGGAACATGGCGCCAGGAGCTAGGAACGTTCCGGAATGGCACCATTCATTGTTGTTTAACGTTGTCATGGATTAGCCAGCTCCTTATGAGCGTTCTATATTTCCTTGCAGCTCTAGGGAACATACTTTTCCCACAATAAAAAACATTATTTCCAAAAATTACCACCAGGGTCATTTAGATAACGGTTTGTCTCACCTCTTTCCCGCTAAATAGCAACATTACTTTACCGACTGCTACCTAGGTAATTCTGCTATCTAGCAGAATCACCAAGTACTATGTCCAAAACCATTTTGATAGTGAACATTGCTAACCGACATAACTATCATTGTTTTTACCATTGTTCAGTGTAACAGAGGCAATGTTACGTAGCGACACACACACTAGTTTAGCTACTGAAGCAGCCGCGCCATCTAGCGGCCAGCAGCGAACATGTTAACGTTTCAACCTTTCAGTTTGTCCGTTTCATCTTGAGCGATGGGAACCCTTTTTACATGAAGCAATTGGACAGGAGTGAAAGTCATCAGAACACCTAAGCTGATCTCTGAAGTTGTACTAGCCTGACATGTTAACATTTTCCATCAGCTGTTCATTTATTTATTTATTGTAGTTTGTTAGCAAACACAGTTAATGTTTGTTGCAATTAATTTTTATATTGTTCACTAGCAGTTACCCATGGCTTTGCTCACGATAAAAATTACAGCTGATCTTACTTCTGCTCTTTGAACGGTCAAAATGTAGAATTAACAGCTGTTTTCATTTCTGTATTTGAATTAGGGGTGTGCGAGTATTCGACCGGTCGAGCTTTTAGGTCGAGCTTTTCAGTATTCGGCTCGGCTCGACTTTTTTCTAAAAAGCTCGACACTCGAGCCGAGCTTTTGATAAGAGAGTTCTTATCGGAAAGATAATTATTGCGATCTATTTTTGGACACGTTAAACCGGAAGAGCGTTTCCCTCCCACGAAAAACAAGCAGAAAACATTCCCTAGTGATAAGGAAAGGACATTGACAGGTAACAAGAAATATTATCTCCATTTAGACGGAAATCGGAGCTATATTTAGTTGACCTTGGGGAACGTGAAATACAGCATTTAAGTCTATTGTTTTATCAAGGCTTATCTCTTAAACAGTATATCGTACAAGTTTCATTTTGGTCTCATTTGATTTATAAAAATAAGACAAAAAATATGAGCCGTCATTTATAGCTGTATGACAAGTAGTTTGTATTATTGCATTTTGTAGTAAGGATTCCTTATCTCCTAATTAACAAGAGCAAAAAACAGGGAAGGGGCTTGAAGTAAACAACCTCCACCCCCCCCCCTCACCCTGGCCACTGATAAGGAAAGAGAGAGGGTTAGCTGTTTCTTTCTTTCTCTCTATTCCGTCCTTATTTATTTATGATCTTTCTTCTTCTTAATTGTACATTATTTTCTTCATAAGAGTTTAGAAATGTAACTAATTTTAGGATTACAATAAATTATTGTTGTTATTAAATATTATTTCATTCATATATTATATTATGAAATAATAAGTTTAGCCTTGAATATTATGCCACAATTGGGACTGCTATTTAATTTTTTATCATCTTTACTTAGTGAACATAAAAAAATCAATCTTGTGTTTGACTATATGTGTATATGTGTGATTTTTTTACTAGATATAACTATTTTAAAACCTTTCAACTACTTCTTTCTACTCTTGAAATTAAATTTTGTAGTACCTATATGTAACTAGTCTAATTATGTAATTTTAACTATTTATTTTAAAGTAAAGTATTTTGGAATTGGTTATTACTTAAATATAATGTAGATAAATGTAGATTTTAAATTTGGTATTTTTCTTCATAAATTATTTGTTGAGCTAATTTGATTAATTTTATGTAACAAAATACAAAATACTGATGAACCTATGAGATTATTCACTTGTTTTGGGGATAAGCTTTCTATTTTTGAGCTGGCGGTCACTTAAGGTATGCAAACATTATTGTATCTTTAAAAATTAAAATCAAGCTTCATAATTTCTTTTAATAATTTGGTGATTGTTAAAAAGCTCGGCTCGAAAAAGCTCGAGCTCGAAAACTTTTGAAAAAGCTCGGCTCGGCTCGGCTCGAGTTCAAAAATCACTATTCGCACACCCCTAATTTGAATGTTTACATCCTAATGAAATATAAATATTGAAGCTAAGGACGTACACGTGGCGTAGTCCGAGGAACAGTTAAGGAAGTGAATATGCACAGGCAGATGTTTCCCAGGTTCAAAATCTATCTCTGTGTGAAATTTCAACCCAGTCGGCTCAGTATTTTTCGAGTTCACTTGCCCCATACATACATACATACATACAGAAACCACCTCTTCTTTATAATAGTATAGAATAGAATAGAATAGATAGATTGTTCCAGGTCATTGGGAATAAACAATGTTTGACAGCTTGGGCAACGGATTAGGCCATAGCTCAGGATAAAACGGACGAACAGTACCTCCTTTAATTTTTACCAAGCGTTTGTTAGCACATAACTTTATTTTTAGTCATTGGGCTTTTCATTAAAAATCTTGCCAGACATATCAGCTGGTCTGTGACAGTGACAAAGCTTTAATAATTCATTCTAGACTCATCTGTCACTCTTATTTGCCTTAAATCACTCCACGTTAATTGAAAGCTGATCATGTAACTACCCCATTAAGTGGAGTTAATCTATGTATTAGCGATTCAACGATTCACTGACCATAATTCTGTTAGTTGATGTGTGGGTTGTTCTGTGTGTAATATATGATGCAATGACTCAAAAATGTTTGTACGATCGTTCACAAACTATGCACAACCGATTCATATCTCGTAGACAAAAGCTCATAATCCTATCACCCACTTTTTTGAAGTTTGATTTTCAAAATAAAATACAGTAATACCATTAAGTAAACAATGGAGAAAAACACTTTTTTATGAAACTGTGTGATAAAAAGATAATTTTGATTACAAATTACTGATAAAATATGTGACAATATGTTCTCTGAATTTCTTTTTCTAAATCGTTCACAAAAATCCCACCAGAGAGCAGCAGCATCTGATCCCCCTGCGACTAAGGAAAAGGCATTGTGAGAATATTGCCTCTGTTTTTTAGTGAATTTCCCCTATAGCTGTTACCGTAGGTCTCATGGTAAGACTTAAGCCCGAGACCATCATAACTTTTTGTTTTGATGTCCCCAGATGCCAAAAACACCATTCATTCATTTTCTTATATTTTCTTATGTGTCTTTAAGCACGATAACTTGTGTAAAAATGGTCCAATCTGAATGAAATTCGGCACAGACATGTAAAGTAGTAATTATTCGGACGAGTTCGAAAACCAGCCTGATCGGACTTTGGAAGGGGGATGAACCCCTCCAAAAATGGGTTTTTTGGATTTTTTACATAGAAAAATTAAAATAATGTAATTTTTGTTTACACCATTGAATTCAGCTTAGAAAAAATAAATAATTTAGTATTTTGAATTGTTACTCTATGACCATTGGTTATTGAGATATCGCCAGTAGTAAACGTGGCCCCAGTACATGGTCCCAATGTTAACCTTTAGGAAAATAAGTAAAATTCTATATCTCGCTTATTTCTCTACTTATCTCAATAAAACTTGGTATATGGCTTCTTCTAGTTAAGATCTACTAAACATTGAATTAAAACCACCCATTTTTAACTTACATGTTACAGCAAACCTACTCATCCCCCATGTTATTCTTATGGAGCTTACAAAAACATGTCAAATCTCGTTATGTTGGATTAAAATATACTCTTTCGCAGAGATACAAATAACACAGAAAAGTGAAGGCAAATTTAGAAAAAAATCAGAATTTATGCTATTTAGAAGCTTATGGACTTCAGCATGAACTTCCCTAATTTGAACGATCAATCCCTCAACAAGATGCTTTTTATTTATGAGTGTTTTAAACTCAAAATTATCTATGTTCCTTGATTGGAACCTGAATTTTACATATAAGAAAAACAATTACCAGACAATGTTGAGAATTTGAAATCCCATAAGAAATGAATAAGGAGAAAATAGTGTTAGTGCAAAATTCTAGTAAGACTTTGGATAAAATTACTTCTGACTGATACTTGAGTGGAGTTTGTTTGTGCATTCCTTTAATTTAAGGCATAAATTATGACAATTGATTTGGTAGGAGGCAGGTAAAAGTTCAAAATTGACACAGAAAAGGTTTCTGAGTCTGAGTCAAGAAAAAAATGGATTTAAAATGTCTATATCATATATATATATATATATATATATATATATATATATATATATATATATATATATATATATGACTTTCTATTTTCTCTTTATCTGTATCTAAAACTGGATGTATTTAATAATACACATAGGAACCACATGGAAAACGTTATAAATACAACAGCTGTCTTATTTCTGACACTTATGGTTATTAATGCAACTGGTTCAGTGTCAAATATTTTGTTCTTTATTTATTGGAGTACATTAATTCTAGTATAATTTACAAACAGACCTAGCTATATTTTACTTTTAAATTCAACCTGATTTAGAATCATCTTTAAAACTAGGCTGTGATCATTGACACAAGTGGTAAATAAACCACACTGTGGTGTATATATAGGAGTAATGTAAAAAATCATCTTTGTGAAATCTCTTGCAATCCGACCATATTTACCTGGGTCTTCAGTCATGGCTGAAACTTACTCCTCATGGGTAAGTTCAAAATTTTATCTAAGGCATAACTTACTTGTCATTAGATTGTCAATATTCTATAACAAAGGAAATCTAAGTTTAATATATTCTCATATGACTTCCATGGACATACACCATGTCTGCAGATAAATTTTACCTCGTTTATTAAAAATACTCTTATGTGTTATCAAGTGGAACTGATCACAGCTTATGCATCAAAACGGAGCAACTATCTGCGGTCGCAGAAAAATTCCCCGGTAATTGTTTACCAAAATCGTTCTTTGAGCTACCAGATGTTCCACCTGTCCCTTGCATGTTAAAATACAAATTGACAATACTTCCGATAGAAAACAAATAAAAACTACTTAAATATATATAGATAAAATTAGTGCAAAATGATACATAAAAATCCTAAGAGGTAAAGCCCGAGGGGATTTTAAGGAAGTGAATAGGGTTTTGTGTTGTATTGGTTTAAGATTCACGATTGTTTATAATTTCAGCTCAGTCAGTTTAGTAGTTTATGTATGTAGAATAAATATAATGGGCCAGATGGCTGCCACAAAATGATCTTGAAAATCGGCAGAGTGATCCAGGGGAATAAGACATACTTTTAGGGGAGATCGCCTACTGGTCAAAATTCAACCAGGGAATTATGTTTAGTTTTCACTCCTTGCTATAATAAAACTGTGGCTGGATTTGTTTATATGTTGTTATTTCGTAACCAAACATGGCAATTCATGTGGTGCATATTATTTTTAAAATTTCAAACTGATTTTTCTACATGACCTTAAAAATAATGCAAATTATGTTGGGATTGTGCACATCAATGGTAAAATACAGTTTTATCATTGTGCTTACATTTTTTTTGTATTGCACACAGGCTGAGAAAAAGGGATCACAAAATCATGTTTGTCTATTAATTATAAGATTCAAATATTCAACTGTTAAGCTTATCCAATTAAATTTTTAACTAACAGGGTGCTTTTATCCATCAAGACCATAACGTGATTTATAATTATAAAATATCAATACTTTCCAGACGGGGCTGATCTACATCTTTAATTTGATCATTGGGCTCGGAGCTCTGACTTTGCCAGCAGCTTTTAGCCGATCTGGATGGGCATTTGGATTTATTCTTATGTGTATTTTGTCATTTATCAGGTACAGTAATTAGAATCTGAATATAGAAATTCTTTCAATCTTAATCCATCCGTTTTGGCATTGGCATTGAATCCAGGATCAACTGATTGGTTTTTAGAAGAATATTTTCTGATCTGGCTTCCATGCCAGAAATAATGGTATTTAAAATTACAGACCACAGAGTAAATCAGATTCTAAAAGACCTTTTGACATAAATAACCAAAAATTTGACTTTTCCTTGGTTTGTGGACTACATAAAGCACTTCCTAGTGTGGTTTGGGGTAGCTAGACTTTCGTGATACCTAATTGAAACGTATTCTGTACTCAATACATGATTCGGAAGTATCAGTTGGACATGCACAAGGGCTTTTACGCCTGCAATATTCCTGTGAAATTTCTCTGAGAGCCGTTATGCCGAGAAAATGAACTTTGACAAACACAGCATTATATTTTGAAGCGTGGAGTAAATGGTGCTGTTTGAAGATATAAAATTTGAGGCTCACACCAGGCAAGCCTTGCAGAATCAGAAGCGAGCATGCGAGGAGCTTTGCTGACTTTCACCAAATCACGTCGCATGTTGTACGTATGCAACAAGCTGAATTTTTTAAAAAGGAAAGAAACATCTGTGATGTACAGTACGCATATATGTTGGTATGCCACAGACCCACAAACTGATAATAACACAAAAACACAATAGTCTATTTTACTTTGTTAATTCCTTTTTTTCCACTGCCATCTCTAATGGCTAAGGTACATTCTCCCCTGGGCAAATGCAAGAGCGTAAATGGGGCGTTCGGCATTTCAGCATGTCTCTTTTATCGTTGATCTCATGGGTCCACTTGCTTCAAAATCCATGCCAAATATTTCAGCTAGGGGGACCATCCCTTTTTGACCAAAGGGTATTTGTTGTCATATTAACCAAAATTTTCTTTCAATAATTCATTAGTCTGTTTTAGTGCAACAAACTGAATCAAACAGTGTTGTTGAGTCTTATGAGCGTATTTACGTGTATAAAAGCCAAACTGTGATACATATTTTTGCCTTTACCTGATATAATAAGAACTGATTTTAGAGGAGAGAATATTTGAATATTTACAACGAGTAAAATTAGGGATATTTTGCATACTAAGCATTAATCTAAAAACTAAATTTGTATTGGTTTGGATTTAATATTTTTATTTACACTTTTATAAATTCTTGGATGCTGATGATGAGGGTTTGAAGCCTTATGCTTCAATCAATCTAAACTTAACTTCATTCAAGTATTTTAAGTTCATTTTTCCCTTTCAAGTTGGCCTTTTTACCCTACCTGCTTTTTTTATTTTACCCTAAATACAGTAATAATGGTGGTTGAATCGAGAAACATTTGTGTCTTGATATAAATTATTTTCTAACTTTTTTTGTATACAATTATGAACAGATTTTATATTGTGAAACATACATTTGAATTTTATGTTACATCAAATGACAAGGATGAAAGCTGAATTAATTAGTTAAAATTTCAAACAGCTGCGTTTTTAGAGACAGAGTTTTACTTTGTTTCCTGAAAAATTTGTCATTGTTACTGATTTTTTCCAGTTATGTGACGGCCACATTTATAGTTGAAGCCATGGCCACAAGCAATGCCTTGATCAGCTTCTCCAAAGCAACGCAGGTAAAGGGGATTGGCTATTATTTGTTTTCAATATGTAAAAATAGTTATGATTATGATTTTAAAGATACAATATTCATTCAGTACATGGCATAGATTTCATTGAACGTTAGGAATGGTCACTTTGAAATTGACTGTGTTAACTATTTATACTTTTTTAATACTTAGTGTTTATATTTTGCCACTTGAATACGCTATCTAAAGCCATGATATTATTAAAAAATCACTGTGTTTAATAAGTAATAATTTTGGCAATTATATAATTTCAATATTTTTTTGTACAAACAAACATACACAATCGTTTTCTTACTTCTCCATTTATATTTTAATGGAACTTTTTACTAACTGTAAATTTTATTTTGAAAGCCTTAATTTTTGAGAATCTAAAAAATGTTTTTGGCTTAATGGTAATCTGTTTGGCTGGATATTTACAAAAAATAATAGAGTGGAGTGCACGAAATAGGTAAGTGAGTTTGCTGCCAGCGAAATTATTGTTTATTATTTGTCTGGATAGTTAATCAACTATATGATCATATGTTAAAGTGAACCCTAATTTCATGTTAAAGGCCTTGAAAAAAGTGAACAAAGTTTTGAAAGTTCAACAAAAACATTTCATTTACCCATTTCAGCTGAGGTTTAGCAGACTATTTTATGAGTTTACAGTTTTTGCTGCCAGCCATATTTCTTGCACTCTACTCTAGTTGTTTATTAACATAAAATATCTGACAACTGTAAAAAAAATCTAAACAAAAGCACACCAATCCAAATCTTAATCCTCTGAAGACCCTAAGGGAATTTCAAATATCACATTAATTAACAATATTAAACATTTTGTGCTTCTAATTGCAAAGGTCTAGCCCAACAATCGGAATTTCGTCTATACATTATTGACATTAATCAACAGATGATGTTTTAAATTCATTACTGAAAGTGATTGAATTATAACTGAATAATTGATGAAACCACTTAATATCTGCCAATATAAATTTAAGGGAGTAAAGAATGAATTATCATTAAAAAATGTGAGGTGTTTCTTGTAAGAAAGTAACAAGTTTTTAAATTTCTATTACATTTTCATAACTTTCCAAGGCTGAGCCATCCGGAGCGCCGCCACTGGAGAGTGAAGGGGAAAGGGAAGGGGGAGGAGGAGCATCGGCCTTGAAGGAGTCATCCCTCCCAGCTCCCGGTAAGGAACTGGATTCTTTTAATTTAATTTATTTTATTTTATTTACACTAATGACATTTTTAAATGAAAATAACAGTTTCAACATAAAATATTATGTTCTAATTACTGCTAGCCAACAAGTTAAGATTGAGCGGCTCAACTGTGCCATTGGTTGCTTTTGTTTTGAGTCGAACGTATACTTGGTCGATCAGCTTGATCTCAACATGCATCCCACACAGAAGTTAAAGTAACCATTTCAACATATGTATGGAGGTTTGAAAAGTAATGCTTTGGTATTTATTTATATATTTTTTAACTCTAAACCCTCAATAAATAAAGTCATGAGTCATGAGTTTCAGTTGAGACTGATCCCAATACTGTTTCCGTTCAAAACTCTTCAAAATATAATACACAAACCACTTAATAGCTTTCTAATACTCATATTTTAAACAAACTTTAAAAAAAATTGAATGAATTATTTCAAATGTTTTAATCTTTGTCTCTTTTTCAGGAGGAATTCAGAACTCTCTGTCTGATCCTGTTTCTTTATATACAATCGACAAAAAAGTTGAATTGGTAATTCCTTTCATGAAATTATAACAATATCTTTTTAGCAATAATAAATATAATGATAAATGCCTTTATTGAATCAAGCGTTTCTCTGGTACACTAGCTTTTCAAAACAACTATCGTCAGTACAGTATTTCAACTTAATGCTGAACATCTTACAAAAAATATTTACATAATAGCTTAAACCTAACTATGCTCCATAAAAATTTCTTTTATCTTGCTTCTATAAAAGAAGCAGAGTTTAAGCATTTTAGTCCATCGAGGAGCTCATTGTACAACCGGGGGCCAAAGTAAGAAAATCTTTTCCGCCCGAGTTCAAGATTTACTTTGGGAAAGTGGATCTCCCACCATGGTGAGTTCTGTGCTGAGAGACCTCGTCGTGGAAGGTCTCTCAGGCAATAACTAGGTGTAATAAACTCTCTGATATCTATCCTAAAATAGCCACTGTTTTTGGATTATTTGTTTTTCTGAGGCAAAAAATATTCTAAAACTTTTAAATTTAGACAGCAGTTCATAATAGAATGGTTCTTTTTTTACCGTGTACAGAATTAAGTCTTAACTGGATGAAAAATATCAAAAAAATTTCCTTAGCATGATTATACTAGTGGCTTGAAGAGACTCAAAGTCCCAAATCGTTATTGTGAAAAATTTAAATTAAAGCAATCCTTCATTATTGTAGTATGGAATACCTTTACAGTAAACTGGCTTTTAGGTCCTCAATCTGTTGATACCTAACACATGGTTTTGAATTAGGCAACTCATCTCATGTTTTAATGTAAACAAACCAGACGTTTTTCAATCCCAATACAAATTAAATGGCTGACGTTTCACGTAATTTTTTGTTTACTGGTGAATTTAAAGAAGTTTCAGTATTTTTCCCAAGTCTCTGGCATCGAGACCTGGGGCTCAATTTGAGCCCTCTCCCATCATCCTGCAATTATCAAACACCTAAAATTACTGTGCAAAATTTCCCTTACACATATATATATATATATATATATATATATAGATTGGCAAATGCCGTTGAACCTAACTATACGAAATCCATATGTTTTATCTACATATAAAGGCCAAAATACCTGTAACTTGAGAAAACCATAAATCTAACTCTTATCAACACTGTAATTGAATGAAAGATCTCTGTGAGAAAATCCTAGGAAAAATATTCATTTTTGACAGTATTCTCCACGAGAGTACAAAAATAAAGAAAAAGAGCTGAACAGGCGTTGCATTGTGTTATTTGTTTACTTTTTCCCAGAGAAGCAGGAAACTATCAGCTAGCATTTTTAATTTTGACAGGGGGAAATGGCAGCCCTACTGTTGAACAGGGTCGGTCGCGTTGTATTCTTCCTCTGCATCGTATTGTATCTCTATGGGGACCTGGCCATCTACGCTTCGGCCATTGGACAGTCACTGGTGGATTCTTACTGGTACATGTTTTATGATTTCAGTTTGAAATAATATATAAGTGAATTTAATCCTAAAATTATTGATATATCTCTTTAAAATAGAATTTATTTGTTTCAAACTGATTTACAATACAGCTTTGTACACCTTTGTTTGATTTTTGAGGGACATGCCAGTTGTTGTTGGCGAGCAGTAAGGGGCATTCAACTGTTCAAACGTACTTTTAATGTTTTCAAACGTAGTTTTAATGCTTTCAAATGTAGTTTTAATGCTTTCAAACGTAGTTTTAATGCTTTCAAATGTAGTTTTAATGCGTTCAAACGTAGTTTTAATGCTTTCAAATGTAGTTTTAAAACTTTAAAATGTAGTTTTAATGCTTTCAAATGTAGTTTTAATGCTTTCAAACGTAGTTTTAATGCTTTCAAACGTAGTTTTAATGCTTTCAAACATAGTTTTAATGCTTTCAAACTTAGTTTTAATGCTTTTCACATCAAATGTTCCCTCTGACTTTACCACTTTGTTTCCAGCCGCACCGACGGGTACAGGGATCCAAACAACAAGCCGTGCAGGCCTGGTTACTTCTTCTCCACGAGGCAGGCTTTCACAGTCATCATGGTGAGTACAGGTTAAGTTTAAATACCTAAGGTAAAGAAGAACTCAATTTCATACCAAGATTTTGAACTTTTATTAATTATAACAATAATAATAATAATAATAATAATGATTTATTTGCCGTTTTACAAAAAATGCATAGTCAAAGACTTGGCTGAATATCACTTCAGCCAAGTTTGACAAAGTCATATTACATTCAAGACAGACATGTCAGAAATACATTTTTCTTAATTTAGGTATAAGTTCTACCTTACATAATTAAGGTACCAATAAATATTAACCTAAGTCTGGTGATAGTCTGCTAAAATTATTCAGTAGGCTCAGATTCTAAAAACTGATGTCTTTAAGGTAAAAAAACTCATAGAGGGCATAAAAAGGATTTTTAAAAGCCGATTATAAAATTTTGTTAGAAAGATATAGTATAATAGATATTTATTAAATTAAATGATACATACATACATGATACATGATACATGATGTCGTCCGTGGTCCTTTGCCACAAGGAATTGGACAGGTCAAAAGGTTCTAGCAAAGAATAACTTAGCCTAAAACTTAATCCACCAGATATTTTTTTACTTCAAATTAAATTTATTAATACTGTGGATCCCAAGTAATTTTTCTGGCAGCGCTTGGTACAATTTCATTCCAGTATAATCTGGTTTATGTTCAAAAGCGGCTTATCTATGTTGAATTGCATGTATGCCCTTTTTCCAGGTGTTGTATGAGTGATCTGTAAAAATTGGTGGGATATTCTGAATTTTTATATAGCAAACTGAATCAAAAATAAAAAGTGAAGGTACTGTGAGAAGGCCAAGCTCTTTGAATGCATTTCTGCTGCTGGTCTGTGGTGACATGCCTAAAATTGTTCTGAGAGCTTTTTTTCCCAGACAAAAATCTGGTCAAGGTTTTTCTTTACAGCCCCCCACAAGATAATTGAATAGGATATATGTTGTTCTATTAATCAAAAGTATACAAGTTTGGAGAGTGCAAGGCTTTTGAAAGTCCTTATCCTTCGCAGGACAAAGACTCCTCGGGCCAGCGACCCCTCCAACTTTTTAATCTGCTCATCCCAACCCAGTCTATCATCCAATCTCACTCCTAGAAAGTCGGCACTTTTTGAAATTTTGATTTGGTCCTCTCCAATAAATAGGTTTGGAGTCCTATTATTTTTTGAATTTTGTTTCTGAGCAGTTAGGATACACATGTATCCTGTTTTTTAAGAATTTAATTTAAGTTTGTTCGAAGAAAAGAAAGCTGCCAATTCATTTGCTCTTTCATTTGACTCTGCCTCCAGCAATGCACAGTCTTTCCACCTTACGAACAATGTTATGTCATCCGCAAAGAGGTAGACGTTGCCCTCCGGTACAGAGTCAGTTATGTTACTAATGTAAATCAAGAAGAGTAGATGTCCAAGGACAGATCCTTGCGGAACGCAATGGGTGATAAGTTTTTTTGTTGACGAAATTTTGCCTAACTTTGAATTTGAGTTTTGTTGGATTTCGGTAATTTGGAATCGGTTGCTCATATGTGATACGAGCCACCTCAAAGCCAAACCCGAAATTCCAATTGAAGCCAATTTTTCCAATAAAATAGCCGGGTCGACACAATCAAAGGCTTTGGTAAGGTTTTGCAGTTCTGCGGGAAAATTCCTGAAGCTAATGAAAAATTTACTATGTGGGTGAGAGGATCTGCCACTTCCTCTTTGCAATATTTCAGTACATGCATACTAATTTCGTCCACACCAAATATAATAAAAAATAAATAAAATAATTTATTGTAGATTTTTTTAGATGTGATGATGTGGCTGTTAACAGTTTTAGTCAATCTGCAATGTTCTATAGCTATTTTATTTCTGTTTTTGGTGTTGTATAGGTGGAAATCACTGTTTAGATTCGATGATTGATTGTTTTAAGTGCAAAAGAGACCGAATCAAAAATGTATAGGTTTATTACTATTTGTAGTCTCAGGTAGATAAATAAAGGCCTACAGTGCTCCAAGGGATCAGTCTTTGCCATTACTCTGACTGCTCTCTTTTGAAGAATAAGAATATCTGTAATTTTACTACAGTTCCCCCAATAGTGCTGGGAATTATATATCAGTGCTGGTTCAAAGTTGTTCTTGAAATGAAGTGGAAGATCAAAGACCAAAAGAGACTCAACCTCAAAAATCAATATGTTAATTTATAAGTGAACTGCTTCTTTATAATTGGGTTGTACCTGTTTTGTAAATAAAAAAAAGAAGACCATATTTATTTACAACTAAAAGATCATAATTAGTATAATTTAAACATGAAAACAAACTACCTACTGATTGACATTTAATATTTAAAAAAAATATATTTACGGTGTTTCATTTATCAACAGAATTTTTGTAGCCACTCCAAGCTTTAGGTACCCCTAAGATTAAAGAGTGAGGCATGTCTGCCATTATCAGTTCTAACATCAAAGCTGAATAAAATAGTCCCCCTGATTTAGGATAACCCTTTAGTTATAGAGCAGCTTACGGCTGCAATTTGTGAAATCAATCAGTGAATTTTTCAATTTGTGTCAAATCAATGGATTACATTTTCAGCTCATATTCCTCCTGATGTTTACACCGTTTGCGTTTTTCAACGTCCAGAAGACAAAATTCATCCAGTACTTCACTACAATGACCAGATGGCTGGGTAAATGTTTGGCGATATCCTTTTTAAATGTTGTTTAGAGCTTAAACCTTCATACTCAATTAGCCTCTCAGTATTAATACTATCCTGTAAATAGAGTTTTAATCAGCTTTGCATCTAAAGAAAACTTTTAAAACTGAGTCCAGCTCAATTTTATTAATTTAGTCAACCCATCTCAATCTCCTGCTTTAAATTTGTGGCATAATTTCATAATTACATATTTTTGCATGAGCGTCATTTCAGCATTTCAATTGGGGGGGCAACATTTCCATGCCCTCAATTCGATTACAACTAACCCCCCCCCAACACTTTAAAATTTGTTAAGTACTGTATTTTTCATTTGTTAATACATACGTAAGTTTCTCAAAAATTTGTATAAGGTTTATTTATAAAATCATTATCTTTTTCCAAATAATTTTAGGGGCGACTGCCCCCACCTTGCCCCCCCCCCCCCCCCCGAATGACACCTATGTTCCAAAAATATATTTTTTGCTGGATATAAATAAAAGACATCTTACAACACTTAAAATATATTTACACTTATACTGTACTCATATACAAGATAGTAAATATACTAAAAGATTGAAAATGGCGATCGATTTCGGTTTTTTGGCACAGAACTTTAAGACCCAATCTCGACTAATGTTGACTATCACAGTAGATAGTCAGGGCACATAAAGATTCATCACGAATTCCTCTGTATTCTCTTTTTATTGTCCGCTGACTAATCGAAATTAGCTAAAAGAATTTTTTCAAACAAAATTCGATGCTTTAAAATGTAAGCATTTAATTTATGGTGTTGTATACTAGGTAATACAAAATAACCTAGTCTCCAAAACCTTTTTACACGACAAAACTTGGGATTTTCACCCGATTGTTGGATTGTTCGGCAGCGTTCGGAGTGATGATCTCCCTGACTCTCTCGCGGCTGTTGGACTCGTCCCTCCCCCACGCCTCCCCCCGCCTGGCGGTTCTCTCTGGGTTCCCTTCCCTCCTCAGCTCCTGTGTGTATGCCTTCATGTGCCATCACTCCCTCCCCTCGCTCGTCACGCCCATCAGCAACAAGGACACGTTACTGCGCAGTCTGGCCGCTGACTACGTCCTCGTGCTGCTGTTCTACCTCACCCTCACTATGCCAGGTCCGTGCCACATTCTGTGGGTAGAACGTTTTAATTTTTGTTGTTGTTGGGTTTCTCTCATCTATTTTTATTCCAGGAATCTTGTTCAGTGCAGTCAAAACATACAAAAGACACACAAAACACAAACACACAAACACGAACGATGTCACGGGATTACTCCTACGTTTCGTGGGACCGATAAAAACATCCCGCTTCATCAGGGAGCCGAATTTTTAATTTTCGAAGACGCCTCGCGTATTCGCGTCGTACGCCGAAACACACTGACCGCGGTGGTTTGTTCTTCATTACCTGGCGGAGTGGAAGGGGCGTGGGTCCTACTTATCTCTAGAGGAAAGTCCACGTCCTATGGAGAGGAAAGTCCACTAAAAATAGGTGAGAGAATCCCAACAACAACAAAATTAAATAAATTATACCTCACCAAAAACATGTCTTTCAAAAGTAGTAGAACGTTTTTTCATTTTCATTTTATTTATTCAGTCATGTTACACCATTTACAAAGGGGAGTAATGCCTTAATGGTAGATGACTAAGTTTACTTAAATAATATATACACAATAATATATACAGGCTACAAAACAAAATATACACAATTATGTGATCTTTAAATTAGTTTAAGCCAAGGAACTCACTGACACTATAAAACACGTTTTCAAATAAGTAATCATGCAATTTCTTTTTAAACTCTTTGCAATATGAGATTTCTCTTACTCTAGAGGGAAGGTAATAGAAAAATCGGACAGCTTGGTATGAAGGGGTTTTCTCAAAGCCTGTGGATCTATGGAGAGGGTACTGAAGTTGAATGTTACATGCTGGATAGTTATGATCGCAATTGACCAGAGTGAATTTCTGAAAATTATTTTTGACAAACAGAAATGTGTGTAGAATATAGATACAAGGTAAAATATTCAAATTTCTGGAGAGAGGTTTACTTGGAGTCATTGAATTTTTATTCAACATGTAGAGGGATTGCACCAATCCACAGGACAATCCTTTGAGGGTACTTCAGAAGTTTTTTCTTTTTATACTACTACCGGAAAGGAGAGGAAGTTTCCCCTGTAATTTCCCCTAGGCCGTAGCCTCTAGTAGATTTATGCAGGGGAAGAAAAATAAAAAATAAAAAGGTAGATGGAATAGGTTTGGGTAAGTTTAGACTGGGTGGTGCATACTTTTATCCAATGGATATGGGCCGAAAGAGGTAAGTGGCCCTTACCTTAGTCGCCAGTACACTCCCACCCCTCTGCCATCAAGCCCAGCCTCCCCTTGTTGGGGAACTGAAGTTGTTCACTGAAAGACAGTTCCAACTGCCTCCAGTCGTGACAACTTCTGTTGCTGTATCCATTATGTCCTATTCTAACAAATGCCAGTTAGGGTCCCACTTGGGGAGAGTAGAACGTCAAGATTTATGATAGAATTATTCAGCCGTAGTTCAGTTTATGATCCACTGTGTTGAAAAAAAAATCATTTCCTTGTATCGAAGTTTTCTGAAGATTTTAAAGGTTTTTTCCCACCTGAAGGCAGGATTAGATTTCATTACAAATCCTACCTTTAAATATGAAATTGGACAGCGGTTTGTTGTGTTGCAGCTGTGTTTGCCTTCCCCAAGTTCAACGACCTGTTCACCCTCAACTTTGTCCCTGAGGCTGGAGAATCGAAAGAGCTCGAGATTATCCACCTTTTCCTCATCCTGTTCCCAGTGTTCACCGTGACTGCCAGCTTCCCTGTCATCTCCGTGACCATCAGGAACAACTTGCAGGTACGCGGAGCACGGATCAAAAAGTTATGAAAAACCCTGCTAAGAGATTAGTTTTAACATGTTTTGCACGTCATGAATTAGTATGATGTTTGGCACGTCATGTGTTAATACACTTTGTGGCACAACATGACAGTTTAAAAAAAATATTGTATATAACCTTTGTTGCCTATCTTTGTGAGGCCTGATGTGTCGTTAGTAAAAGTAGTTTAAGTATGATTTTTTGGGAGTTATTATGTTTTCCACTAGTCTAGCTAGCCTGTAGATCAAGAGATTGCAAATTTTGCAAGATATAAAATTTGCAATCTCTAGCATGCCAAAAAAATGAGGGGTTTGGACCACTATCCCCTAAAAGCATTTGTGTATCTCTTCTATCTAAATACCGTCAATGTAGACAAAAAAACTGACATTTTTTTACCACAAATAAGTGATGTAAGTGATATGGATAAAATATGAGTAAATAATTTATTCATATTTACAGTAGCATCCACAGGATGATCCAATTGAGATCTCTTAATAATGCTAAATCTTGTAGATGATTCACTTACATAAGTAGCTTTACTATTGAGAATCATCACATAATACTCATAACAAAGTATACCTGGCGAGGACCGTGTTGAAAATTGGGCGCTTACAAACAAAAGCAGTTTTGAGCTGGATTTTTGGGTTTGGGGGAAGAACGAATGACATTAATTCATTACATAAAGGAGACCTCATTTATTTACTGTCCTTCGAATAAAAAATATACATTTCAAACCGCTTTTGTTTGTCACGCAACCAAGCTTCAACATGTCCCTCACCAGGTGTATGTCGTGTTACAGTCGCTGGTGCCAGCGGGCGGTCGGACGGAGCTGCTGAGGTCGGTGGTGATGCCGCTCGCTGCCGTGGTGCCGCCCGTGCTGGTGTCAACATGTTCCTCACCAGGTGTATGTCGTGTTCCAGTCACTGGTGCCGGCGAGCGGTCGGACAGAGCTGCTGAGGTCGGTCGTGATGCCGCTCGCTGCCGTGGTGCCGCCCGTGCTGGTGGCCATCTTTGTGCCTAACATCGGCTTCTTGGTAATGAAGAGTTACGGCTGTTTAAATCCTATTCCTATCAAAATAAGACTAGAAGACCTAAGCTGTTCTGCAGCATTAAATTTTGTAAAAAAAACACTTCAATATGTCAAATACTTTCTTAAGTTGAAGAAGGCAGATATTACAAACAACATAGACTGGGTTGGTGGCATGTCCTATAATCAAGCTGCTTGGAGGACAGGATTATGGATAGTTATAATCTATGGCTTGTGGATGCCATATTCCTTCATGGTGATTAATGTCCGCACAAGTCAATAATCTGTTTATTCATAAGGCCATCCTCATAATTAGACGAGTTCGTAAGTCATTGGTGAATCTTACATCAAACTGTAATTAATTAACAGACCTGCCCAAGGAACATATGTAGACCAGTAATGAGACTACAAGATCGCACCACTATCATTTTGCACTTATCTTTCATTGTTATTTGGCTTAACATACCTACTAGGTTGCCATTTCATAAAAGTATCTAATCCAACCAACTGATAAATTGGTGACTTATTTGTTATCAAAAGGGCATGATTTATTTTAAGGTAATGAATCTCAGGAAAATGACTTTTTTATTAAATGTTGGGCTACGGTATTAATTGCTTGTAGATACTGAAGTAGACATTTTTAAGGAAAATGAGTAAAACCATAGCCATCTCTAGTAATAAGGCCGCGGCCTTCGACCTGGCAACATCGCAACCTAAGGGTTTTTCTTGCTGAAAAACTTATCCTCCCGGCCAGCTGATTTCAAGTAGCCAGTCAATGAGTATAACTAAGGAGGTCATATCCTTTATACTGGATGTAATCCTGAGTCGGTGGGCAGTCGTTAGTGCATCGGACCTCGGGCCCTCAGCAGCTTTGTCGTGATTACGAATTCGCACGCCGCCGCCAATATCATTTAACAGTATTGTTCATTCTTGTTCTAATACCACTCACTCCTTTCTTTGCTTGATAATGCCCATGCACAGATCAGTATTCTTCGTAGGCGGGGCAAATGCAAGGTTAAGAAGAGGCCGCCAACCTTTGAGACCGCTAAAAAGTGTTTTTGCGCTATGATACAGCATTGGTGGAAAATATATTTTCTTTGAATCGTTAGTAAGTGCGAAGTTGAGCTTTGGATCAAGACTCAGTGTACAATTTAACCCTGTAATCAATGTAATTGTTTGATATGAATATATTACGAGAGCAACCTATAATTTCATACAGACAATTGGTTTAAATTATCCTCCGTCGTTCAATTGTAGAATTCGACGGAGGGTAATTTAAGCCCATAGCTTACCTATTTCTAGCTCAGAAGCAAATTAACATTGTTCATATGACTTGAATATAGCTATTACGAATATGTTTCTATTTTTTAGTTAACTGAAATTAAAAATAAATTATATAAAAAGAATCAGACATGCTTGAACAATACGTTTAGGCCTACACTGCCTACGAATTGATTCACAGTATTGAAAGATACGAATTGAATCGCCGTATTAAAAAATTGGAATTATATGTCGTTAAATGTTAATCATTTATTAACGAACACTTTCCTTAAAATATTCTGTACAAGTTTATTTGTTTATATTACAAGTTTTTATGGGCCTTAGTTAAGCCACGATCCCTCTGGTATCTCAAAGTAGTCTATATTAATTATTGATGCTTGCATACGTTATTTACTGTAAATCACTAATTAACTTACAAAATTAAAAATAAACGAACATGGCATATAATCTAAAACTGTTCATAAGTGGTGCATGAACTGGCATTGGGCATTAGACCTGCAAGGCAATATTCTACCAAATAATTATTCTAAAATCATCAGTTTTCTTTTGTTGGTCCTACACTGTTTACTCAAGTTATCTCTTCTGATTTTAGAATAGTTATTTAGTAGAATATTTGACATTCTCGAAATAATGTCCAATATAATGTCTGTATATTTTTTTCCACAGGCACAGGAGTCTTTGACATTTATTATTGAGCTGTCATTATTAACAGCTTCAAATGCTATGGCTGTTAAAACGTCTTTTTGATTTGCGCTTGAAATGAAAATATTTTCATGCTCAACAGAAATGAGTCTTTGCATGATTCCTAAGACGTGTTTTCCTACGCTCAAAACCAAATCCGTCGGGACTGACAAACCTCCCCTGTTGATGCTTTTGAAGTACATGTCTTCGGAACATTTACCATTCTTGATTATTGAAATGCAGTTATCACACTTAGACAGTGTTGACAGCTTATAACTAATATAACCACATACATACAATAGTGCTGAACTGTCAATCGGAATAAGATCTAGATAATCGTCACTTAAAACACTGTACAATTTAGAATCAAAGTTAATAGTCTGTTTACTTAGGGGTTTCTGCGTTTCAATCAAGTCACAAGCTGTAGTTGAAAGGGGAATTTCTCCATACTGAGCAGAATGTAATCCAAGTAAGCTTTTGATTCTTATTTTGTTTTCGGCCTCTATTACCTGTGTGAGACTAATGTTGTAATTTCCACCCGCTAGTTGACGATACTGCCCAAATCTTGATTCTATATTATCCGTCTGCAGTTTTCCCGTTAGTACGTAGGGAATTTGTATTTCTATGAGACAATATTTGATTAGTTCCTTTAATGCAGTTGTGGTGTGGAGCAAAGCATCAAAAGTGTCTGTGGTCAAACAACCGCTTAATAAACCACCAGAATTCGTCACTTCTTTCCATTTTCTTAACCACAACAGAAAACTGTCCATAAACTTGAAACGTTCATCCACTACTGATGAAAAGGGCTCTTTGAGAGGATCCCTTTTCAAAATATAGGACAAGGGACGTTTAATATTCATGATTGTCCACCATGTCAGGATAATTCTTATGAAATGTGCCGTACTACAAGAACCACGCTTTTCAAGAGCAGATACAACCGTTTCATTGAAGACTTTTGCTACTAAGTTAACATTCTGTCGTTCAAATGTGGTGGGGAACAAAGACTTATATGTGAGGTGAGGTGCTGCTCGAATCAGATTATTTGACTCTTTTTTGTATAGATTTCTTACGTCGCTAAACTTTGCCTCACAAATGTGAACAGAGTTTGAATCAAAACAGTTTGATGCACCAGAAAAATGTTCCCAAAACGGTATAACAAACGTTTTATCAGCATCCTTGAGATTCAGCCAATTATTTCTTATGCATTTAAAAATATGAACACTGTCAAAAAGTACGAAAATTTTGCTGTCGCCGTTTTCATATTTGAAGTAGTAATTAGACTCTGACTTGTTAGTCAGTGAGTTAAACATTACTCGGTTAACTCTATTGTTGTCACTTATAAGGCAAAGCACGGTTAAATTACAATCAATTACCTGGGCAATGACATTCCTTGCTGTTTCGGCTAAGAAAGAACCAGTAAGTTGTTTTACCGGGACAAGTCTAACAACCTCTTTAAAACTACCAAAACACTAGCTGATTAAAAATGTCACGACAGTTTTAGCAGTTTCCTGCGTATTGTTTGCTATACCAGTTAAACATCCATTTTTGTAATCAACACTTTCTTTTATATGGATCTCATCGATTTGAATACTGACTGTCTTTTCCTCCTCTTTTAGGTCTTTGACCACGTGCTTCAAGAAGTTAACAGTGTTAATTCTGTTTTTGAGGACACATTGAAACTCGATGACAGTTTTTGTAAGGTTCTTGGGTGAGGAAGAGTCAGTATGTTGTTATGCCTAACAGCCGAATAACATTTCGCAGATTGCATGTATATTAAAAAAGATTTTAAAAATGTATCTGTGCTGTATTTAATTCTTTTCATAAAAAGTAGACTTATTTGCTCACTTAAAAACTTCAAACTATTACTGACATTTTTGCCATCTGAGTCCTCTTTTCCAATGTCACCTTTATTCAAAAAATTAATCAAACTGTCGCAAGCCTGGGTAATAATACCTAATAAAAAACTTTTGTAATTTCTCAGTTCAACAAAATTGTTACAAAAATTTAAAATGCTAATCAATTGACTCCACTTTGTTAAAACTGAATCGTTCAATATACAACTGCTAGTTCTCTCGTCTCGAATGTCATTATTTGGAATTAGGCCTCCATTGATGTGAGTGTCAACTTTGAAATTGTTCTCAATCCTCACACTATACGTTATTTTTGGAGTGTCAGCAGTGCATAGTTTGTAAATAATACAACAGTTTTCACTAATGAACAGCGAACAATTTGTATCCTTAATTTTCGAAGGTAATGATTCCTTGAAAGAAAAATAACTATTTATTCTGTCCTTCTTCTCCTCTTCTTGCTTTAGTTGCCGTTCTTTGCGTTCTCTGGATCTTTTTTCTTCCTCTTCTTTTTCCTCATTTCGAATTTGATCACCAGAATAATTTTGTAGCAACTTCGTCCCTGGGAAAATGCAAGGGACTGCATTTTCACTTAGAATCGGCCGGTCTCTTTTGTAGCGGCACAATTCACCGTCTTCATTTACGTAGCGGTCATACCAAATTATGTCGTCATCATGAAAATGTTTTATGCAAACGTAGGAATATTTAGTTGGAGTCCAATTGTCTCTTGGAATTGCTTTGAGCCATTTTCGTCTTAGTTCTTCGTCTTTAGGAATTTTAAAACTTTGAATGTAACCTTCTGAAGAGTTTTTTAAATTTGATCTACATCCTGGTACAACACAACTATTAGGCATATTTACTGATTACTTGTGATCATTAAAAATAAATGTAAGTAAAATACATTTTCGTTTATTATTTCAAAATTAAAAAAAAAACACTTAAAAAGCAATCAAAATAATAACTTTCTCAAATACAAAAAATAAATAAACAAACTAATTTAATTAACTACGTTCCTATCTGACAGAAAGTCTGCTGAAACTTGAAGTTATTGTTGAACTGTCAAATCTTTGTTTATGTTTTTATGGCCTGCAGCAGAAAGCTCCATCAGCTGAACCCTTAGGTGCGGTGTTGCCATTTACTAGCGCCGCGGCCTTATTACTAGAGATGGCTATGGTAAAACTCCAAAAAAGAAAATTATTACAATCCTTATTAACACTGTCAAATTGTTTCCCACCAAATATGTCTGGCTTTTGTTTCAAACAAACGTTGTGGTCCCCAGGTGGGGATCACGGGGGCGTATGCGGGCGTGGGGATCCAGTATGTAATCCCGGCGGCGCTGGTGATGGCCTCCCGGCGCAACCTCCCGCGGGAACTCTCATCCGTCCACAACCCCTTCGCCTCCCCCTTCCGCCACCCGGCCTGGCCACTGCTCGTCATACTCTGGGCCGTTGTCTGCATCATCTCCGCCACCGTTCATATAATTAGTCCGAAATTTGGGTCATAACACAATGTTAATCAATCAGATATCCTAGCCTCGAACATTTTCTTTGGGGGACTGATTCGTAATGTGAAAAGGTGAGTTCTATTTCTATTTTACTGGTTGCTTCGAAGGCCCCTATGAAGATAGAAAATGTAAATCTAATTTTGTAGATAAAAAATTTTATCTAATTTTATTAGACTAGTAAACAACGGATTTCCCAGATTCATGAATTAGATTGGGATGGTGACAAATCCAGAAAATACTAATAAGTAAATAATAACACACTGTATACAAGTCAAGTCAAAAACTCTTTATTCTTTTACATACATTTTGTACATGAATAGCTTTATAAAAATTAATCTAAACACACTATAACTAAATATAAGTAAAAAATACAGTTTTAGATAAAAAAAGGATGGGCATCTTAAAAGATTGTCTTATTGGCTTTAAAATCATTTATTGAGTATGGGGAGAGGCCTATCAAGTATTCTTTTAACTTCTTCTTAAAAATATTAGGTCTGTTTTCATTTTTTTAAATCGTTGGGAATATACTGCAAAAAATCATTTCCAGCATTTACGGTCTTTTTTATAAATAGTTCCAATTTATAGTGATTGATTACGTATTCATTTTTATGACGTGTGTTATAATTGTGAATTTTGGTTGTTGCATTGTGTTAGGGATGACATTCTCTTTTTAGCAAAAAGGCCTGAATTGATTTTATTTAAAACATGCTTTGAGTGTAAATCCCATTATAAGTTGCTATCGAGAATTAACCCCAAGAACTTAACCTCGTCATTTATTTCAATCTCTTCATCTTTAATTTTGATACAAGGACTTATACATCTTTTATTTTGTTTTGTTTTAAAACTAACACATTTTGCCTTTTTTGAGTTCAGTGTTAAATTATGAAGGTCGAAGAATTCTTCAATATTTGCTAGTTTGATAAAGGATAAAATTTCAATTTCTTCTTGTGTTTTTCCTGACACTTTCAAAATTAGAATCATCAGCATAGAGGCATAAGCTTGTGGACGGAGAAAAATTTAGACACTTTTCTATATTTTTTAAATAACATAAAAAGAGTAATGGCCCCAAAATGGAACCCTGGGGAACTCCCAGCCTAATACGTCTTAAATCAGAATCAAATTTAATTTTACAGTTGTTTTTGTTAGGTAATTCAATGGTACATACAGTGTACAAAGTACATACAGTGTACATAGTACATACAGTGTTCATGGAACTATTGTTTCCATAATGTTGCCACCATCATCATGATCATTATTGTCAACTAATCTCATTATCATATAACATGAAATGTCCTTGCTAAAAGAATCTTACTGTTAAATTGTGGCAGTAGAGTCTTGTCTTTTTTGGAAGAAAAACCATTCCATCTTTATGTTTTGTGTCAAATCTAAGCAGATTTATGATGAATCAGTCAGATTTTCGAGATAACATTTTCTTAAGGTTTCAGATTCGACACATCACTATTATATGTCACATACATTTACAATTGATTACAATACTTGGGTGGACATCACAGCAATATGGTTGCCCCTGGGACTTAACGCCATACTCAAGAGAAAGCCACTGTAATTATATTGCTCAACTTTGTCCAGATAATCCAGATAGGTCCAAATAATCCGTGGTGTAATGTAGTACGTATATTGTAAACTGGCTCACATATATCAACATACAATGATTCAGTGTGTTGTTTTTTATGACATATAAGTAACATACTCTTATTAAAATAAATATGTCATTTTAAATCCCCACCCTTTTTATTCTTAATTCAATTTAAACCTATATTTTAAATTTTCATACAAATAAGGCATAATTTCACATACCCTCCTGGAAAGTGCTTGGATTATTTTCTTCAAAAATGTGTGTATTCATTGCTAAGTACTCTCGACAATGAAAATGAAATTGAGAGAAATAATTTCTCCACTTTTAACTAAATAGGCTAAGTATTTAAAATAACCAAATACTTACTCAACTGATATGCTCTTTCATCAACCAGATTAAACTTCCAGTCCAGTAACCGTATTTTTTTATTACTTGTGAGTTGGATATCTGATGATGAGTGTTTCTTTCAGCTTCAGAAAGGCCCAGTTCCCTATCCTCTCTCAGGATCATAAATAAACTTTTCAATTTTAGATCTAACCAACATTCTTTCTCCAGGTCCATCAATAGGCCTCCTCGCCTCTCCTGGGCCTCGCCCTGTTATCTTCTTCGAAAACTCGTTCCTCTGCCAGGTCAAGTTCCGAATCTTCTCCTGTTCAGCTAGTGCTCCTTTGTTTGTCGTCCATTTTTACGTTTTGCGGTCACATATTTGTGTGAGAGTTTGAACTGTTGAATGAACACACATAAGCGGGAGGTATGAAGAAAAGAAACCCAAAAATAATGTTCCGATGACGGTCGTCAGTGTTGGCTTGTCTCTGATAGAAGCAGGAAAATAGAATGTGACAGATATTTTTTATGTATTATAAAACTTTAATGGTTCGGTACTTCAAGTTAATTGCCTTAGTGAGAGGATACAGAGTTTAAAAAAGTTTATGACATTGACTAATACTGAGCCTTGATCTGGATAATGACATTCAAATTCAAGCTAAAAAGGTGTGTGGCCACAACTTCGATATAGTTTGATAAGCAAATTAATAAGAGATTTAAAGAAATCAAGCATCATCTGTGTTATTAATAAGCGGAATACCAGACTGTTAATAAAGTAAAAGTATTTTAAGTGTAAAGTTAAATTTGTAATATCGTGGCTTAAATGGTCTTTTTAAACATCTTTAATTTATATTGAAAATAAACAATTGTATTTTAGTATTATGTTAGCTTTTTTTACCTATAATACTTTTAGCTTTTTTTGTTAGGCCTAGTTTAATATTGTAATGTTATCTTACAAAGAAAAATTAAGTAAAAAAAGTGAAAATTTTTATCTGGCTGCTTTAATTATAAACCATCTTTTTTAAATTATTTCAATTTTTAAGAATTATTTGTTCAGCTTTTATGTGTTCTATATTGATTATCCAACACTTAGTATGGTTTCTTCCTACAAAAGTAGATTTAGGCTGTTCGATGAACATCTGAGAGAAAAACTTGTTATGAAAAAAAGTCCAAAATAATTTGTTCACCTACACACTATCACACTACCATGAGATTACCTATTTTACAAACATCATTTGGAGGCCAAAAGAAGCTCTTTTCTGCTCTAGGGCCATCACCGGTTTGTTTATTTGTTTTCACCACACTACGACGAAATCACCTGTTTTACAAATGTCAAACGCGGACCGAAACACACTGTTTGCCGCCACAGGACCGAAAACGTTGGGGGTCCTAGGGCCAAAAGTCAGCTGATCGTTTATTTGCTTGAAACAACATCAGAACATCAAATAATTATACGGCATTCAATAGGTTCCAAAGACAGGATAATTGCGATTATATGATTTTCATAGCTGTGTTTGTTTGAATCATGATAAAGAAGTATCAACGCTCATAACTTTAAACTTTTGAGTCAAATAATAATCATTTTTTTAAATTATTTAGGGTATATATAACTGTGTAGTGTGGTGAAAAATAGTGTTCGCACCTCGGCCGAAAGGGCTTTGCAGCTCTCGATCGTTTCAAATTCTCAACTTCGTCTCGAATTTGAAACACGATCTCGAGCCTGCAAAACCTCATTTTCGGCCCTTGTTGCAAAATATACTATTAAAACATTATGTAAACAACACAACTACTACGTGACATTCAATAGGTTCCAACAATAGGCTAGTGGCGCTTATTTGGTTTTAATAATTGCTGTATCATCTCTCATAACCTCTAGTTTTGTTTTCAGATGTTTTTTCACTGTTTTAGTTACATTTCTTATGTTTCAGTTTTTATTCAATAGTGTAGTGTGGTGAAAAATAGCTTTCACAACTCGAGCGTTGTTGGATCTCACTAGTTTCAGGTTCTCGACTCTGTCTTGAACTTGAAATTTGATCTAAATCCAGCAAAACCTCATTTTCGGCCCTTGGTGCAAAATATGTTATTTTACTATTCCGTTAATGGTACTTTAACATTAAAAATGTATCTGTAGTAAGCAGAGAACAAGTCTACTAAGAATGAAGACTGAGGAATAATTTTATTGCCACATAACTAAGATCAGACGCCCCGTGATCAGGTTTTCTAGTGACGTTGTCCCATTGTCCCGACAAACTCTCTCGGGATGCCTATTTGTTCTGTTTAACGATAATTGTACAAAAATACACGAATAAAAATACTTTCTGATTCCAATCATTCTTAAATAAAATTTTCTTTTGTCCTTTTGTAAACTGATTTGTTTGTTAATTAATTTGATAAATAAAAGATTACTATACAGGAATTAATAAAATAATTATTGTATTGTACAGGTTATGATTTTTATAATAACCTTTTTATAATAGCTTCATATCGTAATGTGTAGGACAGTACCGACTTATCTACTACAGTGTTTAAAACAGTTAAGAATTAAATGGTCAACAGGAATATTGCATAGATGTACACTCTGAAAGGTCTAAAAACGCACCAAAATGCTCCTATTTTTTCCAACTTTTCTGGGGAAGGATCTGTGGGTCCCCCTTTCTGTGTGGGAGGGTATTCCATAACCATCAAACCCCCCCCCCCCCACCCTAAAGTCAGCGCCTTGTTTCGGCTTTTCAAAAATCTGGTCACCTTACACATAACCCACTAGTGTGAAAGTGCAGGATTTTTTCACTTCAGTCCCCCCAAAGTGACCTTAAAAGTTTTTACTGCCTTAATTTTTCTCATAGTTTGATTGAATTTTTCACTTTCTGCTATTGTAAATAAATGGTTTACTGTTAACAACTGCACCTTGGAGTTTTATAGCTTCCCAAGCTGACTAACACATTCCTCTATTGGGAATGATTGAACGGACAAATGATAACAATTTGGTAATAATTATTGTTCTTCAATTATTATAAAATACAAGATTTATTACTATATAACAAATAATACAGGAATAAAAATTGCACAGTAAAAAACAATTCAGAAAAATAATTTTTAACTTTTTGTATAAAACAAATCCTAATAGAAAAAAAGCTACCCACTGTATTTTTGAAAACACTTTTATCTGAAATATTAAAACATTTAAAAAATTTTACTTACAATAAAAAGACTTAACGATACTTCTTAAAATCTTAAAAAATTAGTAAACAAATATAAAGAGACTGCAGAAATTCTTCAATCGTTATTAACAGGACAGTTACAAAAACACTGAACAAACTTAAAACTAAAACTATTCAATATGGTGAGAAAGCTCGTACAAAGAGGTAGAACACTTCTATCAGTATAACATCTAAACACAAACGACTAAACAATAAATAAATCTAAAAAAATTGTTAAATCTCGACTAGACTCAGTTAGCTTCTTTTTCCTCTCTACTCGACGTGGATATCCGCTCGCACTCCTTCTTGTGTACGAACCAGTGGAGCCGCTGGCAGCTACGGTCGCAGTACTGCGTGTTGCGGCACTTGGAGCACTTCTTGACCGCCGACTGCTCGCCGCAGGTGGCGCACGCGGGAGTGTCGTCGTCGGCGAACGGCCGCGGGCAGATCATGGAGCTGACTACGCTGAGCGCCGGCGGCGCGTCCGGCTTGGCAAGTATCGTCACCATCTGCGACATGCACACAATCGTATGAAATCAAATCAAATGAAATTCTCTTTATTCATAATACAGTATAAACAAGTATACCGTATAGTTGAATTTTTTTAACTAGAAGCGGCCAAGACGAGGTGGAATATCTTTGACAATGAACTTCTTTGTTTTTTTATTATCAGTATTTAACTTGACAAATGTTGAGGTTAGGTTTAATAACAACAAACAATATTCCAAGCTATTTTATACTTTTGTTTTTTTTTTAATTGTAAACAAAGGCATTACAATGTGAACAGGAACACATGATTTTATGTCAAACAAAAGGAGTGCATCGTCAAAGATATCCCGCTTTGTCCTGACCGCTCCTAGTTAAAAAAACCTAACTGTACATGAATAGTGTCTTAAAATTATAGATAATATCAAAAAAATCTTTATAGCAAAAAGTTGAATGTCTTGTTTTTTAAATAATTGAGAATTTCGATTTCATCTTTTTTTTATAGTCTGAAAAAGATATGCTAGATATCATAATTCATCGAAAGAGTATATAGCTTTGTTGATAAGAATTTTTTTTAACTTGCCTTTAAATTTGTTACTCAAAACTTCTGCTTTAACATCATTTGGCAGTTTATTAAAAAATTTGAACCTGCATATTTTGGTTTCTTTTTGTTAGGGGTGTGCGAGTGTTCGACCGGTCGAGCTTTTTAGGTCGAATTTTTTAGTATTCAGTTCGGCTCGATTTTTTCCAAAAAAGCTCGACACTCGAGCCGAGCTTTTGATAAGAGAATTGTTATTGGAAAGATAATAATTGCGATCTATTTTTGGACACGTTAAACCATGGGAAAGATAATTGTTAGGGGTGGGCGAGTACTCGACAGTCGAGTAATTACTCGAGTAGTTGCTACTGTCGTGAATCTTATATTTCTTATATATTTCTTATAAATTATATTTCTTTATTACATGTCTTTGGATTTCAACTATCTGTATTTACATTTTGACATGTGATATTTTTAAAGTATTGTTAATAATGTTTATTTTTTGACATCTGGACAGTTAGAATTTTAGCAAGAAGGTAAAAATAGATGAAGAAAACAAAATTGGTGTAATAATGAACTGTTTTTTATACTATTCGAGGTCGAGTCGAGTAGTTAGTTACTCCCACCGTTTACGCGGCGGCCGAATTACGTGCGATTTACGTTTGTGTGATCAAATTTTACAGACGATCGCGAGTTACGCAACGCTACATCTGCCGTTTATCCGCAATCGGCAAATTGTTTATCGCAGCTCCTCGCTAGTTTCACAATAAAGCAGCATTTTCTGTTCATTTGTGGCCGGCAATAAATACGCGCGACTTTTACGACCAATCGCTAGTTTCGCAAAGTTGCATTTCGTTTATTTACGATCGGCAAATACACGCGATCGTTTTTCGCGGCTGACCGCGACTTTTCGAGGCTACATTTGCCGATTTTCGGCGATCGGCAAATACGCGCGCTCGTATTTCTCGGCCGACCGCGACTTTAGCAACGCTACATTTGCCGATTTTCGGCGATCGGCAAATACGTGCGATCGCATTTCGCGGCAGATCGCGAGTTTTGAAAAGCTACATCCGCGTTTAGCCGCGACCGATAGAAATGCACTATCGATTTTCGCAGCCGTCCACGAGTTTTTCATAACAGTAACCTCCAAAATATTTCATTAACTCATAGAAGAATGGATTTTGACAGTTATCTAGAAATACCAGATTCTGAGAGATGTCTCTGAATTCGGAAATTGAAAACTTACAGCAGCTATATTTAGCTCTGACCTACTTCAAATTTGTAATTATATTTTATCTTTGAAATGATACTCAGCCTTCATTTCTGTCTCATTTGATTTGACTTCATTGGTAAAGTGGACTTCATAAAACAATTAGTTAAGGTTTTATAATTTTTGTATTGGGGGATATCTTATTCTTATCTGGTCGCAGATGTGTCATTCATGCTCAAGTGATTGGATGTCAAAAACAATAGTTCAACGGTCAGGCAAGGGGGCGAGGTTGGGTTTAGAGAAATAAACAAATAACTGGGCACAGCTCTCCTCCCTGATGTTTTTAGTTCTTTCTTCCACAATTTCTCTGCTAAGGTTTTAATTAGGGCCAACAATTATTTTTAGGTAAAATATAAAACTGTTTTTGATTGTTTAAATAGTAGGCTATTAATTAAATCTTATTCCTGCTTAAATTTTACAACTATGCATATTCTACATCAATTTATTTTTCTACATAAATTTATTTTGTGATCTTGTTACATTAACTGATTTGTTATTTTGAGTGATTTTTTAGCATAGTCAACTTATTCATTTAAAAGTAGGGTTTATGCAATTTAGGGGTATTACAATATCAGAGTTTTATTTTTCCAAGAAATATATAAAAACATAAGCTTAAATAAAGAAGACCAATTTTATAAGTAAAGATTTTAGAAAAGTTTGAAGAAAATTTTAGGAATTTTGAAAGAAAGATTTTAGTTGAAAAAATTAAAATTTCATTACTTTTCACAAACAACTACTCGACTCGACTCGATACTCGAGTTTTTGGCTTAATACTCGACTCGACTTCAAAATCCACTACTCGCCCACCCCTAATAATTGTTGCGATCTATTTTTGGGCACGTTACACCGGAAGAGCGTTTCCCTCCCACGAAAAACATAAACAAAAACTATTCCCCAATCATAAGAAAAAGACATTGACAGGTAACAAGAAATATTATCTCTCTTTAGACGAAATCGGAGCTATATTTAGATGACCTTGGAGAACCAGAAATACAGTATTAAAGTCTATTGTTTTTTCATGGTTTATCTCTTAGATGGTATATTGTACAAGTTTCATTTTGGTCTAATTTGATTTGTAAAAATAAGACAAAAAATATGAGCTGTCATTTATAGTTGTATGACAAGAAGTTTGTATTTTTTCATTTTATAGTAAGGATTCCTTATCTCCTAATTAACTGGCACTCTGACATACACATGCACTGAGTCAGACAATGACAAAAAACCTGGACAGGGCTTAGATGGAGTAGGTAGCTGTTTCTTTCTTTCTCTCTATTCCGTCCTTATTTTCTTCACAAAAGTTTTGTAATGCAACTAATTATAGGATTACAATAAATGAAGGGGTCCCCCGTAAAACTTTCTAAGCGACAAAATTTCAAAATCGGAGATATTCAGTGAAAAAGGTTCTCCAGGACATGAGCTACACCGTGGTATATTTTGTTTTGAAGATATTTGAGTTTGTAGCCCTGATTTCGTCTGTCAAAGTTTGTGTGTTTCGCGAGACTGCGCGGACATTCTGGGTAATAACGTTCTATTCGCCGAAAGATGGAATCCCCGCCGGTCGTTGTGCTGTCACCCAAGGACCAAAATCGCATAAATAAAAATAAAAGACGTGAAGTAAATATTGGAAAGTGGAAGGATAAGACCAGGATTGAATATAGAAAAGCTGGATTACCCTATATTTAAAAAAATAAGAAGCCAAGGCCTGGAAATTGCCCCCAAAAGAGATGGGTAGAATAACGTTTTAAGCGCCACATGTGGATAACTTTTAGCAAAATGACGTATCACGTTTTATTAACAACATTACGATTTTGTACTTTTACATCAATAAAATTGTTTTATATTCAGTTTTATTTTTGTTTCTGTTGGTATCCCTACCCTCCCTCATGTTTTCTTCCAAAGTAGAAGAGCAGTCCGTCAGAAAACATTCCAAGCGCCAGTCATTTAGAACGTTATAACCCCTAAAAAAACACGTAAAATGTTTTAAAATGCTTGATAGCAAGTACTAATTCAATATAATGCTACATTATGATGTTATAAATAGGGTGTTAAAAGATTATACATGATTATAAGTTCTAACCTTAAAAAAACCGTAAATTTTAGAATTCAACTTTCAACCCTTGATTACTCAAAACTAGGTTTTTGTCGTTTAGAACGTTTTACGGGGGACCCCTTCAAATGAATAAATTATTGTTGTTATTTCATTCGTATATTATATTGTACTCTGAAATAATAAGTTTAGCCATGAATATTATGCCACAATTGGGACAGCAATTTAATTTTTAATCATCTTTACTTTGTGAACATAAAAAATCAATCTTGTGTTTGAATAATTGTAAATATGTAATTTCTTTACTAGATATAACCATTTTAAAACCTTTCCATTAACTCCTTTCAACTCTTGAAATTAATGTTGTAGTACATTCGACTAGTTACATTATGTAACCAGTCTAATTATGTAATTTCAACTATTTATTTTAAGGTGAAAGTATTGTGGAATTGGAGAGCCTAATAATAAATGCAAGTTTTAAATTTGTTATTTTTTTAACATAAATTATCTATATAAAAAGGTTTAAAATACCTGTTGCGTCAATTTGATCCTTTGTAGTTTAACACTACAGCTGTTTCGTACTTCAGGAGTACATCATCAGGTGGCGAATGTTGGTGTTAAAATTGCATCTCATCGGTGGATGAGCTGGTCAGAAGATAAAAACTTTTCACAAAACACATAGACACGGGACACGTACGAACACACGACATTTAAATGATTAAAGTCAAAACTTGGCCAAGTAAAATACCGATACACACGAGATGCGGCGCCGGTGGATGTAGCGTCATGACTGGCCTCATGTGCCGGAAGTGACCCCCTACCCCTCTCTTCCCTTATCAGGTCCTTTCTTTGTTTTGTTTTGGTCGAGTATGTGGATGGCGGCGTAGTAAATAATATTAGATCTAAACGAAAGCTGCTCATTTAATATATTTCAATTCAATTCAATTCAAATATCTTTATTTCCTGTTAATAATTACATTAATTACATTGGCAGCTTAAACTAAGAAATTAATCCTCACATAGGAAAAGAAATCCTGTGTGTGAGAATGAGTCTATTTTTAATGTTTTTAATTTCACCCGCTTATCAATGGACCGCTTTTTATATGGTTTTTTTTTTATATGGTGAGGGTGTTCTTTTGATGCTCTGTAAATTTCATATTCTTCAATTGTGTCCATTTGCCTGCCTTTATTGTGTCCATTTTTTGCCTTTATTTTTGCATGGATAAATGCAATATATCTAAATTACTATGAATGTCTGTATAACTGTGGTTTGAATTAATGACATAGTTGGCGAATGATGATTTGGAGTTCTTCTTGGGCAGATGTTCTTTAAACCTAATGGCAAAAGATCGGGCAGTCTTTCCAATATAAAAACTAGAACAGTCGTTGCATTTAATTTTGTAAACACCTGTGTTATTTACTTTATCAGATGACGCTTTTTGTCGCTCTCTGAGCAGGCCAGATAATTTGTTAGAAGTTTTATATGCAACCTGAACATCGTTTTTTGCCATTTCTTTCCTTAAGGTGTTATTAAGTACTACTCTGTATTCCGCACTGACATGTTTTTGTTTGGTTTCAAGTTCTGGGCTATTGTTTATTTTGTTTTTCTGTTTTTTTACAAGTTTATCAATGAGAGAGCTTTCATATCCATTTGAAACTGCAATGTATTTCAAAATATTAATTTCATTGTTGTAGTTTTTGGGAGTGAGTGGTATAGATAATAGCCTATGGACAAAACTGTTGTAGGCTGTTGTTGGCTGTTTGCCTTTCATTTAGTGAGTCGGTGGCGCAGTTGGTAGCGCACCCGGCTTCGGAATTGTGGCCTCAAAGCGTCGCAGGTTCGAGACCCGGGCTTGTCGCATACTTTTAGCAGTACTGTTCACCCTTGTACTGTACCGGCTCACTCCTTGTCTATGCTTGATAATGTCCATGCACAGATCAATAGTCTATGTGGGCGGGGCAAAGACAAGGTGAAAAAGAGGCCGCCACCCTCTTTTTAAATAAAAAAAAGAATTATTAGTAGGCGGCTGTTTTGTGATTATAGGGATGGTGGGAAGAACAATGAATCGTCTGGTCTGTTGTTGTAGGTTTCCTGTATATTTTAAAATCCAGGAATTGATCAGTTCCTGTTATAGTTACATCCAAAAAATTTATTGATTTATTTGTCTCAGTTTCCAGAGTGAATTTCAATTTTTGATGGACATTGTTGAGGTATGTGGCGAGTAGTTTGATTTGCCTTTCATTCCCGTTGAATAAGACGAATGTGTCATCCACATAACGACTGTAATGTATTATTCTATCCTTATACCGGTTACAATCTGACCATAAAAATTTATTTTCAATATTGTTTAGGAACAATTCTGAGAGGACGCTAGAAAGAGGGGAACCCATGGCTAGGCCTTCATGTTGTCTGTAATATTTATTTTCAAAAGTGAAATAATTTTGTTTCAAAACACTTCTGGTTAAGTTGACTAACTCTTGTTTAGCCCCAGCTGATAAGGACGAGTTCTTATCTAAGTTAGCTCGTAATATGTCAATCGTCTCATCGATAGGCATGTTTGAAAACAAATTCACTACATCAAATGATGCTAACATGAAGGAACTTTCCAGTTTGATTTTTGAAATTTGGTTGACTAAATTTACTGTGTTTATTACACTATGATTTTCATCTAGGGCAGTCTCTTTTCTTATAATATTGTCAAGCTTTTTGGCAATTTTGTATGTGGGGGGCGGTCTGAAATTGACTAATGGCCTGTTTGGTGTGTTGGGTAACCCTCTGAGAATGGGGGCCTGAGGGTTGGTCACTTTAACTTAAAACAACAATGAAATACGTGACATTACAAAGGTATTGGTCACAAATAAAGTCAGGAAAACTGTAATAAACCCCAATCCTAGAAAATCGTTTTTGTCTAAATATAAACCTCTGAAACAAGTAGCTGCTAACATCAGAGACAAGCTACAACAAAACAATGCTGTCATCGCAAAGCCGAACGGTAGTTTTATAAGGGCAACTGCACAGTCATCCTCAACAAATCTGAATACGTAGATAAGGTAGTTGATTTCATTGAAGCAAATAATATTGATTTATTAAACCACGATCCCACCCAAACTTACTCTAAGAATATTAATAAATTAATATCTTCATGCACCAATCTTTTATCTAAGGATGAAATAAAACAAGTTAAAGTGACCAACCCTCAGACCCCCATTCTCAGAGGGTTACCAAAGATTCATAAACCCAACACACCAATCAGGCCATTAGTCAATTTCAGACCGTCCCCCACATACAAAATTGCCAAAAAGCTTGACAATATTATAAGAAAAGAGACTGCCCTAGATGAAAATCATAGTGTAATAAACACAGTAAATTTAGTCAACCAAATTTCAAAAATCAAACTGAAAAGTTCCTACATGTTAGCATCATTTGATGTAGTGAATTTGTTTACAAACGTGCCTATCGATGAGACAACTGACATATTACGAGCTAACTTATATAAGAACTCGTCCTTATCAGCTGGGGCTAAACAAGAGTTAGTCAACTTAACCAGAAGTATTTTGAAACAAAATTATTTCACTTTTGAAAATAAATATTACAGACACATAAAGGCCTAGCCATGGGTTCCCCTCTTTCTAGCGTCCTCTCAGAATTGTTCCTAAACGATACTGAAAATAAATTTTTATGGTCAGATTGTAACCGATATAAGGATAAAACAATACATTACAGTCGTTATGTGGATGACACATTCGTCTTATTCAACGGGAATGAAAGGCAAATCAAACTACTCGCCACATACCTCAACAATGTCCATCAAAAATTGAAATTCACTCTGGAAACTGAGACAAATAAATCAATAAATTTTTTGGATGTAACTATAACACGAACTGATTAATTCCTGGATTTTAAAATATACAGGAAACCTACAACAACAGACCAGACGATTCATTGTTCTTCCCACCATCCCTATAATCACAAAACAGCCGCCTACAACAGTTTTGTCCGTAGGCTATTATCTATACCACTCACTCCCGAAAACTACAACAATGAAATTAATATTTTGAAATACATTAAAGTTTCCAATGGATAGGAAAGCTCTCTCATTGATAAACTTGTAAAAAAACAGAAAGACAAAATAAACAATAGCCTAGAACTTGAAAACAAACAAAAACATGTCAGTGCGGAATACGGAGTAGTACTTAATAACACCTTAACACATTCAGTGCTGATAATTATCATAATTGCGGATCTGAGAAGCTTAAAAAATATTTTGTGATTAATTACTCAGAAATGATGTCAGGATATCCCAAATGGTATTTCCAGTTGTCCAGGGTCCATTTTGGTTGAGTTACGTGACGTCATTTCCGTGACGGGCATGCCCGTCATCCGCTCCTGGTGCCCGTCCTTGCCGTCAGCACATCACAAAAATAGTCCCAGAAGGCCACAGTAACACAATATATTCAAATTCTGTAGTCGACAATTTGTATATAATCATAATTTTGAGAAAAAATATATTTACAACCCCTTTCTAAACCATTGTATCAAGTGTTTTAGTTCAGACACAAAATGTTTACAACAATTTAGGAAAACATGTAAAAAGAGATATTTTGTTTGAAAATAACAAAGTCTATAACTAAAAAATTAATATTACTTTACACACTACTATATACATTATATACTATATACTATATATATATATATATATATATATATATATATATATATATATATATATATATATATATATAGTATATACTATATACTACACACCCGAAAAAATGAAATGGCCGAAGCGAAAACTAAGCGCGCCAAAAACTGTGGAAGACTTCCCTAAAAGCGCGGGAAACAAACACAATCGTCCGCCACCGCGGCTAAGCTCACACTGAACGAAGGTTGTTGCTATGCCAACATGACAGGCGCGCCCGCCAAACGCCTGGTGAGCCAACTGCGTATGACGGGCGAGCCCGTCACTCGCGCGAGATGTGTTAAGGAAAGAAATGGCAAAAAACGACGTTCAGGTTGCATATAAAACTTCTAACAAATTATCTGGCCTGCTCAGAGAGCGACAAAAAGCATCATCTGATAAAGTAAATAACACAGGTGTTTACAAAATTAAATGCAACGACTGTCCTAGTTTTTATATAGGACAGACTGCCCGATCTTTTGCCATTAGGTTTAAAGAACATCTGCCCAAGAAGAACTCCAAATCAGCATTCGCCAACCATGTCATTAATTCAAACCACAGTTATACAGACATTCATAGTAATTTAGATATATTGCATTTATGTAATAAAGTCAGGCAAATGGACACAATTAAAGACTTTGAAATTAACAGAGCATCAAAAGAACACCCTGACCATATATTAAATGAGCAGCTTTCGTTTAAATCTAATATTATTTACAATGCCGCCATCCACATACTCGACCAAAACAAAACAAAGAAAGGACCTGATAAGGGAAGAGAGGGGTAGGGGGTCACTTCCGGCACATGAGGCCAGTCATGACGCTACATCCACCGGTGCCACATCTCGTGTGTATTGGTATTTTACTTGGCCAAGTTTTGACTTTAATTGTTTAAATGTCGTGTGTTCGTACGTGTTCCGTGTCCATGTGTTTTGTGAAAAGTTTTTATCTTCTGACCAGCTCATCCACCGATGAGATGCAATTTTAACACCAACATTCGCCACCTGATGATGTACTCCTGAAGTACGAAACAGCTGTAGTGTTAAACTACAAAGGATCAAATTGACGAAAAAGGTATCTTAAACCTTTTTATATATTGCAATACTTGATCCAGAGGCTAACCCATCATAAATTATCTTTTGAGCCAGTTTAATTAATTTTCAGTAAAATTATATAAAACACTGATGAACCTATCAGATCATTAACTTGTTTTGGAGATAAGCTTTCTAGTTTTGAGCTGGTGTTCGCTCGAGTTATGCAAAACATAAGTCTATTTTATCTTTCAAAATTAAAATCAAGCTTCATAATTCATTAATAATATGGAGATTGTCAAAAAAGCTCGGCTCGAAAAAGCTCGAGCTCGAAAACTTTTGAGAAAGCTCGGCTCGGCTCGGCTTGAGTTTGAAAATCACTGTTCGCACACCCCTACTTTTTGTAAAGCTCCTTAGTAAGTATCTTTATTGTCATATATATTTTTACTACAACCGTGCGTAAACTGCCTGTTCATGTAATGAAAACAAATTGTAAAACAACTGTTTAATGAGGAGCGAGTTGTAGGAAAAATGTTGTTAAGAATTTCACATGTAAATTTTCTTTCTCGCTTTTGTTAAATTGTGTAAAGGGTTTAGCTCAAGCAAGAAAGACCCAGTTTAGGCTTGTAATACATAAATAACTAACTATAAAATATTGAGTCCTAACAAATAAATCTGACTGATTGCCTTTGATTTGGTTTAAAGCCCGACTTTTGAGATGTGGTGGCCCTTCTATAATAAAATAATTTTAATATTTGGTAAACCTCTTAAACAAAGAAACATAGCGCTTTAGGCAGTGGAACACAAATCAATGTAACAAACTATAAAAACCTGCAAAATTTCACACTTACAAATGTAGCATGTACGAATCTATATATAAAATAGCAACAGGAGGCATTGCACAGGTCTTTCAACATAACTGGGTCAAAATATGAACAGAGTGTAATTTGCCAAAGGCAATGTTAGAAAAATAAAGTTTCTTTGATGTGATGAAATCTTATGTTTTGTGGAACCTAATGATACTTAGATTGAAATACATAAAACGGTCACACGAGATACCTAAGGGTTTTAATTTTCAAGTTGATTTAGAAAGAAAAAACACAAATTTGAGAGACGGAGGTAACACATCTATTCTAATCTAAATCAGTACAAAAAATAGCCATAAAATAGTTGGTAGATATAAAAATTATTTTTAATAGAATGTAATTTTATGAGGACAAAACTTTAATATACATATGATACAAGAATATAAGAAAAAACAGGTATTATATGTGTTGAAAAACAAAAGTTTTTTACATGTTTTTTCTCTTCTAATTTATATGAAAAATTAGTTTGGCTAATGCAATGATATGACAGCAAAAATCCTAGATTGCACTTTAAATTTTCATATGAATTCATCACTTAGTCTGTATAGTTCATTAGTATGAATTAAAAAGAATATGTTACCTTCCATCACAAGGGTTACCTCTGTCACACCCCAATACATAGATGTTACCTCCTGTCACACAACTGTTACCTCCTATCACACAACTGTTACTTCCATCCATGGCATACCATAATAATAATCTGAATGTGTGTATATACATGTAATACTAATGTGGGTATAGCCAAGTAATACTAGACAGTTGTAAGTAATTTTGTTGAAACATTATATCAGTGTAGACTTCCAGTGTTAAATGCACTCCAGCAAGAGCTGTTAGAAAAATTTTAACGTCAGCTGATTGTTTATAATTTTCATATTTTAAAAATTGAACATCAATTTGGAGAAATCAGTATGAAAGGAAACATCTGTGCCTGCATTATAGGTCCGCATTATACTATCAAGTATTTTATAAAAGATTTATTTGAACAGTGAAAATTCAAACCAGCTAATTTTCTAAACCAAAAACTTTGACTTTGATTGGTAAAAATCAAATCTTTAACAACAGATATTTTATAAAGTATTTGATAGTGTGATGTGGGCTTAAAACCAAAATTCACTAAACAAATTAAATAAAATGTAGTAGCAATTTAAAAAAAAAATAAATTGAATGACCAGATGTAAGAGACTTTTTTTATTTAGGCCTATGTTTTATTACACTGAGAAAAATATCTTAGCGGTAAAGCAGAGTTTTTGCCCTAAGCCTAGAATCTGTACTCGCAATACGTAACTAAGGACTTGGCTCACGTACAGGAGTGTTGTGTCTGGACTCAGCTCAATGACTAGGCAGAGTTTTGGGCATTAGTACAGACGCAAGACTCGCAGTCCTTCTTTAAGAACCTTTTCTCTGCAATTACGCTCGAACTGCCGTATTTGCAAATAATCAGGGAATTTGCCGTGATTTTAAGGAAAAAACATTAAAGTGACGTCATGGATGGTTTGTATACGTCACAAAACACGTCATAAGTTTATCCATGATTACGTTCTGCTTGCAGCCCACTGCATTTACGATAAGCGTACGGATGAGAACTTCAAATTATTTCCATGTGATTTGGTAAAAGCAGTTAGTCTTTACCTTGTTTTAGTTCGCACTATCATCAAACATTTTATTTAAGTCGAATAAATATTTTTTAACCAAATCTGGATTGATTTTAAGTCCGTTGTGTTATTAGCGAATTTCCCCTATAGGGAAGAAGCTATTACCGTAGGTCTCATGGTAAGACCTAAGCCCGAGACCATGATAACTTTTCGTTTTAGGGCCACCAGAAGCAAAAAACACCATTCGTTCGAATTTTTATCTATCTATCTATCTATCTATATATATATATATATATATATATGTGTCTGTCAGCACGATAGCGGCCTTAAATATGATCCGATCTTAATGAAATTTGGAACAGACATGTAAAGTGGTAATCGAATGGACGAGTTCGTGAACCAGCCCGATCGGACCACCGGGAGGGGGGGTAAGGGGGGATAAACACCCCCAAAAATGGGTTTTTTGGGTTTTTTACATATAAAAATAAAATTTATCGAATCTTTGTAGGCACCATTGAATTCAGCTCAAAAAAACAAACAATTTAGTGTTTTGAATCATTGCTCTATGTCCATTGGTTACCGAGATATTGAAAGAGGTAAACACAGTACGTTGTCCCAATGTTAACCTTATGGGGAATAAGTAAAATTCTATATCTCGCTTATTACTCAACATATCTGGATAAAACTTGGTTTGTGGCTTCATCTAGATGAGATTTAATGTATTTTAGTCTAAAATCCCCGAAATTTCAATTTTTAGTGGCAGCAAACCTGCATAATCATTCCCCATGTTATCCTTATGGGAAATAAAAAAATTCTATATCTTACTTATTTTTTAACATTTCTTGACAAAACTTGGTATATGGCTTCTTCTAGTTAAGATATACTAAATAATGAATTAAAACCAACCAGTTTTAACATACCTGTTGCAACAAACCTGCATAATCATTCCCCATGTTATTCTAATGGAGATTACAAAACATGTAAAATCTCGCTAAGTTGGATTGAAATACCATTTGTTGTGTTGCATCTGAAATTCGCTGAGTATGCAGGTCTGCTGCAACGGGGGTATTTTATATTTGGGATTGAAAATTTACAAATGTGATACAAGTTTGAATAATAACATTTGGTTTCTATAATACATATGTTATTAATGTTTTTATAGATTTACTTACTGTAGTACCATTGATAGTAAATACATATAAAGTAAATGGTAGTGAAACGTCTAAAAGAATATCAAATTTACAATTTTTCAGAGAAAAAGCTTAGATTTTTGAAGAAAATCAAATCGTTTTATTTGTCAGCAGTAACTTATGTTAAATATTGTTTTAGCGAATTTCCCCTATAGGGAAGAAGCTATTACCGTAGGTCTCATGGTAAGACCTAAGCCCGAGACCATGATAACTTTTCGTTTTGGGGCCACCAGAAGCAAAAAACACCATTCGTTCGAATTTATATATATCTATCTATCTATCTATCTATCTATCTATCTATATATATATGTGTCTGTGAGCACGATAGCGGCCGTAAATATGGTCCGATCTTAATGAAATTTGGTACAGACATGTAAAGTGGTGATCGATTGGACAAGTTCGTAAACCAGCCCGATCGGATCATCGGAAGGGGGGGTAAAGGGGGAATAACCCCCCCAAAAATGGGTTTTTTGGGGTTTTTACATAAAAAAATGAAATTAATCAAATTTTTGTTGGCACCATTGGATTCGCCTCAAAAAAAACAAACAATTTAGTATTTTGAATCATTGCTCTATGTCCATTGGTTACCGAGATATTGAAAGTGGTAAACACAGTACGTTGTCCCAATGTTAACCTTATGGGGAATAAGTAAAATTCTATATCTCGCTCATTTCTCAACATATCTTAATTAAACTTGGTTTGTGGCTTCATCTAGATGAGATATAATGTATTTTAGTCAAAAATCCCCGAAATTTCAATTTTTGTGGCAGCAAACCTGCATAATCATTCCCTATGTTATCCTTATGGGAAATAAAAAAATTCTATATCTTACTTATTTTTTAACATTTCTTGACAAAACTTGGTATATGGCTTCTTCTAGTTAAGGTATACTAAATAATGAATTAAAACTAACCAGTTTTAACATACCTGTTGCAGCAAACCTGCATACTCATTCTACATGCTAACCTTATGGGTAATAAAATAAGTTGTGTAGTTCGCTCATTTCTCAAAATATACTGATAAGAAATGGCATGAGGCTTCATACAGTTAATATCTACTTCATTATGGCTTAAAATATCCAAATCATCAAATTCCTGAGGCAGCAAACCTGTGTACTCTCTTTCCCAATGTTAACCTTATGAGAGGTAAATGCAATTGGATAGCTTTCTTATTCCTCAGCATATCTTGATAAAACATGTTATGTGGCTTTATATAGTTTAGATATATTGGATTGTAGCCTATAATACCTCATTTTCAAATTTCTGTGGCAGCAAACCTGCATTTTTCCATACTAATCTTATGAAGAATAATTTATTTTTGAATAACAATTGTGGGCATTTGGCAAATCACAGGATGAGGGAACAGGGCTCAAATTAAATGTTTTAATGTCAGGGACTCAGGAAAAGTACTGCAATTTCTTAAAGTTTGCTAGATAACAAAAAATAACATAAAATAACTGCCATTTAAGTAGCATTGGAAGTAGCATTGGGATCTAAAACGTCTGCTTTGTTTACATTAAAACATGTGAGCTGATGTTTGATTCAAAGCCACATGGTGGATACAGACATATGGCTTACTTAAAGGCCAGATAACTAAATATGTCAAATAAATGTACTATAGCGAATACAGATTTTTACTGATGATGTTTATGACATTTTTTACTCAAACTTAAACAGCTGGTCATTTCCCCATACGATTAAATTGGAAAAGCCAGCTGTTTTGAAGTTTTGAACATTGCATTTTCGTGCCAAGTATAGGCTATTATTTTTTATAGCCTGTTGACCTTAAAAGCCACTAGGAGAGTATTTTTGCACGCTTTCTTTTGAATGAATATTGATTTTACTTGACGCGAGACTTCATTTAAATTATTTATTTATGCACTTGAAATTCGCTGAGTATGCAGGACTGCTGCAACGGGGGTATTATATTTAAATAGTTGCAAGGATGCATTGATCAGTTTTAGAACTAAGATTAATTTTATCTGCCCAAAGTTTACACGAACAAATTACCGAAAAAAGTAATTGCACTGTTTAAATCCTGCTTCGATTTTAATAACTCAGGTATTTTTAGTAAAATCTTAAATAATATGAATTGTAAGAAATAGAATGCAGGTCGAGTATAACCTTGCATTGATTTGCTGCCACTTTTAAATGTATCAAATAAATAAGTCACGGCAATAAATTGTAACTATTAATGGTGTAAATACCTTGTACTGTCAAAGTGATCCTTTGTAGTCTCAAACTATGGGCTACGACAGTTTCAATCTCAGAGAGATCTTCCTCAGGGGATGGAAATTAAATTTCATTCCAGTGGAAGTCTTAAAGAAGCATTAAAAACCATCATGACACATACCCATGTAACATAAACGGACAGACGCACACAACGAGAAAACATTACTTTTTATAAAAATTCCGGTACCGGGAAACACGCACGACACGTACGGAGGGCTAGTCTAGACTCAATTACGCAATAAATTGTCACTGTAGAGAAGTACCATTAGGCGTAAAACTGCACTTATCACTTCTTCAGATGCTATTCAACAACTACACTTGTCAACAGGCAGCCGAAACGCAGTGGGTATAGCAGTCTTCACCTGAACATGCAAGTCAAGAAACATCGGGTGTAGTTAGAACTTGGATGGGTGACCGCTAGAAGGACCCAGACATTTTTTACTGATTTAAGTAAAAAATACCGGTAAATGCAGAGACTAGGCAAGTCAGTGCATAGAAATCGGTTGTATTTTACGAGAATAGGAATGTACATTCTGTGATAAAACTGTGGTGAAGGCAAAATGAATCGCAGGATATTCTGAGAAAAGTCTCTGCAATTACGAGAGCAAACTCTGATCGGCAGGACTTACAACCGGCAATAATGACGTCATAGCCAGTGACGTCATAACTTTGTAGACAAACTATGTCCTGATTTTCCGTGTGGCGGCCTCACTGCCGGAGCATTGAGCCGGGTCCAGATTGCAGTGGGTAACCCGCACACCCTTATTTACGTGTATTTTCCACGTATTTCAAGACTAAATTTTTCTCAGTGTAGCCTTTCTAATTAATTTAGGCTGTTGGTGAATGAACATTACAAAAAATTAGTGTTGTCAATTATCAGTGTGTAGTAAAAGCTCATAAACTTTTACTTTCAAAACCTAGACAAAAATTCATAAAGATAAAAAATAAGCACAATAAAATTGAAACAAGAATATTGTACCTTAGAAGTTAAGGTGTTAATAAAATAAAAGTATAATATACACAAATAGATATAAAACAAAGCATTTTAGGACCTTAGTTTATGTGAACTAGTCAACTTCCGATTAACCGAGGGCGGGTTTATCAGGTTGCGGATTAACCTGCCAGCAAAAGGTTTAATATTCAGTATCAAGTAAACATGTCTTCAAAAGCGTAGAATATTTTAAAACATTTGGTATGGTGATGTAAATTCATTAAAAGTTAAATAATAAATACTGTGCATTGCGTACAATGTTTTGTTTGTTCCTAACTGAGTCGCGACGACAGCTCAATCATCAAAGTGCGAGTTGAGAGGAGGGGCGGGGGAGGAATGACCTTGACTGTCTACACACCTGAACGTAAGCCACAGGCATTTAATTTGATTTACTTTTGTTTGAATTACACACCCGAGAATAACAGTTATAGTTTTTTAAGTATGAATTAGTATTTCGTTGGTCAACTAGAGTTTTATTTTCTTTATAAAAATAATTGTTTGGAGAAACTTTCAAGGTGAAAAAGGCAAAGCAAAAGCAAGAGAGAAAGAGAGAGAGAGAAATGGGCAAAGCATCTCCCCCCTCAGTCAGAAGACGGGGAGATTGTTTTTGTCAACAAACCCCACCCCCCTGCCCACTGTCTATTGTTACATTTTGACCCTGAGCTTGCACGTGCAACGTAATTAACCCATTTATGCCCAAATTAATTTTTTTTCTTGGATTTCGTTTTCTGCTTAGTATTTTGTTGTTAATGGTACAAAAACACAGATTTTGATTGTTTTTAATTTTTTATACTCATTTTTATACAAATTATGGCATGTCGACATATGTCGACAGTGGCACGAACGGGTACAGTCTGTAAGTGACGAAACAGCCGACAGCAAGCGTCATCAGGTCTGTAATTGTTAACATAAATTTGACCTGTTATACTTCTAAATATATAAAATGACAAACTAAACAAAATAAATGAAAAAAACACACAAAAACAAAAAGTATATATTGGTAGGAAACACATAGGTTTCACAAGTTTAGGTGTAAAGATATAGTAAATACCGCAATAAAAAGTCAGGAAAAAAGACATTATGTAAAAAAGTTTGTAAATGTGATAAGATATCGGCAACTTTCAAAGATAATTGCTGGAATATAAAATATTTTAAACAAATCTAAAATAAAACCATAATAAAAGTCTCTTCCATGAATTTCCGTAAAGATTCCGTAATATTTTTTACCCAAAAATCTGTGCAGAGTTTTCACAATGGGTCACAGCGAGTAAAATGTTTTGTCACACAGAACATGGCAACCAACTTGACATGAACCGCAGATGTTTCTTGTAGCCTTTCCACAATGGGTACATCAGACTTGCTTTTCCACAGTGTCCAAGAAGTGTTTTCCGCTGTAGCGGACGTCAGCTGGTACACAACTGGAGCTCTTTGAGCTCAAGACGTCCTGCTGCAGGTCGATCTATGGTGTTATTGCCGTGTAACTCCATACTACATAGCGAATGATAATAAATAACATAGCCTCTGACAATAATGGACCTGTAACCGCTCGTGACCACTGTCGACATTTGTCGACATCAGTTTTTGCAAAGGAATAAAACTATGTTCTAGTAAAAAAATAAACTAAGCTACGATTGTATTTGTTGTAGTAGTTCCTAAATATATCTAAACAATTGTATATTCAATAAAAAATTAAAATATTAATAGTAGTAACACTTAGGATTCAACATATGACATGGCTTGCCTTGCAGAGGTTCTTAATCTCTAATTTCCTACTCACACGTACACTACAAAATGGTGGCAAACACTGTAGCTGCTTAGCAGGGATACCAATAGATAAAAATAAAATACTCTTTGCTTCAAATGCTAAATTGTATCTGTGATAAAAATTTGTAAAGTCAGTGTCTAAAAATGTTGACAATGGGCAGAAATGGGTTAAGATAACAGTCCCTACTGCAGTATGTCAAAATCCTTACTATCCACCGCACCACAACAAATGACGTCTCATATTTTTTGTCTATTTTTACAATTCAAATGAGATGCGAATGAAAACTGCGATGCAATGTTCACGAGTTAACCATAGATTTTCATGCAGTTTTCATGACTCTTCAAGAAGATAAAAATATAGCTGAAATTCTCTAATTTCCGTCTTGTTTACATAGTATTTCTTCTAACCTGTCAACATCCTTTTCTCTTATTAATGGATGGAATATTGTTCTCGTTTGTTTTCCAGGTAAAGGATGCTCTACTATGTTCCTAAATGGATCGCAATATTAATATTTCCGATAAAATTACCCCGGTTGGTTCATTTACAACGGTTGGAAAAGTAATTAATTCATTATCAGACCTAACAAATAGCGATAGCGATGACGTGATAGCGGTAACATTTCGTAGCATTTGGTGACGGCGGTACCGCCGAAATCGTCTAAAAACATTACCTCTGTCACGGTTACCGGCGTCACTAATAGGTGATAATTCCAGCGAAAAGTGCTCGCGATCAGGACGTATCGTCCTCAAGTTTGGTTATGTTGAACCGGTCAACAAAAGATGCAAATAAATGTCGTCGTTGTGCTTGTCATCACTATCTTACGTATTAGAATTTGAGTTACCGCTATCACGCACAAAACTCTACGCATGGCTTTTTGTATGTCTAATTAGACAGGGCTATTAAATCCTGTCTAAGGAACATGCCAACCTTAGTCAGTAACAAGGCTACAAGATCGCGCCACTATTATCACGATCATCACACTCATCCTTCACTCATATTCAGGGTAACATCCTCCATGAGGTACCTGTCTTAAAAAGTGATTAAGTGATAAAGTGAATTACTTTTTTAATCTTAGTTGTTCAGTAGAGCAACCTGCGAACGTGAATACGCCTCAATGCCAGCCATGACACTATTGCGAGTTTATCAATTTCCCGCTAGAGCTTGGCACAAACTTGTAGTCTGCTTAGAAAGAATTGTTACCGGCATCACGCCCATAAGTCGGGACCGATCTTTGAACGCTCGCGATCTTTTTATCGTTGATAAATCAACTTGTTCCAAGTAATTACCAATAAATTAGACACAATGACATATAAAAAAATTACATTCATAATTTTTAGAGACCGATAGCGGGTTTAAATCAGCAAGTGTTTTTTGTGACCCAAGGTCGGGGATACGTTACCGCCATCACATTTCCTTCATTATACATTTTTTTACCAAAATATATCATGATATATGTTAAAATAATGTTATGGAAATTAAAATGTAGATCAATATCAACAACAAAAAATATTTTTGAATAAGATGTTGATTGAAATTACAGTTGTAAATGACCAGGGACTGAAATTGCACCCTGTTCAAATTTTGACCCAACTATAATGTGAAACAAAGAAACAATACACTATAATCAGATTTACTTCATACCAGAATAAGCTCTGATTTAACTGTAACAAAATTCACAAATTACTTAATTGTATGCAGATTCAAATTCCTTGGCCCAAACCAAACAACACCAAGACTCCCATAAAACTAATTTTAATTTTAGCATTGGGCTTGCAGACGGCCTGGGCCACATAATTTGAATTGGACAATAACTTAATACTCAGACATCATCCTTGAAAGTTTTTATAGGCTAACAGTTGTTTATAGGAACGTTATGTGACTAGTAAATGGAAGTGCACCCCACATTTTTCATGGACCTTCTTAAGTTTCAAACCCTAGGACCTCTTACCTCTTACCTAAACCCATTGCCTGTTAAAATTGTGATTTATTAAAAACAATAGGGGTTTTTTAGTAAAATTTCGTGGTGTAGGTTTATAGGAGTAAAACTCATAGAGGAATCAAATAATTTAATCTCAGGTTACTACTACTATTGATATATTGGTGCATGCACTGCACCAATGTGACGGACATATAATCATCACAAGACTGACTTTTAGCAATTATAAAGTATAACAATGCATTACTATTCAGAAAGAAAACTATTACTTTAATATAGGAATTCTTAGAATTTACAACATACCTGTCTAAATATTGTGCATTCCCTGTGAGGAAATTCCCGTACAAAGTCTCGAATGATTCTCTCCATGTACTCTTTGCCACGAACACTTTTAAGAACTTTCCGGGCAAAGGCTTCTACAGGATCCATTGGCTTTTCTCTTTCTGTTTGTCTAAAATAAACAATATATTTTAACAAGGATCTTCAATACTTGGACGCAAATCATATTCTACTAGGAAGCAATTTTGTTGAAAACTAAACAAGAATATAAAGTGATTTTCTAACTTTTTACAAACTGTTAGTGTTAAGAGAATATTTTTGCCACCTAGAATATTTTTAATCCAAGAACATAAATCGTCTTACATGCAAACATATTCATTGTAAAAATGTGATATTTGTGCAAATGCAAAAATAATCAGACCTTTAAAAATTGAGGATGAGACAATGCCGATTGTTAATGAAAAATCGGCCCTTTGATTTTGTCAGGTTGGCAATATGAGGGGGAGTAGGCCTAATTTAGTAATTTTAGTAATTTAACACCATTCTTCGAATGACAGTTTAAAACTATTTGAATCTTAGAAGAATGATCAAAACCTCAAATCATCTAAAAATATGCCATAAATGCTAATAGATTGATTTATGTCAATAACTGTTTATTGGTTTCATCAAAATGTCGTATGGGAGAAAGATTTAAACCAACTTAATATCTTCAAAGTGTTTGGAAATTTATTTTTTCTTATCAATCATATGGTTTTGAAACTGCCATTTCTGAGTTATTTGATCTTTTGTTATTGCAAAAAACAAAATTATCGGTACTCCCCTTTATATTGCCAACCTGATAAAATCAAAGGCCTACAAAAATATTAGCTAAGTGCTTGTTACTTATGAGTATTATCTAACCTCCTCGATATCAGTGAAAGAAGTGTATCTACAGTTAGCGCACGCTCGCCCATTTTCGCCCACGTTCGCCCGACCATTTAAAAAAACGTTAGCAAGAGAGATGGACAATGAATGTTTAGAGAGAGATTGACAATTCGTAAGTAAGCGTATGTCATTGGCTGCAGCAAAGTGGTTTTTTGTACCTATTTGGTTTCCTATTGGATGATCATTTTGTTTTTTTTTCTTGTTCATGAAGTGTTTTTACTATCTGTTAGATAGTGACTCATAAACCTGGACCGAGTTGACAGCTGTCATCAATCAAAGAAAATAAACAATATTTGTTTACATTTAGGGAAATGATTTTTTAATTAAAATTATGGAAACACAACTATTTCAAGTTTAAACTCTTATTTAATAACAAGTACATACAAAATCGGAGAATACAATGCATATCTCCAATTTTACAGGTGAAATGACAAACATAAAACTTATGTAAACAAAACCTCAAACCATAACCTTAAACATATTTTGACAACCAAGAATTTTACTTTTGTTTTGAATATTATTTCACTTATTTACAGCTTATATCAGTAGTAAAGGGGCGGGGCTTGAGTAGGGGAGTGACTTCCCCTCCTCCTCCACACCCCGATGCGTCAAAATATTCGTGTTGGTCGGGATGAGCGGGCGCGAACTGTAGTGTCCTCACCTGCACTTGGCGACCTCGGCGACGACGCAGGCGAGGTAGTGTAGTTTGAAGCTCATGAGCTCGTTGGCCTCCTTGCGTCGCATCTGCGCGTCGCTCATCGCCACCAGCACGGCGCGCAGCGGGTCCAGCGCCCCCACCAGCTCCGGCCGCAGGTTCAGCGCGATCCGCACCGGGTGCATGTTCACCTGCCGAGCCAACAAACCGTGAGAACTTTTTATGTACGCCAAGAAGAGGTATTGGTTTTTGAGAGGGAACCTTCACTTATGAGTAAGCAAAAAAAAAAAAACTAACAAAATACAAGGAAAGCAAAATAGTATAGTCTATAGAAATTACAATTCACAGATCATCTGATTCTGTCTTCTAGTGGAGAGGAAAATGGAAGGTAACAAAATTAGTAACATACAGCCCAGCCAGGAGAACCTGAAAAAATAGAGCTGAAACAGAGAATTGTAAAAGCAGTCACAAACACTAAATACCTTTTTAATACCTCTTAGGAACAGCTAAGACACCTGTATCCTCCTCTTACGCAGCACTGGCTGCGTATTTTAACTGTAATATGAGAAAAGGATCAGTGTAGAATGATTGTACATGATCTAGTAATCTTATTAATAAGATTGGCATGTTCCTTAGACAGGTCTGTTAATTAATAGCCAACAGCCAATGGCAACTAAGGGACCTACATTTTAATGTGGGATCCAAACCACAATTTTTGCCTGGTTTACAATTTACAAACTGCTGAAAACAATACAAAAACAAAAGATTACACAGAAGTCCCAAACTTAATCAGAACGTGACTTCCACAACCAGTCAGAGTTGAGCAAAGACTGGCAAGAGGAGGAAATGGCTGCGACACCAACTACAGTTCTTTTCCGAACATAAGTTGACCGAAACAAAACCATATAAAGTGAAAATTCTTATACAGTTAGTTTTTAAACTAATGAGTCCCATTGCCCTTGCTTGAAACAGAGCATTTGCATTCACTGTTTCAGTTTCCAGTCACTGAGAGAATGCTACAATTTGGTAGGCTGTGGTCGCTGCCTTTCTCTCCTCTGGCGGCGTTTCCTCCCTCTTTTATCAGTCTTTGATTGGGTGTGGAAGTGCCCATGTTCTGTTTGGGCGTATTCTTGTGTTTGTGTATATTGTTTTCAGCATTTAATGTTTGTGACTGTTTGAACAGTTCTCTGTTTTAGCTATGTCCTTGTGTAACTAATCTGGCTGTGTGTTTCTAATCTCATTATGTTCCAGTTTCCTTTCCACTGAACACAGAATCAGATTCCAGATCCCAAAATGTCATGGAACTTGTTTTACTAATCAGAGATAGCAAATGTCAATAAAAATAAAAATCAAGACAAGTTTTATGGGTAAATACAATACTTCAATACTACATCTTCAGAATAATTGCCTAATGCGTGTATGATATAGTTTATCTTTTGATCTTGACGAGGAAAATAGCAAATTTGTATTAAAAATCACAAGAATATAAGAAATAGTAGTCTTTTGTTTGTTTAGAAATTAAAATAAGGTTGAAAATAGGAAATTTTAAAAGTTATAAACTTTTTCAAGTCAGCTGATTAGGTCTGAGTTAACTCGACGTCATGAGAGGGAGTGGTGGGGGAGGACATTCTCCGACCCTCTCTTGCACTTCCCTCCCTACATACATAGCACTATGAACCTGTACTGTGAACCTGTGTTGAGCATTGTCTTTACCTGCATGGCGAATTTGTGTACTGGGGCGGCGAGATGTGGGGGTAGCTTGGGTTCTGTTTCCAGACCGTGAGGAACTGTGTAGTAATCCACTTCTGACTGAGGTATGAAATTGTTGATGACCGCGACACAGAGGTGATTTCCTGCAATTAAAGTATAATTAGAGGATGTTTTAATTACAGTGTAATCATTGGATGTTTTACAACAAAACTTATACAATTCAAAGTTAGGTAAAAATAATAAACTTTTAAAATCAGTTTGTTAGTGTCGGTTACAGTTAGTGTGTTAGTGTCAGTTGTGTTTGTCAGTTTCGTCAATTGAATAAATAAGCTTTTGAAAATTAGGAATAAAAAGGTAACTTAGGCCCTGGAGAAATAAATATTTTTAACCAAATGAAATTTTAAATAGAGGAATCATTAATAATGGTAATAATAATTCTCTAAACGAAATTAAATATATTTTAAACCACCTTAAGGTGACTGAAATATATATATTTTGATTAGATAGACATAATATATGTAATATCATTGTTAGATGCAAAATGTATAGCCAAGCATAAAACAAAACTTCTTTATTTCTGTAAAGTACTGTTTAAGTTTAATTACTAATTGGTGAGGCGTGAGACTAGGATTTATGAGGATAAACAGAGGGAAAAGAGTGATCAGAGTGATGGTCCAAGATCACCACTGTTCTTGGTCAAGGATGGAAGGGCGGTAAAATAAACAAGGGGGGATAGTAAAGGTAAAAGGCTACCTAAGTCAAGAAAATAATACTGTCAGGAATTACCGACAAAGGCTGCCATTTCTGAAGGGGTTTTGCCAACAGAATTTGTTGCATGACTCTTGGCACCAGCGTTAAGTAACATCAGACAGACTTCAGCATTTCCAGAGAGTACTGCAAAGTGCAAAGCGCTGTATCCATGTTCATGACGACTCGAGTTTACATCTGCACCCTGGAAATTGAATATAAATTAAAACCTAAGATATAGCTTAATTCTATAGGCCTACATTGTCACTCTCAGCAGGGTTTAAGCTGCAGTCGCGTTTGTCGCAAAATGCGACATGCTCCACGAAAATGCGACAATATTCGGACAGGCTGTCGCCTTTTTGCTACAAAGTAAAGAGTGGAAATTATTTAACTCTATTGCAGAAAATAAGTTAACCAATACAAATCTCAATAAAAGTCCATTTACTTCCACAAACTACTTTGTATGATTTTAAAATAAAATAAGACTTAATTATAGAATGTAGTCGTCAACGTAACCCTCGATCAGATGCCGCGTCATTAAGATCCACAGTCAAAAAGAAGACTATAAATAGACATAGAGAACGTGTAGACGTTCTCTGTGCTAAACAGCAGTTGGGGCGCACTCTGTGGTGGCTGAGTCGCCGAGTCTAGCCGAGCGGTGGCGAATGCGAGAATGTGGGGGGCTAGTTCGCCACCGCTTGGAATGATATGGAGTCGAATAATCAATATAGTCATTCGATAATTTCAGTTTCAAGTCATGAATACCCTATTTAAGGGGCAAGAAACGGTACCGTGGATTATGCTACGATTTTTAAACAAACTGCCGTTTAAAAGCGGGGATTTTCGAAACTCACGGTGGGTAAAATCTTATGGCCAGTCTGGCAATACTGGCGAAAACAGACGTCTCGAAAACGGTGATGCGAAATATAGTTAGAGGTTATGTTGTTCGATTAAGTTGTTTTGGTTTGATGACATGTGCTGTAACTTAATGACATGCGATAAAAATGCTAAAAGGAAAATAATTTTGCTACAACTCTCAAAGAGCTTGTAGCATTTTTGCTCAAAGAATTTTTTTCCCAGCTTAAATCCTGACTCTCAGTGACTGCTGACATCAACAATGGAAAAATACAACAGCACAGAGATGAGGCACCTACGCTGTGGTCGCCTGATATAAATAAGATCAAACAGTTATGACACTCTTAGGTTAATTTCTTTTGGGAGAAGCCAATGAGTTGTTAAGTTAATGAACATAACCTAAATACTGATTTTATTACTAGGTTTCTTATAAGTTGAACAGAACAAGCCCTAAAGTACTTCCTGGATAATAAAAGCAAGGGAGAAATTTGAGATCCTGAGGTAACAAATAAAACAAACCTCAATTTAAATTACAACATAGAAAAACATAGTTATCTCCACTACAGTAAAACTAACCTGATCAAGCAGAAATTGAACAATTTCTTTATTTCCTTTATAAGCTGCATGTTGCAAAGGTGTCATTCCATGTTCATCAAAAATATCTCCATGAAAGTTTTTTAACAGAACTTTTAACTCTGATATATTGTTTTTAGCTATACAATCAAAGACTTTCTTCTCTTCGTCCTTGTCCAAACAACTTGCAGGTGCCATTTTCACTTCTGATTTCTGACTTCTGAATTCAGCAGAATTCTACCATTCTACTACCTTCTTCTACCTTCTACACAGTGTTTCCACTTCGCATCGGGGTGAGCACTTTTTCCCCAACTAAACTTGAACGTTCTTTGCGAATCGATTCGCGTGACTCACTCAGTTCGGAATACGGACCGACTCATATCGTTCTTTCATCTGAATCGAATTCGAAATCTTCTAATCGCTTGGCGTGAACACTTTAACCATTTAAGCTTCTCAGAACTCGTTGCTCAAGATTCATACAAAGTGTAAATTAGTACATTTAGTATTTATTTATCTATATTATTAAAAGAATTTCTGGGATTTTGTCCAGAGCAAATCGACCCCTAGAAATTTATTTTTCTGCACATATTTGGTATCAAATTAAAGCTATTATTCTCTAGATGTGCCTTTTGCGGGTTTGGAAAATATTGCATAAAAGGCCTTCGAACAGGAGGCTTTTAAAATTTCAGCGAAAGTGCCACTATCTGTTGTAAAACCTGGTGAACTTTCACCAATTCACATTTGTTTATAACAAAACAGATGGTCAAGATTTAAATATTTACACAGTTATCTATACCACCGATTGTGGGGCCAGCAAATGTCAGATAATATTTATTTACATTATGATTTTGATTTGTTAAAATATAGAAGTTTTTATAAGACAACAGAAAATAATCTATTTTCATTGAGGAAGAGTATCTATCTACTCTATTGAAACGAAGGCCAGTCTGTTATCATTTTAATTTCCAGTATTTTTTTTAAAGGAAACGTAAAAAAAGGTACAAATGTAACTTAGGAGGTGCTAATGAAGTGGGGCTTTCTTGGTGCACATTTCAACGTTGGGAATTAGAAAATACCAATATTAGTTGAAGGTGTACCTAAAATAAATCAAATTTAAAATGCATTATAAATGTAAAACATTTATTTTGTAAATTTACTTGGAATGCGAAGGATATTTCAGTGATTATGATCAGTATAACGTTATATTCATGGACACTTTCAAGGAGGTTAAAGTAGAACTCCGAAAATTCTGTGAGGAATTTCTTATCCATATTGAAGTTTCAAATCTTAAACAATAGGTTAATTTTAAAAGTTTACTTTGATGAAAAGTTCAGCCACGGGTAATTTTATTATAAAAACGCAATGAATGTCTCTAGAAAAAAACACGACAATCCACACACTTCCTCATTGAACGGTTTTTTACGCTACGAAACCCCATAAATAACCAACATGAAACCAAACCATAATGCTTAAAGTCACGAAGTGACGCAGGCTGCTAGTTATATTATTGTAGGAAGTTGATTTCCAAATTCAGTCCGGAATTGTGTACTATTACAGTTCAATAATTAAGTTAAATCGTGCTGATTAATATTATAGCCTTTAAACAAACTTGTCTTTAATTAATTAATTATTGATAACTAGAGTATGACATATAACAAGTCATCATCATCTGTATTGTTTATTCAAATGTAAAATTGGAATTATAAATAAATTATTTCACAAGTACAAATTAGGCTACAACTGAAAGTGTATCTATAGGGCCAAGTTAAGTTAACCTTTTATTAAAATTTAATTTTCACTAAAATTCTTAGTAATCTAAATAAGGTAGATAATCATGTTTGCTTTGTAAAAGACTGCCAGATCGATCTTATTGAGCAAGAAACAGACAAAATTTTGTGGTGTTTTAAATCTGGGCCTAGCTGCCGTTGGTTATTGAGCTATTAACTTAATCATAACATAGTAAGTCAGCCGTTCTTTGTCAGTAGATTTGTGGAATATAAACTTTGTTCTTGTTTGTTTTTCGTGTTCCCTTAATATATCGTTAAACTGTACAAAAGTAGTACAGAAATTCTTATTTTCAATTACTTCAGCACACTCCATCTTCTCTGAGTAACGAAACAAGAGAGAGAGACTTAAATCTTAAACGAGCAATTGAGTCAATTGAGTCGGCTTCTGTTCGGAAGCCCAACCGTTCTGATTCTTTTTACTGAGTGAATCACGCGAATCGATTCGCAAAGAACGTTCAAGTTTAGTTGGGGAAAAAGTGCTCACCTCGCATCGGACGTTTTTCCCACGTTGACTCGTAATTTCCCACGTCTCCCTCACTGACCTCTAATTGCCCAAATTCATAGACTACATCATTACACCCTAGAATACACATTGTCCACTTTATAAAAAAATTCATATTTTGAATATCAAATGAGGCTTAATTCATGATAGCACATGGCCATTTTCCATGTCACTACAACTCGTAACTTAATTTTTCCAGCTGATTTTTCTTAGATGCAAAAACTTAAATACCCAATGAGTTGAATTTGGGTCGTACCCATCTTCACTCTACCAGCAGCAGACAAGACAAAACAACCAACTCAAGACGTCAGAAACGTCAACTGAGATTTTAACCTCAAATTCCACTTCCACAATTAAATTGTTTGATAACTCAACATCAAAACAAAGTTGTGTCGGTTTATCTCGTTTTTTTTAATTTATCCGTTTATTTAAATTTCGATTTGTTTGGTAATTTTGTGCGTTAAATTCAGCGAAATATTAATTTTCTTGTTGTAAATAAATAAGTTGTGGTCATTATGTTAAAGCTAAGCTGGCTTCACAAACAAACCTAGGTTTATTTTTTTCATGCTAACTTTAATATTTTAACTTAATACAAAATCTTCTTAAAAACTAAGCTAGGGTATGACATAATATTTTATCGAAAATTTTACATGATTCTATGAAACTTCTTAAGAGTCGACACTAGTTCTTCAATCATGGCTGAAACTTACTCCTCATGGGTAAGTAACTTATGCTGAAATAAATCTCTTGTTAACTTATGTCTTAATTTCAATGTGTACACTTGGATAACAAAAACAGGAATCTTGTCTATCTGAGTTTTATAGACCAAAGCTGTAATCTGTAATAAGGCCCCCAATGTTTTGTAAAGTAGGTACCAAATTTAAGTACCTAAAAGTAGGTACTAAACCGTAAAAGCATAGGCCTATTTAAAAATATTTATTTTTAAGGATTTGTGGGTGGGTTTTTGCTACCTGGATACTCAGCAAATTTAGAATACTAAAAAATTTATATTAGGACAAGCCATATAAGCCCAGCAAGTTTTATCAAAGTTTGTCAAAAATGAGGTTATGGAATTTTATTTATTTCCGATAAGGATAACATGGGAAACTAGTAGGCCTATGCAGGTTTGCTGACATGAGAATGTAAATATGGGTGTTGTAAACTAGCCTAATATGTTACTAAGTTATACTATAGTTTTCCAATTTATAGATGAAACCGCCATATATATCTTACCGGCACCATGTTTTATTGGGAAATGTTGAAAAATAGCGAGATAAAAAATTTCACTTATTTCTGATTGGGACAGTCTGTGGTGTTTACCACTAAATTAAAAAATGTCACATATGCATATGCCAAGTTATATATCAAATGGTCTTATGGTCTCTGAGTCTAGAAATTTCAAACAAACCAATATCGTCTTTCATAATTATAGATGTGTAGAGGAAATAAAGTGAAAATAGGTTCACTGACTTAGTCCCTATTACGATTTGATGATTCTAATGTCAATCTCAATGTTCTAACGTAATGTTAAGGTTTAATGGGCTATTTTTTCCAGACGGGGCTGATCTACATCTTCAATTTAATCGTTGGGACCGGAGCTCTGACTTTGCCAGCAGCATTTAAGCGTTCGGGTTGGGCTCTTGGATCCATACTTATGTGTATTCTGTCATTCGTGAGGTAAGTTGACCCGGGTAATAATTAGACCTGAAGAATTTTGTTTGCATGGCTGGTTAAATGTGTCTAAGTTATAAAGTGAAAGACAGTGGAAATGTTCTTCATTCAGTCATTGCTCAAATGTTGTAACATAGGTATTGTAATGGAAAATATACCTATCCTCTTTATGTTAGAAATAGCTCATATTATAACCTGACTCCTATTCCAGAAAATCATTCAATTATATAGAGCTTAGTTAAACGGAATTTTAATTTCTTTTATATGCCGTATCAGTTAAATGCTTTGGAGTGCAGCCAGTTATGCTTTTCGATTTGATTGTTATTTTGGTGAACAATCTCAAGGCTTTTGAGCCAATACCCAGTTATCAGAGAATCAAAATCTACATTAAACTTCCTCAATTGTTTTTATTTTTATTTTTTATTTTATTTTTTTGTATTTCAACGTTGGTGGCATTTTTTAACGTTTTGTTCAAAGCTATCCAAAGTAGGTAGATCCCAACAAAAAAGTTCTGCTTGAAATTTAAGCAGAACCAGGGAATCCGTGGTTGGTTTTGCTTCCTGAAAGAAAAAAGTTCTACAGATTGGACGGGCTACCCAACTCAACCAAACTGTTTGTCATAAAGCCTAATCCTTGACCAAATTCCCTTCTGAATGTGACAAAGTAGCATCGACTGGAGAAGGAAAAACCCGGTCCCACGCTGTATTCATAGGTCTGCGGGCGTTGCGGGATATGTATATTGGCCTCTGTTATCGCAGAGAATTCAAAATTTCAAAAATCTAGCAAAGAAATGAATTAAAAAATAAACCTCAAACCATAATTTAACTTATTGGTCCTTTCAAGTCATGAAGTGACAACGGATGTTAGTTGTCAAAGTTATTAGTATTCTCTCTTTTAAGACAGTGTATGTTTGCCATAAATTTTGATACGTCACTGATTTTTTTCTAGTTATGTGACGGCCACATTCGTAGTTGAAGCCATGGCAACAAGCAATGCTTTGCTAAACTTTTCTAAAGCAAAACAGTTGAAAAGGATCAGCCATTATTTGGACATTGTAAGTAAAGATAAACTAGTGACCTTATCTTAATCACTTAATAAAATAAATACAGGACAATACTCCTCTCTAGTTTGTAACATAATACAGTACAATCCTCCTCTCCAGTTTATGACATAGACTTGTAGCCTAATAGTACAAAATCATACAATTAACTTAGTGTATATTAATATTTTTACCAACAATTTTTAATGCATGTTTACCGTTTGCCAATTGAAAAGTATGTTGTTAATAAAACTATATAAACCCCATATTTTAACCCAGATTTTTTTTTTAATAAAAAATTAATAGGCCTACCTTGTTGAGGTGGCAGTTGAAATTGCAGGTTATTGAGTTGAAAATATGTGAGAGGTGTAATAGAGGGCATGACCTCACTTGAAACTCCAGTATCAGTTTCATATCATGATATTTTTTTTGAGGATTAGGGGCCTATTTAGAATAAGCTATGCAGGAGGCATGAATTTATGTGATGTAGATCGAGAGTTGTCCAGAGAGTAAAGAACCTTCTGTCATTTAGTACATGCATTTAGCATGTATTTTATTGTGATATCACTTGCAAAACTGAGTGCTGAACCTCACTGCTGCCTGGTCACTTATAATTTAATCCTTACAGTGTTAAAAATAGTTACGCCCAATGAATAATTCCACCAAGTTGATTTGACCTGATGATGAAGCTTCTTTCACTTCATTATTGTTTGCAAACACTTTTCTGCCTAAAAATTACCTCAACTTAGAAAAAAGAAGGTAATCATTTGGGGCCAGATAAGGGCCACAGGATTCGTCCAAAAATTTCCCAATTGGAAAAATTCTGTGAAGTTGCTGCTGCTGCATGGGAGTCATCGAGAATCAGGAATAACCTTTTGTGCGATGGGACTTTTTCCACCATATCTCTGTTTTTCATGGCATATCAACTTCAAGTTATTTTAGGGTCCCTCCATAGACCCAGAACAATTTTTTTTCTCCTCTAGACTTAAATTCAATATGGAGTAAAGTTTAAAGGCCACGAAACACTGATGCAATCAGTTAATCCTCATTTTGCGGGATTTTTAATGGATTCAGTCATTTTAAAATTAAGTTAGGATAAAATATATGTGATCGGTTGGCACTGAGATTCGGTCAGATTAAGATTGGGACTGGAGATTTTAGCCTCACACTCAGTCATGGAAGCGATGCAGCAGGGTTAGATGTCGTGACATGTTCTTGTTGTGCTGGACTACCCTGGTAATCGAATTGTAAACTAGTAATGTTACTTTTTTATACAGTTAAAATTCAATCCTGGAAATTTTCTTTTTGACTATAAATGTTAACTTTTTACTACATAAAAGTAATACAGTAGAGCGCCGATTTTCCGAATGTCGGTTATCTGAACCGTCGATTAACCGAACGCCGTAATAATTCATATTTTGAACATGATTCTCAAGCAATTCAAATTCGCGCGCCAACCGAAACTCCCGTCACGCCTTGATATCTAAGTATTCTGATTGATTTCATAATAAAATTATGTAAATAATTTTTGTTTGATCATTTTTTGGCCTTTTTACTACTAAGAATTACGTTACATATATAATTTTAAACTGTTGTCTTTTCATGTTCGATTATCCGAATATTCAGTTATCCGAACACCCATTGTCCCCAATTAGTTCGGATAATCGGTGCTCTACTGTAAAGTGTTATTTTTTTTGTTGAAACTTAGTCCTAATTAATCATCTAACCAAATCTATTTGCTTATTAATCATTATTATTTTTCCTTGAATTTGAGTTACATTTTTTCCAGGCACAGCAGTCCAGAGAACTGTCATCGGAGAGTGAAGAGGAAGGGTGGAGATCGGCCTCGGAAGAATCGCCTCTCACTACTCCCGGTAGGTCCACAGAGACATTCTCTAGGTGGAGTGTTAGTAACTCTATAATCTGTTAAGCCTACCTTTATTATTAAAAATGCTAAATCGATGGGTTGTTGGTGTATAGCTCAAATCATACACAATTAATTGAAAAGTAACAAAATTTTAAAAATCTTAATTCACCAAACAATAAAATTAATTCACAACATGAGCCTAGCACTCAGTATGAATCACTCACATTTCTCGGACCTTTTTTGTTAATAATAATTTATCTTCCCCATTATGATTGCTCCATCCCTCCCCCAACACTGAAGGTCATTACTTTATAAAACGGCAAATATTATTCTTTTGTTATACAATGTTAATTTATGTTATCGTAAATTTTATTTACATCCACTCGCCACTGTCTTTTGTTCAATTGGTACCCATCGATGTAAATAAGTACACTGGATTGGTAACTCAGGCCCCGCGACGCGAGCCGCCGGCAGTGGTTGCGTTTAAGATTTTGCAGGGGCGATGAGGGAATGGATCTTTTGCCAGCCAACTTGTACTGACCGTCTAGTTAAATATTAATTGTAATTACTTAATAGTTATAGCAATACATCTACTATGGCAAGCTTTACCCATAAAAATGCTCCCAATTCCGCGCGGTTTCAATACGGTTAACAATGCAGTTTCGTGCTTTTTCCCCCAACGCCCCTTCAATTTGGTCCGGCTGCAACCCCAACACACAGCTGTGTTGGCTCGGAAATCACTACGCGAACCTTACGGGGAGTGCGCTATCCAGTTGTATTTATTTACATCGATGTTGGTACTCCAATACATGATTTTCCTAAGGGGCTATCTAATTTCAGGGAAGTCAATTTTAATGTAATGTTTCTTTTTTAATACAGTGAATAAACTTGTTGTAAATGTTTTTAGTCAATTTTGCATTTTTTTCAACTTAAGTTATGTATTAACAAAAGTTACAAATTTGTTTGTACATATATAAGTGAAGTAGAATCATTTCATTTTACTTTTAGCGAATTTCCCCCTATAGGGAAGTAGCTATTACTGTAGGCGGCATGGTGAGACTTAAGCGCGGGACCACCGTAACTTTTCATTTTGAGGTCCCTAGACCCCAAAAACACTGTTCGTTCATTTTCATATATATATAGGTATATATATCAGTCCGTAGGTGCGATAACTTTTGAAAAAAAAGGTCCGATCTCAATGAAATTTGGAACAAACATTTATAGCGATATTCATGACTTTAAGTTCGAAAACCAGTAAGATCGGTTCACTCTAGGGCGTTTTTTTTTACTAAATAAAATTTATTTTCAAGATTTAACACACTTCTATTAATTTTATGTAAATTTAATGGTCAGAATTGAATTCAGCTTAAAAAATAAACAGTTTAGCATTTTGAATTATTACTCTACATTAATCCGTTACTGAGATATTGGATCTGTTAAATGCAGTACATTGTCTTTTGTTTCTCCCTGAAGGGACATAAACTATCCAAATTCTGGTATGAGTACCCAAATTTTTCATTCAATCTCCCTAAAATGGCATTTCAAAAAATTATAACACAAACCACATGATTGATTTAATTTGTTCATGTGATGGTTTGATTTGTTTTTATTTCTTGGATCTGAGTAGATTGATATCAAAATCAAAATCACTTTATTAACAAAACATAAAGATTTGTAATGGCGTCATTAGAGTTACATTAGAGTTTCAATAAAGTACATGAGTATTTGTGGGGATTTTGCTTCCATTTCAGGAACTCATCCAGGGAGTAAAACGGGTTTTTTGTCAGCCAGTTGGTGAGGGCGATCTTAAATTTTTTTCCTGTTTGATTTCTGACATCTTCTGGAAGTGCGTTGCAGAACTTCCTTCCACTGTAAGAATGTGTTTTCTCGTACAGTGCGCTGTGGTGATGTGGTAGTTGGTAACTTGATGCGTGCCTGGTGTTGTGGCAGTGGATGTCTGACCCCCTTTAGAAGAGGTTTTCCATCCACATAGAGAATCACCTCCTTGATGTATAGAGCTACGACAGTCAGTATGTTAAGTTCTGGAAAATATTGCCTGCAGCTTTCCCTTGAATCTAATCCTTTGATAATTCGGATGGCTCTTTTCTGAAGAAGAAGGATCCGTATAAGCTTTCCAGCTGTGGTTCCTCTCCAGGCTCCAAGGCCGTATGTCAGGTGAGACTCAAATAGGGCATGGTATGCAGTCTTTGTGGTGGCTTCGTCACTTCTGAAGAGTATTTTATTCTCTTCAGAACATAGAGTCTGGTGTTGAGCTTTTTGGAGAGATTGTCAATGTGATGATTCCACGATAATTGTCCGTCAATTTCTACACCAAGGAACTTGGTATAGTCTTCAACTTTCACATTGGGCATTGTTTCTATGTCATCCTGTTTATTGCCAAATGTTAATTGCTTTGTTTTGATGGCGTTTACCGCTAGGTCGTTGTTATGACAGAATTGATATGCCGTATTGAGTGCAATGAATGAGTTCACTGACAAGTCTTCTGGAGTCTTTGCTGCATTTAGCAGGGTTGTATCGTCAGCATACATCAAGGGTGAGCAGTGGGCTTCCAGGTATTGAGGCAGGTCATTTGACAGAAGGATAAAAAGTACAGGGCCTAGAACAGATCCCTGTGGCACTCCTCTGTTAACCGTCATAGGTTTTGATGTTACATATTGGGTCGTTCCATTAAGACTGTGTTTAATTTCTACTACTTTTTTCACCCCTCTAGGTAGCTTCTGAACCAGGCATTTGCCAGGCCTTTGACACCTACTTTTTCCAGTTTGTGAAGGATCAGGTCATGGCCTAAGCAATCAAAGGCTTTGCTGAAATCTAGCATTATGGCTGTAACAAGGTTCTTTTTTTCTAGATTGTCAATTACAAATTCAATTAACTCAATGAATGCTGTTGCTGTTGATTTTCCTTGGGTGAAGCCATGTTGTTTCTCAGTAAGGTTGTTGTGGTGTTTATCAATCTCCTCAGAACTACTTTTTCAATCACTTTGGAAAATGTTGGTACAAGTGATATAGGCCTGTAGTTTTTAGTTTCTAATTTGGAGCCATTTTTGTGCTTGGGGTAAATCTTTGACATTTTTAAGCCACTTGGAAAAAGTCCTTGTGTTAATGAGAGATTTGTGATGTTGACAAGTGGCTTAAGTAGAGCGTTGCTACAGTGTTTTAACTTTTTGGCTGATATTTCATCCGCACCTGCAGATGTTTTGGGTTTGAGGGTGTTTATAATGTTCCTTATTTCATTTTCATCGGTTGGGAGTAAGTAGAGGAGTTCATTTGGTGTGGGGAGCAAAACTTGTATTTTTCCATTCCTTGGTGGATTTTTGCTTAGGGTCTGTTGTGCTATGTTGCTGAAATATTCATTAAAAATGTTAGCAATTTTATTTGGGTCATTAACTTTAATTCCATCTACTTCAAGTGCTGATTGAGAAATTTCTGGTGACTTGTTTCTTTTTTCATTGTTTATGACCTGCCAGACAGCCTTTGATTTATTTTCAGCCCTTTCAATATGGTCTGATGATGCTTTACGTCTGAGAATTTTGAGCCGTAGATCATATTCGGTTTTCACTTTTACCATAGCACGCTTGTCATTTTCATTGCCAGTCAGGTTATATATATCTAGGAGTGCCAAAAACTCAGTTTTAAGAGAAAAAGCTCTATTATCTGCGAAACATTTTGGTTTGTGTTTCTTTTGGGTCTTAATTTCTTTGCTGGGCAGGCAATATCCATTGCCGTTTTGATGGTGTGGAATAAGCTGCTGTAAGCTTGATCTGCACATTGTGTGTTTGTTACCTCATCCCAATTATGGTTTTCAAGGATTTCCTTGAGGTTATCAAGGTTTCCTTTATTGAGTATTCTGCAAACATTATTTTGATTTAATATTTTTTGGGGTTTGCCGACTGGTGCTGTGGTTAGTTGTGCTGTATGGTCAGAAATTCCTGTACTAATAAATTTTGCTGATATGTATTTGTTTTCCATGTTTGAGCACACAAAGTCAATTGATGTCTGCGAAGTGGGAGTTATTCTTGTTGGAGAGAGTGAGAGTCTTGTGATGTTGTGGCTAGCAAGTGTGTCGTTTAACTTTTAGCGAATTTCCCCTATAGGGAAGAAGCTATTACCGTAGGTCTCATGGTAAGACCTTAGCCCGAGACCACTATAACTTTTCGTTTTGGTGCCCCCAGAAGCAAAAAACACTATTCGTTTGAATTTCTAGATATATATCTATATATATTTCTATGTGTCTGTAAGCACGATAGCGCTCGCAAAAATGGTCCGATTGGAATTAAATTTGGCACAGACGTGTGAAGTAGTTATTATTCAGACGAGTTCGAAAACCAGCTGGATCGGACCATTGGAAAGGGGAGTGGGGGAGGGATAAACCCCAAAAAAATGGGTTTTTGAGTTTTTTATGTAGAAAAATAAAAATAATCCATTTTTTGTTGGAACATTGAATTCAGCTAAAAAAAAAAAACAATTTTGTATTTTGAATCACTGCTCTATGTCCATTGGTTACCGAGATATTGAAAGTGGTAAACACAGTACGTTGTCCCAATGTTAACCTTATGGGAAATAAGTAAAATTCTATAGCTCGTTTATTTCTCAACATATCCTGATAAAATTTGGTAAATAGCTTCTTCTAGTTCAGATGTACTACATAATGAATTAAAACCATCCAGTTTTAATTTACCTGTAGCAGCAAACCTGCATACTCAATCCCCATGTTATTCTTATGGAGCTTACCAAAACATGTCAAATCTCGCTATGTAGGATTGAAATATGTTGTGTTGCACTTGAAATTCGCTGAGTATGCAGGTCTGCTGCAACGGGGGTATTTTGTCTTGGAATCAGGTTTTAAGCTGTCCACTTTTATGTCACCAACAATGATGATAGAGTAGTTTTCAGCATTTGTGTTTTCAATTGCTGCCCAGAGGATGATGAGGGCTTCATCCAGTTGGTTTGCTGGTGGTGGTCTGTAAACACCTATGACCTACAGTTGTTGTTTTTTCACTTTTACTCTTACGGCCGCAATCTCAAAGACCAGTTCTTTACATAGATGTTTTATATCTAAGGCATATGTGTTTTCCTCCAGTTTATTGTCCACATAGATGGCACACCCCCTTTGTTATGGTCAACACGGCTGTAATGTGATTTCAGAGTGTACTTGGGTATGGGAGTGTTGACACTTATGTACTATAACAAGTATACATTTATTTAAACTCATCAGAATATGAATACTTATTAAGAAATAAGATCATGAATTATAAAATTTACCTTATTTAGAATAATATTTACACAAAATATCCAAAACAACAACTTCCCTAACTTATGTAGAATATGCCCATATATAAACAATAAATCCTTTAGAAATTAACTGAGTATGCAAGTTTGCTGCAACAGGTGTATTTAAATTTTAAGATAAATCATGTGTTTGGATTTAATTTTTTCATGTGATTATTTTATTTGTTTTTTATTTTGACTGATTAAATCATTGATTGTATGTTTGCTTACATTTTTATAATATAATAATAACAAGGATACACTTAGAAAAAATATTCAACTAATAAATTATAAGAATAACAAAAAGCGTATTGCTGGAATGGATTCCGATGTGATTCCCATGGTCATTTCCCTTATATGTAAAGCTCTTGAACTGATGTGTAATATACTTTTTGCATTAATTAGATAAAATTTTTGAAACATTTTCCTTTATATAAGTTAAATAAGCTCCCATATAAAAATTAATTCTTTAGAAATTCGTTGAGTACGCAGGTTTGCTGCGACGGGGGTATTTTATACTTTTTAATGATTTTTTAAATATTTATCTATATGTACAGTATGTATGTTTGAATGAGTGTCATAATTTGAGACAATTAAATGTTACTCAAGTCAATATAGGTACCATAGTACAGTTTGCGCATTATATCTCCGGCTATGACCACTACGCCACTAACCGTGTCATATGATATTTTTGACGTATGATATTGGTAAACACAACATTTGACAAGCAGCGGTGTTTTAGAATGTTTTCAGAAAAGTACCCCCCTCTCCCCCGCACCATACAATCAGCTGACTCAGTCATAGCCGGAGATATAATGCGCGAACTGTACTGTAATGTATGCAATGCTGTAAACAACAAGGTTGATCAATCTGTATTCTTGTATAAGATCTTGTACTTTTCTGAAATAAAAATATTTATTTATTTATTTCTCTCAGGAGCTGATGTATATTTTTAAAATATTAAGCTAGATGGAGAAATGAGATTTCCTCAACAAATTTATTCTATATTATGGAAGACGTTTTTACCATTGGTTCACCAAGCCTGACAACATGAGAACTTTTTATTTTTGGGCCCCCAGGATAACGTAATCAAATATATTTCAAAATTTGTATTTCTCTCTCCTATACATAAATGGTTGGTAAATTAAGGAGAATAATAGCCCTTAAGGAGAATATTTATGCCTGCTTCATTTATGGAATTGCATTGATTTTCTTGTTGTGGCTTTATTCCAGAAATAATTTAATCAGTTATTAGAAATTCGTTGAGTACGTGTGTAGGTACGGTATTCAATCAGTACAATTATATAGCCTATGTTTGTCTTTTTTCAGGATCAATCCAAAATTTCCCATCTGATCCTGTCTCTTTTTATACAATTGACAATAAAATTGAAATGGTAAGTTTTTAATAATGAATTTTAGTTATAAATTATGATTAAAATAAATGTTTTATTACTTAACAATAATGTATAGTTGTCTGAAATTTTTATTAGAGAATATTTAATACATTTTTTATAATTATATTTGTACAGAGTCCTCAATATTTTATACTCATGACAACTAACTATTAAAACATTAAAAGGTTCTGTTTTTAAACAAAAATTTCCTGTTGTTAAATTACCGAAGGTCTTCGAAAAACGTTGGCTATTTTTTTATGCTAGTTAATAATCCTGTGCATTTAATAACCTTTGCAATTTTTTTTTAGGGAGAGATGGCAGGTCTGCTGTTCAACAGAGGTGGCCGCCTTGCTTTCCTGCTCTGCTTTGTGTCGTATCTCTACGGAGACCTGTCTATCTACGCCTCTGCCATTGGACAATCTTTGGTGGATTCCTACTGGTAAGCAGTCTTAATTAAGATATACATTAGCATTAATGTTGACACACAAGTGTCAACGTCCATGATATCTGTTGATATCCATGATAGCTGCATATCAACAATAACTAATTGTATAAAGGAAAGAAATGTGAGGAATAGTAATTATTTTTTCTAGGGGTTAAACTGTTATACTTTGGAGGAATGAAAACCCCAGCATTGCCAGCCAGGCACGTCTCCCCAGGGATATTGTACAGCGTACAGAAGGAAGGAATTGTCAAGTTGGGAAAGGTATGATATGGTCAGTCAGCCTCGCCCTTGAAGGAAGAGAGATTTCCACCCATCCTCCAGGCTCTTCTAAAGACCTCTCCCCCTGTAACCTGAGACCTCCCAAACATCCCCAGACAAGGATTTCCACCTGGGAGCTCTCCTTATTGTGAAGAGTCTCATCCAGGTCAATTCCCCTTCCAGACTAGCAGACACTTAGAAGTTTGTTGGATAAGGGTCCCTCATCCCCTCCCAGATGGACGACAGGACGATCCACAACTCCCTACAGGGCTCAGACCTGACTGGGTATTCAAGCACAGCTGGGAATCAAAGTTCCCAGAGAGACAAGGAGGAACCAAGGTGAACAGGAAGCTGGTCAATCCGGGCAGCCAATAGACGTACGAGAACAATGACAGCTTCTAATTACTGTAAGGGTATAGACCAGTCAGAGAGCCATCTTTGGCCATTCCTAGGGGTATTTAGTCAGTCCAGGTACAGGTTTATTAATTTTATTTATTAATATTCTATCCCATACTTGCAGCCAATCTAACAACTTCACAGACCCGGATGACAAGCCGTGCCGCCCCGAACACTCCTTCTCCACCATGCAGGCCTACCGAGTCTTCCTGGTGAGTTCAGGCTGGATTTAAGTCATCAAAACCATCCTCTTTTTTTATAGGATAAAATAACATCTATCATATGTGGCTATTATTTAACTAATAAATAAATCAACGAAAAATAGAGTCTGCTAACAGGTAACGCATGTGAGATTTTAGTTTGTGTGTGAAGTAAATGATTATCTTTATTTGTATAGTGTTTAGTTAAATATTATCGTTGTTATTGTTTGATATGCTATCATATGTTTACATTGTTTCTCAATACTGGAAACAAATGTGCTACGTTTACTATAATTCAATTGTAAATCGATGAAAAATTTAATTTTTGAGATACATATTTCAAAAAGAGTCTTTTAACATCAAAGTTTATTTTAACTTTCTGATTTTATTTACTTATTGGAGTAAATGTTCCTCTAGTGTTTTTTCTTCTTAATCGATGTAATTGATACATGAAAATATTTTAGCTTACATTGTCGTATTAATTTTCAGCTTATATTCCTCCTGATGTTTGGCCCTTTTGTATTTTTCAACGTGCAGAAAACCAAATACATCCAGGTGTTCACCTCTCTAACCAGGTGGCTGGGTGAGTTTCTTGGAATCATCATTTTTATTTGTTGTTTAACGCTTCAATAACTTAGACCTTCAGTTGCTGTTGGCGAGTGGCTGGGTGAGTTTTTTGGAATCATCATTTTTATTTGTTGGTTAATGCTTTAATAACTTAGACCTTCAGTTGTTGTTGGTGAATAGTTAATTGGAAATAAAATTAAAATTTTAAACGTAAGTGTAAACTGCATTTTTGTTTGCACGAAAATCTTTTGATAATTATACTTATCTAAAAATTGCTAAAGAGCATTTTAATTGTCAACAGTAGATAGATTTAAACCGATTTTATATCACTGTTAAACACCTCAAGTCAAAACTAATGGCCTTTTTTATTTATCATTATTGATTTATGGTTCTTTGGAAAGTACACAAATAAATTAATTTTATAAGGGGTACCTTGCAAATCGTGTAAAATGTTGGCTTTATGAACATTAATTGTTAAGTAAACCTGAAGAGGAAGCAGAAGACCGCCAATTTTGGAATTATTCAAATGAATTAAATCCATGCAACTTTCATATCTCAAGAAAACAAATACAGTAGACCCCTTCTTAACCGACCTTGTTTCAACCGACGATTGGATTATCCGCACTTGCTGATCAAATATTAAAGATTGTTTTAACCGACCCTGTTTTTAGAACAGTTGGGTTTAACCGGGGCCCTTTTCTAGGAATTGCGGCATATCCGTTTTCATACTCGGCGATGGGAACGTTACGCTCAACTCTACAGGTTGTTACGGGTTAAAGTATTTTGAATGCAGCATTTTTTAAATTTATGAAAACGTAAAGTAGATGCATTGACAGTCATTACCGCATTACAAAAGATTTGTTAAAAAATATGAACACGTTATTAAAGTTGTTAACATAAGAACTTTTTTATACACGTCTACTGTTTAGTTTATAGAACGGTTTTGTTTTGACTGTGTTTTGGGGTTATTTTGACATTTCTACAGAAATTATTTTGGAAAATAGGTTGGTAATCAACGAACGGCTTTAGAATGATGTTAATAGAACCCTAGATCAATAGACCTTTCATTTTTAGGTGTTTAGAGGATTACCTGTTTTAACTGACCTTTTAAGTTATCCGAACTAGATCCGGTCCCGTGTGGGTCGGTTAAGAGGGGGGTCTACTGTATAACATTCCTCAGTCCAGTCTCTATATTGACTGGTATATGGACAGTATACAGTGAAGAAAACCACCAGACAAAGATAACTTTGTTTTCACCACCTGATAATCTATGAAATTACATCCCAACATTGTTGGTCTCCAACGTCCTCTTCGATTACCAATCCAACATTAGCTAACTCTGTGGTTGTTCCTCAGCGTTCGGTGTGATGATCTACCTGACTCTCTCGCGGCTGTTGGACCCCTCCCTCCCCCACCCCTCCCCCCGCCCGGCCGTCCTCTCCGGGTTCCCCTCCCTCCTCAGCTCCTGTGTATATGCCTTCATGTGCCATCACTCCCTCCCCTCCCTCCTCTCCCCCATCAGCAACAAGGAGAGGCTTCATCGCAGTCTGGCTGCGGATTATATTTTAGTGCTGTCATTCTACCTCACCCTCGCTGTCCCTGGTAAGTACGATTTATTCTTAGAGATTTTTTTACTTTAATTTGCTTCATTTAGTAAAGACAAAATTATTTTTTGGATCAACATTTTTTGGAAATTGAATGTCACCTCTGACGTTATTTTGATTTTAAAAATCAGATGAAAATCGGGCAAATTTTGGATTGAAAAAATAACCTATCATACATTTAGTAATGGATAAATAAGTTTGTCTTTTTATTGAAACATTTTACTTTACCACTTTGGGATAATTTTTTTGTTGCTACTTGAAAACACCATTACCACTGCTCCAGGGGTTCTGTTCATATCTGTAATTTTGTGTACAAAGTGATAAGTGTTAGTCTTAATGTATATTTAAAAATTGTAGCTGGTGCTGCTTTTGTTATTACTCTTTTAAGTCTAAGAATATCCAAATAATTTCAATCCTATACAAGCATAATAAAAACGAATAGTAGAGCTTAAAATCATAACTTTTCAAAAAAAAAAATTAAATTAAGTTTTCATCAAGTTTGTTACTTGAAACATTGCTCTAAGTACACACTTAGTTAATGTCAGACATCACAATCGTCAAAATTATGATTTTGGAAAAAATCAAAGGGAAATGAATTATTTTGACTTGAAAATGTAAGTTTACATTCAAGGCCAGTGCTGCCGCTTATACCCCTCCTCAAGACTGTATAACAGTAAAGGCGAAATTTGAGTGGAGAATGGATCATATGAAAGCTTTGTTACTGGCAAAGATCTGCTGTTTGATATGAAAGCTTTGCTACAGGTTAAGATAAGCTGATTAATATGAAAGCTTTGTTTTGGGCAAAGATGAGCTGATTGATGTGAAAGCTTTGGCAAAGAACAGTTGATAGTTTTGAAAGCTTTGTTACAGGCAAAGATCAGCTGACAATATGAAAGCTTTATTAGTGGAAAAAATCAGCTGACGATATGAAAGCTTTGTTGCTGGCAAAGATCAGCCGACGATATGAAAGCTGTGTTAATGGCAAAGATCAGCTGATTGATATGAAAGCTTTGTTACTGGCAAAGATCAGCTGACGATATGAAAGCTGTGTCAATGGCAGAGTTCAGCTGATTGTCATGAAAGCTTTGTTACAGGCAAAGATCAGCTGAAGATATGAAAGTTTTGTTACTGGCAAAGATCAGCTGATTGATATGAAAGCTTTGTTACTGTAAAAGATCAGCTGATTGATATGAAAGCTTTGTGTTACTGGCAAAGATCAGCTGATTGATATGAAAGCTTTGTTACTGGCAAAGATCAGCTAATTTATATAGAAGCTTTATCACCTGCAAAGAGCTGAATCGTGTTGTGTTGCAGCGGTGTTTGCGTTCGCCGAGATCAAGGACCTGTTCACACTGAACTTCGTGCCCCAGCCCGGGGACTCTCGGGGCCGCGAGGTCGCCGACTACTTCCTCCTCCTCTTCCCCGTCTTCACCATCTCCGCCAGCTTCCCTGTCATCTCTGTCACGCTCAGGAACAACCTCCAGGTACCGACACTGTTTTGAGTCTGTAGCAACAAGTTATACTTGATTTAATTTCAAGAAAATATTTCTTGCTTTTGCAGTAAAAAAATTTAAACCGTCTTTTTTGTAGTGATTAAACTAATATCTCGTTAAACAAACTGTGTTACTTAGTTGAGTATTCTGTCTCCTACGCTTGCCATAACTGGAACTCTGAAATCTGCATTCATTGTAGTACAATCACAGCTGGAATCTGCTTTCTGTCTGTACCTGATGAGACGAAAATTCAGCAGCAATTCAGAGTCTACCCAAACTTGGAGCTTCTGTTCCTACTGCCATCAGCGCTTTTGCACGAGGCCGCAGCTTAGATTGCTCTAAGGGGCGCCATTGCTTTTGATAATACAAAGCAACCCCTGAGGAAAACTGCTTGTGGAGACTGAAGAAATGTTGATTCCGGCCCACTGGTGATGGTGTCAAAAACTGCTTTGACACGAGTCTCATCTTAGTTTTAAGTTCAGCAGATACATTTGCGTGAGAAAAAAGCATTAGTTTAAGTTCAGTAATATGTAAATCATAAAAAGGAAGTTATTCTTATTCATTTTTGTTATTCTTGTTGTAATTTTAATCCGCAGTCGGTGGTGTCTCCAAGCAGAACGCGGCTTCTGCGGTCTGTCATTCTGCCGCTGGCCGCCGTCATACCTCCAGTGCTGCTGGCCGTCCTTCTGCCTAACCTCGAGTTCTTGGTACGTTTTAGAGTTTTTACATTCCTTTTTGTATTTCAAAGATAATTTTAGTGTGGTAGTATTGAATATCACAGTTGATTTTTGCGGACATTTGCCTTCAGTGATCAGCTAAAACGAGTTTCACGACATTTTTGGATCAGGAATGGACCTATTAATTCTCAGGTGGAAGAGTACTAATATTGTTGTTCCAGATTATTTTCCTCTCTAAGCCAGGGTCAGAGTATAGGTACTGAAAAGTAGTGCAACTTATTTTTACCAAACAATGAAATTAAAATAAAACAAAAAACAACATTACCAACAATGAGTTTTAAACAAAGAACTAAATTTGAACCTTAAACAATCAGAATTTTCTGAATACCCAAAAAGTGGAAAGCTGTCCCCTGCTCTTAAAACAAGAATGAAAGTTGTTCCTGTCATTGAACTCCACTTGAGGAGTTTCTATCTTTTATTTACTCTGCATTAACAAATGATTGTCTGATATTGGTCATGTATTTCCAGTGATTGATGTTCAAGGGCTTTTCAACTGAAAGTCTATGTGGATAAAAAATACTTCCTCAGTACTGGCCAAAACCTGAAAAATACTGGCCAGAACTTATTTAGATTTTCCAGCAAAGCATGAAAACTTTTTTCATCTGTCAATAAAATTATGCCATTGTTAAGTAACTGTTATTCCACATCGATCTTTTGCTCACAATTCCTCTCCTGCCCAGGTGGGGATCACGGGGGCGTACGCGGGGGTGGGGATTCAGTACGTGATCCCGGCGGCGCTGGTGATGGCCTCCCGGCGCAACCTCCCACAGGAACTCTCATCCGTCCACAACCCCTTCGCCTCCCCCTTCCGCCACCCGGCTTGGCCGCTGCTCGTCATACTCTGGGCCGTCGTCTGCATCTCGTTCGCTACCGTTCATATAATCAACTCACATTTCGGGTCGTAACGTTAAGTGATGGATTTCTAAGCCTTGTAAATTTTTTAGGAGACTGATTTGTAACTTGAGGTAAGGTAAGTAATTTATATTGATATTTAGTTTTAATACGTTCGCTACCGGGCGTCAAATGTAGTTGATGCCGGACGAATCGCTAATGACCAACCTCAAAAAACTGACTTTTATTAGAGACCAAACACAGTCATGTGGACATCGCCACAGACCAAAAGTAACACAATACTTTTTTCCACAGATGTTGTCTGAATAAGCATGATCAAGCTACCTGCACCAAAAAAAAATTTATTCTGGGGACTCTCCTGAGGACTGACACACAAAAACTAAGTCAAAAAAGCAGACCAATGTGAATTAAAATGCAATAATAACAGTGTGTCCATGTCAACAATAGTTGATGTCGGTCCATTGTGATCAACCCGTGCGTCTACTATAGTTGATGTCAGGCTGTTAGGGAAGTTTTGCACGTCAACTATACTTGACGTCGGGTTCTGGAAATGTCTTTTTTTAACATGTCGGTAGCGAACGTGTTAATGTGATGGAGTGTGGATAGTACCGCATGAACATTTTCAGAGACTGATGCATTTCCATGGTAAAATGGAATAATCTTAGTTACGCATTTATATAGCTCTATAGGGTGACCAGCTTCAACTGTCCGAAAAATTTTTGGGTTATACAGCAGCTCAATAGAAATTTAAAATATTCAAAAACCTCTGATCAGCTAAAACACTGAAATCACTCCTAAATATTTGTAATAAGTGTAGAAAAATTGAATTTTTTGCTTTTATATGTTGCAAACGTGTAAAAACTATACAATTTTGTAAAGGAAATTAAATTTTGCACTTTTTTGTCTATTGAAAATTTTTGTCAAGTTTTTAGTTTTTGAGGTGTTAGGCTTTGAAAAATAAAAATGGCTGTAATTTTAAAACCATACAAAGTAGCAACTTTACATTCTTCACAAAAATAGTTGTTATTTATCATAACAATTTTGAAGTTTGTATCTCAATAGTTTGTGAAATTTCAACCCAGTTGATTCAGTATTTTTCGAGTTCACTTGCCACATCTAAACATACATACGAAACCACCTCTCCTTTATAATAGTATAGATAACAAGAAATGTACAAATCATGCACAATACCGACAGATGATGTTAGACAATGGTGTTAGATAGGTCATAGGCTCAACAATATTTTGTGTTTGTTTTGACAACACAGGCCGTAGGCTCAACGATATTTTGTGTTGGTTTTGACGACATAGGCCATAGGCTCAATGATATTTTGTGTTTGTACATGCTGAATAACCTGAACATTTGCCCAGTTAAGGGCAAACCTATTGGGTCATTTTGACTAATTGTCTCCAAGTACCACAATCAATCCCAATTTCAAGTTCAAAATTTCATTTTCATATCTTTAGTGGTAGGACAGTTTTGTATACCCCAATAAGAGGCTTGTGACATGGACTCTAAGTTTTATGTATAAACAAACAAGGTGGTCTAAAATAATATATAATTTTAAACGATTAGTTCCTTTCAAGCCAATAATTTTGTGAAAAAAGAATCACTTGTGAGTGGAAGGCTAGGAAGAATATTGCTCACTAAATAGTGGGGAAAAATTAATTATTACTTAATGTGATAGATAAATAATATGTAAGAACAGTGCCGGACTGGCTGCTCTGTGGGCCCTCGGCAAAGATTTGTCGTGGGCCCCCCCACTTGCGAATGTTTTACACCCAACGTAATATAAAAAACTTTTTTGAAACTCATTATTCTCTATATATTTAGTATACATTTATTAATATTAACATACAATGAACATTAACAATGAAATAAATAAAATAAGTACCCGTTGACACTAGGAAATTAGGTTGTAAATATGGTAATGCCTGTATAATTTCATAGAAATAGATTTATTAAAGGGTATTAAAAAACAACAAGTCTATGTTAATATATTAATAGACAAAATTTAATGTGTGTCAATTTCTTAGAAACACATGCATATAAGATTATATCTTAAAGACCATAATTATTATGTATATTGTACACTACTTAGTTTCTTCAAAAACATGAATATTTTCAAAAAAAACTGTATACGATTATTTTTAAGTGCATAACATAACAATATGATTACATTATCGATATGTTGATTGTTGAATGTAGGCTATCTAACGGCAACATAGAGTCTCAAACCATGGTCATAACTAACTAAATCACACTATTAACATTTGCTTAAGCTCTTCACTTGAGCAAGCTATTTTGTTGATTATAGCCTCTCTATTTACGTTCTTATAGAAGTCCCTCTAGCAGTTCATCAGAATTAAATTACTTAGAAGTTCTTGGTCCGAAGAATTTCTTAACTTACTTTTAACAATTTTAAGTTTTGAAAAAACTCTTTCGCATGAAACCTTAGTGCATGGTATTGTAAACAGGTATTTGTAAACAGAGTACAAATTGTTAAACAGGCCTGATTGAGATGACAGATTGTACAATATAGCAAAGGCACACGATAAACATTGGGCACACCGTAACTTCTCTTCAGTCTTACATGGAGGTTTCTCGTCATCATTAGTTTCTTGTCATCATTAGCAAGCAATTGATCATCACTTGGCCTAGACTGTTTATTCATTGTTAGCAATCACACACAGTACACTATTAATTTCACTATTGTATTGTCACTACTTCACTAAGCACTAAGAAATATTAACCTATAAACTCTTTATCGTGAAGTAAAGAGAGCATCAGCAATAGTAAACCTCTAATAATCACCATGCAGACGACAACCACGCGCCCAGTGTTTGCGATCGCGACGACAACGCCTCACAGCTGATTCTGGTGGCAGTGGCGTCTAAGCAGACAGCTCAGGTGGTGATAACGAATAAACAAAGACAAAATGTGTTGCCTGTGCTAAACATAGACAAATGTGTGCTGTGCAGTAATCTTATAATGTTCATTAGTCAAATTTATCAGCTATCTTATTGATAAATAAAATCAAAATTCTTATTTTCAAACAAAAATATTGTGGATTTAGTTTTTAAGATTGAAAAACGGTATTTAAATAATTTTGTATTTTTGAGGCCCGTGGGCCCTTGGCATTTGCCGACCTGCCGACCTGGCCAGTCCGGCACTGTTTAAGAACCCTCCCTACCCAAGGCAGTTTTCGTTTTTCTGCGACACTAGTGGCGAGTTTTGGAACTTCGGCTCCTTAAGAGCCCATGCTAAATCAGTGCACATTTTGCGATGTAAGGTTTCGCGCAGACCCATTTAGCCCCCATATGTTTGAAATGTCCATACTATGCGATCTTATTTAAATAAATAATTCTCTAAAATACTGGAATTGCTTCTTTATTTTTTTAAAAGATGTCATAAAGCACGTTATGTTAATGTCCAAAGTTGACTATTTTAACTTGATTATAGAAAAAAAAGGATTTAAGCTATAGAAATTCCAAATAGCGATTCTAGTAGTTTGGACATTTCCCGTTACAACTATATTGAATTTAAAATTTTCCCTTACCTCATGGGGCGTCTATGTGGGTCCGTGTGAGATCTGTTTTTGAACATTTTAGGCTGGCTAGGGAGGACTCTTAAACATTGGTTAAACTGCTTTTAACATGCTACATTGTAGGTACCAGACAATGGAAATGCAGATTGATAAAATAGCGTATTTTTGTGGCTGTTTTTTTTTTTTTTTGTTGGGTTGGTTTTGTTATTGTAAGGTCGTTTAATAGTTTAGTGACTATGTCAATTGTATAATTTAATTATTCACAACTAATTTTACTAGATTACTATTTTTGATTTATTAAATAATAAGTTAACTACTTAATAAATTGTAAATCTAAAACGGAAAAAATTATTTGTAATGAATTTTTGAATCCAGTATAAGTAACATATTTTAAAAATTGCTACTGTCAAATGAATTGATGAGTCAAATTACTGAATCAATTGAGGTAATGAATGAAAAATCAAAACCTCATAAGATTCAGTTAAGTTTTTATTACAATGTCGAGAGTTTAGCCAAAGAAGATTGCTAGGGAGGAAACCTCGGGCCTCCCACCAACCCCACCACCACTCCTCTACATGCTGGAGTCGGTTGTTTTGTTATATTTTTACATTACAGGGTAAAGTAATGGAATTTGTGCTTTATAGCTTTATATTGTTATCCATATATTATAGTATTAGGTTAGTGTATTTTATTCTTCAGTGAATGTAATGTTAGCGTAAGTTTTTCTGTACTTAACAGGCTTAATAGTTACCAGTTAATGATATTGACATTACGGTAATATAATACTTATAAAAAATTTAGGATTTTTGAAATTGAGTTTAAATTTTACTTTAAGTTCTCGAGCAGTTTGTTTTGTTTCAGCGTGTCATAATATAATCTAATGCCATATAATAATATATAGTTTATTTGATTTCATTTAACATATTATGGCTTATATTTTTTTAAATGAATCCATGCATTTATTGATGTTTAACTAATCTGTAGAAAACAATTTGTCCTTAACAATGTTATTTAATATTTCATGTCAATTTACTGTAATAGAATTTGTTTAGTTCTACTTATATGTTTGTTGTGCACAAATCAGCATTTATTTTAATGTATTTTAAAGTTTTGCTTGCCTAAAAATCAAAATTCAAGTCATAGCAACACAATTGTTAGTCGATCGAGTAAAATAATCAGCATAAGTTTACACATTAATTCATTAAGGCTCAAACTATGCTAGTTTTGTGGCAAATTCGACTTCTTATAATAATGATTAATGATGGTTTTTCATCTGTACTTTAAGTAACTTTTAAAGAGATTTCCCAATCAGGTCTTATAATTTCAGTAGGATCAACCAGACACGGTGGATTTGGAAATCTGACACTTAAGCTATCCTAGAGCCATACCCCACAATGTGTCAAACTATTCATTTTAGGGAGGGCGAATTTTCAAATTTTAATATCTATTCAGTATTTCCAAATTTTTTGAGGCCGGGCAAGTGGTTTGATTTCTTGAAATATTCAAGTCCAGTAGCTAATAGATAAATGGCTGTTTGAATATTTCATTCCCACCTTATAATCCGCCACCGGAAAATGAAATACGTTTGATGAAATCGCACAGCTGTTTGTGTATATTGCAAGGATATCCACTTCACTTACCCATGATTTACTATTTCATCTCAATCTTTGTCTTTATTATTATTATGGCTATTTGTGACTTTTGTAAAAGATTTTTGAATCCCGGAACCTTGATCGGCAAATTCCTGTAATCAAATTACTAGGCCGATCGTGTTTTTTGATATGTTATTCCTGAAGTTTTCTTACAATCTGTAAATTCATCCAATCAAGAATAAACCACATTTGAGCTTTGTTACAAATTAAACTTTGAATTGATGCATTTGAGAACTTTCCTCCCCAAAATTTGCTGCTCCCCAAATTTTGTCACCCATTAAGCCCTTATGTAAATCCAGCCCTGTCATCTCAGAGCTTAGTAAAAGCCATATAAGTAGTCTCTTATTGTTATTTCAGAATTTTGGTTCAAGAATGTAATGATCATTACAACACTTGGGGAGCAGTCTAGTCTAGTGGTCTAAAAAAGAACGTATGACATTGGTTCCTGGGACTAGGATTCAAATCATGACCATTTAATTGGTTTTGTGGTGATAATGGCAAGGCCTAGCCTGAAGTAGGTCTTATGTGTGTAATGATTTTAGGCTTGTTCTAGTGTCTTGGCATGAGAATGGAAAACAAAAAATGATTGTTAATAGAGTTTGAAAATAAAATTGACTAAAACCATGATTAAGTTAGATATTCATATTTTTTATTCTCTGCCCTAATTTATGAAAGAACAAAAATTCTTCAGAAATACAAACTTGGCTAAAATTCTAATTAAGTCTAATTCAAATCTTATTTATGCATTTATGTTTGAATAACTGTTAGGTTTCTCTATGCAGCATTTAATATTATCGCTAGGAATTTCAAATGGTCTGTCAACTTATATTTTCCAAACTCGGAATACGAGGTCCGTGTTTTTTAAACTACAAAATCTGTATGCTAGAGTTATTTATCTCCAAATAATTTGAATTCTGTATTTTGGTGTGTATTACTTGTATATGCAATTAGTCTATTTTTTATGTAGATCAGAGGGCACTGTTCACCCGGAATCTGTAATTGTTATTTGAGTAGCATTTTTTCTCATTTGTATAGTATGAATTGATGTTTTTAAAATGTGAGAGTTCCTTCAGATTGACTTCTAAAGGTTTAACTTTGTAACTGGCAAAAGTCAAGACCAAAAATAAGTGCTAGTTAAAATGTTATATGCTTCTGTAAATGTTTTTAATATGAATATATTTATAAATACTGATATTTTTGTATACAATATTACTGTTATGCTTAAATGCTCAATAAATATTTTAAATTGTCAAATTGTAATTTTTCTTAAATCTAATATTTAAACCTCTTGTTTAATAAAGAGTATGTAGTTATAAACTCTAAATATTTCACTGCTACTCAATTAAAATTAATTAAAAAATATTTTGGATACCTTATTAAATTTTTATAAGTAAAGAGACTGAAGTAAATTTAACTAAATAATGACAATGAATTTGGCAATATTTTGGTTTTTAAAGTGGTGTTTAACAACTGGTTTTTTTTAGTTCTAGCAGTAAAGGGGTTACTCGGCAGTTCTTCAACCCATTGGCCTATTTTAACAGAACTTTCAGTTAAATATTTCTATGACCTCCGGGTGCTTTTAGTGAGGGCTTGGCCTAGTAGTTCACTCGTTTGCTGCTAGAGTCGACTGCAGGCTTTATGCGCCAACCATTCTCCTGGCTGACGGTGCTACCGTAGCTCTGTTGGCTAGTGGCGCTTTACTGACGAGTACAGCGTTGAAGTCGTTCAGAGGTGAGTGGGTTCTATTCCCAACCATGTGCAATCCCTATTAGGCTTGCAAATGTGTGGTCAAGTTGGCGGGAGGGCCCACCTAAAATAAACGGTGACTGGCTTGGGTGGAAGCTGATGGCATTTGTACGTTTAATAGGGATTGCAGTGGACATCTGTTTTGCTTCTTTTTACCCTTGTGTAGAGGAGGAGGTCACGTTTTTTATTTTTTATAAATTAATTCAGCATATTATCAATACATATGGACGATCAAAAAGGACATTAGACCAATATAATTAGACCAAAATATTAGACCAAAATATTAGACCAATTACAGACATAATAAAATTAAATTAATAAATTAATAAACATTATGTTTATTATTTTTATTATGTTTATATTTTTATTATGTTTATTAATAAATTAATAAACATAATAAAATTAAAACTTGAAAAATAAAAAAAATTACATGTCAAAGGGTTAATATGTTCATTTGCAAGTAGTTCAAATGTTTTAAAAGTTTGAATAGAAATGATGTTCAGGTCATCAAACTAAAACCTGTAAATAAAAACAAAAAATTAATTGGCAGAACAATTATAAAAAAGAAAATGTTTCATCGTTCAAGTGTGTATTGTGCTACATTTAATCAAGCAAGTCTTTTGGCTGTTTTTGCATAAGTTGTGGAACATCAGTGCTTATAAGACCAGAATTTATTTTGCACTAAAAAAACTCGTCTCAAATTCAGATTTATGAATACAAGGAAAATGGCTCAAGGTAATACAAAATTGTTGTTATAAAAATCATTTTAATTCCAAAGACATATCATGTGATCAAAATACTTATATTCTACTATTCACATTTTATTATATTAAATACTTCAATAATCTTATGGTACCTACTGTACATTTAAAAAAAATTATTTTACATATATATTTAATAATACTTTATTACAAATAAAGCTTGTCATACATTATGTATACAAATAATTTTGTACCGAATCAACATAACCCAATCATTACAATATTATTACCTTCTTCTTCATTGTTTGCCTCATGAATTGATAATCAATTAAAATACTTAATGACATAAAATCTGTTCTACAATGCAAGCTTTTTCTTAACTAAATAAATTAATATTTATAACTGGGTCATAAACCTTAGTTATCTGCATAACACTTCCTTCGCCTTTCATTGTAGCACTCCTCTAGCGGGATTCTCCTATGCTTGATTTCTCGTTACGATTCCAGCTCAGATTCACCTTCCCATGACTTTGGCACCTTATATCCTTATAAGACTATATTACTTTCTTCTAAAACAGCTCAATAATTTTCTCATTCAGTCAGTACATATTTCAATGTGAACACATCATCTTCAGCTGGCACTATCCATGTTTATTTACCTTACCATAATATTTTATGGTCTCGTCAACAAAATGAAAAATATCACAATACAGCACCTATATATTTATACACTGTAATGGTAGGTAGGTACTGTATTGTGATGTTTTTAATTTTGTTGACAAGACCATAAAATATTATGGTAAATAAACTTCATGGATAGTCCTAGCTGAAGATGATGTGTTCACATGGAAACATGTACTGACTGAATGAGAAAATTATTGAGCTGTTTTAGACGTAAGTAATGTAGTCTTACTATCATATCTGCAGATCTGGGGCTGCATGGATTTGAATGTTTTGGATGTTTTGGATTTGAATGTTATATCCGGATGAAGGAGGAGTCGTATCGCTCGGCGGGTTGGAACACACTCCGCTCTTTGCCCTGCCGCACACACGGAACCTTGAGCAGGTTGAAGTAGATGTTTCCCATGATGTCCGCCGTGGGGTTGCGGACCGACTTGAGACATTGCTGCAGCATCGCGTCGCACGTGCAATGCGACCTGGAATGAGATGTTGGACTTGGCATGGTGATAAAAAAACAAATCAAAATGCTGTTCAGGCCACAGCATTAGGCAGGTGGCTAAAATGGAAACTCCAGCTGAGTAAATGACTTAATGTTAGAGACACATCTGCTCCTTTTACACATTTAAGTAGTTTAACATATTTCCATCAGATGAAAGAACATTCACTTGGGTATGAATTAACCGAGCTCAAGGGGATCAACGAGAATAAGCTACTTAACAAGAAAGAAATGTAAAACGAATCTAAGACTAAATATGACTTATGTTCGTTTAAAACTATTAAGGATAAGTTCTGTACATGAAATGTCAACAGATAAAATACTAAATAGAAAAAAAAATTAGAAATCACTTATTTCAATGATCAGTTGATTTTGGAGAACACAAACAAAGAGCATAAACTATCTATAACGTCAGAAGGGTGAATGACAACCAAATAACATATTTTAAACACCAGCAGCGTTTAACCAAATAACTCACTCACCAGCCTTATACTGTGGCCAAAACTTTAATTAACTAACTCATTGCGTGCTCTGCCAAGAAGTCATGTCCTTAAGCAGGGCCTGAATCATAAAGTTCATCAATGCTTGAACCTCGGATGGTTGAGATGTTATGCAGGATATGTTTCAACAAGCCTGAACAAGGAATTGAGTTGCATATCTTCATTATTGTTTACAAACCTCTACATGCTTAATATTTTTTGCGGTGAAAATTTTCATCATGCATCATAATAATTTTTTAAAATCAGTTATATAGTATAGAAAACCTCATAAAATTCTATGCATCTGGATTGAGCAAGTATAGGCTTATTATAAAAAGCACAGATGATGAACTGTCACAAATTGACAACCTAATAAGTTTCATGACTACCTAATGCGTTTTATGGGTGTGGATTGAAGTTTGCAGAGTATTTTTTGAACCCTGATTGCATTGGTAAGATGTATAAATCTGCAACATTGGTTATTTATTACCTTGAGATTTTATTTTGGTGAGATCAAATTTGTTACTAGTGCATTTTGGGGAGCAGAACAACCCCAAAATACTTGTAACTTTTACCAATTTCAATGACATTCCGAGATAAAATAATATTTACTCCCTCCTTTTTTCTAGTTTTCACTGTTTTGTAGATTTTGCCCAGTGGGGGAAATGAATTGCAAATTTTTCTTTTTGGGTCTCATCATGATTTGTGTTATATGAATTATGTCTTTTTAATTATATCTTGTAATTGTAATAACACGTGATATGCAAATCACATCCAGTCACCACTACAAGTACAAGCTGTTGTCCGGACATTTTGCTCCTTCAGTTCTAGAGTGAAAACTAAGCTACATAATAAGTTTGAAACATAAGAAAACAGTGAGACCATTTTGGGAGATTGCTGGAATGAAATTCGAAATTATTTGGTTTAACTACCTGTCTGCATGTAACCTGAAATTTTTCCGATTTTTTCTAATTAATTTGGTACCAACATTTCCTATAAATTCTTTTCGTGAGCCAATTAAAAATAATGTAATCTAAGTGAACCTTAGAATAATGTAATCTTAATAAAAAATTGAAACTTTTTCATAAACCCATAAAAGATAACTAACAATAATGATTTTTAACTCTTCAAAACATAGGTAAGAATTTTTAAAGATAAAATTGGGGATTGATTAAATAAGTAACAATAATAATTTTTAACTCTTCAAAACATAGGTAAGAGTTTTTAAAGATAAAGTTGGGGATTGATTAAATAGGTGGATTCATACATTGATTGCTTGAAATGAATTATAAAGTAGAGGTTAAGCTTTTTTAGTACACGGATTTGGAAAAAAAGAACGTTGTTTTGTATTTTCAATCTCAGCTTGTGTTATAAACAATTTAATCTTATTTTTGATCAGTTGTGTCATTTAGATTATACTGTATACTTCAATTTTCAGCAGAGACAGGCCTATCTACTCACTTGGTGAACTGGATGTGAAGCCACTGTTCTGACTGCCGCTTACAAAGATTATATGACGCAATCTATCTGGGAAATCCAGTCATTGAAGAAGACATCAAGTATATCAAGTATCAAGTACTTTATACCAACTCATTACATGGTTTTTTCTATCTCTATCCATCCCATCGAGTCTTCCCATCAAGTATATCTCTCATATTACAATATTCTGTTTCCCCAGTTGGCTACTCACTTGGTGTAGAGGGAGTTGTTGGTGAGGTTGTAGCGGGAGGTGTAGGCCCTCACTTTGACGGGGCAGAGGTCGTGGGCTCGGCAACATTTGTCCAGGCTCGCCTCGGCTCCAAGGTCGAAGTAGTTGGTGGCCAAGTCTCCCGCGCCGCACCACTTGGTTCCTGGACACAGACAGTTCACACAGTGAGGATCAGAAGCCTCGCCTTGTAACTTGGTGGGTGTAGATTCGATACTACTTAGTTTAATTAAACACCTGGTTTAGGAAAAATAAAACATACTCAAAATTATCATATCCACTCTTGAAAATTCATGATGTTCATGAAAATCATGATGTTTTTAGAAAGGTGCTCTTTCTCCCATTCATCTCTTGTTAAAGTAACCATCCAGTTAATTTTGGGCCATCCTTCAAGTTATTTGGTGAACCTTAAAGTTGTGGTTGTTTAGCATAAAGGGTTAAGAGTATACAATGATCTGATAAACAGAGATTAATAGAGCCAGCCTAAAAGTGTTTCTTAAAATTCAAAAAATCTTAAATAAAAATTTTTTCCATGTGCAATAGAAAGAGGAATAAATTATGGTACCAAGAGTATTCCATTCAAGTTGATTTGTGTCTTTCGTTGCATGACAACAGACAGTTTATTCGAGTTGTCATGTATATACTGCCTGTTTTTGGTATGTCGCTTTTATGTTTAGTACGACAACCTGTTGCATGGTTTGTTTTAATAAACACTTTCTCATCTTAGAAAAAAATCTGTAACAAATTAAATCTTAAGAAAATACAAGAAAATCTATGAAATTTTTAAGGTTTTACTGGCATTAAGACTCTAAAGAGTTATACCTCTCCCACCTCTCACCTCACACCATCCTTCATTACCCTTCTCTACCCATTGACCTGGCTGTCTTCTCAGGTAAATTATGTCTTGATCGTCGGTAAGGTGTTACTTCACCCTGTGAAAGTCAGTTACCTGGCAGGATGCCGCTGAGGAGGGTGACGGGGTTGATGTTGGGAATGGCTCGACTGCCGCCATCGCGCTGGGAAGGTGTGAAGGGCGAGGCTAGCTGGCTGCAAAGGGTCATCAGCTCCACCATCTCTTCAAAAGTGAGGCGATACGGCTTGGCCACCGAAGACAGGTTGCGAAGCGCCATCTTCAGCTCTCCCGACTTGCTGGAATACAAAAATGAAGTTTAGCTAAAGATTGGTTCTGACACTAAACTGAGTTTTTGTTCGTTCAACAATTCATACTCTACAATCCTATGTCCTATGAGATACATTCCTTTAAGTTGACCAGGAATGTTGTATTAGCAATTAGTTATTGTATGTTGTTAAACATTGCTCCTGATTTTTCAGACCCAGAATTACACTCCCAAATCTACACACTAAAATAGGTCTGATTTTTCAGACCCGAGGGCATGTTTCCCTAGAGTAAAGATTCAGAAAATTAACAGGATTAAAAATAAAATGATAAAAAAACATGAATAGGTACAGTTTATGGAAAGGGGGTAATTGAATCCAAACTGAAGCACTTTAAAATCCTGATACCTGAACGCTTTAAAATGTTTGGAAACATTGTGCCAATACAGTGCCAGGTGATTTATTTATATTGTGGTCTCGATCATCGAAGTAAATTTACATTGATGGTCTCGATTCACCATTCACATGGTGAAGAAAACCAGTTTTTTGTAATTAAATGTCATTATCCAAGTTCTAAGCTGCTGATGTGAAATCAGCCATTCTCACAATCAGAGTTATGTGGCGCCGTATATAATATCTTAACAATGAAGCCACAGATTATTGTTAACATAGAACAAAGGCATTAGTTGTCATCTAAACTTGAATCAAATACTCTAAGGATTCTGAAACTGAAACTAGTAATTTCACTTTTGTTTTTCCAGAAGATTTCAATCAATGCATGAGAAGGATACTAAATCAAAATACCCCCGTTGCAGCAGACCTGCATACTCAGCGAATTTCAAATGCAAAACAACATATTTAAATCCAACATAGCGAGATTTGACATGTTTTTGTAAGCTCCATAAGAATAACATGGGGAATGAGTATGCAGGTTTGCTGCTACTGGTATATTAAAACTGGGTGGTTTTAATTCAATATTTAGTAGATCTGAACTAGAAGAAGCCATTTACCAAGTTTTAGCGAATTTCCCCTATAGGGAAGAAGCTGTTACCGTAGGTCTCATGGTAAGACCTAAGCCTAAAACCATCATAACTTTTCTTTCTGAGGTCCTCAGATGCCAAAAACACCATTCGTTCACTTTCATAAATATATATATATATCTCTATATATATATATATATATATATATGTGTCTTTAAGCACGATAACTTGCGCAAAAATGATCCAATCGGAATGAAATTTGGCATAGACGTGTAAAGTAGTAATTATTCGGACGAGTTCGTAAACCAGCCCGATCGGACCACCGGAAGGGGGGGTAAAGAGGGGTAAACCCCCCAAAAAATGGGTTTCTTGAGATTTTTACATAGAAAAATAAAATTTTTCAAATTTTTATTGGCACCATTGAATTCAGCCCAAAAAAAACAAACAATTTAGTATTTTGAATCATGGCTCTATGTCCATTGGTTGCCGAGATATTGAAAGTGGTAAACGCAGTACGTTGTCCCAATGTTAACCTTATGGGAAATAAGTAAAATTCTATATCTCGCTTATTTCTCAGCATATCTTGATGAAACTTGGTAAATGGCTTCTTCTAGTTCAGATCTACTAAATATTGAATTAAAACCACCCAGTTTTAATATACCTGTAGCAGCAAACCTCCATACTCATTCCCCATGTTATTCTTATGGAGCTTACAAAAACATGTCAAATCTCGCTATGTTGGATCGAAATATGTTGTTTTGCACTTGAAATTCGCTGAGTATGCAGGTCTGCTGCAACGGGGGTATATATATATATCTATATATATATCTATATATATATATATATATATATATATATATATATATATATATATATATATATATACTAGCAGTTGCCCGTGGCTTCGCTCACGATAACAATTTTAACACTCGCTGCCTAAATAAAGATGGTGCCACATACTGAGTTTATGATTAAATAGATAAGGTACAAAAACTCTTGGTAACTTTAATATAGTACATATCACCTAAAAGAAAAAAGTCAACCATAAAACCATGATAAAAGGAACCAAACTATAAAAATCAGCTGTAAAGACCTATCTGTATGTGAAGCTTAAACCGCCTTCTTGATTAAATGAAAATTGACAATTTAATCGAAATATCATCCATTTATTTTTACAGAAAGATTTTAGACCGAAAAAACCCAGAAAACCTAGAATTTTGAAAAACCCGTTCTCAGCGGATGCTCACGCCGTATAGTTCATAGAACGTCCATGAAAAGTTTCAAGGTTCTAAGTCAAGTTCAAGTATTTGGGCTGTGCGATGATAGGTCAGTGGTATTTGACAAATATAAAGTAGATATACTTTCATCAGCCAGAAAGATTTTTAGGAATCCGCTAAGAACGCAGGTCTACTGCGAAGGAGCACTTAGAAATATTGCTGCGGGGCCCCCCCCGCACGAGGCATTTTTATTTGGCCTCTCTATACTACACATTCCAGCGCCCCCGCCGATAAAACCCCTAAGGGTGTCCCTGCCTGGGAAGGCTTATACTAAGTAGGCCTATCGTTGAATCTGTGCTATTATAGGTGAATGTACCCAAGCGAGAATGAACGGGCTTTCATAGCTCTATTATAGTAGTCTGTATATTGACCGTGCGTACTTAGTGAATCTTAAAGCAGTTTCCTGTTTAATGAAAGTTTATGTACGTAGAGTAGAAAATGCCTTGATTGAATGCCATCAAAGTATTTTCTAATGTTTTTAGGGTCTATTTTGAACAACAACAAAATAACATAGCCGTCTCGCAATTTTTTAAAAATGGATTACATTAGATCGTTCATTAACAGCTGTTATAAGGAAGGACTTTTAAGTATCTCTAATCAGTGATTTATTTTATTTTTTACAGGCAGCTGGTTTTACATTCTATGAAATGTCTTGCTTTTAACATCTGTTTGAATATAAACATTTCATCACTTATAATTCTGGCATAAGGATATTAATAATATGTGATCTTGAGAGGGTCTGTGCGCGGCCTTGGTCTGTGGTGAAATCCGAGGGTCAGATCAGGATGAAAATATTGAAAATCCTGATAAATATATAATGAATGGGAAAATATTAACTTTATATAGTACATGTCAATTGAAAAGAAATATTATAAACCAAAACATAAAACTGAATGAAATCATAAAACATCTGTAACGACGAATCCATCAGTGAAGGTAACTACCATCTGCTTGGAACGCTGAAAATGTAAACAAAACGTCATCCCCTTGAATTATGGGGAAATTCAAAACAAACTTGGTCGAAATCAAATAAAACTCGGTTTTTAGAAGCTTGATATTTAATTTCAAAACGACGTATGCTAGTTTTAAGTGGTCTAAAGCCTTCTCATATGTGCATAAAACACAGGAAAAAAGTTTCAGCCATAACAGTACTCTAGTTTTTGCGTGAAAAGCGGTCTAAAGTGTGATGTTGAGCGTTACCAACACACATCGTGACATAAATTGAGATAAGGCTTGATTCGGATTCTCTGACCTTCAAAACGCAAAAATAACCAAACATTTCATAATTCTGAGCAATGTACAGACAAAACTCTAATTTTATTTATATAGATATGTGTGTGTCTTTAAGCACGATAACTCGCGTAAAAATGGTCCGATCTTAATGAAATTTGGAATGGACGTGTAAAGTAGTAATTATTCGGACGAGTTCGTAAACCAGCCCGATCGGACTACCGGAAGGGGGGGTAAAGGGGGTAAACCCCCCCAAAAATGGGTTTTTTGAGTTTTTAACATATAAAAATAAAAATTATCAAATTTTTGTTAGCACCATTGAATTCAGCTCAAAAAAACAAACAATTTAGTATTTTGAATCACTGCTCTATGTCCATTGGTTACCGAGATATTGAAAGTGGTAAACACAGTACGTTGTCCCAATGTTAACCTTATGGGAAAATAAGAAAAATTCTATATCTCACTTATTTCTCAACATATCTTGGTAAAACTTGGTAAATGGCTTCTTCTAGGTCAGATCTACTAAATATTGAATTAAAACCACCCAGTTTTAATATACCCGTAGCAGCAAACCTGCATACTCATTCCCCAAGTTATTCTTATGGGGCTTACAAAAACATGTCAAATCTCGCTACGTTGGATCGAAATATGTTGTTTTGCATTTGAAATTCGCTCAGTATGCAGGTCTGCTGCAACGGGGGGTATTATCAAGATATGTTGAGAATTAAGCGAGATATAGAATTTTACTTATTTCCCATAAGGATAACATTGGGACAACGTACTGTGTTTACCACTTTCAATATCTCGGTTACCAATGGACATAGAGCTATGATTAAACATACTAAATTGTTTGTTTTTTCAAGCTGAATTCAATGGTGAAATCCTAAATTGGATCACTTTAATTTTTCCATATGAAAAACGCAAAAAACCCATTTTTGGGGGGGTTTATCCCCCTTTACCCCCTCTTCCGGTGATCCGATCCGGCTGGTCTACAAACTCGTCCAATAGATTACCACTTTACACGTCTGTACCAAATTTCATAATGATCGGACCATTTTTACGGCAGCTATCGTGCTAACAGACACACACATATATATATATATATATATATATATATAAATACCCCCGTTGCAGCAGACCTGCATACTAAGCGAATTTCAAATGCAAAACAACATATTTCAATCCAGCATAGCGAGATTTGACATGTTTTGGTAAGCTCCATAAGAATAACATGGGGAATGAGTATGCTGGTTTGCTGCTACAGGTATGTTAAAACTGGGTGGTTTTAATTCAATATTTAGTAGATATGAACTAGAAAAGGCCATTTACCAAGTTTTATCAAGATATGTTGAGAAATAACCGAGAGGTAGAATTTTACTTATTTCTCATAAGGTTAACATTGGGACAACGTACTGTGTTTACCACTTTCAATATCTCGGTAACCAATGGACATAGAGCAGTGATTCAAGATACTAAATTGTTTGTTTTTTTGAGCTGAATCCGATGGTGCCAACAAAAATTCGATAAATTTTATTTTCCTATGTAAAAAACTCAAAAAACCCATTTTTGGGGGGGTTTATCCCCCTTTATCCCCCCTTCCGGTGGTCCGATCGGGCTGGTTTACGAACTCATCCGAGGGATTACCACTTTACATGTCTGTACCAAATTTCATTAAGATCGAACCATTTTTGCGGCTGCTATCGTGCTCACAGACACATATATATATAAATTCGAACGAATAGTGTTCTCTGCTTCTAGTGGCCCCAAAATGAAAAGTTATCATGGTCCCGGGCTTAGGTCTTACCATGAGACCTACGGTAATAGCTTCTTCCCTATAGGGGAAATTCGCTAAAATCCAAACGAATGGTGTTTTTTGCTTCTGGGGGCCCCAAAACGAAAAGTTATCATGGTCTCGGGCTTAGGTCTTACCATGAGACCTACGGTAATAGCTTCTTCCCTATAGGGGAAATTCGCTAAAATCCAAACGAATGGTGTTTTTTGCTTCTGGGGGCCCCAAAACGAAAAGTTATCATGGTCCCGGGCTTAGGTCTTACCATGAGACCTACGGTAATAGCTTCATCCCTATAGGGGAAATTCGCTAAAAAGTGCAGTGAAAAATTCATCTTTTTGGCTTTTGTATGAAACAACAAGGTGGCTTAGTAAAAAAATATCAATTTTAATTCTCTAAAATAAAATTTCTTCCACTTAGTAATACATCATTTTACTGCATTGCAATTTTTATGTTAATTTTGCCAGACTTCCACTTCTTTTTTAGAGAAATGATTTAGTAGATCATTTAAATGCTTGAGAGATTGACTGATGTCAGATAACACTATTTTTCAACAGTAATCAGATTTAGCAAGGCAGTCATGTAATTACCTTGCATAACGCTTAGGGATTTCCTAATGTAGCGTCTAAAAACAGCATAACTGCTGCAATCAAATTACTCTCCAAAGCTTGTTTCACTCTCAGCAGTGAGTTATTCATGCAGTGAGGATTCTTTGGCACAAAAGGAAGAGGGATTTTCTGACTACTAAGTTTTCTTGGAATAGGTATTCCTTGTGAATTTCAATTCAATGTGAATCAAAACTTACGAGGACTGAATATACAATTTAACTAGGTGATTCAGAGCGGAATTTAAAGTAGTCAATAATATTTTTATACAAGGTTTTAACCAAGTATAAAACCTTAAGTTTGCCAAATGTTTCTTATCTGATTGCAACAATATAAACAACTAAATTATTTTTAAATGCTTTACTCAGACACACATTTGCTAACTAATGTTGTAAGTTGAAACAACAGGTATTTTTCTTTAATATAATAACTCACATAAAATTAAAAAATTATAACGATGTATTGTGGTGTCGTATGGAATCTTTGTGTTACTTTTGAAAAATGTTATTTTTGTCACTGATGTACTCATTAGTAAAAAGGAAGTTTGTAAAAATGATAATAAAAATCTGGCTAGATAAAAAATGAAGTTGATGAGCCTTTAAATTTTTTTTATTGTTGATCTTATGTAACAAATTCGATAAGCAAACCAAAATAGTACATTTAATCTAAGTTATGCAATTGCCACTAAACATTATAAAATATGACATCAAATGCAGTAAAAGAATCAGTCAATTTTTAAGTTGTTGAAAATTCCAGTATGGACCAATATACTCATTAGAAAAACGAGTCAAACAGTTTGACAAAGCGATGAGGACGAAGGTGCAAACAGCTGTAAAGAATGAATGACAAAGAACTGCCGAGTCAGCGCCACTGGGCATCACTTTCTCCACTGAGTAGAAAGAAAGGCTTTCACCAGACTCGCCAGACAGGCGGCCGCCGCCGGGAGCGACTGCGGACACGTCTGTACGGTTCGCGTCAAATAACACGGCCCAGTTCGTTCATAAGACTAATGTTAATTTTAGCATTGGCTTGTGGACGTCCTGGGTCACGTCTCTTGCCCCAGACTGTATTTCCATCCATGTATAGGCCGATTCAAATAACAAGGCCCAGTCCGTTCATAAGACTAATGTTAATTTTAGCATTGGGCTTATGGATGACATGGGCTACATTATTTTATTCGGTATGTACTGTATTTCCATCAGACTGTAGACCACCAACAACGGTGACATAATGAGCCGTTGCCCTCTGGTTATATTGAAGGTTGCTGCTAAAAATAAAAGGATTAACATGTTTGCCCAGGAACTTATCGACAATGCAATCTGCATTCTTGTAACTATTTCGGGAAGGGACTAGGCGATAATAAATGCAGAGATGTAATTAGGACTTCTCAAGGATTCAGTTAAAAATGTTGAGTGTTCATTTTAGCAAAAATATGTGAATGTATATTTTTAAAGGGTAAAACTAAGACTGAAACAGTCTACGATAATTTTTCGGCGATCTTATTTTTCTAAGAGGTGAAACGGTGAAAGAAGTTTAAACATCAACATGTTATGCCACCGACGACCCAATTTTTTTGCAAACGTATTCTTTCAGAATTACAAATAAGAATTACGGTTACACTAGGTCAAGAACAAAATAATATTCACCATGAATCACTGCATGGCTGCAACTTATGACGCAACAACTAGCGCCAAAACATTTAGAATGCAAAGGATTTAATAACTGTTGTAGACCTTGAATGAATTATTCACTGCCTTCACCTGGCTATTAGCGGAAGACGGTGGCTCGGCTCGTTTTGTTGTCTTTGGCCTCGGAGTGGTTTGTACTTTGTACGTCTTTGGCGCACCGGGCGCGTGAAATGAGCGGTTTAGAAGGTTCTTCTTTGTCGAAAGATAAGTGGGTTTATTGTTGAAAATTTTCCTCGGCAGTTAGCCTACAAATGTAAGACTATTTAAAATAATTCCAGAATTCATATGCATATTGAAAATACGTTCAAAAATTAATATTTTGGAATAGTTTAATTTTGATGAATATCAAACTTGTGTAATCATCATTCAGAAGTCAGAAATCAGTCTTTTGTCATCGTATGAAGGCTCAATAAGTGAGTTAGCAAAAATTAAGCAGTGAGCTATTTATTTATACTAGTGGATCCGAGCGCACGGAATCGTGCGCTACTCTAGCAGAGCGATAATTCAAATGGCGACAAATTTAAAACACAATCGTGCTAACACGATCCGTCTTGAGGGTTATGTTTACACAAATTAAAAAATAACAGCAATTAAATTATCCAGCCGATCAAAATGTAAACAATTATGTTCTTCATAAGGATAACATGGGAACTTTAAAAGCCAATGGGGCAGAGCCCAAGAGACTTTTTCAAAAATGTAAGGCCAGTTTGCAAATCTACGCGACACGCTCTTTCCAATGAGCCGTCAATGATCAAAATCGGTTGAGAAATGACGGAGGAGTTCATAAGACAAATTTCGTGTTGGCGTATTAATTATATAGAAGAAGATAAGTGATGAGTTATACAACTAAATAAAAGTAGAATGTATTTAATTTTTAATGAAATTAACAAATATTAAATAAAATTAACAAATATTAAATAAAACTAATAAATATTAAATAAAATTTTCTGTAATTTATTGAAATGTAAAGTAGAATTCGAATCTTAGTACGGTATAACTGACGCCAAATCTTAAGGCCCACGCCGTCCATAAGACTAATGTTAATTTTAGCATTGGGCTTATGGACGGCGTGGGCCTTAAGAATTGGCGCCAGTTAGTTATAATCACTTTGGGGATGTACCCAAGATTTCCACCAGTTTAAGTTGGGAGTCTTTGTTAAACACCTATTCCAAAGACAGTATTTTCAGTATGTCTAACGATTTGTGTGATGAAGATTATTGACAGGTAAATGGGAACTCTTTGGCAATTATTGAAAATTCATGGTCAAAAGTATATAAATATTCCTTCTATTATATACCCACTAACTAAAAAATGTTCATTATTTGCTTCATAGTATCGTTTACTTTATCATAATGCAATTTTTGCCGTGAAGTTGATGAAATAGAGAGAAATTATTCATAAATGTTAACAAAGAGAGACCATTGTTCAACCAATCTGAAACGCCGAAGAAAGGAATGATGTTTCTCGTTCAAGGTTCTGAGAAAATTGAGCACGGATGCCTGCTGCTTCTTCAGCATCCGCTAGAAACTCAGGGAACAGTAAAGACTTTGTATTCTTAAGTGTCTGCCATAAACAAGAGGTGTTTGTCTGAGTTGCAAGCTAAGGAGAGGACAAGTGATGAAATCAGAAACGCGACAAAAAGTCACATGTTATCTCTTAAGTCTTAGTCACATGCTTAAAAACTTTTACCGAAAAAATGCTAATAGTTGTAAGATGAGAGTCGTAAATCTGAAACATAAACTCATCTTTTGCCACTTAGTTTCTCTCATGTACATGTATGACTCGGCCTGCAAAACCACCAGTTCCGCAGCCGTCATCGCACAATGTTGAAACAACCAACACGTTCTTTTCAGACTGCCATAAAGAAAATTACCTTTTCTTTTGCTATCAACATAGTAAACCTTGAGTGGAAAATCGATTCACTATTTTACATTTGTATCTTCTTTCAAGAAATAATTTACACTCATAAAAAACTGATGACAGAGTCGTAAGCGCAAAGTTAGTTATTAATGGTGATTTGCTACTTGCCAGTACAACTAGCAATCGTTTAATAAATCATTGCCTTGTGTTCGGTGGTCCGTGACGATCTAGGACGTGACAGAATGGCGGGCAACGTCAGCGTCAGCTTCGCGATGACGCGTTTCGATTTTCACTTTCGTCTTGCGCGCGCACTTTCGCCCACTCAAAATTTTCACGCACGAAGCCATGCGGGCGGTAAAGGAGGATGGGAGGGTGGTGTTTCATTAGCAACGCTGGTATCAATTATGGAACGGTTACTTTTTACGAATGCATTACATAATACTTTTAATACATATTTCAATACCTTAATCAATATGAAGTAGTTTTAAACTTTTAGATTTGCACTTAAAGGCAACATGTTTTCTCAATGACCAGTATGTGGTGTCTCGGCGAAACTTGAAACATGTCTTCCAAAGACAGAAATGCTTAAGTTATGCACTAATTGGATAATGATCGTTCACAAATAAAACTAGCTAGCACGTTGTCCTGAGCACGTATTGCAATTTGGTTCCTTTATGATAATTATGCATGGCGCAATCGAATAGATGAGGGTACCATTTCCATTACCAAATGAGGGTTATGTATTGTGTCCGTGCGCGGTCAAGGCCCTTCCCGCAATCTGCTGGCTCAACACTAACACATCCTGGCATCCTGGCATTGCTATATCCTGTTATTACCACGGGCGGATTTAGGTCATAATATTTGGGGGTGCTGGCTCATTTGACGTTTTTAGTGTTGTGTGCTCAAAATCGAACATAAAACTCCTATTTAAATGGTCCGTTTTAAGGCATATTCCGAGTAGGTGTACTTATTTTATTTAACATCAATAAAAACATTTACATTTGCATATTTGTAATTTATGCAAATACTTCAAAGCTATGATGAAAATATTTTCCCCCTTTACTGGCAACAAATCCACCAAATATCAGGAGATGCCAGGCACTCTCTGACACCTCCTGACACCCCCAGAAATCCGCCCATGGTTATTACAAGCCCTTGCTAGTCTGCTGCTTAGCCTTGTTGATCTAATGTAGATTAACAACCTATTTCTCTATCATAGTGGAGTAGAGAGGCAAGCACGACTCTAGTTGTACTGTTTTTGCTAATGCATGAAGTCCAATGAACTAACGCAAGCTTGCTTTAGAAGCTTATATTTGCGTTAGCTCATTTGACGATATGAACTATCAGAGACAGCACAGCTAGACTCGCCTCTCAACTACATGGTGTTTGATATATAATTATACTATTTAAATTTTAAAATGCTGTTTAAGTTCTTAATGTATTAAGCCTTAAACAGCTTTAAAGGAAGGCAAATGTCATGGGACTTTTAATGGTATAAGGGAATATATCATAGCTTGATGTGCACTTGGGTTTTTGGAAAAAGTTTTATAGGCTGATGAAATTTAATTGAAATCTGGCAAAGATGACTCTCTATTAATTTTAATTATCATAGCCGTTCAAAGACAGATTTGGCAGTCAAATCGTTGTTTCGGGCATTCAAACGCCCCTTTTGAACGCCCGAAACAACGATTTCACTGCAACAACTGTCATTGGACGATTATGACCATTGCAATTAATTGTTAACCATCTTTGCCAGATTTTAATTGAATTTCAACAGCCTCAAAAAACTTCAATGAAACTTACCCCAAAAATGAAAGTTATCCCAAAAAAAGACTGCACATCAAGCTAAAAACTGCACTGCTGCTGATGCTGCTAAAACTGCTACTGTGGGGTTGAATGAAACTTATCCCAAAAAAGTAAGTGCACATCAAGCTAAAATATATTCCCTCATGCCATTAAAAATCCCATGAAATTTGTCTTCTTTGGTTTAAGGGTTAATACATAAAGAACTAAAACTGCAGTTTGAAATTTAAATTGTATAATTATATATAAAACACCATGTATGTTTTCATCAAATAATGTTACAATCTCAATCCTGCCAGTGATTCTTGCGACTCTGCCGTCCGCATCCTCAGCAGGAATGCGATACACCTTCACGGTCGCCTGTCGGTGACCACTCGCAGACTTCAACGTGCCGCACAGAATACGACCTCTCCTCAACCGTGACTTCATCATCCTATTGCCGGGGTTCCGCAGCAGAATTTACAGTTATGGTGAATTTCCTCTTGGCTTCTGTTTGAACGAGTTAGGAATTATACCTCCGTCAACACTCACGGCGCAATACTTTAGAGATTTTTAAATGTTTACTTTCATCGTTATTGTTGATTTAGTAATTAAAAACCCATTAGAATTTTTGAGGTCTGAATACCCATCTCAATATATATGTAAAATGTTGATAATAGTTTTGTAATACAATTGAACACATCAGCACACATGCATGGTTTACCCCTGCACTTTGGTGTAAAAGCCGGGGGTGTAAAAAGCTGCCATGCGCAGCAGGCTAAGTAATTTACCCGGTACCATGATTTTTTTTATGAAACTCAGTTTAAAAAGCAGTCGTGAAAGTGGAGAGACAGACTCGAAATTACGCAACTGAATATTTCGTAACCGTTGGACAAGGGCCAATCCAAAGGACGCATTAATTCGGTGATTACGTTAAAAAATCCAAATAAAATTAATATATTTGTTAATTAAGTTATATTGCTTTGTTTCACAATGTAGACTACTAATTAATTTTGGCTATTATAGGCAAAGAAGGGTTCTCTGTTGGTAAATATTGTTGATTAAATTTTTCTTTTCTTTTCTGCGTGATGTAAAAGTACTTTGTGAATACCCCCGTTGCAGCAGACCTGCATACTCAGCGAATTTCAAATGCAAAACAACATATTTCAATCCAACATAGCGAGATTTGACATGTTTTTGTAAGCTCCATAAGAATAACATGGGGAATGAGTATGCAGGTGTGCCGCTACAGGTATATTAAAACTGGGTGGTTTTAATTAATTATTTAGATCTGAACTAGAAGAAGCTATTTACCAAGTTTTATTGAGATATGTTGAGAAATAAGCGAGATGTAGAATTTTTCTTATTTCCCATAAGGTTAACATTGGGACAACGTACTGTGTTTACCACTTTCAATATCTCGGTAACCAATGGACATAGAGCAGTGTTTCAAAATACTGAATTGTTTGTTTTTTTGAGCTGAATTCAATGGTGCCCACAAAAATTCGATAAATTTTATTTTTCTATGTAAAAAATTAAAAAAACCCATTTTTGGGGGGGTTTATCCCCCTTTACCCCCCCTTCTGGTGGTCCGATCGGGCTGGTTCACGAACTCATCCAATTGATTACTACTTTACATGTCCGTACCAAATTTCATAAAGATCGGACCATTTTTGCGGCCGCTATCGTGCTAACAGACACACACACACACACACACACACACATTATATATATACAGGGTGTCTTTAAAGTCCGTCACCAAACGCCATAACTTTGTTTATTGGGTCAAAATAAGCAAAAAAGTTCCTGTGAAGGTATGTCCTAAAATGCATATTTACCCAGATATCCGCCATTTTGTATTTTTCACAAAATATTTTTTATCTCCGAAGTTTGTGAATTGATTTTTTTAAACTTGGTATGTACCTATAACTAGTCAAGGTTAGTTTATGAAAAAATAATCAGCATGATCGAATTGTAAATTTCAAAATGGCGGCCGTTTGAAACCTTTAATTTGAAATATCGGAAAAACGTTACGTAGTATCAAAAAATATGAAGAATTAAAATTTTTAGAAAACTTAATTCCCTGTCTATTGACACCAGAATTATGAAAATCGGTTAATAAATAACTGAGTTATGGTCAAATTTATCAACTGAGGCAGCGTAATTGAGCTATGTAAGCGCATGACTCAATGCAACAATGGGCCATTCTCCTTCCAATTTATGCTGCCTCGTTGGATAAATTCGACCGTAACTCAGTTATTTACTGACCGATTTTCATAATTCTGGTGTCATTAGACTGGAAATTAAATTTTCTAAAAATTTTAATCCTTCATATTTTTTGTACTACGTAACGTTTTTCTGGTATTTCAAATTAAAAATTTTAAGCGGCCGCCATTTTGAAATTTACCATTCGATCATTCTGATTATTTTTTCATAAGCTGACCTTGACTAGTTATAGGTACATACTAAGTTTCAAAAAAATCGATTCCCAAACTTTGGAGATAACAAATATTTTGTGAAAAATACAAAATGGCGGATATCTGGGTAAATATGCATTTTAGGACATACATTTACAGGAACTTTTTTGCTTATTTTGACCCAATAAACCAATTTATGGAGTTTGGTGGCGGACTTTACAGACACCCTGTATGTTTTTTGCTTCTGGGGGCCCCAAAACGAAAAGTTATAGTGGTCCCGAGCTTAAGTCTTACCAAGAGACCTACGGTAATAGCTTCTTCTCTATAGGGGAAATTCGCTAAAATGTAACTTATTAAATTTTCTGAGAGCTAGAAAAGGCCAAACCCAACTTACAGACAAAGATAAAGGTCACAGCACGACTAAAGGTCACTGAATCAACAATAAAATTACATTTCAAGGCTGACATTGGAAATGGTATGTGAATCATGGTACGGTCGACAATGAGGGAATACACGACCTACAACGGAGGCGGACGAAGGTCGTACTAGAAACAATAAACAAGGCAGAAGCTGTTGGCAAGCGATTGATTTAAGGTTCAAGGTACCGAGTGTTGGTAAAGCAACAAAAGATCGTGACGTTTAGCGTGGTAGAGCTACGGTGTATGTCAACATTGCAATTAAGTAGGAAGTATAAAGCCTTGGAGAAAGGGCAAGGACTGAACTGGTTGCTGTCGCGTGCAAGCTGCAAGATCTGTCAGTGTGCAAGTTGCAAGATCTGCCAGCGTGCAAGTTGCAAGATCTGCCAGCGTGTAAGTTGCAAGATCTGTCAGTGTGCAAATTGCAAGATCTGTCAGCGTGAGAGCTGCAAGATCTGTCAGCGTGCAAGTTGCAAGATCTGCTAGCGTGCAAGGTGTCTGCAAGTTTCGTCAGACGTCGTAGTCCGGTGAACCACACACTCAGTACTGCGGATTGTGTGTCAACATTGCAACTGCAAGTAGAAAGTCAGAGCACGGGAGTGTCAAGGTCTGAATTGTCTGTAGTTTGCAAGCTGCAAGCCTCGCTGATGTGCAAGCGTCGGCAAGCTTTGTCAAGCGTTCTGGTCCGATGAGCAACAAACAACGATTTGCAGCTATTGTAATGGTGTAAAATACAGGAAATTGGATTGCGTTGTGGCGGAGCCTAAACAAGTAATAATTTAGAGACTGGGTATTAAGGTATTGTTAAACAGTATACACTACAGTTCACATCTGTAAAAGATTAAATTATATCAGGAAATACCAGTGGGGTTGGCAACACAAAACTATTTGAGGAATCGTTCTAGGAAATCTCAAAACTTTCGGACATTCAAGTAAAATACAGGAAGGGTCAGATAATTTAAAGATTTGTAAAACTGTCACATTTGTTAAAATAATTACTGGTCGAATATAACCGAAAATATTTATTATAATACTAATACTTTAACGTATACGTTAAAATACTAGTAGGAACATGTGAGGTAAAGGTATATTATAATATACCTTTCCTGCTTTTTAATTAAAAAACTACATACATAAAAAGGAACACATGAAAAGGTAAAGAATGATGAGCTCATCGATTCTGATATGAGTTTAAAAATAGTTGAAATTAGTTAATTTAAATAGCTTAAACTAGTTTTAAGAGTTAATTAAAATTAAATCTTTAGGCGGAGGAAATAATTTAATTTCAATTTATTGTGCACTTGCATTGTCTTACAAGCGGAAGTAGTTACTGCGTGTATAATTAATCTTGGAGCTATCGATTTCCCAATTCAGGAGTGTCCTTCGTCGTTTGTTTTTGTAAACAAAACGTGTGATTACAGGGTAATTGAGTTTTGTCTTGAACCGGAAAACAACAATCGTCTCCTGCAAACCGAATGGATTGTGAAACTAGTAAATTATAATTGTAGCTCCTTATCATTTGTAAATTAAACAATTGCTCACATGTTAACAAATTTGGTGTTTAAAACTAAGGTACAATTTGATTGCAAAGTTTCATAGAAATTAAAAATTTAAAAGTACCAGACCCCTCTTAAATACAATTTGAGAATAGTTATTTTCAAAATAAATTATCAGAGCTGGAGCGAAGCTTTAAGTGCCCGTAACGCTAATGCTAACCTATTCGAAGAATCTGTAAAATATATCACATTGTAGTGCACAATCAAATCAATACTATTACTTTATTTACATACAGTATAACGTCACTAATGATATACAGCCGAGGAATAAGATAAATAGTTAAACAGTAAGATAAACATAGTTAACAGTAGATAATAAGATAAACAGTGGTTAGGAACGAGATAAATAATATAATATTAAAATACAGTATGTAAATAAAATGTTCTTTTTAAATCTACGCTTAACTCGAATATCACCAATTTTAAACCTTTTTTATATGTAGGCTACTTAAATGCGTGGCCTTGACCCACTAAGGAAATGGTTATTTGGTTCGAAATAAATTTCAAAATAGTAATTTTGACACAAGATCTGGAATTACCAAGCACACTCACAAGAGTTATTGAGTAATCCTGTAGGGATTTTTTTAAATCTTGAAGTTATTTATAAAAAAAATCCTGCATATTCTAATAATGTAGAGTAATTCTCTGAAATTATAGTTTATGCATGTTTAAATATGCTGGAACTTAAAAGTTAATAATTTAGCGTTCCACGTTTCATAAACACATTTGGAGTGGTTTCGACATTATTGAGTTTGCACTGATGTTTATAAAGTGTTATACAATACAATAAAATAGAATAATTTAATTTGTTTCAATATAAAAATAAATTTTACTTTTTTAATTTTTATAATAAGAATGAAGGTTTTAGTTAAGAGGCAAAATTCTGTTTAGTTATTCATAACCGAATGAGATAAATAATATAATATTAAAATCCCAACTTACTTAAATGTTTACTTTTAAATGTTTGTGTTTGACCTAGTCTCTTAGTCTCATGAATTATGCATAAAATAATTGTATAATTTAATTTGACGAATGAAAAGAATGAATGGAAAACCTTCTTATGACTGTCACTTTTGTTTGTAAATTACATAACATAAATTAGGGCATATTGTAGAAAGGAAATTGATTGTATGTACAAGTCACACCAATTAACTCATATTGTTTTATAAAACAATATTGGTTAACTTTCCATGCGTATGTGGTGGACGGAAAGTAACCGTTATGGGATTTTGCGGTGGAGACCGATCAGCTGTTGCATTAGGCCGATCAGCTGTTGCATTGTTGTTCAAACCAAACCGTTTCATCGCCTAGTAAATATTAACATTGTCAGTTAGGTTATAGTCGTTGTGACGGATTGTTTGTTAAAAATATTCATGTTGTTTACAAGTTTTTCGATATCGTAATAAAAAATAATGTTCATTACTCGTCTCAATAGCTAGTAATGAAAACTACTATTTCTTCTAAGAAGGAATAACTTCAAAAACCTTGTTATCTTGTCTTTCCAATTAATAACACCTTACTAAGTTATGTTATAAAAAGCATCCTTGTCTGACGCACTCTTTGTTGAAACTTTAAATCACTATATTTACCCTTGATTAACTCGATAACAATGACGGTTATCTCTTAAGAGAACATTTATTACATTAATAAATAATGGTGCGAATTAAACGTTATCTTGCATCAAAACTCATTGTCTAGAATTTCGCTTGTTTGGTTGTAATCATACACTCTTCCATAGGCGATACTATACGTTGTTTTGTCACATCATAAAAATTAATCTCTCGCACAAACATGTGATAGTTCATCGGACTGCCAGATAACACATGCGATCGAATCGATAACATCAGCGCCTGTCTGGATGGGAGGCTGATTTGGCATGTTTACAGACCCAGTTTGTTGTTCAATAGGATGCGTTTACATGTTTAAATGTTTAAATATCCATTAAGGATGTATGCCTCCTTAAACATACGATACAGACTCTCTCAGACTATTGCTCTCGCATTTTAATATAATTAGCTCAATCAATGGAGAGATACCGAATAATTTGGCGATTTTTTAACTTTAAGGTTTGAAAAAGGGACGTGAATCCAAATTTCTAATGAAACAATTTTAAATTTCTTATTTTTTTGTAATTTTTGTTACTAAAAATGTCATTTCGTAAATAACCCAAACCAAGAGACATGCTACAAATTTATTAAGCTCCTAATTGAATGAAATGGCAAAAGTAGACAACGTTAATAATTTACAGGATTTCATAAATAAATATTTTAGAAAAAACTTCTTAAATAATAATTAGATATACCATGAAAATAAGTAGGTTTAGGAAATACCATCTTCTGATCATGTAGTGGTTATGAAACATAAATTCGAATTAATTTAAAATTAATTGTAAAAATACTCAACGCGTATCGAACAAATACTGAAATTCTGATGATTAGTGACCGAAACGTAAGGCAACAATATGTGTGTCAACGACTCTAACAATCATTAAACTACCAATTAGCGGGGAAAGCAGAGCGAGTACGTCAATTAGCGGTTAATTAATGACGGAAACATCAAGTTTCACTGTTAATTTCACAATCCACTAACCCGCGTTTATTGGGAGATTAAAGACCTACATAAATTATTTTGAGACGAATAGTTTGAATCGTGAATTTCCGATAGTTGTTTTTTAAAGACACAATAAGCTATCATAGTTTGTAGCTTTTCGTTGAAGGCGGATCAATTAAGATTGAACTGGAGAACAAATCTATCGTCGTCAATAAAATACACTTGTGCACAAAATACTTCGAGACAAATAATAAGTAAGTTTGAGGTAATAAATAGAACATGAAACCAGTAAACTCTTTTTGAACTAATTTGCTTGGTTCTGAAGTTATTTTAATTTTTTCGTGTGGTCACGGATTATTTAGAATATATAAATCGGTTTAAATACCTGCTTCTTGTAATTACCTGCTTCTTTGTGTCAATTACAACACTTGGATTACAAGAAGCAGGTATTTAAACCGATTTATAGAAGTTATTTTATTACCTTTGTTAGAGCTTTCGTTGTAGATAATCAAACTGAGTGATAAAATTTTAAGAAATTTTAATTTCTCTATGCCAAGTGAAACCTTTCATTTTTTTGTGTGAAATAAATACTTTTCACTGGATTCTGATGGATGTTAGGCAATACTAATATTTCTATATGTTTACTTTTATTTATCACGGTTTACTGATATCGTTTAATCCATGATTGCCATATTGGTTTTGAATAAAAGTAAAGAGAAAAATGAATCAACTGAAAAAAACAATGATTGCAATAAATCCAATGTTTAAATAAAAAATATAGGTTTTTAAGCTAGGATTAAATAAATAATTTTCAGATGTTAAGTATTGCATCACATGTTGTCAACAAACCGTAGTATTGAGATGGTATCTCAATACCATGTGACTTGTTCATTTTTGAGAACTGATCTTTTAACAGTTTGCTGCTGCGTTGCTACTATGCAGCCCCATCAGTTATTTAGAAAGTTGGGCCTATTAGCGCACTTAGCTGTGGAAACGGAAACTGAACGCGGGCTGTGGAACGCGCCGGGTCGGCTCTTACGCCAACTGACCGAGGGAATATGTAATGCCATCCTGAATTACTCAATAGTTTTTTTAAGCTATGTTTGAATAGAAGACGTTTTTGTTTAAAAGAAATTGTTGCTCCCAAATGACTCACACATTTTTATCACCTTGACCTAGAGTGGCATAGCTGAAATATGCAAAACCATCCTTGCTGAACTTTGACGCGACGTTGGAACTACAAACGTGTCAAGTAACATACTTGCTTCGATTATGTGATCAAGTCTCGGGTTTAAATAAAGACATATTTGTAACAGATGAAGATTGATTTTAGGATCCCCCAATTGCTCTGTTAACAAGTACCCCTGTTGTAAAGTTTAAGTGTATTATTTTACTTTATTAATTTCATTACTTAATTATTATCATGTAATATTTGCAAGATCTGAAGTCAAGTTTTAGTTTGCAAATAGATTATAGAAGCAAATTCTTAGTTCAAAGGTCAACCTTAAACAATAGAGTACGATCAATGAACAGGTTTGTACTCATTGGTAAAAGTCCGGAAAATAGGATTTAAGAGGAATAGCCCAGTCTGCACTATGTCCAAGGTACGTGAGGACGTGAGGTTGGTTTCGTACTTTCTATCGTTGTTCCAGGCATTTTATAGTGTGCCATAAAAGAATAAAATATTACAGCAAAGTATTATCCGGAAAATTTGGGAGGGGATCTGCATAAATATTTATTTTAAAGTTCGAAATGATTAGTTTGTTACTTGCTCATATTCCCTCTCACCCAAAAAATAAGGTCCACATCTTTATACATATAAAAGGCACAAATGAAAACTGTACTACTTTGGACGAGGTAAAAGCAGACTAGCTTGCAAATTATTTTAAGTCATGATTTGTAAGTGGTCATGACATGTAATTTTTTAAGTGGTCATGACATGTAATTTTGTAAGTGGTGTGATTTTTTTTGTTTCTTTTATATGTACAAAGATGTGGACCTTATTTTTTTGGGTGAGAGAGAATGTGATCAAGTAACAAACTAATCATTTCGAACTTTATCATTCGAAATTTGTATTTCGAATCATTTCAAAAGCCATGGCTTTCAGTGGAAATTCTTGCTGCTTCAATAGACAATCCTCTTTTCGAACCTTCATCATGAAACTTTATGTAAAAGTGCAATAGAGCCTAAACAATATAATTTTTAATAATCTACTCACCCTTGATTAGTATGAACAAAGTTTGATTGGGAGTTTAGTAATTATCTGTCATGTATTTCAAACCGAACCACAAAACACACGGTTTGTTTTCCTAAAAATGATTTAAATTAGGGAGATCAACGACCGGTTGAAGGCTGCAGAAAGCGCAAGTCCGTGTCTGCAGTCGGTAGCCGCCTCAGTGAGAACCGGTTGGAACTAGGCTCCGTCCTCCTTTGGAACTTTCCTTGGTCGAGGCCCTCGAACGGCACACTTTCAGACCTCCGAACACGCTTTCCGTCTTTTTATCAGATGATTCAATTTATTTTGATTTTGATTTTTGCAAAAATTTGCCATAACTGATTAGTAAAAACAAGTTTGACGACCTTTAGGGATCTGGGATCTGATCCCGTCTACAGGTGGAGAAGAATCTAGAATATAACAAGATTAGCAACACACAGCCAGGAGGTCCTTGACAAAAACATAACAAAAACTGAGAACTGTAAAGCAGCCAAAACACATTTGCTCTGCTCTGACTGGGTGTGCACTTTTTCTGTCCTGATTGGAGATAAGGGCAATGTTGTGTTTTCGTTTTGTTTCAGCTTTAGAGTTTTGTCAAGTTTTATAGTTCTCCGTTTTAGCTTTGTTTTTTGTCCAGGTGTGTATCATTAATCATTATTTTTTACGTTATATTGCCGGAACGTCTTGAAACTTGTTTTTCAAAACAGTGATGGCAAGTCAAATCAAAATGAAACCTAATTTCACCATCACTAACAATGAATTTAAAACAAAGAATTTTATTTGGTTGCAAAACTGTAAAGCTTTTTAGTTCTAGTGTTGTGTGAAGTGATTGCATTCATTGTAAGTCTTTGCAGAGGTATTACATTGCCAGTTGCTAGGTTTTTCCATGGAGAGGTATCTTCACCTCACCACACACGTTAAATATCTGTAGGGGGTTTGAATTTGAAATAAAGAGCAGTAATTACTGATTTTGAACATTAAAAAAAAGAGTCTAAGAGTACCACTACTGTAATTTATTTAGGTAAAATGTTTAAGTTTGATTGTTAACTGAATTAGTTAACATAAAAATCACAATTGTAAATACTCCTTTTTTAGACATTCTGTTACAGCCTGAATTCGGCCTTGATTAGTGTTTCTATTAATGTATAAAAACTGTAAGGAAAATAAATTACACAACATTGAATCACCTAATACGAAATTTTAATTTCCGTAAATCAAGTCTCTTAGTGTTCTTATCATTCCCTGCGCTATACGTAAGCGCACTGTACTGTTTTAATAAATGTTTTCATCTGCTAAACACTGATCGAATCAGAGTAATGACCGTAATCAGTATAACAAATCTTGAGTATTACATTGTTGTTGTTCGTGATTTTTTGTCAAGAAGTGTTAAAATAGTAGTTTTACTAACGAAATTAAATTAAATCAAATACAGTTCTCCCTTATTTCCCTTTTACCACATTGAAGTGTTCGAAGGTCTGTACTTATGCAACTGACACTTCATTTACGATCTGCTCCCAGATAACGATGCTGATAAGAACGGCGGTCACACATTATAGCATAGTAAACGCGATTTTGCCGTATTTCTGTATAGCAACTAAAATGTTTACGATACATTAGTACCACTGATTGTTTAGTCCCTTAAGTAAAATAAATTGTGTATTTATAATTTTTTCTCATTATAATTACTTTGCTGCACGCAATAAATTATTGCCAGTTAACTATTAGTAGATGGTTTAAGCTGATAAATTTCGAAGAGGGAAGGGCGAATGATCTAGATTAAGACGATTTACGTAAAACTGGAGAATGCTGCCACAAACTTCAACTATATTCATGTCCTTGGATGCTATTTAACTGGTGGGCCGGCAAGTGCAATGTGCAACGAGAGTTAAACTGAGTAGACCGCACACTTGTTTTAATTACGCAGATCAAATTATTTTTATACTTTTCAAAATGCTTTTGTTAAGAAAATTGATTCAATGAATCAAAGTCAATTTACTGAGATGAATCAGTTAGTGAAATATCAGTCGGGCTAAACAGACCGCGAGTTATTTGTACGATTTCAATACAACATTCAAAAAGCTTGACTGACGTCATTTGACTAGCCTAAAGGCAAAGGAAATATAAATCAAATAAGAGTTTAGCCACGCTTTACCTTGTGTGAGACACTGACATTGCATTTCGATCGATTAATTCTACATTCGTAAGTATACTAACTATGAAGATCCTGGTAGATTAAACAGGGAATAAGAGTCCATCCCGTGGATTGTTATTAAATTCCGAAATGATAAGACATATTTACATAAAGCTAAACTAAACCATTTGAGTAGCAACACTTTAATCAAATTTTTGGATACCCGAGGAGTTATGGTACTAGTTTTATGATTCACAGGCAGTGATATCTTAATTTGTTATCTTGATATTGAGTTATTTTTATGTCAGTTGATAATGTAGGTTTCTGAAGAAACACCTGATACGTCATAGATCGTTGACTTTCATTTGTCTCCTCCCTCTTTATTTCTTTTCAGCACCCTCCTTATCGGTTTTCACGAATGTAAAAATTAATCAATTGAAAGCAATGCCAATTTGCTCCACTAGCCAGTCCAAAGTTCATAACATGGCAAAACGCTCTTTGCCAGTAAGAAAGCTACAAATTCTTCTAATCAACCCCACACACACTTCATTCAAATTCCTGTTAAAATTCCCAGCCTAAGGGGCCTGGGTCTTTGATGATGTATTGGTATTGACATCTTTAATCGATATTCAATATGTTTTTCAATATATAAAACGAGAGTTGTGTATCGGTGTATTTCGTGCTACAGCAAAAACTACACGTCGAAGTCCCTTGATTTTGGTATCATATTAAAGCTTGGAATCACATTTGTACTATGGAGTTTGGTTTTGATATGTTTTTGGACTTAGGCCTAGGATCGTCCGAAAGGGAACCATGTCAGGGATTGTGGAAGGGCTTTAAATCGTTACTATGGTTACCATTTGAAATAGCTGCTATGGTTATTAACATAATGCAGCATTACGGATTAAGGAAATACAGTAATCTCCCGAGCAAAACCGGGGTTATCAGCTAGTCTATACAATGAAGGAGAAGGGGTTCTCTTGTAGACAACAAATCTCCAAAACTATAATACCTACAGTGCTTAAATAGCACAGTTCTCTCTTAGGGTCAACTATAGGGATGTCCCTTAATGGGTCTCCTTAGGGAGATCTCCCTGGGGGGTATAGTTCTTAGATACGTACTAAGATATGGTATTACAAAATTTTCTTATGGTAGCGCCCTACAGAACTTCAAAGTTTCAGTGTTCAAACTAAAGGGAACCCTACGAAGTTTGGCAACCTTATGAAAAACTAACCCCTAAATCCAAGAAAGTTTCCCGTTTCTTCCACTGGTGAAAAGGGTTTGATCAACCAGTAGCTACGGATAAAATAGCTGTGGGTACTCACTAGACCTCTATCAGCTCGCAGTTGTAGAGCTCGCGGCCCTCCCCGACCTCGACGACGGCGACGGTCTGCTCGTGGAAGTACACCAGCCGCTTGGCGTCCTCCCTGACCCGTATCCCGCTGTAGCCCTTGTACGGCGAGGTGTTCCCGGTGATGCCGATCCCGCGCTGGCCGGCGACCGCGGGCACGGCGACCACCAGCAGCAGCAGGCCTAGGGCCGTGGGCAGCCAGGGGAGCTCCGAGGTCGTCCGGGGGGCGGAGTCCTCCGCCACGGGCTCTAGGGTCTCCGGGAGGGAGTCGCGGAGGGGAGAGATCATGGTGGAAGTCTTGGAAGGAAGAGAGCACTCGGTTGATAGTAGAGTCTTAAGGTGGAGAACTGTAACTACACTAATTAAACCCTGTAGATTTTTTTACATTTCAATCCTCCTAAACAGGGATTTAAAACGGTTGTGTGTGCTAGAAAGTAGTAAATGTAAATGGAGAACACAAATCTGCATGTAAATTCTAAAAAACTATTTATCACATATCTTCACACACCACTATAAACCACTACGAGAGTCCTCTAAGAATACACTTTAGTGAAATTAAGACGAAAGAAAATTTCTAAGAGGGCAAAAATCTCGGAATATTGCCGGAGGTCAGCGGCGGAGAGAGCACATGCCACAGGGGTCGGACGGTCGCTGGACGTGGCTGGTGTGTCTGCCGCGGTGCCGGACCCGACTGCCACTGCCGCTCTCTCGCTCTCTCTGTCTGTGTCTCTGATACCGGGGGGGGGGGGGGAGCTGCTGACGGAGGTGTGAAACCCGCTGAGGAAAACCGCAGTGCTCAGGTGCTGAGGAGGAGACTGTTTGGGAAGTTCTGTTGTTGGTTTGGTGACGTTTTTTGTGTACCGCTGATGGAGTGGGAACCATTGCTGAAAATATTAGTTTCCTTTACGTTTAAGTTTGTCATCCAAGATTTTCTCAATAAACTATTCGATACAAAATACAAAAATATTTTTCATAAGACATTTTTTTAACTGCTTGGTTGAATTTAACTTTTTACCTAAGAATGGTTTGGGTGATTTAGAGATTAGATTGCAGATCTTGGAAGTTCACTAACTTTATGTGGTCGGTCCCGTTTTCAAAGCCGTTACCTAAGAACCTAAGTTTCAATTTCATTAGATTTTAAGTCTTTGGGTCCCTCATAAAGAGATCAACGGTTTAGATAAACAAATTCACGATTAATTTAAAATCATTAGGAAACTTTCTTTAAGTGAAGTTTTATCAGTGTAGCTTTTGATTGAGACGGGTTTCAGCTTAAAAGTCATGAAATGTCCATTTATAGATTTAACTTTAAATAAATAGTGGTTTTCTTGTTACACTATCATAAAATTGCATCTTATTCATTTTAAAATTATTATAATCTTGAGTTACGTTCTAAAAGCACAGAACATTATCTAAGTCCTATGTAATACGAAAATAAGGAGTCATATTACAACTATTAGACTTCAAATTATATTTAAAATATAAATCTTACTTTAATACATTCAAATATCTACGCACAAGTTTTCTTTCCACCATGATAATTAAACCATCCTTCAATAAAAATACGTTTTACGTTAAATACCTTATGAAAATGAAAAAAAATGAAATGAAAAATTCTTTATTTACACAGGCAAAGTTAGGGCCGCATGGCCCTTTCTTACACTTAACCTGCAAATGTAGTAGGAAGGAGGAAGGAAACATAAACAAAACAATATTAGTGACCTAATTTCCTCTCGGTAATTTCAATTATATCTGTTTAACCTTGTTGGGTGTTCTGGTATTCCCTTGGGACGCTCAGAGGTGTTCCCAGGACACTTGCGCACCAGGATACAAGCTGATGCATGCTGCAGGCTTGTCTCTTCATTTGAAATGCAGGAACAGACCCACACACCTTGTGGCGTTATTCAAAGGTTATCTGGAACTCCCAATACAGGAGTCTTTGGGATTCGATATTTGCGTCATTAGAAAGGAACAGTAACAAAGCTATCATCTCGTCCATCTCAAACCCTTTCTTTTCTCATATTCTCCTTAAAAGCCACCGAGTTCGGAGTCTTAAGCAATGGGTTTAATTAATGGATTAGATCTCAAAAGAAATTAACTACAAGGGAAATCGATAGAGAAATTGTTATTAAAAAAACAAAAAGAATACAGTTTCTGCGCTAAAAATCAAGATTTATACACTACTGTAAGTAAATTGACAAAAAGGTTCAGTGCATAAACTGTGTATTGTGTCCAGGATTGTCAATTGGATGAAAAAATATATGAAGGACTAGGGTGTGGGTCCTATTAATTAACGACAAATTAAAACAACTCAGCCTAAAACCAGTGTAATTGAGGAAGCAAGAGGAAATCTTCTTCCTATGTAAAATCGATGTCAAGCGCTCTTTTCTATTTGCTGACAACCCGACCAGACTGGTGATGAGGTAGAAAGTGTATCAAACACGCGGACTGACGGGCGGTGGCAACGGCCGACGACGACGGCGGCGTGCGGCGGCGGCAGCCTGACCTACGTGAAATTACGTGACGACGCCTGACTGACTGACTGTAGACGAAACGTTCTAATCCAAAGCAGTCAAGAAGAGTTCATTATAGAGACAACTTTTCCTTGTAAAGAAAGCTTTTTTTAAAGAAAGTATTAGTAATATAGTAGTATAACGAAGACCAATTGAGAAAGTAAATAATTGTGACACCCTTTGTATTCATGATGGAACAATAATCAGTAGGTTCAATGTGACCTAATTATGTCTGGACAGAAGGGTGAGAAGAAAAATAATCAAAAGGAAACTTGATTATTTTATTGGATCATGTTCGAACTTGCATTTTTCAAGCACAATGCTGTACTCATACTTATAGTGAGGAATGTGGTGAAATTTGGATTTTCCAAAGGGAATGCGACTAGAGCCTGCTTTTTTAGGGTTAGGGCTTAAATCAATTAATTGATTTAAGTATGTTATCTATTGACCTTCAAAAAAAAAAAAAAAAAAATCCGGTTCAAAATGTTTTGTATAAAAACGCCCAAGCTTCACGAAGTTCCTCACACTAGGTATATACTAATATGACTATTTTTTTTCTTAGCTCTGCTTTGATTAGGTGTGGACGTGCTCTCTCCTGATTGGTGATTCTTGTTACTTGTGATTTTTGTGTTGTATTGTGTTCGTTCTTGTTTTATTCTTAGCATAGTGTTTATTTGTGACTACTTAATGTTCTCTGCCTTAGCTATGTTTTTGTCCAGGTTAACCTGGCTGTATGTTACTAATCTTGTTGTATTCTAGGTTCTTCTTTCCACCTGAAGACGTAATCAGATTCCAGATCCCGAAACGTCATGAAACGTGTTTTCTACTAATCAGTGATGGCAAACGTCCGCAAAAATCAAAATCAAAATATAAAATCACCTTCCCCAACAATGAATTTCAAACAAAGAAATGAAAAAGTAGTTCCGGACGCTGCCTCCCAGTGACCTCAGCTTGGATCTTTCGATCTTGTGACTCAACGCTCTCTCCAGCAACCTGGGGAACACATAGGGGTCTCAATCCCAGACCTAAATTCCGATCCCGGGATTTCGGGATTGACACAAGCGGATCCCGGGATCCCGGGATTAGTCCCAGGATTCCAGTTTTCTATATAAGCCTATCTAGAATGTATCGCTATGAGAATAACATTTATATATTTTTTATCAATACTAACTTTAATTTTATCTTACAAACTCGAGAAATCTGGGCTTCTTGACGGCAGATTACCTGTTGTTCCACATTTTTGAATGACTTTTATGCTGTGAGTGCTTGACAAAATGAGTGTGCATTCCTTTCGTAGAGCCGCCTAATGTATTTAAATCAAATTTGTGAATCTTAAATTCCGCCGTTTTCCCGTCCTTTTATGTAAGACGATAACAAATTGGTGACGATCACAATCTTTCTCATGAGCCACAAGAATATTTTGGTCACCCGTATTACTCCACTATTCACATATAATTCTCAGATCACGGATGGTTATTGCTAAAATAATAATTGACGAAACTCAATACTCACTACACAAAATCTTCCCGACTCGTTCAGATGTTCGCTAAACGAAAGCCCAATAGGAACTGAAAATTTTAGTGATCAGATAGACATAAAAATTCAGTAAGATAAAAAATATCAAAATAAAGTCACCTGTGTGGTCGTAGCCCGTAGGACACGTCGAATCGTGGAAATTAACTGCATCAGAAGTTCGGAGCGACAAGATAACTATTGTGTGCTGTCCCATTATATTCCAGGAATAAATTGTTATGTTTTAATTTAATTTGGTTTTTGACATAAACTTTGGGAATGGTAAGTATCAGTCTTAAGCGTAAATAAAAAAAAAAGAACTTTGCTATTAGTTATCATTTGTGAAATGTTTATTTCTTAAAACATTTTTATTTTTATACGTTTGTAAAGACGACTTTTGCAGTAATTAAAACATTCAAATCACGCAAAAATAGAGAAACAATAATTCTTTTACAATCCCGTCAATCCCGAGATTGAGAGACTCCAATCCCGGGATTATCAGGTACTAAAAAACGACCGGGATTGAGAACCCTAGGAACACAATACATGCGTGTGTCTCTTTTGCTCCACGGTTAAGGGGCTTTTGCTCCACGGGTCAGCAGGTAGATTTCAGAGCCGCCCAAAACATCGCTTTTGCTCCACGAAAGAGGGGCCTGCGCTACCTCTCCCCCAAATTCTCTCTTGGGCTCACCACTAATTTGGGCCATCTAATCGTAATATGCAACTTTGTTTTTTTTTTGCCTAAACGAAAATATTTATAGTCGAAAGAATGTTAAACTACTGTACTTCAATTGTGATTATAACGACAAGAAAACAATATTGTTTAAAGGTAATATCTTACAAAATAAAATCGTATTACTATGTCTTATCTATATTTAATTTATTGTATACAATAAATCACCATTAGAAACAGGGAAGCCTTTTATAACACAAGCTTTTACAGCATGAGATTTAAGGTCACTAGATTTATTCAACGTATAGTTTTGCAGATTGCTTCTTTTTTTAATAAACCATGCAGCTTTAAAATAATGTGACCTTGAAACTTCAATTGATTTCAACTTTACTTTTTATAGGTACCACCATTTGTCCCATAACAGCTTTATAAATATAAAACAGAGCAACAGCAGATCGGGAAGGGAGACAACTATACTAAGCTTGAATTTAGTGAAATTAGGTTATTTAAATAGTGTTTGAGGCCCGTCAAAAATATACTCTTACGGCTCAAATGTGGTTTTATACTCCATGTTCATACCTAAAATCTTTGTCTTGTGTCAAAAGGCTTTTCCGTTTCTAATAGTGAATTATTGCGAAAAATAAATTAAATGTGGATAAGTATTAAATAGTAACACATATTATTTATGTAAGTTATTTCTTTTACACAATATCGTTCACTTTAGCTTACTCTTACAATTGAAGTAGTTTAACATTCTATCAAAAATCAATATTTTAAAATAGAAAAAAAGTAAAGTTTTTTTATTACGTTTAAATGATATTTTTAAAGTAAGAACCTGGAGGTGAGCGAAAGAGAGAATTTGGGGGAGAGGGAAGCGCAGGCCCCTCTCTCGTGGAGCAACCAAGCGATGTTTCGGGCGATTCTGAAATCTGCCTGCTGACCCGTGGAGCAAAAGCGATGTTTCCAAAATGACCCTTAACCGTGGAGCAAAAGCGATGCAGCCCAATACATATCACTGAGGCCGGACCAAAGTCCAGAACATTCCGTCACCACAAGGTGTAATGTGAAAGGTCGTTGCTGCTTGCTCTGTCTGTTCTGACTCTTACGGACTGGATGTAGGGAAAATGTTTTCAGCATGGCAGTGTACGCATTAATGGTGGTACAGTGAATCAAAAATTAAAGTGGTCTGATAATCCGATTAATGTATTCATTTCTTCATTTTACAATAATGTATTCTTGTAGATTGAACAGCCATTCGTCCCAGAACTGTACCATGGATGTATCATGGCTCGAGTATGGTAACATTTAGAATTTTGAGATTTGTAGAGTATTCAAATGTTTACTTTAAGTATGTTCGTTTGTGAAAGCTGCATACCCGCAATAGTCAAATTCAGTTTCCACATTATAATCTCCAAGTATTCTTATAAACTTCAACAGACCGAATTGACAGTGCATAGTAGCTCAGTAGGCACAGCTACTAAACACACTAAGTAAGAAAACAATTATCTTACCTACATTTTACAAAAGTCTTAGGCTACATAAAACATTGCTTGGAAGTTGAACTGAAGGATAAAATTCAAAGTGCTCCTAATGTAAGTTTGAAGGGCTCTCTAGTTCAAAAAGACGTCCTACAATAATGGCCATAGATAAAGTCCGTATTTAAGTGCTTTGCCTGCACGCGCAGAACGACTTGAATGGATCGATCTCTGTCTTCAGTCGAATTATTTGTTTTGTTTACATTAATATTTAACATTCTTGATAATTAAGATGAATCCAGATGAATTTAATCTAAAATTAATTTAAGATGAATGAATCCAGGCCATGGTATTTTTTAAACTTAAAAAGCTTTGAGGTTTTATCAGGGAGCGGCAAGAACAGATTAAGCACGAGCCTATAGGCCTATGTAATCGTATGTTTACACGAGCCTATTAATCGTATGTTAATGTTTAATGTTTAGATCGTATACGATTCAAACATATATGTTATGGGTGGAGTATATTTGTCACCCAACTTCACACTCATATCAATAAAACTTTCAGGTTTAATTTGATTGATCATTGATTGGAGTTCAAATTTGTGTAAATAGATTGATACTCGAGTTTTATTATGAAGATCCGGGTTTGGTGACAAACGGTGAATGTATAATGAAGAGAGCTCAGCAGTAAATTATTTGAAACTATCAATCAATAACGATGTTAATAAAATGTTACAAATGTTAGATGCTTACGAATAGGCAGAATATTGTATTTTTGTAAGGGTATGAGCTAATAATCATACAAAAAAAATTGATACGATCTACATAACATCGACTCGAAAATAAAAACAAGAGAGTCTGTACATGTATTTCCTTACCTCCAGGAGTATCTTCAGTGCGCAGTACACAATCCAATGCCTGTGAAAAAACTCAAAAGCTTATATTAATAAACTTTACAATAGTTGAAAAAGTTGAATTTTAGCTTTAAACGCGAGGATGATGAATTTTTTCTTCACTATATAAAACGTGAAGCTATATCCATCTCCCGAACAATATAATTTGTCCGTACGTATACTTTTTTTGTTAGTGTGCGAGATTAAAGCAATAAGATTTTCTCATTACACGGCTTGACAAAATAAAATTATCACCCAAGTCTTGAAAAACGAATATCACGATTGTTCGAGATTTAGTCTATGACTATAATGCCAGACAGTACTCAAAAACACAAACACGTTTGAAAATCGCAAAAAATCTTGGCTCTAAAATGTATACTTTGGATTTAATTTGTTTGAACATACCTACACCTTACCAGGGAAAAATAATTATTTAATTGTTACAGTCTCCAAGGTAATAAGGAAATATCCCAAGTTGTGTTGAAATTTTTTAAGTTTATAAATGTTTATTTATATTTAAAAATTCTTCGTACCTGTCACCAACTTATTGAGGTAGGTTTTTACTCATTTTAGTCTAGTTGTTTTTCTTATATGAATAAAAAATTTACTACTTTTCTAAATTAACGAATGGCTCTGCGTAAGGTATACAAAACATAGTGGCTCAACGAAATGTCAGGAGCGTGAACCAGACGAGAAAAATATGATCGAAAAACACATGACATTTCCAAAATTTACACATGTGAAAAGACAAATTAAAAACTAAAATGAAGTCATAAGTAAGAATGTTCCAGAAATATAATTTTTGATATTTTATCGGTCTTTTGTTTTTATGTAGGGGGTTATTCCCATAGAAACTGAGCCGTATTCATTTGTGTTCACCAGTGTACACCGTTTTTAAAGAATAAAAGGTTAAAATGTTAAACTGCATGAAGTGCTAAAATTAATTGACGGATAAACATTATCCCAACCATAAGGGCACGTGTTGACACATACAAAGGAAGTAAAAATAAAAAAATGAGTGTCTCTGTTCTAGAAATATATTTTGAACATATTTATCAAACGTCTTGCTTTATAGCACAAACAGATTACAAAAGTTACAATATAATTATAAATTTTAAAGGGTTTAGTTACGGGAATTTAGGTGAAATTATATCAGATAGTCCATCTACGAATATTCGTACTCCAACCCCAGACCTACGTCCAGACATCTAATCCAAGCTTGTAAATACCTTTCTGCAACATCCCAAATAATGTCAATGACGGACTGCTAATCCAGGGGTGAATGTTTGGTTTATCTCTCACATCTAAGCATATATTTATAGACTATTCAAACCTGCCCAGTCCGTAACAGTAATGTTAATTTTAGCATTGGGAATTGCCTGGTCACGTCATTCGGCGCGGCCTTTAAATGGTTTTAGAAACTTTTGTTTCCTGGTTAAGGTAGTTAAGGAGCTTAGAAGATCAGAAAAAAATAGAAGCCTTAAATAATCGTATATACAGAACAGCAAAACCTGAGGTTCGTAAAAGTCCTATAAATCTCATTCCACATGAAAATTGAGCTCGGGAGCAAGTTTGACTCGAGGGCACTTGTAAAACAGCCGTAGGATGACTCTAAAACATGACAACATTTTAACAATAACCGAAACAATCTTTATACAACGCATACAAATATTTTACATCCAAATTTTGATAATGATTGAATCAATCTTCATGCAACGAATACGAATATTTTCTGAGAGGATAAAGATTTAGGCGAACCGCACCATCTGCACCTGAACCCCATTCGTTTGGTAGACATTTATTAATTTATATAGAATATAACTCCGACTTTTCTCGGAAAATTCTTTTCTCCGCGTTGTATTGGTAAGTGCTTATATAAACCATAAGAATTTATATAAACAAATGAAACCTAAAGCACTTCCAAAATCCTTGACAAGTGCCACTTTCGGAAAATCCTGGACCTATACCTTAAAAGATATCGAAACCCAACCATCAAAGTACACATTATGAGATTCCAAGCTTTAATTTGACACCAATTTAAAGGGTCTGTGTTAGTGGGACGTGTAGTTTCGGCTTTAGCACATGCTATATACCGTCGGCAATGACATAATATATGTCATTATATAATTATATGTTTATTTTAAACCCGACAGAGATTGATACCGAGATGCAGCCGGCGCAAGAGTTAGAGTTCCCGTTCTCCATGTACATCAGCTATTGTGTGTTGCAGAGGTTGATACCGAGATGCAGCCGGCGCAAGAGTCAGAGTTCCCGTTCTCCATGTACATCAGCTATTGTGTGTTGCAGAGGTTGATACCGAGATGCAGCCGGCGCAAGAGTCAGAGTTCCCGTTCTCCATGTACATCAGCTATTGTGTGTTGCAGAGGTTGATACCGAGATGCAGCCGGCGCAAGAGTCAGAGTTCCCGTTCTCCATGTACATCAGCTCGCAGGAGGAGGAGGCGCGCCGAGAGCTGGCCGCGCGGCCCGTCAACAAGGAGGCGCTCATCAAGGTAACTTCGACTGCTCCCCACTATCGACTAGTGACCGGTCGATTAGTTTCAAATTTCGATTGGTCGATTAGTCATCGCATCAATAATCGTTAGTCTAGTCGTTTCAACTAGTCGAAGAAGCAAAATTCAGTAAAAACCCCATTTCGTAATCGGTCGAGTTGCCGACTAGTCTACTTCAAACGATAACATATCAATTAGTTAAATAATCGACTACAAATATCGACTAGTCAAAATAGTCAACTACGTAAACGTAGAGAAAAACATTTTAAGGTATTCTTGGACCATCGATAAGTCAAAAATATTATTTTTCAAAATGTTGAGGGTTTTATTGTGTCGACCAGTCAGCTGACTGGTGTAATTTTTTTTATTCGAAATAAAGGAATAAAAAAAAATTACACCAGTCAGCTGACTGGTCGACACAATAAAACCCTCAACATTTTGAAAAATAATATTTTTGACTTATCGATGGTCCAAGAATACCTAAAACTTATTTGACTGGTGTAAATAAACGTAAAACAGCCGATTGAACAGCTGATCAGCAGTGCCGGATTCACCACTTGGCCCAAGCACTCGCACGAGGCGGAGAAAATGGGACTGTGTGTGGATTTCAGAGAATAATAGGACCTAGAAATTAATTTTTCCTAAAAATAAATCTTTGCCTAGGGCCGCGGAGGCCGTAAATCCGTCACTGCTGATCATAGTACAAATAAAACTTAACACACAATTAAAATTGATTGAAATTACTCACCAGCATTTGTTCCACGCAGTACTTACAGTTTATATTGGAATGAGTAAATTTTCTCAAGAAAATACTTTTTTCCTTTATGAACCATAAACCGATTTTTTAAATTTTAGTAACACAGGATTAATAAATGGATTCACAAAAGAATCATTACTTTATATTTCTCATCATGTGGGGTTTCCAAGTTATTTTCGTTTGAAAGGTTTAAGAAGCCAAAAATTACTGTCACAAAAGACCTATACTTTAATTAGTCCTTCAATAGGTAACCAAGTTTCACTTAGCAAAACAAAATGACGGTCATAAATGCGAGTAAATTTTGAGTTTTGGAAATTTTTGAATAAGATATTTTATCCTGTCTATGGTCTTGGAAAAATGTCTGAAAAATTAAACGTTGGTAGAGTATTCAGGGACACTCTGTATAATAACTTCTACTCCAACGGTTATATTACGGCAGAGGTATCTTTAGACAACAATGTGTAGAGCTATTTAGAGTATATTATTTATACTGTCTTACCTATGTAACGATAACAAAACTAACAATTGTTATAATTGAGTTTTTAATAGAGTTCCTTATAGAATACAACAATATGAATTACAGTTCAAAGGCAACAAATCGAATAAAAATTCGTCTTTAAAGCTATTTCCATTCAAAGCCTTTAAAGCCATTTTAAAGATTACCAGTCGTGAACGCCTTCAAACACTGAAATGTTAGCCACCAATCATTAGTGTATTCCATATCACATTTTGTTGCGGCGCGGCGTTCTGAATAAAGCACAGTTTAACCGTTGACTTTGCATCTGTATAACTCTATCAAGCGAGTTATTTTCTCCCAACAGTTATTTCTAAAATGGTTTTTTATGATAGTTTTTTAAAAACATATTCATAAGTTTGTAAAAGATTTATTATATACCTTTTAAGTAAACTGTAAGCTCTATCAAAGTTATTACTCACTTCGTCAAAAATGTTTGCTTCATTTCAATTTAGTAAAACTGTTTTTCGAAAATGTTTTGCTATAGATTTTTAATTGATAGGATTTTCTAGTATTTTTGATGTTATTGTTTTTTTTAATGTTATTGCTTGTTCTACTTGTTAAATTTGCATCACTGTCAGTTTTTTGAATCTGATTAAGATAACAATATTTTGTTGCATGTCAAATTTATAGCTTGTTGTATGTAGCTAATTGGTATTTATTTATTGTTAGTCAGTGCTATTTAATCATTGTAAGTTATTAATTGCGGTTAGAGTACTTTTATATATCAAAATTGTATTATCAGTTTGTTATTACAGTAATTTATAAACAGTCACATTTTTCTTTGTTAGCTGTAAGTGCATGAAGGCTATATCTTAAGTTTATATTTGTATTTATTTCAAAAAAACGGTTGGCGATATCCGTTGGCATAAAGCTTAAAAAATAAATAAATAAAAAATAAGAGTTATTAATTATTATGTATTTTATTCTCAAGAACAACTTAGACGTAATCTATTTTATTTATTTGAAAAACTTTAAGTTATAATCAAAATAACTTGAATATACGTTAGAAATTCTTGTCAATTCACTAAATAAATGAACTGGTTACATTGTAAACCTTGTTAGCGCCTGCAATGAAACTTCTTTATAAAAGCGGCAACCCGCAGTTCATATAAGCGTATTCTGTAATTTGAAATGAAGGCGTAAACTAAACACCATCGATTTCGATGCATAACATCTTTGAATGTACTTCGTATGAAGTTTAATATTTTCAATGGAGTCTTTGTCTTAACCCTTACCAAAAATTAATAATAAAATAATAAATAAATCGTTTATTTCTCAATAAAAACCCATACACAGTAATACAAATACATAGAAAATAAATAATCCTTAAACAAATACAATCAAAACTTAGAAACTATTATTGAGAAATATTAGGGGCCCCATAGAAAAATCCGTGGTGGGGCCTCCCTCACCTAGTGCATATAAAAATAGATGCGAAAAAGAGTCAGAGCCAGCATTTTAAACAGTAAATAGAACATAAGAAAATCATATATACTTAAATACGTATGCTGAGATGTTTTAACAGTATTGAGCTGATATACACTACAAAAATACTATAAACTAAATACTTGATAAAAAATGACATACAAACATATAGTAAATTTAAAAAATCAAAATAGATTAAATTAGACCCAAATACTACAGACATTAACATAGGACAAGAAAGAGTTTATACGACAAACCTAAAGAAATCTTCAATGTTCTCAGTTGCAAATAAAAACTTCTTCAGTTCAGACAAAAACGTATTAAGATTGTTCTTTTTAATTAATTTGACAGACAACAGATTGAAAAGACGTGGCGCATTACTTGTATAAAACTGTTGATCTTTATAGTTAATCTTTAAAGAGGCACAGGAACTGTTAAAGTTAATCTTAGATTATATTGTTTGTAAAAATTAGTAAAGTTGTTACTGCTTCTATTGTAAAAAATTCGTAAAACTTTAAAAACATACAAGTGCCGCAATGGTAGAATTTTCAAATTAGTAAAGATTGGCCAGGAATGGGTGAATTTATTATTTTTAGTCATAACCCTTACTATTGCTTTCTGCAAAATGATAAGTGGATAAAGAGTCGAAATATAAGTACCTCCAAAACAACTCAGCCCATAGCCTAACTTGAACCTACAAGAGCGTGATATATTTTGACTAGTACTTTAACTGGACAAACATCTCTGAGGAAATAAAATTTACGTAAAACACCAATCATTTCCCGTTTTAATTTGCATACATGATCCTTCCAAGACAGCTTTGAATCTATAATCAATCCAAGGTATTTTACTACTTCTGAATTTTCAATTTTAAGACATGAGCAGTTATTAACATCAACGCAATTAATTTTGTGAAAAAATAAAGGTCTAGGGAAAACAACATTATCCTTTAAAGAAAAAATTTGGTACTTGGTTTTGTTACTCAGAACCATGCAATTTTTATCGAACCAATAACGAAGTAATTGTAAATCACTTTGCATATTATTTTGAAGAGATCAAAAGAAAAATTACTGTATGTGAGTGCCAAGTCATCAGCAAATGCTGTGACATTACCAACAAAATTAGCTCTACATAAATCATCGATATAAATTAAAAACAAAATAGGGCCCAGGACCGAGCCCTGAGAAACCCCATAATGTAAACGGCCTTCATTGCTAAGTTTATTTTCTATTCTGACACATTGTTTTCTTTCAGACAAATAGCTCTTAAACCAAGCATATGGTAAGCCTCTAATTCCAGCCCTCCATAGTTTTCCAAGTAAAATACTATGATCTACCGTGTCAAAAGCCTTTGTTATGCCAACATAAATAGCAGCACTTTTTTGGCCCATATTTAAGCTCTCATAAATATCATGAAGAAAATTTATTAAAGCATCCTCCGTAGAACGTCCATTTCTGAAACCAAATTGGCGATCGCTGAAAAAATTGTTAGCATTTAGAAAACCCATTAATCGTTTTTTTATGATTTTTTCAAAAATTTTGGAAAAGGTGGAAAGCAAAGAAATTGGTCGATAGTTGTCTAAGCTACTTGCACACCCTTTTTTAAAAAGGGGAATGACAACAGCTAATTTTAAACATCTAGGGAAAACACCACTCTGCATGCTAAAGTTATATAAGTAAACTAAAATGTCAACAATGGTAGATGAAACTTTTTTAACAATAGGTGCACTTATATTATCAGAACCGGAAGCAGCTTTAAGACTCGAAATTAAGTCAAAAATTTCGCCACGGTCAGTAGGAGCAAAGAAAATTGAATTTGCTTGCACTAAAGATGGAAAATTTGCTTCCATGTCTCTATGAATCATATGCAATGCAATATCACTTCGTAACTTGTTTGGGATACTTAAAAAATATTTGTTAAAAATAGATGCTATATCCTCAGATTTATAAAATTTGGTTCCATCGACATCTATATCCGATATAACAGTTTTTTTGTTTTTCTTCCCATAAAAGAATTGATCATATTCCATTGAGCCTTACTATTTCTATCGCACTCATTAAACTTTGATGAATAATAAAATTCTTTGGTCATAATTATTTACCTCTTTTCAGCTTTAGCTTTGACGTACACCCATCTACATACCTACATACCTAAAGATGGATTAAATCAATTGGAATGGCTTACAATTAGCAATCATCATTTCAATATGTAATATTTCAATATTATATTTATTTATTGCTTGTGGATGTAGCACTACTGCATGTTAGATCTTAGATAAATTGATTAGCTTGTTCCACTGAGGAATCTTCCCAATGAATTGCATGAAGTGTGAAGATATCTTGAAGCTGTAACCAAAATACTGGACTTTATTTATTTTATGTGTATCTCTCTTGTTGCTACATATTTGTAAATTGGCGTATGCCGTGCATGAAAATAAACAAATAAACAAATATCGAGATCTACTCTTGGCTACCATTTTATCAACTTTTGCGAATTTCTTTGTCTTTATGATCCCTTGGAATCCCTCATGTAAATCTGCCAGAATTCTCTGCCTTATTTTCCTAAGTATAAAACCCCATGACTCCCGGAAATAAAACCATCATGTTAACTAAAATCATCTATCAGATGCCCTAAGAACGGTTTAATTCCGTTGTTACCATTTTTCGGACAACTCAGTAGCTCAGCCACTTCTTGTCCACATTGCTACTTCTGCTGACGATGTCACAGAATTTGTTCTAAATTGTTCAAATGAAATTCTAATTTGTTCGAAATGAAAAATATCCTCAGGACTTGATTCATTCTGTTCACTTCCAACGTAAAAGTCTTCAGCTGTTGGAATCTTAAAGAATCAGTGTTTCCGTGTTCCTCAGCCTTCCAGTATCGTATGCCACAATCAAAAAGCCTGGAGGATTTGGCGAAGTGTTGCATTCGCGAAGCTAAAAATTTGGGGAGCTTCTTAATGGGGCCATAAAAACCAATGTTTTATTGAACCCCCTTCCATAGATATAGCGGTTAAAACCGTTTTACGCCAAAAAATAATTGAAAATGCCCCCTTGCCTACTTAACTTGACTGTAATTTCGTTCTGTTTCTGACAAACAGTGTACGGCTTGCATAAGCAATTGGCTATTCGATCCCATCATCCATTTCGTAAAATTGGTTTTATTACCTTATCTTCTCGTGATCCTTGAGTTGCAAAAATGCCATCTATTTTCGGCTCACTGAGGAGCCATTCTCCATTGTGTGACAATACAGCGCCCATTCATTAATCATCCATCTTGGGATATCCGACAGAAAAGTTTGGTTTACGGGATGGTTGTATTTTCTGGAGTTGAATAATTTATATACCTTGAAAACCAAGAAAGTTCTGGCAGATTTCCATGATCAGGGACGCCAAGGAATCTTTTACTATGAAATCAGGAAGAGGTTATATATGACGGCTAAAAGGACTGGTACAGTGGCAAGAACAAGAGCCTTATTTGGACTGTATTGAATCAAGACTCGAGTTCAATTTTTACGTTTTTCAGAGATCGCTTTTAAATCGGTATTTCGTTACGCCCAAGTTCTAGTTACAGTTAAATCCAGTTACAGTTACAGTTATGTAACTAGTTACTATTTACGTCCACTAGTTACAATTATGTTGTTAAATTAGGAGGAGGCAGCGATGGTGCTGCTCTCTCGCGGCGTTAATGATGAACTAAGTCCTCGACACCCACTGGCTAGCGCTCGACACCCGCTGAGCGCAACATGAGAAGATACCTCTGTTTGATTCTTCTCTGTGGTTTTTGAAAGCTTTTTTATAAATATAATTTAAAAATTTACAATTAGAATTGTTGCTTGTTCCACAGGCGATGGGCGATCTGCGCCTGGAGGGCGAGTGGAGGATCACGCAGACTTGCTGCGGCCTCATCATCAGCTTCATGCGCGAGGAGGACCTGCTGAACTTCCAGGAGGTGGACGTGAGCGCCGTGCTGGGCGTGCCGACCTCCGCCTACTGCTTCTCCTCGCTCGACACCTACCGCCAGGTAACTCAGCGATAGGTAACTTCCAGGAGGTGGACGTGAGCGCCGTGCTGGGCGTGCCGACCTCCGCCTACTGCTTCTCCTCGCTCGACACCTACCGCCAGGTAACTCAGCGATAGGTAACTTCCAGGAGGTGGACGTGAGCGCCGTGCTGGGCGTGCCGACCTCCGCCTACTGCTTCTCCTCGCTCGACACCTACCGCCAGGTAACTCAGCGATAGGTAACTTCCAGGAGGTGGACGTGAGCGCCGTGCTGGGCGTGCCGACCTCCGCCTACTGCTTCTCCTCGCTCGACACCTACCGCCAGGTAACTCAGCGATAGGTAACTTCCAGGAGGTGGACGTGAGCGCCGTGCTGGGCGTGCCGACCTCCGCCTACTGCTTCTCCTCGCTCGACACCTACCGCCAGGTAACTCAGCGATAGGTAACTTCCAGGAGGTGGACGTGAGCGCCGTGCTGGGCGTGCCGACCTCCGCCTACTGCTTCTCCTCGCTCGACACCTACCGCCAGGTAACTCAGCGATAGGTAACTTCCAGGAGGTGGACGTGAGCGCCGTGCTGGGCGTGCCGACCTCCGCCTACTGCTTCTCCTCGCTCGACACCTACCGCCAGGTAACGCGATTGCGATTGATGGATAGGTCGATAAATCGAATAATCTATATCGTTCTATTCGGCTTGTAAACTCAGCGATGGGTCGGTGGAGTCAGCGATTAATCTATATCGCTCTAATCGCTTCGTGTGTTTTACTAGGTATCGACGGGTACAAGCGATAGGTGGATGGACTAATCAATCAATCTATACAGTATAGTTTTATTCACCTCGTTTGTTCTCCTCGCTCGACAGGTAAAGCGATAGGTAGATGGAGTTATCAAATGATTTAGATTTATATAAGCCTGAATGATAGTAATACTTCTCCTTCCTCGACACCTACCGACAGGTAAAGCGATAGGTCGATATTCGAATGATCTATATCGTTTTCCACTTGAATGATCGAAAAGCTTCTCCTCGCTTGACACTTACCGACAGGTAGAGCGATAGGCCGAGAAGAAATTATCGATTAATCTGAATCGTTTTAGCCTGAAGTGCGACTAGAGGTTGTGAAGCACAAGGGGTCTCCAGGGCTCCAGGTACTCTCCCGCGTTTTCTTCATCCAAGCTGGAAAAAAGGAAGAAATAGCCCTTACCCACACATGAAATACGGACCCTCTACGCCTCCCACTCAAGTAAGCAAAGAAGCTAAGCGATGAACAGGGTTCTCCAGTCTCTTTGAGACATTACTCTGATGTCAAGGCCCGCCTTGAGGCGGCCAAGGGGGAGGCGCCTGTGTGCCTCCCAGAGCGTACCTGCTGAAAAAAACCCTAGCATACTAACACCACATCCATTACGATCGACTCGAGCCTATGCTCAATGCGATATCCAAGTATGTGGCCTCTGTCCCTTTTGTGATACATCAGTTGATTATCAACCTCTTGCTGTTTCTCAACCTCGATTCTGCCCCCCTCCCCCGTCTCTCCTCTTCTGACGCAGTACGGACAGAACGAAGTCAGCCAAAGCGTTCCAGCTCTCTGACCCTACGATGTTGTCCGGGGTCAGAGGGCTACCAACCGAGTCGGCGAGGGCAGTCCGTTCTTCATCAAAGCGACAACTCACGAAGAAATGTCGTGAGCGTCGCGTCGTCGCGTCGCCCCCGTCGTGTCCACAGTACCTGACCCGGGCGAGTCGACCTTGCCGATTCGGTGGAGGTACAGACCACTCTTCCGGGTTGATAGGGGTATAGTTGGAACTAAATGTTCTTATTCCTATAAAATTCAGTGTTGTTTCTCATCGTCCGGCACCAGTCGGTTGTATTTGGCACCGATGAATGTTCGAATCGGACGGGGTGATCGGATAGTTTTAATCTAAACTTTCCAAATCAGGGTTCTGGCCTTCGCTTCTCATCCCTCGACCTTTACCGACAAAAAAAGCGTTCTAGTCGGACGTAGAAGGCCTAATCGAATGATTTTAATCGAAACTTTCCAAAACTGGGATGGAGCCTTCGCATACTGCTTCTTAACCCCCGACTTCAACCGACCAATTAAGTGATAGGACACGACAGTCATCAAACAGGATAGGTAAATCAATAGAGGTAAGCATCCCGGATCTTAATTCCAACCTCGACCTATTTAAGAGGCAATATTAGGACTAGCGAGTCCTCCCTAAAAATCCAACCTCAGCCTTGATTTGCGTGATTTCATCGAAAATTCTTACCGATATATCGGTTTACAAAATCAGTAGACCAAAATGATAAAATCAATAGTATGGATACAGAATAAGATATTCTATCTGTTAAGGCTGTGGTGAGTCAAAAATAGCAATCTGTAACTTAGATCTTAAAAATAACCATTAAGAACGCGTACTTCCCGTCCAGGTGTGGGAAACATTTGTGTTTACTTGTTTAAGTTCCAATTACTTTAATGCAACAAAAAATGTTTTCAACATCCTAAAATTGCTTCTAAGTGGTTGGGTTGCTGATAATTCAAATGGGTCGTGGTAAACAGCAAACAAAAAGTCCAAAGTACCAAGTGTACTTTACTTAATTTGAACCACTTGGATTGATTTTATCATTGAATGAATGCCATCCTCCTTGCGGTCGTTTTCTCCCTCAATAATTTAAAATTGATATATCTTTAAGCCTAACGTCTGATATAAAAATCTAATAATCAGTAATTAATAGGTTAACAGGTTAATGTTAACCTGGTAAGATGTTGTTTAAAATTTAACGAGCACCTCAGGACCGATTTGAACTGAATCCATTTAAAATGTTTACTCTTTTATGTTTATTCCTATATTCCTGTTTTCGATAAACTGTTGCCTATTAGACAGTTAATGCTGGGCGTCGTAATCATTGCAATAGTTCTTGGACTAAAAACAACTAAAGTTAAAAAATATGATGGCAAAATTCCATCCTTGTATCCTTTTTTTCTACACCAGTGGCACTTTTGATAACGTTTTGATCGGGAAGGGTCCAAACCCTGGTCTTGTTACCATCTACGGCGACCTATTCTAAGGTAGCATAGTTAATTTACGACTAATGACATAATGGCATTATCAAAGACAAATGACAAGTCGACCCAGTTTCGATCCTGGTCAGGATTCGAGCCCTCAGGCTACAAGGCGAGCAATTTATTCATTCGGCCATTCAGTCAATCAATTTTAATTGTCGCTATCTTTGTATAACACCTATGTCAAAGATGAACTCAGTTGAACGGGCTGGAACGATGAAATGTAAAGATACAATGGAAAAAAGAACCCCCTTTTGACCTTTTCGCTAAAAATGCGCTAGCACAATAATGTGGTTGAGTTCGCAAATAGTCCACAGAGAACTATCAAACACCACATATACAGATGAATGACATATCTTCTTTCTGTCTACTATATATTTGTCAAATACCACTCACCCATCATCGCACAGCCCAAACTACTTGACCTAGAACCTTGAAACTTTGCATGAACGTTCCTCTCAGGGCATAGGCACCCTCTAAGAACGGATTTTTAAAAATTCCCTCAGGGCCACGCCCTATGATACATCAAAATTTCAATGTTAAAGTATAGGGAAGCTCATGTAGTTATCAATGAATTTGTCCAATGTAGTTATCAATGTAGGTTTGTCTGTTTTCCACGGGTAAAACCGTGTTGATCAGCTAGTTTACAATAATCGTGAACTCGCCCTCTGTTCCAGAAAGTGCTGATCCGCGACGTGCCGTTCCTGGTGAGCCCGCGCGAGGTGGAGACCGCGCTGACACGGCAGGGCGTCTACCCGCTGTCCACCGTGCGCACGCGCCAAGGCAACATCGTCGTCGAGGTACGTACGAACTGGCAACGTCGCTTTGCAAGTGCTAACACTGCAAAACCTATCCTCAGAGTGACTTGATTTAAAGTTGAACAAAAATCGCGGCCAAAAGAGATCATGTTACTCGAACCCTTTGGTGCGACGTTGCCGTTTTGCGCTACGGCTTTGTTAATAAAGGCTTGAAAGTACTCATCAGTTAATTGTACCACTAAATTCTATAGGGTTTAAAGCATTATTTTGCCTACCCTCTTGGAGGCGCCTTCTAAAATATAATATTAGGGATCAGTCAAAGATCAAGGTTTTTACCAAAACTTTCAAGTTACATACTGTTATCAAAAGTGATATCAAAGGTTTTGGGCATTTTGTCAAGGTTATGGCAGAAGTATCAAAGCATTTGCCTTGAATACTAACCAGCTGAACCGTCTTACGTAGTACTCGCTCCACAAGGTGCATGAAGAGCTCCCGGTTAAATGATCAGTTTTGCAGAGCTGTAAAACGTCTTAAGGTTCACAGTGTAGAGAATAAATACCTTAGGAAATACGGGTTTTTTATTCAAGTAGTGAAGGCTTACCGATATGTATATTATTTTTACATCCTTCCTATCCCAAATAGAGAGGGCTCACTAAATAATATTTTTCTGTTTTTTTTTAACATCCTTAGTTTGTTTTGATTGCGCACATTTGCCATCATGATCAGTAAAAAAACAAGCTTCACGACGTTTCGGGATTTACAGTCTGATCCCGTCTTCAGGTGGAAAGGCACCTAGAACATAACAAGATTAGTTACTTAGCCAAGATAACCTGTACAAAAACATAGGTAAAACAGAACTCTAAGAGCAGGCAAAACACGATTGCTGAAAACCTTTCAAGAATCCAATTTAACATAGAAATCACAAACTCCACCAGGCCTTCCTCTGCTCTGATTGGGTGTGGACGTGCTTTTTCCTAATTGGTTGAATCTGTGATTTCTGTGTTATATTGTGTTCTTGTTTTGTCTCCAACGTTAGTATTTTGTCTACTTTTACAGTGGTTAGCTATGTCTTAGTCCAGCTTCTACCGGCTGTGTGTTTCTAATCTTGTTATGCTCTAGGTTCTTTTCCACTGAAGACATGATCAGATGCCAGATCCCGAAACGCGAGATATTTGTTTATACTAATCAGTTATGACGAATATCCGCAAACATTAAAAACGAAACAATAAAACCTAGAGGTAGTAAGGTACAAGAAGGAGCTTGGGTGTTTACTGTGTTTACAAACAAACCCAGATGAATTTGGATTTTTCAGGGAGGGTAAATAAATATTAACAGATGATCAATTGATTCAACTACAAATTTCTTGTGTCAGTCATGTGTTACATGCTAAACCAAAAATATGTCACCTGTTTATTGATTGTTATTGAAAGAGCAAAACATTGTTTCTAATATCAACCCACATTTTGTTTTGGTTTAATATTTTTTGTCTACCAGACTAGTAGCGTAGTCATATAGCTTTGTTTACTTCCACGTCATCGATGATTTCCTCCCCTCCTCTGCTGAAACTTATAACTCAAGCATCTTCTTGTACCTCACTACCTCTAACATCTCACTTTATACTATTTTCCTGTTGTTTTTGTAACACCCTCCCCTGCCCCACAGCTGGGGGAGGCGGCGTACCTGACGGCTCTGCTGCAGGACGGGTTCGACTTCTACGGCACGGCCAAGTTCGCGTGCATCCCCGTGCCGAACGTGCCGCCGCCGCTTCCCCCAGTCGCCGCCCGTGACGTCATGGTGCCGCCCCCCCGCGACAGCGTGCTGCAGTGCTACAAGTGCCAGGTAACACCCTCCCCCCTGTTTTAATAAAGTAGAGTTGGAAACTATATATTAAATTTTAAGATTTTTAACTTCCAAGCCACCTTTTTTTGCTTGGTGAAAGTTATCCTGATGAGAAAGGAACGCATTTGGGGATTGAATGGTTTTTGGGATTTATCAAACAGATCAATTAGTTTCATGCAGCGTGTTTTTCTCCTTAGAGATGAACTGAGCTCATTGGAAGTTCAAATTAATTATTGTACACGATGGAATGACGGCCTTCAATGCTTCACGATGAAGTGAATATTATAAAGAAAAATAGAAAGTCCAAGCATTGTTAAATTTTGAAGACAACAAATTTGATCATATGTTACTAAAATTAGCACATTCTGGTGGAGATTTTTGGTAGGTAAGAAATAAAAATACCTATAGTATTTTATACCCAACATTTTCAAAACATCACAGTTGGCTCACTCTTGAGTGAAGAATGCGTACTAATTTCGCGTGCAAATTTCTGGCTTCAAAACATGTGTAAGCATGAGCAGTCTCCTTTTAGATATGAAGTAAATGGTAACATGCTTAGGTCAGGTCCTCGGACCATGGATCAAGTGAGTTTATTAAATGCTGCGGGCTTCTGGGGGATGAAGCATTGCTTCACCTGCTGCGACGCCAGGAGAAGCCCGTTACATCTATGCTTATAGAACTGACCTAAAATACGCATTCGTAGAGAGTATTAACTGCAATGCCTAAAAAATTCCTAAAACATTTAAATGATACAAGTTGTGTTTAAAGTGAAATGTAATCTTATTCGACGTTTATGTTAATATTCAGGGGTTCTGGCACTACGCGGCGCAGTGTCCCGGCAGCCAGCGCTGTGTGCGGTGCGGCGACAACCACCCGGTCTCCGAGTGCCCCCGCCCCAGAAACGACCCTATCTGCGTGCACTGCTCGGGTAACCACCACGCCGCCTACAAGCTCTGCCCCGTGCGGCTCCAGATGAAGACTTACGTCCCCTTCCCGCCCGTCTACCTCCCGGCCTACCTTCCTCCAGGATCTTATGTGCAGTGAACCCCTGTTTATACATATCATGTGCTGTTGTGTTGTATTAAATAAATTGTTGGTTTGTTATTCTGGAAATTGTCTTTTACTTGAAAAGTGAGGTGAAGTGTCTCAAAGGCCATTCCAAACTTGGATTTAAAAATTTGTTTTATTGAGAAAACACGTTTTTAGCTAAAACAAGATTTAAGTGCGCCTTCTTGTAACATAACGCAACCATTGTAACTGCAATGGTGCATCACAACACCAGATTGGGCCACTAAATCAGGCCCAAGGGTCAGGCCCAAGGGGCCAAGGGTCAGGGTGGGGTGGTCAGGTAGTGACCACCTGGCTGGTGGGCTGTTCCTCTTTTCTTCACATTTTGTTGCCCCGTTTCCTTGGTCTTCTGATTGTACTCCAAATACGCTATCCATTCCGCGACAGTCTTTATTATCAAAATAAGACAAGTTTGTTGACTGGGTGGCGTCGTCTAACATTGCCCGTCTTTTAATGATCGGAAAGGGATTCTGAGAGAAGTATGCAACTCTTTGACAGTTGTTTATAGACCTAGTAGTTGTTGTGGAGAGGCGCACCTAAGCACCTAAGGAAGCAAACAACCTCATGTAACTAATATTACAAATGAGAAAGTTCTGATGTATGGGTGAATATTTGTGACTTGATCACGCAAAACTGCCAAACCGACTGAGTTTAAATTTTACACAAAGGTTGATCTAGAACACGTGCAACATAAAGACCTATTCACTTCCTTAAAATTCCCTCGGGCTATGCCCTGTGAACGTCCTTAGTTTACATTTTAGATGTATTCGGCATTTGAAATGTTCGAAATACATACGTTTTTGAAATGTTCGGCATTCAAATACCGAAATTTAATCACCTGCAGATTTGACAGTTCAAGGAGCAAAAGTAAGATCAGCTGATTCAAGCTAAACGAATTGCAAATTTCTGCATTCTATACTTTCTAACCGGCTGTCAGGAATATAGAGATACTCGAAGGACCTTTCTTCTCTATAACAGCTGTTATTTAAAGAGGTAGAGTGTGCTACTGTAAACTATTTATTTTATCTACAGCATTTTCAAAAATTTCCGGGACGGCGTTTTCAATTTTGTTTCAATATAGACGAGAAAAACTTTGGACAGCATTTTAAAAAATTGCTGGGACGGCATTATAATTTCCTTTGTCCAAAGTTGACCCTAAAAACATAAGAAAATGTCTGTACAATGAATACAATTTGAAGGCATGTTCTATCGTCCTACCTACACAAATACCTATATGAAGCAAAAAAAGGATTTTCTAAGAACGCAGGTTTGCTGTGACAGGGGTACATAGTATATTCTTATACCTAAGGACCACTCAAACTTATAGAATTTCGCCACAAAAATTGTTAGAACCATTCATTAGACACAAGAAGCCAAAACTAAAAATGTTCACCCATCCACCCATCCAAATGAGTGGCGGAGAGATCCTCAGGAAGGAAAAATGTTTTATTTTCGATATTGTATATAAACGAAAGAGCATAAAAAACTTGTGGTAATCCCACTTGATTCGATCCCCAGGGCTTGAACTAACATACAATATGCTATCAACAATCTCGGCGCATACTATCTCTTACCCTTAAAAATGGCCTCTCAAGTTAAGAATTTAATAAATTTTTTATATTAAAGTTTTCTACTTTTTGCAAATAACATTTTTACCTATACTACTGTATTTTGATCTTGAGTTAAATCAAATCAAATCAAATGCATGAGTCACTTATCAAAAATAATGTTCCATTTTTAAACCGTTTCATACCCCTAAATCCAACCAATAACTAAAACAAATCGTAGTTTATTATTTGAATACATTGAGTAATAAAGAATAGAAACGAGATATAGTCTTCGCTGGAGTTTATAATTAACTGAGGCGTAATGTTAAATAAAGAAACACCTGGCACAATATAAACAAGGATCATAGTTGTTTCAGCTGTTCTGCCATAATAGATTCAGTAGAAAAATATTTATAGCTAGATAAATAGTTTTATCTGAAAGACTTTTAAGTTCAAAATTGTGGTAAAATATCAAAATTGAATTACCTTGAAGATCAATTAACTGTAACCCTTCCGAACTATTAAGTGAGTTTACACCAAATCAATCGGCCTTTAGTACTCTTCAGAGTTTCTAAGTATCAAACCTAACCTGTTTCCTTTATTATTGTACTTGTCAGAAAATAAGCAATCCGGAACAAACGTATACGTAAAATAGATTTATTACTTACTTTATGGAGATTATGTTACGGCAACAATTTAAATTTTTAAACTATAAGATTTAGCTATATTGGATACCAAATTTTGAACAATGTACTCAAAAACTATTCTACATTAGAAAGATTGATGAACAATGTTTTGTAGTAAAGAACATAAATGTTATGTTTCAGCCATGGAAAATTTGGAAAGTCTTCTCAAGTGCAAAGTTTGTGATGAAATCTTTAACAAGGTGAGTTGGTTACTTATCAAAACGTTAAATAAGTCATTATTCAAGATTTATTTATGTTACACCTATGTTCATTGTAAAATCGCAAGAAGGATAAGGAAATTATTCTAAGGAATCGACCAAACACCTCGATATAAAATAAAATAGTAGAAAAAAAAGAAAAACGTAATTTAGTCGTGTCTACTGCATACTGTTTTTATTTGAATATAAATAAAATTAAGTAGTAATTTTTGTTAGTGGCGAAAATACATACTACCACTAATAAATGGAAAATAAGTAAAATGAATACAGTCAGACAATTTATAACAACTCAGAATGTATTTATCAGTGGAATGCATCAACGCGATTTCATATTTTGATTAGTTAAGTATATATGAATGAATTATGAAAGTAGTTTTCTTTACTTTGCGTACTTTGTTGATAACAAATACCAAGTGATGGCCAAATGACGATTCATGCTGGATTTTAGGCGTGTGCCAAGACGAAAAACATTATCGTAAGTTTCATCACTAAAAGCTCTAAAAAGGTACAATATTTTGTTCCTTATCCATTCATATGGGGCTAATTGAAGAGAAGACGAGAAACTAGTTAATCATTCATGAACCACTTCACCATTCTCACAGATTAACTTAGATTCAACCTACTGATTTCGAAATGTCGAAAAAGGCAAAATAAGAGCTCATTGTCCACCCATTCATTCTTTCCCTATGTATACTAACCATGTTCTTTTCTTTCGACACGTACACTAATTTAACCTTTCACTTTCAATTCTTTTCTCCTTTTCCCAACTTTCTTCGTGAGCTGAAGCCCTTCATCACCTCAACTTCTTAACATTCCTTCTCTCTCCTTATATTTCTGCCCATTTTTAACTTAGGTCGATGCCATTGAATTCCACGTCTGGGCTTTCAGATTCTAGGCTACCTTGTCCACTGAGATTAGCTTGGTACCTTTAACCTGATAACCTGATTCATGATTTAAGACCGGTACGCTGAACTGGCTGCGGAAAACGCTACTCCGCTATTTTTACGTGAAAGGAAGAGTCCACTCGATTCAGATTAGGCTCATTAGGAGAATTCGATTCAGTTGAGGCCTTCTTTGTAGAAGAAGACGTCTTCGGGCACTTCAAGTTGAGTCCTCTTCCAGTAACAGTAATATCTATTCTTCTATTGACCCTGGATACTTGGAAGACAATGGGAATTGAACGCTTATATCAGTATACGAGGTCTATGTCTTTCTCAGCCTCTCAGTTTCTTCTTAGTGCCAGTAAGTTTCGCAATGATACACCTTGTCTGATTTATCCCGGCCATACTGGCAATCGATTGATGATTGCTCTCTGTCAGATAGAATTTAACATCACAACACGATTTAAGCGTCATGCGCGTAAACAGTTTTCATTATTTTACTCTTTTTTTACTTTACTGGAGCGAAACTTACTGCTCTCTTCAGATTCAACCAAAATAAATACTCTTTTCAACAGGAAAAATTGTTTTATTTCAGTCATTGCCTGTTGTTTATGCTACATTTTAGCCAACCAGCATCTTCATCATACACAGTCTTTTTCTTCTTCTTCTTCTTTTTCCTCCCCTTCTCCTCCTCCTCCACCCTCCTCTTTTCTTTCTCTTAAAAGGAATATATTTTAAAAGTCTTGCTTACCCAGAAACGTTTGAGGAAACCATGAGCCTGACAACTGTTAACCTCAAGGTTGAATGAAAGGTCTCGATGAGCAAAGCGAAGAATACATATTAGTACTGTCTTCTCCTCCTCCTCCTCCTCCTCCTCCTCCTCCTCCTCCTCCTCCTCCTCTTCCTCCTCCTCCTCATCCTTCTCATTCTCCTCATCCTCCTCATTCTCCTCATCCTCCTCCTCGTCCTCCTCATTCTCCTCACCCTCCTCTTCCTCGTCCTCCTCCTCCCTGCATACAACTGTCTACTTAGAGGTATCCATAGTCTGTCCTTTTTTCTATATTTTTCTAACTAGTTCCCAATTCCTCATTGCCCCTGTCCGTTGCAGCCGACCGTGCTGGGCTGCGGCCACACCTATTGCGCCTCGTGTGTGTCCGAGTATTTGCTGTGTCCGCCATGCGAGGATCTGCTTGGTCTCTACTTCCTTAGCTTCATCATCATCATCATCATCATCTTCTTCTTCTTCTAATTCTTTTTCTTATTCTCCTTAATATCCTCCTCCCCCTGCTCATTCTTCTCCTGATTTTCCTTCCTCTTCTTCTGCTCCTTCTCGTGATTTTTTTCTCCTCTTTTGTTCCCTCTGCTTCTCCTTATTCTCTTTCTTCTTACTCTTGTCCCGCGTTGCAGCCGACCGTGCTGGGCTGCGGCCACACGTACTGCGCGGCGTGCGTGGCGGGCTGCTCGCTGTGTCCGCAGTGCGAGGCGCTGCAGGGCCGCTGGCGCCGCCGCGCCAAGAGCCAGATCCAGGTGGTGACCAAGTGGCACGCCGGCGACGACATCGCCTCCTGCTTCCGCCACCATCGGAAAGGTGAGGTCATTTAGTCTAAGTCTATTGTAGTCTAAGAGGATAAATGATACACTGATATATCCTCCTATACTTAATTGAATGAGAGTGTGAAGTGAAGCCACGCCTCCTGTGTCAGCTGTAATGTTGGCAGGCTGTGTCACATGAGTACCTGATATTATTGCTACAGATCTATTCAGCCAGGAAGTCTTGTACGGGTGGAAGTGCGAGAGAGACGGAGACTACCCTCACCACTGTTTTTCCTTCATCGGTTGTGTATAGTCAACTTAAAATCCCACATGGCCTATGACAACATTACAAATATTGTTGCAAACAAAGAATCATATGTTTTGACAAATGAGTTATTTCGAAATTTGACTGTACTGAGACTCGCGGTAGGGGAAATCTTCACTGCGCATGCGCATCCCACAGGACTTCTGGGATGAACAGATCTGTACTTGCTACAGAACTCTAAAGAGCTTTAGTAAAATCTGGAGCTGAAACTGATGTCTGTTGGCAAAGCCAATACGGTTATGTTTGTTTGCAGTGAACTTAAAATGTACGTGAATTTTGCAATAAGTACCTAAGTAAATAGTTCATAAGACAAATTAATGCATCCACAAATGCTTTATTTATCGTTCATATCATATAGTATTTTTTCATTGAAATCACCAAGTGGAATGCCTGTGAATTATCCCTGAGAACATATGGACTGCCTCTTCTCTGATTGGTTCTTTTCTATACAAATGTCATTTAACGGGTGGGACTTCACTTTACACAGTCACTGAATAAAGTATAGATAGTGGTTCTTACTCAGAGAAGAATCAATCAGAGATATTTTCTAATGTTGCGCTCAGCGGGTGTCGAGCGCTCATCAGCGGGTGTCGATGACTTAGTTCGCCATTAACGCCGCGAGCGAGCAGCACCGTCGCTGCCCTCTCCTAATTTAACTTAACTAAAGCTAATAACTTGATGTAAATAGCAACTATTAACTTAACTGTAACTGTAACTGGAATTAACTGTACCTAGTATTTGGGCACAACAGAAGACCCATATGAAATCTGTGGTACTTACTTAAAAATATTCAATGGCCGTCTTGACAATTATGTATTGTACAAGCAAGTGCAATGGCCTTCGCGACCACAGAAAAGGAAATCAGCTTCTACTCAGTTTGATCACATGCATTTATTTGGTGAAAATTGATTTCATTGTTCAACCGACTTCAGTAGAGCTAAAGAAATTTGCTTACTGATATCATCACTTGATTGGGAAAGTAAATAGGCGCATACTGTATGGGTGTATTCTGTGTTGCATACAAAGTTAACAATCTATGGAAGGTTAATAATCAATGTCCAATTATTTTTCAGACGAGGAAAAAGTCATTGCTGCGTTAAAAGCTAATATGAAATGTCCAATATGTTGTGGATTCCTCCTTAAGGTAAGACCTTTCATATATATATGGGATTGATATTGATAAACTTTGTAAGCAGTTACTTTGGAGGTCGGTTATGAGGATCATTTGAAAAACTGGTGCAAATTTAAAACAAAACCAATTTGTGAGAGAAGATTTCGAACAATAGTGAGAGGAAATTTCAGCAGATAGATTGATTTGATTTACGACAGATAATTAGCATCACAAATGCCACCTAAACAATTGAAATTCATATCACATGGACAAATTTAATGCTTCACAGGACGTTTGCTTTAAAAGTTGTAATTTAAATGGATTTAAAAAATCTAAAACCGTTCTGACATTTGGGAAGCAAATATTTAAAGGCATTTAGACAACAACAAACTGTACAGGACCGTAGCTCGCACAGCTCACAACTCCAAGAAGGATTGTGAAACTCCATTTTCATATTCGTTTCCAACAACGAATATGAAAAATATGAAAAGTCTTGTATAGACTCAGATTTAAATTCATTACTGTGTCATTCCAACAATAATATTCTTTACCTACTTGTTACTGCAATAAGAGTGACGGCACTCTATTTTCCAAATGAGGGTGTTGATCATAATCCGAAACTGAAACATCTTTATAATGTTAACTTAAAGTTTTCCAGGAAACACTGCGTTCAGATGCTGAAGTTCCTTGCCGACGTTTCGGAGACATCGCAGTTCTCCATCTTCAGGGCAAAAAACGCTCGTCGCGTACAATACCAGTAGTTTTACTAGCGGAGCAGTCCGCGACCTCAGCTTATATAGACCTGTCTCGGCGATGTTTCCTATATTTCTAGAATCTATAGATCTAAAAATCGCCGAGGCAGGCCTGTATAATCTGAGGCCACGGATTACTTCGACAGTAACATAATTAGAGTTTAACGCGACGAGCGTTTTTATCTTGCATATGGAGAACTGCAATGTCTCCGAAACGTCGGCAACGAACTTCGACATGTGCATGCGGTCTTTCCCAGATTAGAGTTTACATCTTGTGAAGACAACGTGCTACAGCAAAAACTACACGTCGTAGACACTTGATCTTGGTGTCGAATGAAAGATTGTAATCTCATGATGTGCACTATGGTGGTTTGGTTTTGATATATTTAAGGACTAAGGTACAGGCCCTCAGAAAGGGAACCATGTTAAGGATTTTGGAAGTGCTTTCAATAGTTGCTATGGTTACCATTAGAAATACCTACAATGGTTACCATCTGATGAAAAAACAGAAGAAAAACAAGTAGAAAATAACCTCCCGGGCAAAGCCGGAGTTACCAGCTAGTATTAGACTACAAGTATTGTTAGTTGTTAAGACCCAGGTTGCGGCCTTCCAGTCATCTCTGTCCCCAAGAGAGTCTACTTGAAGTCTCTGACCGTCATAAGCGGATTTCCGGCGATGCCAGGGGGTGTCTGGCACCTCCTGATTTTTTGCGAACTTTTATCACGGAAAACGTTTTCCAGCAAAATTTTCACAATTTGAATTCATTATGATTTCAAATCAAATTTTATTTGGTTTTTGGTTTTGTTTGATTTATTTATTTTCATCCCATCCTTTATTTGTTACAAATTTATTGGAGTTTGTCTCGGAGTAATGTAATTTTGTCATTTTAATTTTAAATTCCTTATTTTTTCGACAAACATAACGTATCGAAACTGCTTACAAGTTCAAATTGGTTTCCGAACAGTCTGCTTTGAAAACAAATATGCATATGATAATGACTCAAAATGTCTTTCTTGTGATGATCAATAATATTATTCAAGCAATTTACATGTATACAGATTACAAATGATCGGTACTTTCCATGATTCAAATGAGCCGCGACAAAAAATGTAAGGGGTTTGTTGTTAAATAAAAGGAACGGCTTTTTGAAAAAATACCTGAAAAGGTGTGATTTCGAAGATGAGCATATAGAGCACGTCGGTGAGCTTGCACCCCCAAATATTATAACCTAAATCCGCCTATGCTATCCGCAGGCCACGGTGACGGTGTGCGGCCACGTGTACTGCGCCCGGTGCCTGGACTCGTGGACGTCGCGCCACCGCCACTGCCCCGTGTGCCGCGCCGAGTGCCAGGAGGGCGTCAGCCAGAGCTTCCCCTGGCCACTGGGCGACCGCCTCACCGAGGAGACGCGCCGCACGTTCAAGCGCGCCCGGGCCGACGATTCCGGTAAGCCCCGGGTAAGGCGGCAGTGTACTGTAGAGTTGCGGGTCGAAGGCATCGATGTAAATAAATAGAACTGGATAGCGCGCTCCCTGTAAGGCTCGTGAAGTGATTTCCGAGCCTTACGGGGAGGGCTGTGCGTTGGGGTTGCAGCCGGGCCGAATTGAAGGGGCGTTGGGGGAAAAAGTGCGAAACTGTATTGTTAACCGTATTGAAACCGCACGGATTTGGGAGCGGTTTTACGGGTAAAGCTTGCTATAATAGATGTATTGCTATAACTGTTAAGTAATTACAGTTATATTTAACTAGACGGTCAGTACAAGCTGGCCGGCAAAAGATCCGTTCCCCCATCGCCCCTGCAAAGTCTTAAACGCAACCACTGCCGGCGGCTCGCGTCGCGGGGACTGAGTTACCAATCCAGTGTACTTATTTACATCGATGGTTGAAGGTTGGTTAGCGCACAGAGAAGAATCAAACAGGCCGCTTTTTAATGGGTCTTCTGTTGTGCCCAAGTACTACTTACAGTTAGATCCAGTTACGATTCAGTTAAGTTCCTAGTTACTAGTTACATCCAGTTACTAGTTACAGTTAGGTTAAATTAGGAGAGGGCAGCGACGGCGCTGCTCTCTTACGGAGTTAATGGTAAACTAAGTCCTCGACATACGCTGGGCAGCGCTCGACACACTCTAAGCGCAACATAAAAAGTTTGATTCTCCTCTGAGGTTAGGGCGTTTTCAGTACGGGGTTTTCGAGAAAAACTAAAAGTAGTTTGCTTTAAGTCTCAGATGTTTACGTCAATTCCTAAATTAGGATCCTAACCTAATTCAGGATTTTGAGGTCCTAGCCAGCTGTTTAACTAGTCTATTCAGGAACAGAGGTCGACAATGGGTAAAGTAATCAGAGACTGTCTTGTACTGGTAAGTCTATTGGCTGTCACGGTTGATCAATTTTCACCTTGCTTCCTCCTTGTCTCTCTGGGAATTTGAGTCCTGGCTGAGTTAAGATACCCATTAAGGTCTGAGCCCTGGAGGGAGTTGTGGATCGTCCTGGCTTGTCCATCTTGGAGGAAATGAGGTACCATTTACTCAACGGACTTCTAGGCGTTTTAGTCTGGAGTGAGACTGTTCACAAAAGGAGAGTTCCCAGGTGGGATCCACTGCTGGGAATGCTTTGGGGGCCCCGGGTTACAGGGCGAGTCGTCCCCGGAAGAGCCTGGAGGATGGGTTGCAAATGAATTTCTCTTCTCCAGGGGCGAGGCCGACTGACCATATCATACCTATTTCATCATGACAATTCCTTCCTTCGGAAAGCCGCACAATATCCCTAGGGAAACGTGCCTAGTTGACAATTCTGGGGCTTTCATTTCACCAAAATCTAACAGTCTAATTCAGGATTTTGAACAACTTAAGCTTAAATTCTGCACTTTTATAAATATGCATCAAATGGTTCAGCCAGCGAAATGAACTGACTTCAATCAAGGATGGGAAAGGTAGGTAACATTTTTAACCACCCTCACCCCCAGGAAAATGAGAAAACCCAACACACCCATGATGATTTGATTTTAGCCGAAAGACATCACAGGTCTTTTAGGCAAGTAACAAATTGCAGGGCTGCTAACGATTGAGAGACTGGACTACCTTAAAATGCAGTCTGGACGCTCTCCAGATAGTATTCTTGAGGAGTTGATCAGATAAGGACTCTTCATCCAAGGCAATTGTTTAAGGCTTAGACTTGACTGGGAATGCGAGTTTGGATGGGAGACGAGTCTTCCAGAAAGACTGTGGGGTCCAAGGTAATTGTGGGTAGTCAAAGACTTGTCTAATCACCAATAGATTCGGTGTGAAGTTGTTCATAGTAGTGCGTTCAGCTAATGGGAACCAATAAAACAAGGAGGTATATCGAACAAATAGCTCCGTCGCATCAAACCTGCGAACTCGGGGAATCCCTAAAATATTTTTTTATATAATCATATGAATCATGTATATAGAAAATAAAAATTTGAATATTTTATACAGGGTGTTTTTTTAACGCAACCCATTTTTAAGATTGAATAATGCACATATAACTAAGAAATGAGTATTGTTATGATAATCTTTCCATTTTATACAACCTATTTATTTAAGTCTAATCACATTTAGCTTACATTATGTGTTCAAACAGTCCGCCATTGACATTTAAACAAAGTTGTGCTCTCTTCATCGAATTCCTGAACACGTTTTGCAAAGTAATTCTTTGAATTCATTGTATTAAATTTGTTATGCTTGTTTTGGGGTGCTGAATATCCGGTGAATTGTTTTCAAAGGCCTTACTTATCATGTATTCCCAAAGAAAATAATATAGTATGGTCACTTTGGGTAATCTTGGGGGATATAATCCTTCACTGATAAAATAAAGTTTTGTGTTGCGTTTGAAAAAAAAACACCCTGAACAAATATGAAATTATAAAAGTGTTTTTCAAAATTATTGAGCTTTCAAAGTAGATGAACATTGGTTTTCATTGTACTAATATAAATTTGTAGTACTTATTAATAATTCAGAGTGTATTAATAGTCTTTTTCAAATATAATCTTTCGTCAAATCAAGGGTCACAAAATAACTTGGCGGATGAAATTTCACTACTAGTCAGCTTAAAACAGTAGACTCAGTCATGTGTCTGATGTGGCATACGGTGGCCTAACATACTTTGACATTTGCGTCTGTTTTGACAGTTAGAATTTTAATTACAATCATAAACATTAACCAGCAATACCAAGACTAGGCCACCTTTTAAAATCACAGTACCGTTACCAGTTTCAAAATAATATACTTTCTTACTCGTATAAGCTATGTTTGACATTTTAAGTTGTTATCTTTTCAGGAGGATTTTATACTAAAATTTAACTAATATCTCGTTATTTTTCTGTTACAAACATTTGGAATAGGAGCAAAATACATTATAATACCTTAGTAGATCATTTTAAAACGAGGTAATAAATCAAAGTATATGATACACTACCTAAATTTAAAGGTTTTTTATTAATTCAAATTATTTTGTTTAAAGAAATTATTGCAACCGTACACGTTTGATTTCTTTCAGACATTGAGGACGAGATCTGGCTGTTGCACGCCTCCAAGAGAGCCAAAACGTCGAAAGTCGAGTGGGGAACAGTAGCGCTCGCCTCGGCCGCCTCCTCCCTCCTTATTGGAACATTTCTGTTGTCCTTTCATTTATGGCCAGTATAAATATACAACAAGTATACTAAAAATACACTTTTGTTTTAGTGTTATTTTATATCCCAATACTACTAAGTAATTTAATTACTTAGTATTATTTAAGTAATAATTTGGCTATTAAGTTAAATAATTTTCTTATTTTGAAACATGATTATTGTGATGTCTCTCCAAAAGATATTTTTTAATCAACGAAAGCAAAAGTTGAAAATATTTTGTAATTTTTTCGGTGTGAAAGAAATGTTTTTTTTAAGAAGAAAGTAAAGGGGATTTATTTTAACTAAGGCGGATTGCTATGTATACTGTGCTCATTTGAAATCTGTAAGTAATAACAGTATCACTTGCTGCATATTATTGCTGAACTGTCCAAATCAGAGAGGTTAAAAATGAATATTTAATGCATACAAAATGGCAGTTCTTTAGCAATATTTAATTATGCAACTTCCCATTTAAAAGACCAAAGAAGCATGAGTTAGTTTTAAATTATTAAAATGTAGGAAAAAATCTTCACTGGATGTTAATAAAAAACGTCTTACAACACTTAAAAAAGATGGAATTTTTAAGTGTTGTAAGACTTTTTTACTTACATCCAGTGAATACAACACGTATCATGCTAATCAAGAAATTATTTAAAAAATATTTTGTTAAAAAGTTTCAACCTTTATAACCAACCTAATTTTTTACCGCTTTAGATTTCATCGCATCAAAAAACTTAAGTTACGGGCATCACCTAGTCGAAAATCAAGATTCAGAACATACCTAATGATCAGAGTCATTAAAAAAATCATATAAACACTCGGTAGGACCTAATATACAAATATTTTGATATTTAAACTTGTGTGCGAATGTGTGGTGTGGTGGGGGGGCGGGAGCAGATCCTACCCCAAACCAGTGCAGTAGTGTGCCAGTGTCAGTGGCGCCACCACCGACCGTCGACGACACCAGGTCAGTTCACCAGTCCAGTCCCCCACACTCGCACGTTAGGCACCGCTGCCGCTAGCGCACGTTAGACAACACGGAGGATTATATTTTTTGTTGATTTTATTTAATAGGAATCGTGTGGTTTGAAAAAATTTGTGTCTCTTCTCCTTGTATGATTACGGGTGATAAACCTTACCTCTGGTGAGATAAATCATGATTGTTGTGAGGAAGGATTAAGATAAGAGCTACCTTGATAACTAGTGACTTCGTGTTAATATTTACTTTTTTATTTATGAAAGTTTAATGATTTTAATTTTAATGTTGTAGGGCCTACAGTAAAAGTTTGCAATGATTAAAAACAACTTTTAAACTAACTATATTTGTTACAGTTTTTATTTATTTATGATTGGTAATTAGTTAAACTGAACCAAACAGTTAGAGGAGACATTCAATTTTACCATATTACTCTCATATCGATACGAAACCTTGAAAATAAATAATCGTCTATAATTATTTAACAATTCTATATATATATATATATATATATATATATATTTATGTTACAGTGACGGATACGTTTTCCAGATCCATAATGTATTAAAATCCATATTAATTATTGTTGAAATTATATCATTGATCATGATAGTTTTGTTGAAAAATCTAGTAAATACTTAACTTACACTTTAACTTATTTTTTAAGCTGAGTTTCAATGAAATTATTTACTGTACGAAATTACTTTAGATGATCAACTTAAGTAATCTATAAAAAATTTGAATTATATCTCAAGTTGAACTCAAAATATGCTTTATTGTCTCCTAAAATAGCCCATGGTAAAATAAAACGTAATATACAGTTTAAAATTCGGGAACCACCCAGCATTTTATTTTATGGGGACCACTTCCTAGAGGTGTCTGGGAGTGTTTACACTTCAGAACAGAGTGAATATGGTATGTTTATTTCTACTTTTAAACTGGAGGCGTCAACTAAAACATATTTGATTCTTGCCATACTAGCAAAAATGCTACGTCCCATAGGCTATGAATTGAAATTCAAATTTATTTGTAAAAGTTATTTCCTAGTCGCCTCTGTTTTGTTCGACGTAAACACAATAGTCAGTCTGTTCTCGGTCCAGTGAGACGGCAGTTGTGATGTTTGAGGTGCCGATATCTCGACTACTAATTAGTGTCAACTCATTAGCCAGTAGTGGCGCATCTTACAGCGAAGGAAGCTGCCATCCTAGACTCAGGGATTACAGAATAGATTCATAAATAATTTATAAACTATCTTTACTTAATATTTTCTTTGGAATAGAAATAAAATCACAATAACTCGTGAAACTTTTTACTGCAGTAAAATGGTTTTTGATTAATGATTTAAGTGGGGATTACGAAAAAACCAGACCATCTGATTAAAAATAATGAGATATTTAGATATTTTCAGGAGGGTTTTGAATGAATTCATATTCTAGTTTGTTTTATTTTTCTGACGATAGTGATAATGCAATGACAAAACAGTTTTATTATTAAAGATAGCCTTCCTATGAAAGTAAGCCAATGGACAAAGGACAAATAAAAATTAGTTTCGTAATATGCAAGTAATGATCAAGAAATATATCGGTGAAATAGATAGCTGTACTAACTCTAACCATTAAATATACAAATGAACCGGTCATATTTCCTCATTGTAGTGGGAGGAGGGGTGGCGAAAAATTACTCTAAGCCTATTATACAAATTACACTCAATTCACTTTGTATACATTTTCTTTAATTTAACTTAAATAATCATGTGTTACTATCTTAACTAGTGTTACTGAAGTAAGGATAAAGTAACAAAATTTCGTCAACAAGTTGGTTTTGTACCATGTTCCTGCGATATAATAAGGAAAAAGTGGGTGAGATTTTTAAATGCATCCTTAATGTGTTCATTAGTAAACTTCACTGTTTTTCTTTGTTTTTTTTTTATTATGGTTTGAAACAGAGCTATTTAAGAATTTGAATACATAAATAAATGCCCCTACAGTCGATTAAAATTGAAGGTGCATCTTTTTCCTGTAGAAAAGTTACTAACCAAGAACAAGTATTGTAAAAGATATGTACTGATTTAAAGGGTAGTTTAAATACTTAGAAGAGTGCCAACAGAAGTCATATAATGATACTGCAATAAACTTGTATCCTACTGCTCCGATCGTTAAATGTGTGATACAGTATTAAAAATGTTAACATTCTTAGTACTACAACGCAGCTACGACGTACGCGGCATGAAATAAATAGGTTATAGATCGTTGTTAAAAACTATTGTTTGATTTTTGGAGCTCCAAAGTTTTTATATAATAACAATACAATAATAAGTGTAACAAAGAAGAGCGTGTTAATCATAACTGAAGTCGATTGTTTGTGTGCTCCATTATTAACAAATCTAATTATGATTACCGTTACAATAACAAAGCCTCTGATCCGTTTCAAATCAGATAAAAAATGGACTCCTTTACTCTTCAACATTTTAATAATTTCTTGATTGTCTGCATTAGATGACACTCTTTGGACGGTTTGATGAATAACTTCTTCATTTGTTCTCCTCTCGTTTCAGTCACATCAGTAGCAATAGAAACTCCCGAATTTCTCGTTAAAATTATTTCACGTGTGACCAAATTTAATCCTTGTCTAGAAAAGATTAAATTGTTAAATGTTATGAAAAAAAGTAAAATAATTGAATTATCAATACAAATATAACTACTGGTGCATTGCAAAATTATTCACAAAACATATTAAGCTTTTTAATTGCCGTTTCTGCCTTTGATATCAGTTGATAACATCTCATTGAATGGCAACTTTAAAGCCACGGGAGTCAGTCTATGGAAGGTTAAGGTCAACATACGGCCAGTTGACACTTTTATGTATCTTTGTCGTTTTGTTTGACAGACAGAAGGTAAAAAAGTTGGCCAACCTGTCGGGCAGGCTCATCCGCGGATTGCGCAACTTTCAGTGGTCTTGATCCGATACTGCTCAGACTTTGACATTGTCAAGTTGGCATTATTGTCATTTCTGCTACTGTATTGTTTTTAAATATAAATATTTAGCCTAATATGTTGATAATTGATATGGTTGGAGACACTGACTGAAAAAAAATGTTTGAGGAGTCAGTTGTAAAATTGAATGCTAGCGAGGATCTCTTAGCTTTGGATGTTTCTCTTTCAGATAGTTTATTCAAATGTTTTTTTAGAGACAGATAAACTAGATTAACCATTGTGATAGTTTTGTAACAGTATGAATCTCTAAGGACCAAAATATAACAGGAGAAATGTTCTTTTTCATATATAAAACTTAGCCTTTTAAGATCGAATGTAAAATGGCTCTGTGTTCATCTTTGATTTAGCATAAATCGCAAAACAGATGATAGTTCATTAAGAGGACAATTTACCTTAATTAATTGTACGATACCGGTCTGAAAACTTTCACACAGACTATAGTACAGTAAAATTTGTCCAAAAAAAGACCAAACTGAAAAAAATTAGCCCTACCTTGAAACGTGGTATACAGGTCATCATTAGGCTCTAGTTGATGAATCCGATGAGTCCATCGAAATTCAAGGGGTGGAAGGTCCCTTTTTCGAGGGGGGAAGGGGGGAAGGGGGGAAGGTTGTATTTTTTTGTAAATGCAATAACTCCGGTGAAAAAGGTCCGATCCATATAAAATTTGGTGTGGGCTTTTAAAACAGTATATTTTAACACTACATAAAAATAAATTCGATCGTGTCCAAATGGGGGTCCAAATGGGGGATTTAACACCTCAAAAATGGGTCAATGGGTTTTTAATTTTTTGGTATCCAAAAATTAAAATTATGAAAATTTTGTTTTATTCCTTGAATTCAGTGAAAAAAATCAATTTGGTATTTTTAATTATTACTCTATGACCATTGGTTGCAGAGATATTGAAATTGGTAAACTCAATACGTTGTCCAATCTAACCTCAAAATATACAGGAAACTTATAAATCCCGCTTATTTTTTTATAATTTATCAACGATATTTCGTACTTGGCTTCCTATAGATGAGTTTTAATGGATTATGGCTCATAAGTCCCACTTTTCTTCATCCCCTTGTCAGCAAACTTACATACTCATTTCCTATGTTATTTAAATTGGAAAAACCTATGATATGTCAATTTCTCTTATATTTCCTCTTGTAATGACTATAATGAAACAGTTTTAGACCTATTTTACTGGGGAAATCTTTGGCTTTCAGATTAACCATTAACAGCTCAATTTGGTTGGGTTTAAGGCTAGATGAAATGCTATTATCGATGTTGTATTATTAAAATTATTTTTGTTTTTAATTGTTAATAATGAATATCTCAGCTCTTAAGAAAGAGAATGCATTTATTTTGGTCTTGAATTGCTCCGTAAATTATTTTCTTTCATTTAACCTATAATTTGATAAAATTGGTTTTGATTTGGATCAGTTATAATGCGTAATTCAATTAAAAAATAAGTGTTTTTTAAGTTTTACTTACAGTGAAAGGGTGATACCTCCGGTTCTAAAGGAGATAAAAAGTTAGTTTTGGTATCAAATTAAACAGGAATGTAGTAGCTTTAATATGAGCTATTATTCGATAAAATTGGTTTTGGTTTGGCTCAGTTATAATGTGTAATTCACGGAAAAAATATTTTTTTTTTAAGTTTTACTTACAGTGAAAGGGTGATACCTCCGGTTCTAAAAGAGATAAAGAGTTAGTTTTGGTCTCAAATTAAACAGGAATGTAGCAGCTTTAATATGAACTATTATTCGATAAAATTGGGTTTGGATTGGCTCAGTTATAATGCGTAATTCAATCAAACAATAAATTTTTTTAAAGTTTTACTTGCAGTGAAAGGGTGATATCTCCGGTTCTAAAGAAGATAAAATGTTAGTTTTGGCCTCAAATTAAACAATAGTGTATCAGCGTTAAAATGAGCTATTATTTGATCAAATTGGTTTTGGTTTGGCTCAGTTATAATGCGTAATTCAATGAAAAAATAATTTTTTTAAGTTTTACTTGCAGTGATAGGATAATACCTCCGGTTCTAAAGGAGGTAAAACGTTTGTTATGGTCTTAAATCAATCAGTGAACCATTGGCTTTCATTGAAGCTATAGATAATTTGAAACCGTTAATTTTAAAAGGAGCTATAAACCTTTAATTAAAAATAACATTTTTGAAAAATTTTGTTTTTATGGCGATAAAACATTACAACTCCCTTCAACATCAACCAATATACATGATTTATAGGTCAAATGAGAGAAAATAATTTACAGAGCAATTCAAGACCAAAACAAATGCATTTTCTTTCTTAAGAGCTGAGATATTCAATATTAACAATCAAAAACAAAAATAATTAAAAAAATACAACATTGATAATAGTATTTCAACTAGCCTTAAACACAACCAAATCAATCTGATAATGGTTATTCTGAAAGCCGAAGATTTTCCTAGTAAAATAAGTCTAAAACTGTTTTATTTTTGTCATTAGAACGGAAATATAAGAGAAATTGACATATCATAGTTTTTCCCATTTAAATAACATAGGAAATGAGTATGTAGGTTTGCTGACAAGGGGGTGAAGAAAAATGGGACTTATGAGCCATAATCCATCAAACTCAACTATAAGAAGCCAAATACAAAATATCGTTGATAAATGATAAAAAATAAGCGGGATTTATAAGTTTCTGTATATTTTGAGGTTATATTGGACAACGCACTGTGTTTACCAATTTCAATATCTCGGTAACCAATGGCCATAGAGTAATAATTAAAAATACTAAATTGTTTGATTTTTTCACTGGATTCAAAAAAATAAAACGAAATTTTCATAATTTTAATTTTTGGATACGAACAAACTAAAACCCCCATTTTTGAGGTGTTAAATCCCCCATTTGGACCCCTTAGGATGACACGATCGAATTTATTTTTTATTTAGTGTTAAACTATACCGTTTTAAAAGCCCACACCAAATTTTAATGGATCAGACCTTTTTTCACCGGAGTTATTGCATTTACAAAAAATTACAACCTTCCCCCCTTCCCCCTCGAAAAAGGGGCCTTCCACCCCCTGAATTTTTATGGACTCATCGGATTCTTCAACTAGAGCCTAAAGATGAGCTATTTACCAAGTTTCAAGGTGGGGCTAATTTTTTTCAGACAAAGTTAGTTTTTACTGTAGGCCTACTACTATTGTTCAGATGATGGATGAATATTAAGATTACAATTGTACTTTGCATAGTTATAGCAGGAGGTCTTATTGTTCATGTTCATTGTTAGCTCTCTCAAGTCTGTAATGCTTTCATGTTTCTATATAATTTTTTGACTTGTTTTCTCCATTCAAATACAAAATATATCATATAAATTTGAATTTATGGGTTTGATGATGGAGCTCGAAAAGTGAAAACTAAGTCTTTATCCGAAGCAAAAGTAAGGCTGGACTTGTCAGTAGCGCTAACATTGCTGTGAGCAGTATGTAATACGTGTAAAGCGTCGTAGCATATTACAAATGATTTATTTCGTGATTACACCACTAGATTAGTAGGCTTGATGCAGTTTACATAATCTCATGTAAACATATTGCCATAGTGAAATATATATAAATAAGTCTAAATAGCCAGAACGCAAATCCAAATTATTTGTGTAATAAAACTAATCAATAAAATCTGTCTATTATGTTGAATATATCAATTAATTTTTATAAAAATAAAACATACTATTTACGTATATTTAAAATCAATTCTGTTAATTTCTTTTGTGTTACGATATGGAAAATAATTCATGCTGCAATTTTCTAGACAATCGTAGACACATGTCAAATGTAAAAAGCAAATTTGAAATACATACTTTTATTGGAGATTTATTGAAAATAAAAGAAACTTAAAAAATCAACGAACACACATAGTACGTCACAATACAAGTGTTTTACAATTTACCACATGAGACGCCGGCCACCAGTAAGGGGAACACAAAATAAGTGAAACAATGACTCACCAAGTTATGCACTTTTGTCTTATGTTTTTGAATCCTATTATGAGTTTTCAAAACTCCCATTATGAGTTTGAATATACTTTAAAAATATACTTTAGTGGACAGTTCTTCTCATCACTATTACCTAATACGTCTATTAGGTATTACCCATTAATGTACCTACCTATATATTACCTACTATGTACTATTTACCATGTAGTACATACGTTATGTAGAAATTATTGTTTTAGTTCAAATATTAGAATTTGAGTTGTCACTAGAAATATTCGTTTTAATGTTCCCTGAATCTAAAAAGTGGTTTTCGAAGTGGCGCCTCTCCTCCGTCCGCGTGTTACGATCCGGGTGCTAATCTTTAAATTTAACGGTGCAGAAGAACAAAAACAAATAAATTAAAGGTTAACGAATGGACTCAGACTCGGTCGTTAGAGATGTTTCAGCCAAACGATGTTTGTGAATGCACGTCTCAACCTTTATGAATGATCCTCCTCCTTAGGCGTGATCCAGTAGTATATTCATGAATACCGAACCACACCACACTCTTTGATATGTTATATTTAAAAGCAAATCTGTAAATTTCGTTTGTGGCACGATATGGAAACTAATTCATGCTGCAATTTTCTAGAGAATTTTAGACACATGTCAAATGTAAAAAGCATAATAAATTGGTAAAGTAAACTGAAATACATAACTTTATTTAAGATTTATTAAAACGAAAAGAAACATAAAAACCAAACAATACATCCTCCGCATATTATCAGTCCTGATTTTTTAAAATTATTTTTTTATAGAATGTGAGACTGTTAAACTTCGATTGGTTATTAACCATTAATTAAGTGGTTAGTAAAGAACAGTTAATCAATGTCATTACTGATTACCAATGAATCAGTAATGATCAGTAAACGCTCAAGAATGAGTCTTTAGCCACAAAGTGGTTGGTAACCGCTGCTAAGGGTCGATTTCCCTAACTCGAACTAGGAATAAGTTAAACCAAATTGTTTTCACTATAAAACTTATGGTATTGTTTCGGATGGAATTCAATTGTTTTGATTGAAAATAATCTGGTTTAATTTAAACCTAGTTTAATATGAGTTGGAGAAACCGACTCTAAATGGAGAAACCGACCCTTAATAACAATACAAGATTATGAGTTGTTCACTTAAAAAAAATTTATATTAACAAATTGTTCTTCTTTTCATAAGAACGAGATAGATACATAAAATAGATCGAGCAGAAGCAAGCTATTTAAAAGCGGTCCTCTGTTGTCTGTTGCGGCGGTGCTGAAGTTTATCCACTTGTAATGCCCACAGCGTCGCCTTCGTCGTCACTAACGCATAGCCTCAGGAGGCAGCCAAATGGGACACTGCAGACACTAGGCCACGGTCTCCAGCGAAGCTTTCAATCGATTTAAGTGTTGTTTGTCTCTAAATTAGTTATATTTATTTGTAAATTGCCTGGCTTACAAGAAAACATACGGTTACATAACAATGGAAACGTTGTCGTCTTTGTGTCCAATATGAACAGTTGTTAAGCTTACACTGAATTCTCTTAGTTTAAGTGAACACAAGGAAGATGAATATTACATCTCAGGTGCATCACAAAGGTTTGTGATCACAAACTTAAAACAATGCGAAACTCTCTCCTTCTGATTTATCTACACGAAACAGCAATCAGAACCAAGACATTCACATCCCTGTCTTGGGACCTGATAAAGCTGGGAATCAGCTTTCATACTAAGGGGTTGCGGTAATACTTCTCAGGGATTTTACCAAATGTAATATAAATTTAAAAGAGTAACAACACTTTGTTTTAGCGAGTTTCCCCTGTAGGGAAGAAGCTATTACCGTAGGTCTCATGGTAAGATCTTTGCCCGAGACCATAAAAACTTTTCGTTTTGGGGCCACCAGAAGCAAAAAACACCATTCGTTCGAATTTTTATATATCTATCTATCTATCTCTATCTATCTATATATAGCAGCCGTAAATATGGTACGATCTTAATGAAATTTGGTACAGACATGTAAAGTGGTAATCAATTGTATTGGACGAGTTCGTAAACCAGCCCAATCGGATCATCGGAAGGGGGGGTAAAGGCCGATAAAACCCCAAAAATGGGTTTTTATGCATAGAAAAATAAAATGTATACACATTTTTGTTGGGACCATTGAATTCAGCTAAAAAAACAAACAATTTAGCAATTTTAATCATGCTCTATGTCCATTGGTTACCGAGATATTGAAAGTGGTAAACACAGTACGTTGTCCCAATGTTAACCTTATGGGAATTAAGTAAAATTCTATATCTCGGTTATTTCTCGAAATATCTTGATAGAACTTGGTAAAGGGCTTCTTCTAGATAAGATCTACTAAATAATGAATTAAAAACAGCCAGTTTTAACGTAACTGATGTAGCAAACCTGCATACTTTTCCCCATGTTATACTTAAGGAGGCTACAAAAACATGTCAAATCTCGCTACGTTGGATTGAATTATGTTCTTTTGCATTTGAAATTCGCTGAGTATACAGGTCTGCTGCAACGGGGGGGGGGGGGTATTTACCCTTCGAGTGACTTCGTCTTTCGGACTCCGTTTGAACAACCGAACAATGAGACCGAACACGGATAATCCGCGGTTGACTTGTGCGAGGATACACGGCGGAATTAGCATATCTCGATCGGTAATCTGTACGGATCGCATTGTCCGGGGGGGGAGGGGGGGCGATAAAAAACGGGTTCCGAAATGTCATGGGATGACCCCGAGAGGACCACTGGGCGGCGCCACTGGGCGGGGGCGGCCTAGACCTACAATTGGGGGTTGGTGAACAAATATATATATATATATATATATATATATATATCTCAGAAGTTTCGATATTTTAGTCCAAATATATCGAAAAATTATATCGATATTTTTTTTAGATATTGTCGATGTATCGATTTTTTTACCTAAATGTATCGCCTTAAAAAGGTTTTGATGACAAATTTTAAAGTAAATATTATTGATGCTGTTTTAAAGTTTTCAAAAGGTAAAAACGATACATAAAAAAACGATATTTCGAAATTTTTAAAATAATGGGGATTCTTATACAACTAACGATGTGGCGGGGAAAACAACGCCTCGCGGGGCAGGAAGTATGGAGAGTCCAGGCTGTTAAATAAAGTTGATGAATAAATACCAGGACACAGTTGTGGCTCTGTATTTTAACTGGAATGCGTTTACACTGAATGGGTAAGTATGGGGAGTTGAGGAACCATGACCCCTTACGAGGCAGAAAGAGCAGTTAATCAATGTCATTGCTTATTACCAATGAATTCAAGAACGCTCATGAATGAGTCTTCAAACTAGAATCGATATCTATACCTATCTCGTTTTAATAGGCAATTAGGAGAATGTATTTTTGTGATTCTTTTTTCTCAGCCTGCAACGTATCAAAAATCTAAGCATATCGTTAGAAAAGTTTTTTCATTAGATATGCGCAATATCATTATATTTACTACAGTTTTTGAGAATTATAAAAATGATTTGAAGTTATATATATATAACTAATCACTTAATGAGTTACCATGTTGATTACGGAATAACAAAAAAAAGTAAACAAACACGGACACAATTTTATTGTGTCCGTGTTTGTTTACTTTTTTTTGTTATTCCGTAATCAACATGGTACATTACCAAGAAAAGAAAGCTATGGAAAACATTATGGAAGAATGTATTACTATTTTTTTCTATGCTCACTTTGTAATAGAAGGCTGTCGGCTTGATTCGAGTAAAGTACCTTGGTACTCGCAGACTTGTCAGCTAATGTTTGTCAGGAACAACACTACATTTCAGTTATTTGCATTGTATGAGATCGCCTTCTGGTCGGAATTCGACAAGAAAATACAGTATTCGAGTTCACTTTTCACTCATAATATCACAATTTTATTGTGATATTATGACGAAAACCACTCATCCACCAGTGACGAGGACCAGTGGTCCTCTCATAATATCACAATTTTATTGTGATATTATGAGTGAAAAGTGAACTCGAATACTGTATTTTCTTGTCGAATTCCGACCAGAAGGCGATCTCATACAATGCAAATAACTGAAATGTAATGTTGTTCCTGACAAACATTAGCTGACAAGTCTGCGAGTACCAAGGTACTTTACTCGAATCAAGCCGACAGCCTTCTATTACAAAGTGAGCATAGAAAAAAATAGTAATACATTCTTCCATAATGTTTTCCATAGCTTTCTTTTCTTGGTAATAGTAAATAGCAAGAATGCTTATTATTCAATCCAAATGTACATGAATGCTTATCGTTCAATGCTTATTATACTTCATTCAGCGAGAGTGTAAAGTAAAGCCACACCTCCTGCATCAGCTGTAATGTTGGCAGGCTGTGTCACATGAGTACCTGATGTTATAGCTACAAATCACCAAAGAGATTTATTAAAACCTGGAGCTGGAACTGAATGTCTGTTGACAAAGCCAATTTTGGTTATGTTTGTTTGCAGTGAACATAGAATGCACGTGAGCTTTACAATAAGTAAATAAATTGTCCACAAGACAAATTAATGCATCCACACATGCTTAATTTATTATTCATATCATATAGTTCAATTCATATTCATTCAATTGAAATCACTAAGGGGAATAGCTGTGAACCATCCCTTGGATCATATGGACTGACTCTTCTCTGATTGGTTCTTTTCTATACAAATGTTATTTAAAGGGAGGGGCTTTACTTTACACTCTCACTGAATGAACTATAGTTATTATCTGTGTAGAAGGTTACGAAATAGAATAGTTAAAAAGCTTGTCGATTTTAATATTTGAAGATTTCTGAAGTTTTTTTTTAGATTATCGGATATTTAAATATTAAACGACAAAAAACAAAAGGAACAATTTGGTTCATTCATATTTACATAGTACATGATTTAGTCTGTCCTACTCGTGATATTTTTACAAGAGACTTCAACGTTGGAGAGAACTGGTGGTGTTCCAAACAAGGGAGTCTTTTGAATCAGAATTAAACTTATAAAAATAACTAAATATTTTCATGCATCTCTAATATTTCTATAATAAAACTCAAAACACATTAAAATTACATAATAATAATTAAATCCTGATTAAAAATATAACCAGTTAAAGGCTATTTCTAAATTAAATTTGCAATTCAACTAAGCGAAACAATTTTGCTAAACAATCCATTAATCAACAAGGAAATCAAAATAACGTATTAGGTTCCAACTTTATAAATAAAACATAAATCAAAAAGCAAGAGCCCAACCTATTCGCCCGTGAATTGTGGACAGCCTATGGCTTGCTGTCCTTGTGAAGCATCGAGTTTCGCAGGCGGGTGTGGCTAAGTTACTTTTGAATTTTTACTCTGTTTTTACTAAAAATGAAGCTACAGTTTTTAACATTGGCCTTCAATGTTGTTGCATTTACAAGCACCTTGGACGAATATGGAACATGCGAAATTAAATATCTCAAACTCGTTGTGGGCCTTAGAAAATAACTCGTTGTGGGGCTTATTCCTTTAATCGTATAGTTAATTACCCTGACATCATATAATTCTATTTGATTTTGCTATATCTCTGGAGATTTTGGATCACGTCACACTGGTACGAGGATCAGGTATTTTGGTACGAGTATACAACAACTACGTGTATACTGTATGTTAAACCTGTTAAAATGATTATGCACGTAAGTTTTAGCCAGCTGACTCGATGTTTTATAGTGAATGAAAGGAAGATAAATAGACAAATCAAGAAGAAAAATATGTAATAGTGAATTTAAAAAAGTATCAACGACTTAAAAGTTACAATGATGAACATGTTTTGTTTGTAATATCGTTCTTCCGTTGAATACTGTCTATTGAAACAGACCCAAATCGGATGATTACGTTAATATTTTTATTACGTCGTTTTGTCATAGCAAAAATCAACAAAGCGGTCATCTATCTATATATACTTGATGCCATAAGGATTTTTCTGTTAGATCCCTTTTTCAGGCGTCCTACTGAACCGAATTTTATACGATTGAGGTGTCATTTTAAAGCTTATAATGTAGCGCACCTACGACAGATAGTTAAAATAGGCATTTATTTTTCGGCTTCGACCCCCAAGGCTTTAATTTATTTATGGAGGGCGCTTTCAACGCTCCATTGCTGACCAACTTACGTTATAACGGTTTTAAAATGAGATTGTAATTTAACAGCTGATTACCTTGAGACGGATTTCCAACCAGTCACATTGTAAACAAAAAAAAATACTGAATGCTAATGTAAACAAAATCCAATACTGGTTAAAAAAATGAATTTTGGCCACTTTCATTGACAATTTTAGCCAAATTGAGGTAGTTAAATAATTTTTTATGGTGAAGATCCATGATCGTTAGATTATAAATACATTGCAAACTGAACCCTGAAACATAAAGTAGAAGAGGGCATAGAGAAAAACTTCTCGATGTGATTAAGGAAAATATGCATAACCTTCGGCAAGAACATAGAACTCCTGAGAGAAAAAGACTAATTGAACACCAGAGAAAATATTAAAATGAGCACTTTGCACATAGGCTTCCTAAAAAAAACTTCCGTTATATCCTACTGTTGTGCGAGAAGACAACCAAAAAGGTGCAAGGGCGATAAATAAACATTGTATGTGTTTTGTTCAGTCACGCCTTTGTTTACTTAGGTGAGGTCTTTAAATTTCAATTGAAAAGGTTAATTTGGTTAATATAGGTGAGTTTGAAGCCATACAATTTATTTTAACTGTAGGCGAGTTTCCCACAAAACAAAAATAATATAAAAGTGCGCAATTTGCGCATGGGGCACCTAGTTGATTATATTTATGTGGCTGACCTAAACATCTGCCAGACGGCGGAAGGGTCGAGGTGCTCTAATGTGGCGTCGGCAGATTGAGGTTGTTTACAAGCTCTCTCGCTGTGTCACGTTTAGATACCACATCGATGAGGCTCGTAAAATATGGGGTTTTTGTCTTTTGTGAATAATAATGTTTTCATCACTCTGTATACGAAAATTGCCCGTTACCGTACAGCTGAGATCTACGAAAACTCTCGATTTCCTTACGTCAAAACAAGTAATGTTCAGCTGCTTTTTCGGTACCCAAACATTTCATTCCCATACCCAAACAAACCATTTCCGTACCAAAACAAAATTTTGCCGTACCCAAACAAACGAATTCCTTAATTTGACAGTTCAACCAGCTGACTTTATAAACTAAAATAGACAGTTCAGCCGTATTGTGTTTACTTATAGAAAAATGACTAAATTATGAAATGTTGGGATCATTTTTTCTAAGTTTGGTCACTTATAGTCTAAGAGCCAGTGGCTGGCTGACGACACATATTTTAAGAAAGCCTATAATTTTCTCATTTACTCTATTCTACCTAACATTCATGAAAATGGGGCCCTTTAAGCCCACTTGCGGTAGGTTCGGGCTCACCCATGGGTGAAAGGGGTGACAATTTGACATGAAACGAACATATTTTAAGAAGGCTGCCGTTTTGATATGTCACAGTATACACTTAAAGTAACTCGAAAACGGAAATGGCAGACGTCTACCGCGGTTGTGACGTCACGGCAGACGCTTTTAAAATGGCCAAAAAAATTAATTTTTTTCTGACATAGTGTAAGAAAGCTGTCATTTTGATATGTCAAAATATATCACTATTGTAATATGAAAACGGACATGGCAGACGTTTACCATGGTTGTGACGTCACGGCAGACGTTTGAAAATTCAACATATTTAACATAGTACAATGTAAAAGTATATGGCTACAATCTTGAAATTATGTTAAATAATAACACGTTACTACCGTTGGTCATTGTTGAGCCATCTCTAACTGGTTTTGACCAAAACTTTCGGCCGCCATCTTGGATCCGCCATATTGAAATAAGAGAAGTTATTTCAGATGTAAAGATAGTGTTGTGACCCAACATTTAGAACTAGTTTTTTACGCTAAATTCAATGCTACAACCCGTTTTCAATCAAACTATTTATTTTCTTATATAATGCAATTTTTTTGAGGTTATATGAAGAAAAATTAAAATATCTCATAAGTAAAAGGTCTTAATTGAAATTGGGGAGCAGCATTGAATTCAGCGTAAAAAACTAATTCTAAATGTTGGGTCACAACACTATCTTTACATCTGAAATAACTTCCCTTATTTCAATATGGCGGATCCAAGATGGCGGCCGAAAGTTTTGTTTTGGTCAAAACCAGGTGGAGATGGCTCAACAATGACCAACGGTAGTAACGTGTTATTATCTAACATAATTTCAAGATTGTAGCCATATACTTTTACATTGTACTATGTTAATTATGTTAAATTTTTAAACGTCTGCCGTGACGTCACAACCATGGTAAACGTCTGCCATGTCCGTTTTCATATTACAATAGTGGTATATTTTGACATATCAAAATGACAGCTTTCTTACACTATGTCAGAAAAAAATTAATTTTTTTGGCCATTTTAAAAGCGTCTGCCGTGACGTCACAACCGCGGTAGACGTCTGCCATTTCCGTTTTCGAGTTACTTTAAGTGTATACTGTGACATATCAAAACGGCAGCCTTCTTAAAATATGTTCGTTTCATGTCAAATTGTCACCCCTTTCACCCATGGGTGAGCCCGAACCTACCGCAAGTGGGCTTAAAGGGCCCCATTTTCATGAATGGTAGGTAGAATAGAGTAAATGAGAAAATTATAGGCTTTCTTAAAATATGTGTCGTCAGCCAGCCACTGGCTCTTAGACTATTATTTGCATCGTGATGAAAAGTACTGTTCACAACTCGTCACAAAAGTACTGTACCATTTCGGGGCTCGATAGTGTTTTACTCGATAGTTTAAAACACTATCTTGCCCCGAAATGGGCTACTTTCGTGACTAGTAGTGAAATATACTATTGCTGTACAATCACGTATACATTTTGGTTTGAGTAATTTATAATTTTATTTATTGATTTATAAATAAATAAAGTATTTTAGAATAAGGTCGTGTCTTTCAGTAGTTTAAATATTTTAATTAATATTATATTCATAGGTTGAACCCTATTTCGGGACAATGGCCATGTTACTTAAACGTAATAAAATGATAACTAATTATTTTTCAATGTACATAAATAAGCTTTTATAGTTTCTACCAAACCTTTAAGGATTATTTCCCGCAAGATCCCCGAATTTGACACCACTATATTATTTTCTTCGGGGAGACATAAAAAGTAAGGCATACGAAAACAATTCACAGGATACTCAGCACCTCAAAACTTAATGCAAGAAATTCAAAGAGGTAACTAGCAACACGTGTTCGGGAATTTGATGGAGAGAGCATAACTTCATACAAATTCCAGTGGCGGATTGTTTGAGCACATAATGTAAACTAAATGTGATCAAACTTAAATAATTGGTTGTATAAAATGTAAACATCCATAAAACAATACTCATTTCATATTTATATTTGCATTACTCAATCTTAAAAATAGGTTGCGTTAAAAAAAAAAAAAAAAAAAAATCCTACAAATTAAGTTAAGATACTTTGTAAAACAAATCAACTGGATTTTTATTGTTCAACAAACTACTTGATCACTGAGTAATCATCGAATAAATCAATAACTTTAGCGTGAAAGAAATCGATTTTTCCTTTTTAAGGTTTTAATAGATCGTGTTATAGTGAAATTGTTTATTTTTGTTCTACATGAAAGTTACTCGATCTTCAATCAAAAATTCAAATGCGTTAATTTAGTCTAAGCAGAATAGTGAGGAATGCTTTCCAAAATTTACTCAGTTACTCTAGGGTCGATATTATTTCAAGAGGCCATTTTATTTCTCCTGGAGAGATAGCTTTAGATATTGTACGTAAAATATATTTACTATGGCTCGCTATGTAAAAACTCAGATAAATTAATCAACAGCTCATCACTTTATCAATCGGATCTCTATGACTACACTGCAATAATATTAATGAGGGGAATATAAGAGGCAATCACTGTACTCTGTTCGTAAAGAACATCAGATAGAGATGTTTAGTTGCTCGTTGTAGCCGGTAGAGCGCAGTAGGACGCCGCTAGTGTCCTAGTGTGCCGGCAACGCCATCTATCATCGCCAGCCACCGTGGACATTAGCAAAGGCTTCTGTAGTTTATCATTTTAGTTGTCTGTGACGTCTAGTCCGTGGTCTTTGTTCATGCTGTCTTGATCGAACAATATTAAACGAGTAATCACGCAGCACGCTAAGACATATGACGGAGCGAATATATATATATATTTAAGTGCTTGAATTGCCTATTTTAGACCCAAAACACCTACATTTTGGGCTTCTTGCTGAGTTTTAAAACGTTGAAATAAAGCCGAAAATTAAATTTATAAATATTTTCTATACTTGTTTCGATAAATTATACTTGAATTAATAAAACTATGAAGCGTAAGAGGGAGGATAATTTATATACTTATCATTCGCCAACAACAGGCCAATCATATGAAGGTAGACTGAAGCACTTTAGGAATTCCCGAAATATTCGAAAATTAATTTGTCTCAGTGTCACTATTTAGCGGACAATCAGCAAACCTTTAGAGCAAAAAAACATCAACAATAAACCAATTGATTCAACCAATGGGAAACCACATCGTGAACCCTCCAGCCAGAGACATACTTGGCGGGACCTTGCGAGCTATACTCGTTGGTTTTCGTTTGTTTACGTGAGGGACATGCTTGTTGCTGGCGAAAGACTTATCTTATGCTTAAGTAAAGACTTATCTTAAGAGTCTTACTTAAGACTCGTAAGTAATTTCCCTCCCTTGTGTTGATTCTACTATAAATACTTGATCCCAATTCCACCACTTGGAATTTAGCGGTCATAATGGAATGAGATATCAGAAACAATTGAAAACTAGTGCCAATTATGATCATTATACTAAACTATTAATGGCAGTTCATGTTTTATCGGTTACGGTTGGATGTGTTTAATCAAGAATGCTATTCCTTTTTGTGGTTAGACTTAAAATATGTAAATATTTTAACTATTATAAATGACAACAATATTTGTACAACTTAGGCAGACTCTTTTTACTGTATTTAGTATTTACAGACTAGTACTGTATTTAGACTCTTTAAAAATTCTCTAAAAAATATTTTACCTATAATAAAGGAGAATTTTTGAGGTTTATCAATATAAAAATTAGGGGTGAGCGAGTAGTGATTTTTGAAGTCGAGTCGAGTTTTGAAAAATACCCGCGAGTTTCAAGCTTTTTTCGAGTCGAGTTTTTTTTAAGTTAATAATATAATAGAAATGGTCATCATGTTTCTACATAATGGTAAAAAATTGTTATCATTACTCAAATACAAATTAAAATTTTGAGGTAGCCTAATTAAACTTAAAAGAGTTACTGAACTAAGAGCAGATATACAAATAAATGATACCATAAAAAGAAAGAAAACCTTTTACTTAAACTCACAATAATTCTTGATTTGATGTATTTTTAAAGCCTAACTTGTGTTTAAGGCTTACCTGGGTTTTGAAATGAAATGAAAACACTGACTATAAGCCATGGCCAATTACCTGACTCAATTCATGATTAAACTATTTCCTGTCAACAAAAAATGGCCGTAATATTCTTTCGCACGTACCGATTGTGGGTAAACGGCGGGAGTAACTACCCGCCGTCGACTCGAACTTTCGAGTATTTTGCAATAAGTCGAGTCGAATCGAGTAGTGTATACTCGGCTCGAAATAAGCTCGATTCTCGAGTACTCGCACACCCCTAATAAAAATATATTAAAAACTCCAGTATTAAACTACTTATTTTTTAGAGTGAAATATGCTATTTGTCTATTGATTAAGCACCAAGCATTAAAGATAAAACGTAATTTTTTTATATCTAATATTGTTTACAGGAAACTACCTACACTGATAAAATTACTTTAGGATAACAGTTAGTATAAATGTCGCAAAGGAACTTGGCGGATGAGATTTCACTACAAGTCAGCTTAAATAATCATCTGATTTAGAAAAACTATGAAACTCTTTAACAATACCTAATGGTATAAGTTAAAGAACCCATAAAGCTGTTATTCGATCATCTGCCAAGTCGTTTTGCGAGGCTTGTAATAAATCATGGATAAGGCTACTCAATTAATTTTAAAACAAATAGGAAAACGTATTTTCCTTATATTATGAGACTTAGTGCTACGTTTGGAAGAAACATTGAACTACTTAATCCAATTATAATTAACGCCTTATCTAAAATTGAAAAAGAAGTAATTAAAAGCGAAGGAAGCTCAGCGGGGGGTTGGTGTTGGTGAACCAGTTTTGGCTACCTTGCAAGGTCGTCTGCCGCGTTCTTTTTCCCATTAGTAACCTGAAATTGGCAGCACTGGCGGTTACAGCCATTACCGCTGAGTTATGTTGGCACACCTGTCGAGATCACCATTACCAGCTGATTCCTGTTATTAAAACCAGTTTAATTTTTACCACCGCCGATTACGATTGATTATGGTGATATCGAACGTTCGGTTTTTGTGTACGGTAATTTTCCTCAGAACGTCCAATTATGTAAAGTTTCAATTGTTGTGGGAGGTGTGAAACGGCGCAGTTAAAGTCGCTAGTTGATGCATGTTTTTATCAAGGGATCTGCAGTTCTCATAATCATACCATTTTCAAGTGGTTTAGGGTTTTGAAGGTTGCCTTTTATCTACTTGCTTGTCGATGATACTTTTTTATATTTCGTATTCCTGAATTTACGAAAATTTACATTCCGAAGAAAGCTTTCTAAGTGGAGGTCTTATAATTATTTTTTTTAGTTTTCACAATTTTGTTTTATATTTGAATCAGTTTATTGGTTTTAGTGAACATGAGAGTAATATGACCAAAACTGAATTTTATTGATCTTATCACCAAACAGCTCCAGTTCACTATCACCAAATCAAATCAAATCCAGGCGAATGCGAGCGTTTACTGATGGGTCCTGCATGACTCGTTCTACGTCGCTGTCATAAGACCTCATGTGTCAAAATGCTCGCCGAAAGTATCGGTATGTCGAATTCGTCCTGATTCGGCGACAGTGAATTTAAGCCATAAAATCAAACTAACAACTTGTCTTCTCATCCAAGACGCGTCAAAATGCAACTACGCAATAGAAGTGTCCAGGAAAATCTGAATAAACTGCGGATGCTGAACTGAGCTCCTTTGAATCTCCCTTGAAGCTATATCTGAATTTGAGTCTAATCAATGCATCCTCGGAAATTCTTAAAAACATCGCTGGTATCCAATTCAAAACACATAAAATGTATGTATCTAATTGCCCTACAACAACTCGCTTTTAAAAATGTCCAAAACAAAATCTAAGATTCTTTAGATATTTTAGATTTAATGTCGCTATAACACTGCAACCATAAAGTTCAAACCGATTGCTTCAGTGATTCCACCTCAAGGCCTCATAAATCACCCGAGTGGGGCTATTACCGCTAAAGACCGCAAATGATAAAATTCCTGTCGGCAAGAACGAGTGGACAAATGGTGGGAAGACGTTCGGAAGCGCGAGTTGTATTTCACGTGGGCACCGAGCCGCTGACAGAGTGTAACGCGATCTCGCGGCAGCTGCGAGCTGCGGAACTTGTTTGACGTAGGTACTTACACTGCCAAGGTCGCGGACTCGCGGACTAATTTATAACTGGCCTAGACCAATAAATAATTCATTCATTTGGTCCGAACACGGTCGGTGATGCATATTTATTGCATTTGGGTGTCTGCGTTTGTGTTATTGTTAGACTTGAGTGATAACTACATTATATGTAGATGGGGTGTAAAAAGAATTACAGTATATTACTGACAGTTATGATGTAATAAGGCAGTGGTCAAGTTTGATGTTGCATTTAATTAATGCATGTGTTGTCGGAGTTAATTTCCACAATCACAGATGAAGAACTATACAGATTGGCAACCCAATGCACTTTTGCGTGCCCGTTTTTTCGCGCGGCGTCAAGTTTGTTACGTCGTTTTGCCGCAGATATTGCATTGGTATCAAGTATAATTTCGTCAATATCAAATCTTCAGGTCCCAAAGAACAAATATAGCCATTAATAACTTTGATACCAATGCATTGTGTGCGGCAAAACGACCTAACAAACTTGACGCCGCCCGAAAAACGGGCACGCAAAAGTGCATTACGTTGCCAATCTGTATAGTTCTTCATCTGTGCCACAATACGCGAAGACGATTCTTGTTTAGATATCATTAGGCTTACCAGACGTCAGGGACTTCCCCGGACAACCCGGGTTTCAGGCTTGCGTCCGCGGAAACGTCCGGGGTTAGATTTTGTCCGGGGTTAGATTTTGTCCGGGGTTTTAGTTAGTCTGCGTGAAAAAGAGAGGAAGACGGCCGGAATAAATGAATAGGTAAGTAGTTTTGAGCAGTATTTAAAAAGGTTCATACAAAACAAAAGAAATTTTATACGAAACGAAGGTATATTTTTTATGGTTTCGTTTTGGTTTTTATGGTTTATGGTTGTCGTTGCGCGACAACTGCTCAACTGCGTCTTCTACTTGGTCACAAGACCTGCCTTATTGTTTCTAGCCAATCAGTATTCAAGAAACGATAATGCCACGCAAAAACGGCAGCAAAGTAGCCCGTTTGCCGAGACCCTTAGAATTACACCGGACCAAACTTTACCACACCATTTAATTTTCTTGTCCCCCTCTTCTTCCTTCCCTTTCTTTTGGTGTCCGGGGTTGGCTCTAAAAAGTTATGGTAAGCCTAGACGACAAAACTGCAGGTGATACATTTTTCTTAATCTATAACTATTCATGAACGTTTATATACTAAACATCTCTTGAACAATATATATATAAAAACAAAACTAAAATCAATCAACCAAAATTTTGATGGGTAGCTTTTTTATTTTTCTGTTTTATAGTGAGCTCGTAGTATTATTGATGTAGGTATTATTTGATTCCATTATTTTGATTCAACGTTGGTTCAATTTATCATGTTAATGTGACCTACGAGTACAACTGTTGGAAGTAAACCATAAAGCCAAAACAAAAAACCAAATATCATGTTATAAGCGACGATTTGAAGTCACTACTTTCGATTTCAGATTCGAGAACACAAACGGAAGCAAAAGACAATAGTGCCGTTGGCTAATGCATAATCGCGTGTTGTGCAATCCCTCCGCAGGAGCGAAGTGCCAAAACTGTTGGCGGGACATCACATGACTGCCGCCGCTCTCAACAACTAGACAGTCTTGACATTTCGTATATTCCGTATACTACGGATTAACGGTTAAACCGTTCAGGTATTTTCTTGGAAATAAATTGGCTTCTGTTACCACAGCACATTTGCAAGAATAAATAAGTTAAAAGTATGGAAATAGAAAATCGTGTGTTCGTTTTTGTATAATGTTGAAATTGGAGATGTAGTGCAAACTTTTACAAAACACAAATTTGTCCTTCATTTAGAAAGTTATCGAAGATCTAACAACAAACCTACACCGCGATCTTTTCAAGCATCTTACAATAATTTCAAAGTTGATAGTATTGAAAGTCTATAATTTTTTTTTAATTCATAACTTAGTTAGATGTGCTGATATTATGAAGAACCTCCACTTTAATAATTCCAAAACGCTGCATTATAATAGGAAAAGTTATATTTTCTGGCACAAAAGAGTTATTAGAAATACTATAATTCAAGTCGAAATAAAGGCAATTACTTATCCCGTATGCATAGCGTCCTCATTATACAGATTTCTCCTGGTCATACTAGGGTTCTATGATGTTTAACTCATTCCTATGTACTAAGGATGGAAGGGCTTTTTTTGAGAATATTTTATGTTTTGATTGTGTTTTTTGCTGATAACCACCACGATAATATTGCCAAAAAATGTGTACCGACATTTCGGGTTCTGAAAACTTATCCCGTATCCAAATGGAAAGAAACCTAGAATACAATAATATTAGGTCATATGTTAAGCAAAACATAGAGCAGCAAAAACTAACAGTCAAGAACTAATGCTGAAAGCTGTAAAAAACGCAAGAATAAACGTCATAATTTCACCAATCAGAATAGATATACGTCCACAATCAGAGCTGTAAAACGATTTTAAAAAAAGAGGAAAGTAATTTCGCAACATCAAAATAAAGACGCATTCCACAAAGAGTCAGAAACAAACAAACACGCGGTGATCGATGATTCAGACGTGGACGCATCCGCGCACTGACCCACTCTGCCGGGTCGTGGGTATTTATTTACATCGACGGTCGTGGGCAGGAAGTCCCGCGTGCCTTCCGCATGAGCCAGCTTTTGCTTGATGAATCGATAATCGCAAAAGAGTGCTATCGATTCATCAAAGTATCGATCGATTTTTTAAGTTTCGATAAATCTAAAAAAGTCATACCGATATTCTTATTTCGATATTACATTTCATTACATTACAGTGCTTGAAATGGCGACCTACCCAGATAGGTATTTTAAGCCAAGTATGTTTGACAGATAAGTGAAGGATGATTCTTCAAATAAGTGATGAGAAAGAACCTTTTAGAATAATTATTTTATTTCACTACAGCATTAAGAATAAACAAAACATTTAGATTAAGAATGTAAACATAAAACATGTGATTAATTGAAATAGCTAAATGCCACTTTTTGAGCCAGACTTTTAACAATGATTGTGGTGCTATTTTATAGTCTTGTTATTTAAGGACGTCATGTTTTTTGGATAGGACTGTTAATTAATAGCCCAAAAGCCAATGGCAACTAAGGGACCCACATTTTAACGTGGGATCCGAACCACAATTTTACCTGGTTTACAATTTACGAACTGGTCTAATTTTGAGGACGGTCCTATGAACGTGGTATTCAATAGTGCGGACGTTAATCTCCACTAAGGTTCATCGCGTCCACAAGCTATCGCTCATAACTATCCACAATTCGTGACCTCCAAGTAGCCGGATTACAGGACACGCCACCGTCCGTGTCATATTATGATCGGCGTATCGATATTTTGGTCCGTATATCGCCTTAAAGAGAAGCCTTTTTGAACACAAATTTTACTGAGTTAGCATTACTGAGCCTGTTTTCTGGCAGTGAAAATGAGTAGCCAACAGCATAATATTTAGAGTTTTAAAAGTAAAGAAACCCTACCGAGTAAGATTTTGAAAAATCTTGAGTTCCACGGTGGCAAACCCTGATTGAGAAAATAGTTTTATCCCTCTTTTAACTTGTAAAATTTTCATATTTTTCTTCAGAAATGTAGGTTTGTTCTACATATCGGAGATATCGATATTTTGCTCCCGATATATCGTATCGTATGTTCCTGCTTCCGGTGCATCGAGAAATCGATATATCAGTGGCCCCCGACCTCGTCACCACGACGGCGATGACGGACGAGTGCAGGAAATGCCGGGAAGCCTCGGTCCGCAGGCGACTGATAGGTTCGAGATTAGAATGAAGTAGTCATCAATCTGCATGAGTCATGGGCCGGTCGAAATGAAATTTCAATCGGAATCACAATTGCAAATCTTTAAATCAGTTTATACCAAACCAATGTGTTTGCCAGTGGGCCGTTAAGTATTGCGGTAATTTTTTTAACATGTAAACAAAATAGTTATCATTGAAACGTTAATCTATACCTATAAAAGGCAAAGCCCTCACTGACTCACTCATCACTAATTCTCCAACTTCCCAATAACCCAGAAGGCTGAAATTTGGTACACTGTTTCTTTAGGCATTAAATAGGAAAACTAGGCAGTTTTCATCCTGATCTGACCCTCGGACTCCGCCACAGACCCTCGCAAAGATCCCATATTATCCTTATGGCAGAATATAAATTGATGAAATGTTTATGTTTAAACAGATGAGAAAAAGCAAGACATTTAGTATGTCAAACCAGCTGTCAAGAACAGAACATGAAATAAATCACTGACTGGAGATACTTATAAGACCTTTCTTCCCTGTAACAGCTGTTATTGAAAGAGCTAATTTAAAACATTTATTTTATCTACATCATTAGAAAAAATACTTTGCCTTTGTCTTTTAGCGAATTTCATTGATGGAATTATTACCATAGGTCTCACGGCAAGACCTAAGCCCGAGACCATGATAACTTTTCATTTTGGAGCTCCCAGAAGCAAAAACACTATTCAAACTATATTTAAAGGTAAAAACACAGTTTATTGTCCCTATAGAAAAATTCTATATCTCGGTTATTACTCAACATATCTTGATAAAACTTGGTATGTGGCTTTTTTGGTTCAGATTCACTTGATATTGTTTTAAAACCACCAAATTTCTGCATGACTGTTGCAGTAGACCTGCATACTCATTCCCCATGTTATTCTTATGGAAGAAATAAAATAAGGCCATGCACAAAGTCTGGAGGTCTGCTGCAACGGGGGTATTTTTATATTCAAGATAGACCCTAAAAACCTTAGAATTTTTTTGACATTAAATCAAGGAAATTTCTACGTTTTACGTACATACACTTTCATGGAACAGAAAACTGCTTTAGGATTCTCTATCTCTAAGTACGCAAGGTCTGCTGCGATGGAGATATTTATATTCCTGCTTAAGGGCCATTATATACCATGCATGCGAGCAGATTCAACTATATTGGGCATATGCCTTCCCAGGCCAGTGGCACCCTTGAGGCCTTCATCGGCGGGGCGCTGAATCTGCTCACATGTATAGTACAGGGAGGCCATATAGAAATACCTCCTGCAATAGAATAACTCCAGACGCAGCAGACCTGAGGACTTTGAGGATTCCTGAAAACATCTTTCTGGTTAATGAAAGTCCATCTTATTTATATTTGTCCAATAATGCTGACCTATCACTGCACAGCCCAAATTACTTGACTTAGAACCTTTAATCGGACTTCTGCATGGACGATCTTAATGGGGTAAGCATCCACTAACGGTTTTTTTAAATTCGAAGTTTTAAGGGTTTTTGGCGGGGTTGAAGTTTATAAATTTTCCTACGCAAGTGGAATGGATGATCTTTTGTTTAATTTGCAATGATCATTCAGCAAGCAGGTGGTTCAGCTTCACATATGGATACGATTTTACTGCTGATTTATAATTTGTTTACTTTCATAATGGTTTTATGATTGTTTTGTTGATTTTTTAGGTGATATGTACTATATAAAAGTTAAATTTAGTTTAGTTAGTTAAATTAAAGTCGTCATTCATTTTTGTACCTTATCTGTTTAATCATAAACTCAGTATGTGGCCCTATCTTCATTTAGGCAGCGCGAGTTACAGTTTTTATCGTGAGCAAAGCCACGGGCAACTGCTAGTTCTGGATAAAAATAACCAGGATCATGTCTAGTCAGAGATACGCACGTTTCGGCTGCTTCCCCCCCCCCTCTTTAATCCCCAAACAATTTCATTGCGACCTTTGGTAAAATAAAATGACCCTTAGCCGAAAACTGAGTAGCAAGCAGAAATAAAACTAATATTAGAAGATTGTTTGAAAAAACATGTTGTACTGGCCTCTTAAATGTATTTTTTAATCGTAGATGAATTTTGTTATACGAGCAAATACAATTTTAATATCATTGTATTTTATAGATTCCTTTTTACGGGTATTAAAAATCAATTAAGCATCGAAAAATTAAATACATTTGACTTCGATCTAAAGAAGTAATAAAGTAAAAATTATTGTATCATAACCAATTTTGTGGGGAATTTAAAAGACGTATGTAAACATTATTTATTCTTCATTCTACATGAAAATAAAAATTAAATTTACATACTCCTTAATAATGTGTGGGAAGTTTGGTTTTGATTTAAAATCCATTTAAATAATGACCGAATAAATTGCAAAATTTATTAAACAACATTCTTTAAATTTATAGCACAATATTTCAATCCCCGAAAATTAATGACCAATTCCCCAATGGCATTCTAATAAATTAAAAATTATTCAAATTAAAATTCTTTCTCCATACAAAAAAAAGAAGAAATGCTGGTTTGATCAAAATTTAATACGATATTGTGATTTTCATTTAGTACTTGCTCTTGATTAATTGGTTGACTCACTGATTAAGACAATGAATAGTATTTAATGGTTATTCTTGCTTTCATACACATCATTTCACACATTATATAGCACTTTTTCATGGTGTTTTTCTTCTTTCTACGACAAATATGACTGCCTTATGTAACAGGTCCCAGTCTGAATTATGAAACGCGTACCCAGAATCGCAATCTAATCCCCAGTCATCTGTCGAGGGCGATTAGGCGAAGATGTCGATCTCGTCTTATTCCTACATCAAAATCCGTATTTTCCAGGGTTAATCTCTTTATTTATGAAAGGAGAAGATTCCTCGTCCTATTTTTGATTGTTATTTAATGTGAAAATCCTTGGGCACAGCACTAACCTTATTACATAAGACATAAGACGATGATTAACCAACCTTCGACACAAGTAAATTGAACAACGTTAAATTAAGACATAATTATTTACATTCACGATGTCTAAGCCAAATCTCCTGCGTACTAAAATACATTTTTGGAACAGTGTTGATAAGTCTATCATCGAGTCACTGTGGCTACTACATAATAAAACGTATTGAAAAAAAACAAAATTCAAGTTTATATTCATGGAAACTTTCTCGATTTGATAGTTTTAAATTAAAAATATTTAAAATTGAATATTTAGAGGATTACGATAAATATTAAAACCTCCACTAGCTGAGAGTACGGAAAACAATTACAAATATTTTAAAATTGATTTAAATGTAATTAATTAATCCCTAAAAATACAAATCAAAAATTCCAAATTAATTTTGAATGCAGAAATATTACTCTTAAAGACTATTTCATTAAAGTCACGAGCCAGAGGCCAAAAATAGATTGCGAAGTAATGTTTTTCCGACAGAAGTAAAGAGAGAAAGACAGAGAACGCGCAGTGAGGGACGGACGGTGTAGTAGGCCTACTGAGCCGGGACTTAACTGTACCTGGCGCATGTCACACACACCCGGCGCATCGCAGGTGACAGGTAGGCTTTACTGGCTGCTTTGTGAACTTTTATTTGTAATTAATTACTCTGTTGCTTTCATAATTAAAAATAATCTTTAAGCAATACATTCGTTATTTTGGATTATTTTGATAAATTATAGTTCATGAAAGTGTTGTCTGTCAGTCTCTATTGCTGAGTTCGATCAGAGGTTGCAAATTAAGAGAGTAATTTTGTTACAATATTGGAATTAAATACTTTTAATAAGAAATTGTTATAAATTCGTAATGTTAAATACTAGGAATTTAATATAATATAATAGTAAATCGAAGGTTATTTTAGCCAAGCATATTTATGCAAACTATCACCATTATGTAGTCATGCTTATAAAAATTCAAATTAAATCTAACATTTTTGTTGGCCAAATATATTAGTTTGTTATTTGAGGTTTTACTGTGGACATTTCCCTTCGCAGATTGGCACAAATATAATGATTTGTACAGCAAAACTGCTTTCACAGCAAACTGTGAAAGTTATTTTTACCAAAGTGATAATGAAGCCAGTATTATTTTCATCAGCATCATAAATAATCTCCACAATAAACTACATCCTAGAAAACAAATTTAATTTTTCTTCATATTGACAAACGGCCATATAGTAGCCTGATATCATCCGTACTCGGTAAGACTTCGCTATCCACTTTGAACTGAAAACCTTCATTAGAATAATACACTCAATGGAATCCAAGATGGATGAAGTTGTATCTGAAGTTGTTTTAAAAAATGCTCTAAATTCACACTGTTGATTACTATGAATTTTTCATCATTTAATAGTAACATGAACGTTATTTTAGCAAGCGTATTTATGCAAACAATCACATTTTCTATATAACTTTTTTCAAACATGCTTAAAAAATTCAAAATAAACCTAGAATTATTTTTGCAAAATATAGTCGTTTGTTATTTGAGGTTTTATTATGGACATTTACCAACACAAAAAAATGGTAGATATGAGTTTGAGAGCAAGTTGTGAAAGTAATTTTTACCAAAATGTTAATGAAGTCAGTATTATTTTCATCAGCATCATAAACAATCTCCACGACAAATTTCATTCAGGAAAACAACTTCATTTTTTCATCATAAAGACAAACGACCATACAGTAGCCTGATATTATTCGAACTCGGTCCGACTTTGCTGTCAACTTTGAACTGAAAACCTACGTTAGGGTAAAACACTCAATGGAATCAAAGCTGGATGAAGTTTCATATGAGGTTGTTGAGAAAAAAAGTTCTAAATTCACATTGTTTCAAACGTACTTAAAACAATCAAAATAATAGTATATTTCACTACTAGTCACGAAAGTAGCCCATTTCGGGGCAAGATAGTGTTTTACTTGCGAGGCGTAAGCCTCGCAAGTAAAACACTATCGAGCCCCGAAATGGTACTTTTGTGACGAGTTGTGAACAGTACTTTTCATCACGATGCAAATAAGTGACCAAACTCATAAAAAATGATCCAACATTTCATAATTTAGTCATTTTTATAAAAGTAAACACAATACGAACTGAACTGTCTATTTTAGTTTATAAAGTCACCTGGTTGAACTGTCAAATTAAGGAATTCGTTTGTTTGGGTACGGCAATATTTTGTTTTGGTACGGAAATGGTTTGTTTGGGTACGGGAATGAAATGTTTGGGTACCGAAAAAGCAGCTGATCATTACTTGTTTTGACGTAAGGAAATCGAGAGTTTTCGTAGATCTCAGCTGTATGGTAACGGGCAATTTTCGTATAAAGAGTGATGAAAATCTACATTTTTTGCAAAATATTGTATTTTGTTATTTGAGGTTTTATTGTGGCACTTCCCTTCGCAGGTTCGTAGAAATGAGTTGGAGGGCAAACTGTGAAAGTTATTTGTACAAAAATGTTAATGAAGTCAGTATTATTTTCATCAGCACCATAAACAATCTCCACAGTCAATTTCATCCAGGGAAACAAGTTAATTTTTTCATCTTATATAGACTAACGGCCATTAGTAGCCTGATATTATTCAAACTCGGTCAGACTCCGATATCAACTTTGAACTGAAAACCTACATTAGTGTAAGACACTCCATGGAATCCAAGGTGGATGAAGTTGTATCTAAACCGGAGCGGAGATTTTCTATATTTGATCCAAACCTCGATCCCCGACGTGTCGTGATGTCGACCAGTCGCGTCTTCCCAACCAAACTTCTGCCCAAGGCTCCTCGAAGGCGAACTTGTCTCATTCTTAACTGCCAACTTATTTATAAAGCTACTTAAAATTCTGATGCACTCATCGTAAATCGATCAGTCTACAAATGAATTGGACTTTGTTTTATTTTATTATATCGGCTCAGTTTGAAGGACAATTAATTACTTTTCAGGGTGATTTCCTGTTTATTATTGACAGTTTTTAGATCAGAGAATTTGATCGATTGAAATTGGCATCATCGGTTGCTGACAACCGAGAGGTAAAAATTAATTCCACGTGGCTTTTTAAAGGAGGGTCCACCCATTAAGTTAGAATTGTCCTCGCCAAAGATGCCTGCACTTTTTTCTTCTGACTGCACAGTGGCCATCCGAACGGTTAGCACGACTTTCATATTACGAGCTGAAAGGGAATCAAAGCCGGGCAAACTGAGAGGCAATTCAGAAATTCAATCGTTAAACTAGGAGGTCTAACACAATTGTAACTGTTAGGTCTTTTCTAAACGATCTGAAGAGTATAAAAAAAAGTTAATAGAGTATGTTGTGTTTTTCAAACTTAAACTTTTATGGCGAAATTAGACTTATCGGACACAAAAATTATGTGCGATTATAATAGTCTTAGGTTCTTGGTAAAAACACAACATAAACTAGAAATTTCATCCAAACAAACAAATGATTTTCCATATATGACAGAACAGTCTTGAATTATTTATTGAACTCATCGTTACTTGACGAAACTTAACTTGAGTATCAAACTTAACTTGAGCAAACTTAACTTGAAATAACTTGATTTAATAGATGATCAGGAAGAAAAATTAAATATTTTTTCTGCAAGAAGTTTTTTGGGTCATATATACACTGTAATGATTTCAATTAATATGTACTTTCACAAGATTTTTTTACTTTAAACTACTGGGTTCAATAAAATATCACAATGTGTACATACATTGGAGACATAAAGCGTCTCAATTACTCTTTAAACAATCCCAAAAAACTTCAAAAACTCTCAACAAGGAATGTCCTTTAATCAGACATATCACAAACCGATAAACCCGTTTCAATGCACATTCCCCAATTTGAGACGTCGTAATTGCTACTGACGTTGCCCGGACACGGCGGCAACGAGAGCAACCAGCTGCCGGTTTGCCGGTTTGCATGTGCCGTGTTTTGTGGGGTATTCGGTTTCAATTGCATCAATTTGTTCCTTGCCCGGCCGCATTTTGTCCGTGGTTTCGCACCAGTTAAGGCCTCAACATTCCGTTTATTGTCTGACCGGTTTCGGAGCTGAGCTTTTTGTTCGCCGAGTCCTGAAGTATCGCTGTCGTCTGCACGCAAGGGCGCGCCGCTGCCGCCGGTTTATTTTGATTAAAAAGGTTGAGTGGTAATGATAAGGTTTGGTGGTGATTTACATTTCTAAGTGTGGTTCTGGTTTTACTTATTTTTATGTGTCTTTTTTTGGGAGGAATACAATTTTTTTTGTTAAATTACATCAGGTTTATGTAATAAAGCCTTAGTTATATTCACTTAAACAATGTAAATCATTGAAATGAAAGTGAATACAGTATGTGATTTTTGCAGCAATAAAGCAAATAAATAGGTTGTGTTATTTATAATCAAAACTATAAAATTCTCCGATGGAAGTCATTTTACGTAGTCTTCTCTTTCGGAGGTTTATTTATCCTTCCATAAACACTCATTGGCTGTCTCCTGAAAATTCGAATTTTTATTTGGACGCTTAAAAATTTAAACCTCTGACCAATAACTAAATCTTTACTAGATTGTTTTATTTATTTGCTTGATAATTTTTATTTATTTGCTAAGTTTTTTTGAATTAGTCATATTAAGTAGTATAAATATCTAGAACACACGCACTACTTCTGCGATAGTGAGAGGACCCGCTTATTCTTGCTTTACATAACCTGAGAGTCGTGTTGTTATTCACTAACCACTGTTCTTTTACATTTATTTGTGTTTCAAGTCACTAGAATTAATAAATATTTCCTATATTCAATTCCACTTCACCTTTCAGTACAGTCCATATGGAAGATCGCTATTCTATTTTTCCTGGGTACTTTTGTTTTATTATACCCTTTGCGTGTGATTACAAACTAATCAGCTGATATTACATAATTTGGCTAGTATTACTTTAATTTCTATTTTAAATACATTGCTTTTGGGAATTCCATACTGAAAGGTGAACGTGGAACAGAGTATAAATAAGATTTACAAAAAATTATGTAATACGTTTTGTTTTGATTTATACTTATGGAACTATATTCTTGGCAATACTTTCCATGAAACTGAATTTCGGTAAATACATTACTGTAGTTGTATTGATAAATCAATGCATTGAAAATCCTAAACATAATAAATTTCATATGACGGCACGGAACACAAATTTTCACAACATACAAATTTTAAACAGACTGAACGTTTTACGGAAGAATTTATGGGCGTAGTGCTTTCACAAGAAGAAATCCTGGCTTGCTTATCTTTCAAGGACTTAGGGATCAGTGAATGCCATTGAAGTGCTAAGCTGCCCAAATTAGGGCGTTTTGATAACATAGCAGTCCAAGCCAAGTTTCTTGAAGCCTGTTATTTTGGCCAACCTTTTGATTGCCCAATTAAATCTTAGTAATTACCCTATGTAAGAATTAGTTGGCGCAGCTCTGTTGAATAATGATGATTTCATTGTAATTACATATCATCTATGTATTACTTAGTTACGCTGATTACTTGCTTCAGAATGTATGTTGCTAACTTACTATGGTTTGCTTGTATAAAAAAAAACATGATGAGTATTATCGACGATAAATTATATTTCGTATCATTGGACAACGAACTATATTTCACTTAAAATCCATTTGTCTTCGGCTATGATCAAAGAGCTAATTTGTTGACAGTTTTCCCTTTTATTTGCGAAATTTCGCTTCGTCACTGTCCAGACGTGTCCTTCTTGTCTAATTTGAAATCAGCGGGCTTCAAAAGTGACCACTACAGCCCAGCTGCAGGTCACTCGCAGGGCGTGGCTAAATCACTCATTGTCTATTGTGTTCGACTTGTTATATATGTAAAAAAAAGAAACGCGTTGTTAAAATTCACAGCTCTTCAAAATAAGTAAAGGCTTTTCTAAAACATTAAGGAATAAATTTAGATGTTTATTGAAAGAAAACCATTTATTTATACTCTCCAACCGTACTTTTTTGTTTTTGTGTTGATTTTATTAATTGTTTTACTCATTGTGTTTTATTTACTATTATTGTGAATTTTACTTGTTACATAACTTATCATATACTTAACAAAAAATTTGTTCGTGGTCTTGTTACTCTATTTTGTTTGGATAATTGATGCAAGGGAAACAGGAAGATTAATAGGAAAATTAATAGGAAGGCTTTCATTTTTTATTGGGGCTGTACATGTATATGAGTTACAAAAGTACTTAGTAGAAACAATTTTTGTAGCAAGTTTAAGTTTAACATTTTGTTACATTTCAAAAGTTTTGCGCAATTTTTCCATTGTAGCTTTTCTGTTTTGCATAAAACCAAACTAAAACTTTTATAAAAACTTAAATGAAATAACCATCATAATATTAACAATACTTATAAAAAATATAGAACAAAAATCTAAATTAAAAATTATTTTCAAAACCACGCACAACATAGAAGTTACGAGTCGTTAATTAAAACTTGGGTCCTCCCGCGCGTCGGGGTCTCCAGAGCGTTGTTTCCCATTGTGTGGAAGCCAGAGTCTCCTACGTCGTCCTCCTCGCTACTCTGTATTACAATAATATCGCCCACTTTGATGTCACAAGCCAACGCGAGGCCACCGAGGGGCCAGCAGTCCGCGTACTGTCCGTGACATTTAGGGCCATTTAAGTATCTTGTTTCTAAAAATAAACAACTTTTATGCTAACGACAGCTTTTAGAACGGCCGCCGCTCCGCTCCGCCCAAATGGTGTTTGTAACGGCCCCTTACATCGTTGCTGATTAGCCATCGAATGTTAGGAAATTGATAATCCACTGGATTGGGATAGCTTCGACAGGGATTTTGGGTATATTGAGCTCACGAAATTAATTTGGACTCTTAAAATAGTTTGGCTTGTGTTCAAGATTGAAATTAATTTTATGAGCGGAGATTGCTTACTGTGCTGTATCAAGTTTCACAGGCTGTGTTGTTTTTACAAGATATGAAACTGTCTCAAAGTTTGCTTATTTTAGCAGTTATGTTAATGTAGCACTCACATAAACACCTTTAGATATTAAAGTGACACACTGTGTTAAATAGTTGATAGTTGCTTTCAAAGGAATATTTGAGTTAACATGTTCGTTTAAGTCTTAAATTTTAGTTGTATGAATAAATATAAATTTAAAAAAAACATTATCCATTATTTACATATTATATTTCAGTTTGATAGTCGAGCTGCCCTTTCGTTCTAAGGTAGTCAGCGCCAGGCGTTGGCTTCAAGTTCGTTGATAGGCGCGGCCACTGCAATGAGCCAACACTTCTATCATGTCACTGACCGACGCGCAAACACACTCTCTCCCTCACACGGCGAGGAAGACAGGACAGAGGTCCCGTGAGGCTGCCGTTAGTATGAAATAACAGCTAGGTTGCTGTGTACTAATTCAGGGATAATCACATCAAACCCCCTTTAAACTGAACTGATATCTGATACACCGTAATATATTCAGTGACTTTTTTTAATTTTTCAGGATACCTAATCTTGTGTATCCAAGATACATGATTTGTATTTTTTAAATCATAGATTTGACTATAGCCTTTCTGTTAAACTTTAAATCGAAATGAGTAATATTAAGTTTATGAATTATTGTAATAATTTTCCCTCCCAATGAATTTTCTCCCCAATTAAGATAAATCATTCAACAAAAATCATGAGATTCGTTAGATTTGTTGAGACCTCATACTGTATATATTTTTGAAAATAATAATTCTGACTCAGATTCTGATTTGATTACTTGGACGACAGGATATAGGGCAAGCGTTATCAAATTTAATATTACTCCAACATCGATAACTCTTTAGTCTTATCGAGTTGATAGTAGTTGAAGTTGGCAGTTTTCGATCGAGATTATGCATTTTATAAGTAACTAGAATAACGAAAACATAGATGCAAGAAAGATCACATTTATATGTATTATAATACTTATAATCTGTTTCAGGTGGACATGGGCCTGGAATCACTCTCCCTGACAGCAACATGCCTCCTGCTTGTCCAGGTACAAACCTACACTCAGTACTTATATTATTGCCAAATAACATATTATTACTGTAATGTAATAATGAAGTATAAAAATCTATAATACGTTAAAGATTCGCTTGGTAATATTTACTAAGAAATTAATATGCAAATTAATATCAGTTATCTTCTACTTCGATGTGATCTTAACGCAAAAAACAATTGGGTCTTGTATTTTAAGTTTAGTATTATTTTAAATTATATCTATAGATTATACACCTACTTTGTAAGGGGTATTTATATGGAGAGCAAATAATGTAAAATAAGTCAATATTGTAGGTCTACAATAATTTACAAGTAATATCACTCTAAATAATTATTTTTGCATGATATTATTGTAACGCATTCATTAGAATCTCGTTCACAGTTTTCAGCGTAAACTAAATTATTTATGGCATTTACGATGTAAAGTATTATAAATAAAAAAGAATAACAAGGAAAATATCATCTTATACATTGACACATCTCATACATCTGTTTCTTTCCAAACAGTAAACGTGACTTTTGATTACGTCTACTGTTACTGGAGTTATTAATAGTTACATTTAAAACTTATCAATTATTAACATTAATTAAGACGTGACGGAGATAACCATCACATGTATACCCATAAAAGAAAATGTGTTCAAACAAATTGTTATCTGGTCAACTTGAATAAAGTCACGGTAATAAATCTAAGAAGGAGCCTATAGGCCAACAAATTAGGGCAAAATGGCCAAAATGTAAGCAAACCCAATCGAAGACTTAATCAAGTATTCAACGAGTGACGCGGCATCTGTCAAAGTCTGGCCGCGGCCCAGCTAGCCGGCGGGATGAATTCATTAAAACAAGATCGGTGTATCGACTTTGGGAAACGATCCTATGGGCGTTAAACACTCAGTCCAAATGGCTGGATATAAAATAGTTAAGTATGGAAAACACTTATTTTCCTAACTCTGCATTAACAAGAATTGCAGCGTTATTGGTAGTTAAAAATATTATGTTCATTAACATTTAATTATCAAAGAATTATTTTTCCTCCATCTTTAAAGTTTTTTAAAGTTTAAATGACTTACTTTGACAGTTACTGTACTTAATCGGAAAAGATCAGTTTGGATTGTAGACTTTTGATAGTATTTAAACGTTTTACATACATCAACCAAGTTTTTGATAAGTTCTGTAGACGTTCAATTTTATATTTATTCAGTAAGTGATTGTGAAATGTACAAAAAAGGATATCTTAAAAAGAAAAAAGTAAGTATAGTAAAAAATTATAAACTTGTTGTTGTTTGGAGTTTAAACTCTACTTAAATAGTGACCAAAGGCATGGTTCAATGTTTAGTAATATGCATATTGTTATTTTTTCACAAAAGCAAACCAAAATCAGATAACCAGTGGTGATAACCAAAATGCGTGGTTGTGAGAATATTTTCGTTTGGCACACGCAAGCTCATAAAAATGTCTCGCCAAATTTAAGCCACCCAGGCGGACACAACTCGGGTGTTGTACAGGAGATCCCCGCTGGGAGCTTGGACATCGGGAGCGGTGGATCAGCTGATTGGACAAGTGGGGGGGGGGGGGGAAGAGAGAGGGGGAGGGAAGGAGAGGAGGCGTATGTCAACTTTACCCCCTACTGTTGCTTTGAACGGTGGCATAATATAGATAAGACCTAATGATGATGTGGTATCTTGCTGTGCAGTTGGATTTATTTACATAGTTGATGACGGTAGGATCTTTTGAGTTGAATGTAATAAGATCCTTGGACTTATTAGTACATATGAGGGCTTAATTTTCTTGTCTTACAGAATAAGTTGACTTATTATTTTTTTTACAGTTTCGCTTTTGTTGAGGATAATTTAATTAAACTGGAAGCAGGATTATTAAGCTGTTCTCTGTGAATTATCATCTTTTATTAACGATGGAAACTTTTCCATCACGAGGAAAAAGGACTATCGGTCATTTTTAAACAGCCCTAAACTTCTCCTTCAGGCAATATCAGCTGACCCTTCAAGATTCAATAATACTTAAATCTTATATTCTTACCAAATCTTCATGCTTCTTATCTTTATGCTTACATGCAAAATAAAAATTATTAACGATATAATTCCTGTTGTACTCTTTTTAGATACATCCTTTACATCATGGCCATCTCAAATATGGCTATCGTTGCATTAATTACACACATTAACATTGCATTAACAGTTTAATTCCTTATTGTTGATTCGGCCTCCTCTGATATTAGATTCTGTTTTTTCTTTGTGGGCAAAAGGATTCTGAAGAGAGACACAGATATTGATTAGTGATGGTATGAATAAAAGTTTAATATTTCCCTTTTTGGTTCCATATTTATGAGTGATATGCATCACTTTGTGTAGTTAGAGCTTGATTTCAGACACAACTAACGTATACTGTACTAAATGTAATAAATATGAATCAATACTAAATGGTTAATCTCAAGTGCTTAGCCAAATATTTACGAACCTCTAACAAAAATAAAGTCTTACACATAACAAATTCCGAATTTTAAACATTCATTAAAGGCAGAGCAGGAGTGCCTCAAGGATCGCTTCTTGGACCCTCGCTTTTGTCTTTGTCCTTGTCAATAAAAGGTCGCTAACGATATGCGCTTATGGACCACTTACTTATGCCCCGCCGATTATACCGGTTTTCCTCTTATTCTTGAAGTCGCCAGACATCGTGACTCTTTCCTGATTCCGACGCCTTGTCATTTGTATAACGAAGGCCGTCAGCAGAAACAGAGTATCAAAACGAAAAGTGACCTGACTGAGATAAAATTGAGCTATTAATTTTTTTTCTGGATCCGATCCTAGACGATTAAAACGTTCCAGTTAAAAGCTGGTATCATAAACCTACAACATTAAAATATGATAAAATACAGTGATGCGGTTTTTGCTTGTATTTAAGTCTTATTAAATTTCATCTTACATAGATCTCTACAATATATTATTGAGAAACGAATCAAATTTTAGTATTTTAAGGTGTTCGTGTCTATCAACTCTATGTCTGTGGGAAAATCAATTCTATCTATAAACTAAAGATAATAAATGAAGATAATTCAATCTCATTTACGAAGAATATAACTTTAATCTATCTAAATATACAAAAATGTCTAGAATCGAATCTTGAAAAAAAGGTGAAATTCGAGTTTTATTAATATTACTGAACATTACAACGAATTCAAGTGCTTTCCATCTCTTGTACAGAGAACCGAACTCACTGAAAGTTTGTCGTCCATTTGCCTGTATGTCATCAAATTAAACATATTTTTGTTTAGCTGCCTGCAAAAGACAAATAATCTTCTTTATACATTACGGGACCATAGAACAAACGACCTCTAACATTTTCAATGATTTCACTCAGAACACCCAAACTCATCACGCCCCCGCCCTAGGCTCAAGTCCGCTCCTGTGTATATTCGGAGTTGAAGGATTATTGTAGATTAATGTGTCAGACTGGAGGGCAGACGATATGGAAAGGTTAGAGTGAATATTATAAGGCTGTAAATAATGTTGACATTCCCCTCGCCGAGCTGGGGAGGAGCCCCATACAAAAGGTCGCATCATGAAGTCTGTTGTTGCATTTTAATTTACTACCTTGCATAAAGGTCCAAATATATAATTTAAGGCTTGTTCGAATAAAAGTAACTGAGCGGAACTAAACTGAGCGAAGACGCATAAACATTATCTTGTCAATGCGCATGCATGCAGAAATAATGTGAACACTCTTTATATAAACTATACACTTTCTCATTTCAATTTTAGAGACTGATTGCATCTTCATTTTTAGGGCTGTTTCGAATTGCAAAAGGTTTGGGAGTTCTCAATTTTTTTTCACTTAATACAGATAATTGGATAAAACAAATCTGCACCATTACAAAATACTACATTGGTTACATTGTTCATCACTCTTATAAAGATGTGCTTTGACTTTCTTTTGCTTACAATTATTCTGGAAGATGCATATATAAAATGTGTTTTATTCAAAATTTCTACATAGATTTGAAAGCTTTGTTGAAATTTAAATAACCTAATAGCTACTACATAGTTTTCTTTAATTTAAAAAATTATAACTGTGCAAAGAAATTTATTAAAAAAAACCATTGACAGTGTGGTTCGTGTTAAGTTTCAGAGCATATTAAGAGGTTGAGTTATCACTGCTTATCACTGAAATTTTAAAGCAAAGAGACTTCTATGATACCCGAGGTAATATTCAAGTTTAAAATCAAACAAATCAGCAGTCACCAAACCCGTCCAGTCAATCTGGGAGTTGAAGAACCAATAACTCTGTTTCAATTACCATAAACAAGTGTGGACAAGACAAGGCGTAGGTTTGTTAATTTCACGGTCAACGTGTCGTTGAGTGGTCCTTGACATTGGAGAGCGCATAGAGTAATGCAACCAGACACCTGCCCACGGCTGTAGAGCACAGAGTAATTCAGACATTTGCCTACGGCAACTTATTACTCTCTGTAACTATTAGTGAGTATATTTTAGTTCGTTGAATTAAGAATCCAATTTGTAGTAGTATTTCTTTTTTTTTTAACTACACAGACGATGTATTCATCACACTAGAAGGAAACAAATTTTCCTAATCGAATACTTTTTAGTTCCCAACAACGATAAATGCATAGTATAACATTCGAAAATTGACTTGATGGGTGAAAAGAAATTCATCAAATTTACATAGCTATTTATTTGAAAACTTAGATAAATTACATTTTATAATTTTATAAAATTGTTTACATAATTATGAAGAATGTGATGGGTTTTTAATACCATTATGTGTTTAGTCTTCAACTTAAAACTCATATATGTATTGAACTACATACCCGTACAACACAATACCCATTTTTTAATTAAATTTAGGATATTTCATTCCAATTTTGAGGGAGTAAGTGATATTTAACACTATATATTGGTCTAACAAAGAAATTCATTCTTAGACTTATCTGTGATTTTAATTCCAAGACAGTTAAAAAAAATCATGTCAAAACATGTTTTGGGAATAATCGGAACCTTTCAAAATTGACCTTTCCAACATCAGATTGCAGTAGCTCATTTCAGAGACCCCACCCTGCCGACCTATAATGATGGAGATTATTCACTCCGCGCCGAGAGGTAAATCCCCTGTCGCGAGGTTTTGACAACCTGGATCAATTCCCACCTCTGTATCGATTACAGGCTCAGATCTTTGTCCGATATTCTACAAGTTTTATCTTCAACTTTTCCTTCTATTTGCATTTCGATTGTCGCGACTGAGCCTGGTTGTAAAGTGTTTTGACCGTTGTCTGAACGGTTGATGGATTTTAAATGTGTATAAGGAGATTTTTGGGCTTTATTATTTATCCTATAAGCTAGTAGTGTTCCGAAACTTACAGAGATTTATCCGGTATTAGTGTTAGTCTGTGCCCATACGTTTGGTTGATCCCGTCACAATGTAGTGATTAGAAAAATGATTTTCAATTTCATATTCCTATTAAACATTCTCTCTTTTGTACCGGTATATGATCACAACTGATATATCTAAATCACTCTTACATATAAAAATGATAAAGTTTAAAATGTACACATCAATATAATCTTAAACAAAACTAAATTCCACTCTTCATTATTTTTTCTCACGACTAATTACAACCCATGAGTAATTGGACTCATTCAGCCAGATACGACTCGATTCAATTCAATTCAAACAGATTTATTTAGAAAAACCTGTTTGTAAACATAAATTCTTATCATAAATATATTTAAGGTGTGATTTTATCCTCAAGTTAAGAATATCTTTATCGGTCTTGTTATAACAGAAAATTATCCCTTGACTATCTACTATTACTACTTACTTTTTCAATACTAGTAGTAGGCCTAACTCAAATATTTAGTGGTACCATTCGAGAATGATTGAGATAAAATCTTTGGCTGTGTATATAAAAAATAAGAGGTTAAATATTAAATATTACATTATCTTAAAAAAACACAATAACATTTGGTACGTTGTAAGAATTCGCCATACACAAATGCCCTTGTTAGTTTTGTCAACAAAGAAACGACACCCAACAATTCAATCACATCAGATAACAATGACCTGTCTGGCAAACCAACCGCGTCCCGGCGCTGCCAGGCGATATATCAAGGGCTTGAACTTTGGGAAAGATTTATAGGTGTCTGCAAATGAGGATATATACACGCGGGTCCGTCCCAAAGCTGTCGAACTTGATCTATTGTATAAATTATTAAAGTGGTTCGTAAGATTTATTAGCTCTATAATCAGTTTGTCCGTGAAATTAAAGAGATTATCTTGGCTACTAGGTTTTGAACTAAAAATACGATATAGGAATTTAATACTGCTTAATTTTGTAGGGGTCTAGGAAAAATTTTAAGTCTTGTATTTTATTCATCCGAACATAATATAATTTTATATTATCTGTGTTTTACATGTGTTTTTTATTTATGTTATTCATTTTAACAAAGAATTGTATTTTAATTATTCTTTTTTACTTTAATTGCTAGGCCAATGTACATTACTTTTTTAGATGGTGGTGGATTTTCTGAGCAGTCAAACATTAATTAAGGGCTTTATTTTTTACAAAAATGAAGTTTTTAAAGGGAAACATAATTTTAGCTGCTTATTGTGAATAAACTAATAACCCTTAGCTAGTGAAACTTGATCTTAAAGCAATCAATCGAATCATTATCTTCGAGAGATGTTATCGCAAAATATTATTTATTGCCTCAGAAACGAAGGGGACTAGAGGGTCAGTTAGGATGTTATTTGATTATTCTTACAAATTAGTGTAGTGTGTTTTAAAAGATGTATTCCAAAATTGTATTTCAAAATATAATAAAAGAATTCGTTATGCAACCAAGTGAATTTAACTATATTTTTAAAATCGTTCGTTGGATGAGATTAAATTGAAGGACATTTATTATATAGCAAATAAAATAGTCTATGCACAGGAGAATATTATTACAGTCCCTCAGCAGCTAAATTACAGCTAAATTAGACCCATATAAAATTAAGTTATATATATTTTTTCGGTCTAAAATAACCTGTGAAAGAAATACAGAACAATTCATCTAAATATATGTCTTCAATAATATTGTAAATAAGCACTCATTTTCACTGGAAGAGTTGGTTCTGGCTACCGGACCAGCCTATTACTGTCAGCGTTACGTGGCCTAATCCCAATTAAGAGTAACTTATCAGGACAAGCCAACTCACCATAAACTTCCGCGTCGTCGAGCGTGCGGGAAATTCCTTTCGATTATAACATCAAGGTTTCGTTCAAATATTTATATGGAAAATATTACTCTCCTCACAACTCGATCATTTCTCTAATGAAACATAATTTACCCTGTTATATCCTGTTTACACTGATGGTAAATCCCGATGCACTTTTGACCGACTTCATTAAGGCGTGACTCAAGTTTGTCTCAATCTGTTCATTATCAAAAGGTAATTGTATACAATTATAACATGTTTAAACTTCGACATTAATTTTTTTTTGTTCGATACTACCCTATGGAAATATTCGACGAGATAAAAAAAAGTAAATAACTACATCTTGAAAAAAGAATCTTTTGAAAAGACAGGTTTGGTGGGCAATCAGGCCTAACGAATGTAAAAAAAGTTGGGTCATAAAGTTCGGATCCAGTTTTAATTTGACAGTTAGCGCCTCCCTCGGACCTTGAATTCTGAATTCAAGGTCAAATATTATCTCATCTGGGGAGAAGCATTTTTCCGTTATGAACTGACTGTTTTGAAAATGGTGATTATGAAAGCAATAGGGTAAAATATTGAACTGCATTGAAAAAAATGTTGCTAGTCTTAAAATCTTGATTTGAAATATTGGAAAATTCCTATTTGGTTGATGTATTCAGTATTTTTATAGACCAGTTAATAGTCTTAAAGTCAAAGTGGTTTTTTTGAGACTGTAATAAAATTAAACGAAAACAAACTGTAGCATGAAACTGTTTATTAGCTTATTCTTATAAATCTGTCATCCTATGTAAATAAAAAAAGAGATGGCCATTGTCTCAACAGTCCTCCACTTGTAAACTTTAAAGAAATATAAATTAGTTTTAAATATATTTTCCAGTTGACATGTTAAAACATTAAACATTTGTAATGTCATTTATACATTTTAACTAAACAAATGCACCATGGTGCTTAAACCAGTAAACATTTTCGTTTTCAATAAAACCTTTTACCTTATTTAAAGGGCTTTTTACAATTTCTAAAATAAGGGACCATTATTTCACTTCAAAACATTTTTATCTCTCTTAGATCAGGTTATAACGTTATTTTTTCTGAAGATAAGATTAAAGGACAAGTGTCAGAAAAACAGTTGGAAATAATTTTAAAATAACATTTTAATTCAGATGCATATACTAAGTAAGAAGCGTTTAAGAATGTTTTAGTGGACAAGTATTATCAGCACGTTTAAAAAAAGTAAAATAAAACATTATGTTTTCCATATTGTATTACAGTATTACATTACAACTTAATCTCTATGTTAAAATCGCTTTTGACTACGAGCCAAGTAACGTATGGCCCTTACAGACCAATACTTTAAAATAATATATATTATTTCCTCGTCGAAGATCCGTCCCAGAGGACCAGGGAGGGACGGGCGTGGCTGCGACCTTGACTTTTGCGGCTCCTGACGAGCGGATCGAGCAGACTGTCATTAGGGGATCACTGAGGCAGCGGATGTGAAATACGACAAAAACCGACACGGTGCACCAACTCAAATGTTTTGTTCGAAGGATGATCGAGGACCATGTTATGGTTGTAGAATTAGTTGTGTGGAAGATATTGACCATTAGAAGCTGAGTTAACAGAAGAGGCTTTGGAGCAAGAAGGAATTGATTTTCAATGCAAATTTTCAGTTTATAAAATGAGAGGTTATTCTAATGGAAATGTGTTAAAAGTCTAAAGCTTGAAGTGGATACCGGTATAAGCTTTCAAGCATTACACTACAGGGTGTTCTTTTAACGCAACCCAAAACTTTATTTTATCAGTGAATGATTAATCCCTTACAAGATCCCCGGATTTGACCCCACTATATTATTTTCTTTGGGATACAAAAAAATATTAGGCCTTCGAAAACAATTCACAGGGTATCCATCACCTCAAAACAAACATAACAAATTTAATACAAGAAATTCAAAGAGGTACTTTGCAAATCGTGTTCAGGAATTTGGTGGAGAGAGCTCAACGTTGTATAAATTTCATCTTTGTATACATTACATAATATGTAAACATAAATTTACATAAATTTGAACACATTATGTAAGCTAAATGTGATAACTGTTAGATAATAGGCTAGGTTGCATAAAACGTAAAGATTAACAAAATCAATACTCATCAATTCATATCATATTTACATGTGCATTATTCAATCTTAAAAATGGGCTGCGAAAAAACACCCTATATAAGCAGTAAAAAAATAATATTTTGATCTAATAATATTGTTTAATAACTAACCAAGTTCAATTAAGTTACTCCTTTCGTCAGATATATCGGAGTCTGCAAAGGCAACATGACTGATCTGTGTTGGATTAAGTTAATCCACTCACGTCTGTCCTGTCAGAGGCTGCTGAGGTAACACCTCAGTTGCTCATAGTCCAGCGACTGAACCAATGACACGCGTCATTTCACATTAATGTTCTTGCTCTTGCTGGGCTTAACGCGTGGTTGACGTCACGCTTCATCCTATAGTTGAAAAATCGATACTTGGATTGGGTATGAGGACCATTCAATGGGAAATTTTAGGAATATTCGAATTCGCTTTATTTCTAAAAAAAATGATATGCCATAAAAATAACTTACTGTATTTAATTTTTGTAAATCTTTACTCATAGACTATTTGATTCTGGTTTAATACAAATTATTTCAAGGATACATAGACGATAATTATTGTGGCTTAAACAAATTATTGCAGGAATATAAAATATGTTTTCATAATACAAGTAAACAGAACAGAGGGTTTTAGAAAAACTAAGAGTTGGGGTGAAAAATTATTTCATTGGCAAGAAGTATAGATTACAATTGGAGAATCGTCGTTTTGAGTTAGATTGTGATGGCACCATTCTTTCTTTACGTGGGTATCCATATATAACATCCAGCTTAATGACTTCTTAGGCTTTTTCAAGAAGGGACATTTCCTCCTTCACACTCTTTTACGTTAGCATCCCTGCTTCCCAGCGTCTCTAGTGGTTGAACGACAAACTGCAGGAATAATGTTTGAATATTTATTAATACAGTTTGATTATTTTGCAGTTATTGGTTGCAGTTATTGTGGTATATTTCACCGTTACTCCTCTTCGAACTACCAGTATCAAACCAATTGCAATTATGCTTTATCCAGGCGGAACTGTATAAATAAATTGCCGTACATAATTTACTGGCCTGCGGTAGGTTTGATCTGGCCTTGTCAACGAGTTAACGCAGATTACGGCCATCAGGCGGCGCGACCGTAGCGCCCTCAGGCGTTCCCGCCAAAATTGAGACTCCCTCCCGCGCCGCCGGGAAAAACAATTTGCTGTGACGCCTCCGCCAGGCGCCCTTCATTATTTATGAACACCAAAAGTGAAACTTGTTGTAGGAGAAAGAAATATTTTAGCACATTTATTTATAAGATTTTACGAAGCATGTTTCGATTAATTTTAAAGAAGATAAAATTGTTTTACAGAATAAATTGCTCAGATAGTTTAGTCTTAGGTGTTATTTAATTAGATTGGAAATATTTATTTGAATTGTTCTTCCTACCAAACAGTTTAATTTTTTTTAAGAACAGTTAGAAGTTTATATTTTGTATCAACAGTTTTTTTAAATCAGTAACAGTTTTTTATCATAGAAAACCTTCGACAACGCCAGAAAATTCTCCTTGCAGAAACTCTATTCATTCCCTACTCTTGAGCTCTCAAAAAATTTATGTTTCCCTGCTCCTTAACTCGTTGACCGTGATATAATTAAAATAACGTAAATATGTACTTAATTTTCAAGTTTACGGGGGAGACCGGAGCCCTCCTTCAAACGTCATCTGGCAAATTATGCCCCTTTACAACAAATTTAGAAAAAAGAACACCTTAATTGGCAGAATCCCACTAATTCGCTGTCCAAAATTATAAAGAAAATAAACAAAGAGAATCAGCATCCTTATCGGCAGAATCCTACTAATTTACCTTCCAAAATAAAAAAAATCATAGCGAATCAGCATTTTATCGGCAGATACCCCACAAGCTCGCGATCCCGCGGCGGAATGCGGCCTGTGGCGGCGCGGCGCGGTCTGCGATGTCAACGTCGCCGCTAGCCTCGGGCGGGGGAGTGTCCAGCCGCGACCTTGGACCGGGCCGTGACCTTGAAACTCCAACGGCTCCGAAGCATCAGAAGACCCTCCTCCCCCCGCCCCCCGCGGTGTCGCTGTCGCCGAGACGCGGGGTTCGTGCGCTTTTAAGGAAACTTGTCACATAAATCAACGAGTTCTTTTTGTTCACTTCAGTAGAGAAATTGGTGAAAAAACGGCATAAATTGTGTATATCATATCATTTTATTTTTGGTACTCAGTTAATGTCGCGATAAATGCCCTAACTCGACATCTCATTAATGTGTTTGTTGGCTCTGATTTGTAATAGATCCTTGAAAAATAGCATAACTAAAATAAATCTCATCAAAATCATCCGTTGCCTCCAGTCTACAGTAAGTCTCTGTGGAACGTCATACTTTAAATACTTTAACCCTTCAACACTATTCATCAACACTCTTCTTATAAGTCTCTAAACATCATTTCATAACACCGTATCATTTATATTCAAACTATTACTTACGTAAAGCCTGTAGATATCACACATTAATTCCTATATCACTAATTTATTGTGCTGGACATGTTTCGAAGGATTGACCCCTCATCTTCAGCAGCACTCTTCAAATTAATCATACAATTTGTACTTGTCTTGATGTCTTAAAAACTTAAAAAAGAGAGTCACATTCACTGTAAAGTACATACACGTAACACGAACGAACATTTATTACAATTAAATCGCCGACGTCGGGACATATAAAATCAAATCACTCACGGCCGGTTGCGGTTTTACGTATCATTTAATTTTGTTATTTTACCTGGTGGAGAAAGACACTGTTCCAGGGAAGCAGGGTTCCAGAGGTGCACCCTCGTTCGTGGGGTATACACTCTGTGAGTATACCCACGAGGGACGCCATAATTTAAAATAAAGATTCGACAAAAGACTTATTAAAATAACATATTTTTAGGTAAAAAAAGTAATTCTACGGCATTTGTTGAGACCCTCAATTGTTGACATTTTTCTCAACTACTGACTTGGGCGTTCCAGATGTACTCCAAACCTAGCCACTTTGTACACAAACCTTCTGAACTCCATTTACCTCCTAGTCCATAGGTTCATGAGTTTCAGATGTACAATTTCTCTCGATCGTTATGTTGTTCCTCTCAACGTTTTTTTTCTTCTAGATCACCTGACTTATACTTTTGGACCACGTTGACTCAGTAAGTCAGCGTTGGACCTTTTGGTCAGTAATTTATCTCCATTAAAGATTCTTACAACTAATTACTGGACCTCTCAGCCCCCATGCCTTCTTCCTTTTACCTAGTCTTTTACCTATCGGCTTTATCCTCACTGCTTTCTGCTTCCATTCCTTACCAACTCCCTACTTAGCCCCCTTTTCGTCCTCTTATCTTTTATCCAGACTGTTGTACCCCAGGCTCCAGCTCCCCACTGACCGCTGCCTCCTGTTGCAGATGGCGCGGGTGTCGGGGCACGGCCGCCTGATGGACCCCCCGGCCCGCAACAGCATGTGGAGGTTTGGCTTCCCCAACCCCGTCAACTACAACGACAACGAGCTCTTCTGCGGCGGCTACGCAGGTTGGTGCGACTCACTCACTCAGTCACTCAGGGTTCCGTGCTATACAAATGGATCTGACGAGCGGGAGGAGATTGTTCTGATTGATTTAAACCAAATCGGATGATTTCTAATCTCGAATGTTGTTTTCCATTCTTGCTTTTTCACTTTATCTATCCTTGATTGAGCACAAGTAAATTATGGTCCCGAATTTTTTATGTAGTTTATTTTGTTTGTAAGCCGATAGATTTTTGAAATCACTACAAAACATTTTGAAGCGACTTCATTGTATGAACGTCTTAAAAGGGATATTCCATTAAAAATATCCTTCCATAAAGTTATTTAGAAAGCAATGTGTTGTTAAATCCCGTTTTAAAGTATTTCGTTTCCATTTGCATTTGGTTCAAGATTTTTTCACTTCTTAAAATGATTATTCCATCGTATAAAAAACACATGCAGTACCTTATAATTCGCTCTCTACCCACTAGCAACTAAAACAGGAAAGAAAGGTCTTACTTTCTGCATGACGCTGCTCACACTTTACTGTGAGCTTCAGCCTGTAATGTTGAGCTCAGTTTCCCCTGTGTACAGTGCAGTAAAGTAATTAATTGATTAAAGTAATTAATTGTTGCGAGTACGGTGACCTCATGGACTCGTGGACTATAATGAAATCCACGGTAACTAAAACATTTCTAGTTATCGTGATGAAAACTATGATAATGTGTTCCTTTCGCTATTTTGTAACAGAATAACCACGAATTTCGCCACGAAAACGCCGAAAAAAGTGGAAAGATTTTAAAAAGTGGAAACATTTTATAAAATCTACAAATTTCAAAATGGGAATTTTTTTCAAAAAGGAAAATATTGTTCACAGTGGGATGAATTTCCAAAATGTAAGTTCTCAAAATGGGATATTTCCCAAAAAATGGAAAACTTTCTCCCATTACCTTCCACTTTAAATAGGGGACACAGTGGTATTCAGGCATATTGGATGGGAAACAATTTAAGAATTTCCCTACAAAAGAGTAGGGTACAATTTCCCAAAATGGAAAAAATTTCCACAATGGAAAAATTCCCAAAAATAGGAAAATTGTATAAAATGGGATTTTTAAACAAAAATTGGGACTGTTGTCCCTAAAGGCAATCTACCATTTCCAACAAAATCCATGAGGTTACCGAACACGGAACAATTACCCACTAGGTACAATATTGTAATGTAGAGCTCAGTCTCGCGTGTGTGCAGTGCAGTATGAGCAGAACCAGGGCAAGTGCGGAGTGTGCGGCGACGCGTACGGCATCGAGGGTCCGCGGCCGCACGAGGCTGGCGGCCAGTACGCCAAGGGCATCATCGGCAGGTACTACAGCACCGGCCAGGTCAGTGCCGTATAGGACTCAGCTACCAGGTTATAGTTCTAGAGGGGGGAACAAACACATTGGAAAATGGATTAAAATGAAACACCATGTAGCACAAAATGTCAACTGACGTCAAATTGATGTCAAAATGACGTAATTTTGACATCAATTTTACGTCATTTTTGACATTTTGTGCTATATGGGACGTTGCATGTGGAGAAAGTTTTATGTAATTTATTCCAAGTAAAATAAACTATTATCCCTCAAAATACGTTGGGGATGGTAAAAGTTTCTTCAGTTATTTCTAAGTCCGCCATCTTGTACTTTAGTCCCTTAAGAACAAGGCTCTTTACCATGCTTAGGATTGAACTCAAGTTACTCGATTGCCTGAAATTTTAAGAATCTGAATCTGATTCTTGAAGATGTATTTCTAATTCATATCTTGCAGTGAACTGTGAACAGTATTGTTTAAAATTTGTTTACTTTATACCTGACAACGGACCTCTCAAATTACAATACACATATATATTGTCAACTTCCAAAACCCTGTAATAGATATCAAAATTGAAATTTTTAAATTCTCTAGATATTTGCATTACTGTTTTTTAAAATTACTAATAAGTTTGTTAATTTTAAGCAAAACAATGAGGTGCAACAGGGCATCAGGTACTGCAGAATCTTAAGAGGGCTCCTCTTTTTTTATTTTAAATAATTTCACAATTCTTGAAACTTTCGTACAGCTCAAGCCATCCCCGCCAGACAAATTCTGGATTTGCGCCCTTATAGCCATGCATAAGGGCGCAAATCCAGAATCTTGGGCATCTGAAGAGAATAAAACATAACGAAAATCTGTTATAATATAATCCTCAACAATCTTCTCTCCTGTTTCCAGAAATAAATGGGTTGTGCAGATCTTAATCCTTCTAAATTCGCCAGATATGTAAAATGTGTAATAAGTATTTTAAGTTAAAGCAACAAACAATAATTGAAACACTAACCCGATCAATTAATTTAACCAACCAGTAAAAAAGGCAAAAACTGCTTCTTCCTAAATATAAAGTAAAGTTAAATAAAAATGTATTTGCAAATCTAATGATAGCTCAACCAGATTTCGCACTTGACTCAATAATTTAACCATAATCGAACCAGCAAGCCTACACTCGAATTAACGCGCGAAGAGTTAGCAGCGGTAACTAATTGGTGAGGTGTAGAGATGAGTAGGCGGCTGCCGACTGTTTGTTGGTATAATGGGACAGGCCAGCAGATCTATGGGCCAATAAACAGCTAATATGTCTTGTAGCGTCCCACACGCTGGCAGCTATCACGTGTAGGCGCGATATCACGCTGCTCAATCGCGGAGATACTTTTTGGAATTTATTTTGCTTTTTAGCAAAAGTATAGACTCGTTTGCACTTTTCAAATGAGCGGTTTTGAGGAATTGCATGAATTGCTTCTCGAAGCGAAAATTTTAACCTATTATAGTGTGAAGTGTAACTTAAAATCACCTTTCAAGTCGGTTATTTTACCTACGTATGTAAAGTCTAGAAAATATGGATTTTAACTATTTACACAGTGCGCTACACAGTATAGCCTATAGTTTAAGTTCATCTTATCTTAAAGATAAAGTGGTGGATAAGATGGTACTGTGGACATTTTGTGGAGGGAAGAGGTGCGATATTTCGCAATCATTAAATAAATAATTAGATTTGATTAAAATTTTCTAATTATACTTTCTAATTTCTTCTTTCATTTTTTTATTATTTTAAAACATATTTTCAACCATTTATGGAGGGGCTTTCTTAATTTTGCATTCGAAAGGTGGTCAGTCTTGGTGTATCTGTTAACTGTGAATTTAATATCAATTTCTGTACTCTCTTGTCTTAAGATAAGTACCTGATGGATTGAGCCTTGCTCGGGGCTATTTCATGTTTGCCACTTCATCCAGTTGCTATAAAATATTTCAATGTCATAAAATTAATAAATAGAAACCTTTTTTATTGCTCCATGAGCTCCTCATCCCACTCACTGTATTTTTCCTTGATGTCTGTGGATTACAAGCATCTGTTATGATTACTTCATTTGTTTACACTTTCCTTGTTTATTTTCGTTGCTATATTGCTATCATGGCAACTCATAAGGCCAATGTTAACATTTTACAAATAACAAATTCGTTTTATTACTTTATTAGATTTTCTCCGACCACGTAATGTGCATTAAAGACGTTTTTGAGTTTATTTCCAGACTTTGAAGGAAATCCTCGGAGCCGTTTTTGAGATAATTGTGCAAACAACCAACCAACTAAGCAAGTACGCACGCACGATAACATTAAGAGTATAGGTTATGATTCTTTTTTGAAACTGCCTTTATTATGATGACTATATGGTAATCATTATGTACTAATAAAATATATATTAATTTATAATTTATTTCTTTGTCGACCGCAGGAGATAGACGTGGAGGTGGAGCTGACGGCCAATCACTGGGGCAGGTTCGAGATGTTCCTGTGTCCCAACAACAACCCGCGCTACGAGGCCACCCAGCCCTGCTTCGAGAGGTCCAATGTTTTTTTATTTATTTAATTAATTAATTTATATATTTATTTATTTTATTTATTTAACTTATTTTATTTATTGTATTTATTTTATTTATTTGTTTATTTTATTTATTTATTTTATTTATTTTACAGATTTTATTGATTTTATATATTTATTTTATTTATTTATTTGCAATCGTCGCATTACATCAACAATTTGATAGGCGACTTGTCCAAAACGCTATAGGTCGAGACAAATTAACTTGACAGAATAACTCTACCCGTAAGACAAATGGTAATTTTAGCTTGGGTTCGCGCGCGGCCTGAGCCATGTGGTTTGATTTGGACTATACAGCTTCGCCTCTCTCCCGTGCCTGGAGGTGGTTGGAGCGGTCGTTCATATGTACCGGATGTTTCGAGAAGACGTTAACATATTTGAAAGCCAGTACATCCTTACACATACGATTTATAAACTTAATTTTATTTATTTATACTATTTATTTATTTTATATACCAACGGACATCGCAAATTGTACATTTCAAACAAATAAAAAATCAACTCAAGATATACATGCACTTACAGCTAACAAAAAAGTAACAGTTTATAAATTAATGACAAAGCGATGAATACTATTTTAATATTTAACAGTGCCTTAAAAGCGATGAAATAACTAAAATGAATAAATAACATGGACTAACAATAAATAAAAATCAGCTACGTGAAACAACAAGGTATAAATTTGACAAGCAACAAAATATTTTAATTCAAACAGGACAAAAAAAAATTGATAATGATGCTATCTTAATCAGCAGAACAAATAATAACATTTCAACAAAATAAAGACGACAAAATCCCTCAAGTATGTCAGTTAAGTTTTTTTATTTAAAACCTTGTAACGGGATAAGAGGACTAATTTTTAAGTGGTCAAAAACGAACTCGTAAAACGAAAAGAGGATGCAACTTTCTTCGTAAGCTAAGCAGACCAGTTGTGAGACTGCTTGGTGCCTTCCAAATCGAGATGATTATCCCAGCGCAGCTCTGAAATGTACAGTATTGCTAAAATAGAAGGCTGAAAAGTTAAGTTGAATTTGTCATGAGTACATAATGCAGATATTTTGATATTTTATTTTATTTTGTGTAGTAATATTACAAGATTTTATAAATCATATGCACTTTTATGAGTTTTATGAACACATTTATTTCAGTTCAGATTCACCATCTGATATTAAACTAGGATTACCCATCCTATCCTGTAAAACACAACCCAACCTAACCAGATAACCTGATAAAAATCAATTTACTCATTTTATTGCAAAAATTTCTTTAAGACTACCTACCATAATATTATTTAATGCAACAACTTTATCCAACAAAAAATACTTTAAACTGGTCACGACTAGTTAATAAGCTTGTTTAAAAACACACATAGATCCAAAGATGATCTAGGAAATGAGAGTAATAAATGTTAAGTTTACATTAGTCAACTGTTTCTGCTCTTTTAAACAAGAAAAAAATTCTTAAAACCCAATTTAATTTCAAAGTTTAAGTCAAAAAACCTAAACTAGCCAAGGTTACCAAGGATCTTCTTCTCTGTTAGGTTTCCGCTGTTCGTGTCAGGCACCCGCAGTGTCCGTTTCCTGATCCCAGAGCAGAGTAAGAAGAAGGAGATCTTCCGGTACAAAGTTCGACTTCCGCCCTACGTCACTTGCTCCCAGTGTGTACTGCAGTGGACCTACTACACAGGTTGGCGCTCCAGTTATAGTAATCCTTCAGTAAAATTGTGGTTCCGACCCAATATTAAACTGTAACTAAGGTCCTTTGGTTTGCATTGACTGTTGGGCTTAATTAAAAGTCCTCTCTAAGAAACATGTAAGCCTTAGTCAATAAGACTTCAAGGCTGCACTAGAGTCAACCTACACTCATCTCTCATACATACTTGGCTTACAATACCTACCAAGTTGCCATGTCATAATAGCAGGGCTTAATTTCTAAAGAAAAAAGTACCGGAGCTATGGCACACCGGGTGGCTGGGTATGAAAAACCTCCCAGCAGAAGAAGCAGGGGCCCTCCCCTAGAAATATTTTATGAATTGGGATTAAATTTGGTGCCTTTTTAACGTTTATGACTGCTGTGTACTGTTTAGGCTGTGTTCACTTTCATGCTAGCTAGGTTTTGCCCTACCGCGGTTAGAGTATACTTGTGCCATAGTCATAATGATTGTGAAGGTTGTGATCTCCAATGTACGTGTGTTAGTGCCACTCACGACTCATGGAGAAAATTTCTATTGTCGAACAAGGGCGCATCTGAATTGTCCAAATATTTGACGAACTATTTGCCGCAAGAGGCCTTATAAGCTTGACGAATAAACGAGCATAGACCTATGAAACGAAACAAGTACAGTAATGCCGAACTCACCCACTACACGCCCCTATTGGTCTGGATTGGATTCGCCCTTGATTGACGATAGTAAACTCCCACCATCACTCGCTAAAGACGATCCTAAGTTTATTAAGTGATCAGTAAGTATCCAGAATAGAGGTTAAAAAAGCTACCATCTATTACCAAGCGTGAAACTACGTGAAGGAAAATAGATTTGTAAAGTTTACTCAGGTAATTCCCAAATTAAAACACTTTTATAAAATAGTTTTTTAAACAGTATTAATAAATTACGTGGCCAGAAAAAAGGTCCGGAGCCGCACCGGTGAATTGAGAAATACCGAAGCACGCTCCACTGTGTTCCGTTATCTTAAACGTCCCGGAGCTGCGCTCTGATGAGCTCTGGCTGAAATTAACCCCTGCATAATAGTATATAAAGTATGTTCTCGGCAGGCAACATGTGGGGGCGGTGCGCCAACGGCACGGAGGCCGTGGGCTGCGGGTCCCCGGAGACGTTCCGCAACTGCGCGGACATCGCCATCGTCACCTCCACGCTCGGCCTCCCGCCGCAGTTCGTCTCCGAGGTCTCCGCCGACAACCCCTTCCTGCTCAAGTACCTGGACCGCGCACCCCAGGTGGCATTCCCGCTCATCGTCAGGTACACCGCTGCAGCAGAGTTTTTTTATTAATTTTTTTTTTGATAATTTTGTTGTTTTTGTTGTTGTTACTTTTGTTTTAGCAAATTTCCCCTAAAGGGAAGAAGCTATTACTGTAGGTCCCATGTAAGACCTAAGCCCGAGACCATAATTACTTTCTGTTTTGAGGTCCCCAGCATGATAATTCGTTTAAACATGGTCTGATTTAAATTAACTTTAGCACAGACATGTAAAGTGGTAATCAATCAGACGAATTCGTAAACCAGCCCAATCGGACCACTGGAAGGGGCGTTAAAGGGGGATAAACCCCTCCAAAAATGGGTTTTTTGAGTTTTTTTGCATAGAAAATATAAATAATCTGATTTTTGTTAGCACCATTGGATTCAGCTCGAAAAAACAACCAATTTAGTATCTCGCATCATTGCTCTGTGTCCCTTGGTTACTGAGATATTGAAAGCAGCAAACACAGCACATTGTCCTCATTCGAACGAAGTGAGTTATACTCGACTTGAAAATCACTCTTTGTGAACTAACTCCTCTTTTATTATTTGATGTAAAGTCATGAAATTTGAACTACATCATATCTATACCCCGAAAATTGTTTTTTAATATATAAATGAGTAGTTAATTATATGTTTAAATATTTATTTTTTACTTAATAACCTCCATTTCATTTTACCGCGCTTCGTTCGACCTATACGCGACATAGGAGCGTACTCCTAGTGTTTACCTTATGGGAAATAAAAAAGTTCTATATCTCGCTTATTTCTCAACATACCCTATCTTACTGTAGTGTTTGGCAGTATATGGCTTCAAGTGAGTGATATCTACTGGATTATTGCAAAAAATATCTAAATTTCACACTTTCATGGCAGCAAACCAGTACACTCATTTACCATGTTCTTCTTGCAGGGAATATTGTGGAATGCTCATTTCAGGATTGAAGTCGATTTTACTTGATTTGAGGCTCCGTCTCAATGATTTATTTAAGAATTTGAACTTCGCTGAGTATGCAGGTCTGCTGCGACAGGGATATTTTTATTTTTGTTGTCGGAATTATTGACTTGACGTTGCATGTGGCAGGGACACGGTGTGTGTGGCCACCCCGCTGTACCGCAGTCTGAGAGGCATAGACGACTGGTGCCAACAGAACTGCCTCAACTTCCCACCCAACTGCCCGCCGGACGTCTGCTACTGCCCGTGAGTGTCCCCTCCCTCATTTCACTTTCTACTTTAAATTCAGAGGAATAAGTGGTTATCTTTAATGTTGTTGCAAGGTGTGATGGGTTTAATCTTCTTGAGGCCTTAACTTGTCTAATGAAAGTTATAAGGAAAAGGAAACTGGCTGGTTGGTGTAATGGTTATAGTGCCCGCCTACAAACTTGTAGGTAGCCGGTTCGATCCCGAGAAAAGTTGGTAGCTTTTTGAAGGGTTGTTTCTGGAGCCAGCTGCCATTGGTTGTTGGGCTATTAATTAACAATCCTGTCTAAGGAACGTGCCAACCTTAGTCAGTAACAAGACTACAAGATCGCGCCACTATCATCACGATCATCACACCATTTGATCACACTCATCCTTCACTCATACTCAGGGTAACGTCCTCCATGAGGTACCTGTCTTATTAAGAATGATTAAAGAATAAATGAATTAAATGAATGAAGGTTATGAGTTAATCAGTTTCCACTTCATTAAATTTTTAGACTCTTAACTACTTATTTATTGTTACTCTTTTAACTACTTACCATCAAAAACAGGCCAAATGTGTTTGCTAAAATGTTTTGGCCCCAAGATGTTAAGTTTTTTAGTGAAAAAATAGACAGTTTTTTCAAAGAGTGGTGTACTAATAATTTAAAATTCAATGACAGGCACTTAATTTCAAACCAATGACAGGAGGTCTTTTCATAACCTCACTTTCTACAACTTGTATGTACTTTGAATATAATTTGTCGTAACTTTTCTAGGCCTTTGGAGACCAACTTCCGATATATCAGAAGTTGCCACTTTCGCTAAAACGACAAATTTCCAATATATCGGAAGCAAAAAATTTTTTTCTTCCAGTTATAGGGATTCCCCAGCATTTAACAAAAACTGCTAAAATAAATCTGGCCCTATGCTGCGTGGCCTACATATTTTGACCGGTCTCCAAAGGGCTAAACATATTAGTGATCATATTAATTTGAAAATCATCACAATGGTTATTCTGTTTTGCAGTGATACTTGTGACGCCATTGGAGAAATAGCTGGAAGATCTGGGGCCGATGAATATTGCCAGGACAAGTGCATCGTGTACCCCACGAAATGTCCTGCGGACAGGTGTCGATGTTACCAGAGTTTTACCAGACGGAATTGATTTACCAGCAAAGCAATGGACAACCAATAGGGGGGAGAGTGAAGGAGAACAATACTAAATCAAAGACAATGGCAACGGATATTTCAGAGTGCCATAACAATTGACCGATCAAAGAAAGTATTTTTCACCACACTACGACGTAACCACCTGTTTTACAAATGTCATTTGATGGCTGAAACCAGCTCTTTTTCCGGCAGAGGGCCGAAAACTTTTGGCCCATGGGCCAAAAGTCAGTTGATCATTTAGTTGCTTGAAACAACCTGTGAACATTACATAATTATACGACATTCAAAAGGTTCCTAAGACAGGATAGTTGCAATCATGTGATTTTCACAGCTGTGTCTGCTTAAACCATGAGAAAAAATATGTATCATCGCTCATAATCTCAAAGTTTTGTTTTCAAGTGTTAAATAATAATCAGCTTTTTAATGTTATAAAGGGTGAATTTCATTTTGTAGTGTGGTGAAAAATAGCGTTCGCACCTTGGCCGAAAGGATTTTGTAGCTCTTGATCTTTTCAAATTCTCGACTTTGTCACGAATTAGTATAACACGATCTCGAGCCTGCAAAACCTCATTTTCGGCTCTAGTTGCAAAATTTACTATTACTATGATCAGTATCAACAAATCTCAGCAATCTAATGTAATAGGGGCCATAATAGTTTTTATACTCATATTTTTTTATTGTTTTATTTTTTATTGATGAAAATGATTGAATGACTTTCAATGTACAAATAAATGCTGTAGAATCCATATGAACAAATTACGAAAAAACATTTTGGAATAATTTAATAATGAATACATCTTTAGCAAACTTTTATCCTATTTAATTTTTTATTTCATCAATCTTATACAGTTTTAAAACACTTCTTAGTCTATTACTTTAGGGTTTACTCCTGAAACTGCAGGTTTAACAGATATTGTAGTGCAGAGAAACTAAAGTAAAGAATAGACTGATGATTTGAGCCATTAAGAAAACAATGGTTTTCTCGCCTGATATTCTGAATCTAGAATCTGATTCTCAGTTTAAACAACCATTAAACCAAGACTTTGATAATGTAATTTAAATAAAATTGAATTTAAAATGTGTATTTACTTCCCTACAATACTTCTTTGGGATTAGCCTGTTGTTTTTCATTTCCCATTCAACTTATCCAACCTTAGCTATGCTTAGGTCTATTATCAATGTCTCCAGAACAAGGCTAAAGGTCTTGCTATGAGTACTAAGATATCAGCTTCTTCCCTGTAAGGGGAATTCGCTTAGACTTTTGTAAAATCATATTTTAACTTTTTTCGGATGGTTATATGAAGAGCTAAGGAAAATCAATTTTAAAACTCAATAAGGTTTTCAAGTTAGTTTTTAAAATGTAAAATTAACAATTTGAACAAAACAGTGTTTTGTTGTGAGGTTTGCAACTTAAAACTCAGCGTCTGTCATATTAAACATCTTTGTCTGAAAAAGTGTCCTCTACAAAACCGTTTTTGAAAAAAGGTCTTATGAATTTTTTTAAGAAACTAGGATAACTGTTACCATATAGTCTAAGTAAATTCTTGAGTACATTCAAATCATACAAATAATCTTTAAACCCTTGTCCAAACTCTGTCGGATCGCCGTTGTAGTTTTTGATGAGTGATGGACCTTTTTTTACAATCAAAGAGGTTCCATGCCCATGCCACATAACTAATCCTTTTCTCCTCCAGATAGGGTATCAGCTCATCAATTTAATCATGTTTGCAATCATTTTCCCCGATTTCCCCAACAATAACTGGATACGATCGACTTATTTTCCCGATTCCTCTCTCCCAACAATCTTTATCCCTGTAATTGTTATGGCTGTAAGCATGCATTGAAGCAGCGATGTTGTTTTCACTATCCTCTGGAACATATTCCTCCCACTGTTCCAAATCGTTGGCGTATTCTAGACCTCCAAGCATGATCAAGTTCTTTGCGCCCGTCTCTCTGACAGCGTTGACAAGGTCTTGCATCCCGGCTTCTTCGTGATCGAACCCCGGTTTACAATCGTCTTGACCATTTTTCCAACATTTCCACGCTTGATTTTCATCAGCAATAACTCTATTAGGGAAAGGCTCGTTAAACAAGTCAAATATTATACCTTCATCATCCTTGAACAGATCTGATACTTCCCTCCAGAACTTGGGAGCAATTTCAAAGTCGGGCATAGGCTTCTGACACTTAGCTGCTTGTTCCTCACACTCTTCTATGCCAGGTAGAGTCTTGTAAAGGCCTTCTGTCCAGTGCAAGTCTATGATGACGTACAGACCATGGCTTCTCAGTTGCCTTACCCACTTTTCTATCTTCTTTTTGTACTTTTCTTTCGATGGATTGTCGTTGGGCACAGACCTTTAGAACCAGCACCCTTCGTTCAGTGGGACCCTCACCACATTTATTTTCCAGTCCTTCATCAGCTGTATCGAAGCGTCGTCGCTGGGGCCGTCAAAGATTTCACTAAACTGTATACTCAGTACCAGACCGGTTGACTCCCCTCAGCATGGGGAAATTCTGTTTGCCTCGTAGAACCTCTGCTGAAGATGCTCCAAGCACCTAGAAATGATTTTTTTCAAAAATAAATAATTACAAAATTACACAACACTAGTATAAATTTCCAAGAAACATGCCAGCCAGTTGTGTATGTCCTCTTCCTCTCGACTCAGTCTAGTAATGACTAGATTTCTTAAATTGTATAGCATGTTATATTTTAATATATTTCGATGCACTTATGAAAACTGATTGGATGGCTAAGTGGATATATAATGTTCATCTCACAATCTGATGGTCACAGGCTTTAATCCTAACCAGGCTTCAATCTGACCAGTTGCTATTTGTCATTGTTCTAAGAGTTGATTTAGCTATACAACAAAATATCACTGTCAAAAGTATGAAGAACCGGAGTAAAACCATTGCTGTGGAAAGGTGCAAAATAAAATGAAAATTAAATGAATTAGATTTTGAAATCAATATGCTTCTCATTTCCTATAAAGTTTTTTTTAAGAATTTCCACTCTCTTTTTTTAAGATTTTTATATTTTTCGAAAGTACCTAAAATATTTTTATCACGTTGATAAACATGTTATAATTTGTGTTGGATGACATAAATGAAAGCCATTCTTCTCTTACAATTAAATATGAAGAACTGGGCAATTCTTTTTCCAAGTCTCACATATTATTTTTTTTATTGTTTTTTTTAGGAATGACTTTTTAGCAACTGTACTCTATTACCAAAAACTTCTCTCTGATTCCGACTAATTCTTTTGGAAAAAGGTTACATACCTTGAATAACTGTCTTCAACTCACGTAGTAATCTTTATGATTTACTTAAGTTTCGACATCTGGGATGTCATTTTCAAAATCTTCTTCATACAAGAATAATACTAATTTCTCAATGGTCGTCATAAAATTTAAAATTTTAAACTTACAATAAAATACATATTTACACAGGACACACACATGAACATTACCGGCCGGTACGGGAACGGGTTCCAGACTGCAAGTAAGTTGATAACTAGCCTACGCCCACTTGACCTTGACTGTCACTGTTTACTCCAATCAGCTGTTGATGTTTAGAAGGCTGTGTCAGTTCTTCAATGCGATCAAATAATATATTGGTATTAAATTTCTGCTTTTCATTAAGGATTTTGTTTGGAGAGTTTTTAATGGATTTATAGATCTCATAGGTTTCTAGTGTATCCATCATGGGACCTTTATTGCATTTATGTAAAATTTCCAAATCATTCTCTATGTTGTTTATATTGTGATTAAATGAAACTAAGTGGTCAGTAAACTGTGATTTTTGATGGTTTGTTTTAGTTTTTGGCAAATGTTCTTTAAAACGTGTTTTGAAACTACGACCTGTTTGTCCGATATAAAAATTTGTCACAATCGGAACATTTCAGCTGGTAAATTCCAGTTCCGTTAAATTTGTCACCGGTCTGTTTCTTTTCAGTTCCTAAAATCTTCTCTAATTTATTAGTAGTTTTACATGCCAATGTTATGTTTTGTTTACTTAATTCGTTCTTTAAGGTGTAATGCAATTTCTCACCATACTCAACAGAAACGAAAGTATGTTTTGGTACACTACTGGCTGCATATTTATCTTTATTTTTCATCTTATAAACTATATTATTAACCATCTTGCATGTGTAACCATTTTGCACCGCTATGCACTTTATTATCTGCAATTCCTTAGAATATTCTCTTCAGAAAGTGGTATTCTCAGTAATCTATTTACCAAACTATTGTATGCGGCCATTTTATGTGACAAAGGGTAATATGATGATGTGTGAATGGTGTGGTCTGTAGTTGTAGGTTTCCTATAAATTGAAAGAGCCAGTTTATTGTTTTGTCTCTTAAAAGTGATGTCCAGAAAATTTAGTTTGTTGTCTTGTTCAGTTTCCAGAGTAAACTTCAGCTTAAGGTGGATGTTATTTAGATATTTGCAAAATAATAACTCGATTTGTCTACTATTCCCATTGAAAATCATGAAAGTATCATATACATATCTTCTATAGAATATTACCTTATCTCGATGTTTGTTTCCGTTAGAAAATATGTATTCTGTTTCAATTTTATTCAAATAAATTTCGGATAAAATACAAGATAGCGGGGAACCCATGGCAAGTCCGTCATTCTGTGAGTAGTATTTATCAATAAAACTAAAGTAGTTTTGCTTCAAGACAATTCCTAAGAGTTCTATAAGTTCACTTATTGCTTCAGTGGAAAATTGGGAATTTTTAGTCAGGTTATCGTGGACAATCTTCAATGTGTAATCAATGGGAATGTTGGTGAACAAGTTTTGAACATCCAAGGAAGCAAGAGTGTGACGCTGTTCTATGGTTTTATCTCTTATCAGTTCTACTATTTCAAGGCTGTTTTTAATACTGTAGTTGTTTTCCAATTTAATATTTGATCTTAGAATTTTGTCAATTTTCTTACTAAGCTTATATGATGGAGCCAAGGTAAAATTCACAAGAGGTCGAATAGGCATTTCGTTTTTGTGTATTTTTGGTAATTCTTTAAGTAGTGGGACACTAGGATTAATCATTTTCACATATCTTAGTTCATTATCAGTGAACAAATGTTTTATTTTGTTCAGTCTGGATTTTAGTTTGGTCTGGTACTCGTCCGTTGGGTCATTATTTAGTTCAGTTATCTCATTCTTACTGATGAAATCTATCACTTTTTTGTTATAATCACTTTGTGTCATTATAATTATCGTCTACCCTTTGTCAGCTTTTGCTATTAAGCATTTACATTCAGTTAACTTCTTTTTTATGCTATTAATGACTGGTTTTAACAAACTACCCTTGTTTTTCTTGTTGGAGTGGCTTAAAATGGTATTAAGTTTTTTATTGATAGCATGACGGACTACAACTTTTGTATTATCATTTCTTATTACATTTATTGCGCTCTCTGCGTTAAAAATCTCATTTATAACATTCCTGTTCCAATTATTGAACTGGACGTTATGTTTTAAGCCTTTGTTTAATAAATCCATCTCCTCATCAGAGAAGGCTATGTCAGTGAGGTTAATGACACGAGGATGGAATTTATGGTCAGTAGTAACCTTCTCAGTATTGTTCTGTTGTAATTTCAAAAGGGGATTAATTTTGTTTATCTTGTGTTTTCTTTATAAAATCTTTCTCTGAATTTGTTGTTCAATAGTAGAAATTACTACATCAATTTGAGATGGGTGAACCGTGCTTAGCAATTCCAAGTGTGTTTTCAATAAGAGTTTGTTTAACATGCCTTTTTTTCGGTAGAGAAATTTTATTTTAATTTTTTATCCATATATTTTCAGCAATAGCTTTTGTTTTTCCAGCTGCAAAAGATTTGTTACGTATTTTCACCTGAACATAATTGGGTATTATTTGCAAGTCTAGGCATGTTTTGTTGAACTTAATATTTTGTGCTGTGTTCAAAACGTTTAACTTAATTCTTTTGGTTGAACTTGGTTTATTGGACTAATAAAGGTATTTTAATCACATTAAGATGGGTTACCTTTAAAGGTAAGTAATATTGTGTTTGGAATTTGCCTTTAACTTACCAACAAGATACAGAGAATAACATCATCCATTTTGGCTATGATCCACAAATGTAAAGAAAAATATTTAACTTTTCATGGCACATTGGAACATGGTCATGTCAGTCACACTCACTGACGCATCGAGCAACACAATAGCACTTTTGGCTCCGCAGCTGCACAAATAAATGTTTGGGGACCACCATAGAATATACCAATGTGGTTAAAGGCTGCTTTAAGCCAAACTTTTTATACTTTTCAAGAATTTTATGACTTCTGCAAGCAACCAAATATCCTGACCACCTAGCCTATCAGCCTGGCCTACCAAACCCCCAACCAGTATACCAATATGCCCAACCTAACCTGTGTCCCTCATGGGAACAACTTGACGGGTCCAACGTCGCCTGCGACCAATTGGACGACTCACAAAGTACCAAATAAGTGTAAAAACAATTGGAGGTTATTTGACCACATGAAAATTCTTAATAGCTCAAGTCAGAGGTCTTCAATTCGAGGACCAAAGTCTGGTTGGAGAATGAAAAATGCAAAATATTACAAACTAAACTAAAATTTGACAAATATATTGCAGCAACAAAGTCACAAAACATTCCCACCATTGGTAATCAACAATGAAACTTGCAGCCAAAATGAAACTTTTAATCAGACCAGTAGATGCTTCTTTATTGTGTATTCAATTCATGAAATTGGAATAATTTTATTTCATACATAATCATACATAATAAATGTATTCTTGTTAGCAAACTGTTAATATAGAATGTTATCAATTTTTAACGTTAAAAGACACACCACTATGTATAATTTTATTTGATTATGAGATTTTTTGCAGTAATCCAGTAGATATCACCTAGACAAAGCCAAAGATACCGTGAAAATAACCAAGTTTGATTCCAAGTTTTATTCACATTGAGAAAAAATCGAGACATAGAATTTTATTTATTTCTCATAAGGTTAACATTGGGACAACATAGGCTCCTATGTTCACCATCCTCAGTATCTCAGTAACCAATGGACAGAGAGCAATGATTCAAAATACCAAATAGTTTGTTTTTTCAAGCTTAATTCAAGGTGTAACCCAAAATCAGATTAAGTTCTACAAAATACTGCTTATCCAACCGAATACTTTACAGACAAATATATAACACTTCGAGTGCAACCATGTGCGGCTGCGTGCTGTTTAAGCTACGGCTGAATGAAGTGTGGAAAGGGTCCAGGCCACAGCTAAATATCAACTGTTTAAATTCATTAAGGCATCGCAGACAGAATACACAAATGTATAGAGTGATGACAACTACTGGTTTTCATTATGCTTTTCTCTCATATTATGTTAAACTTTCTCGAAGAAAATATCTATTTCAGGATTTTCACAAGTTTTTTTAGATTATTTAACAGTGGTAAGTAAGGTCACCATAAAATAATTTTTAAAAAACTCAAAATCATCAGTATCGAAGAATTTTTATAATTTTTGTAATTAAAAAACTTAATTTATTGACCTTAATTGCAGAATGAAAATAGAACACTGTTAATATACAGTTGCTAGTCTCCTTATTGTGAAAAATAATATAAAACATATTAATGAATGTGAAATTTCAGGAACCATACAAAATCCAAGAAAAACACATCAATTATCAATAAATTATTGATAAATTAGCTTCTGTTTATTAGAGTTATAATTTGCTATAGTGTAGGTAAAAAAATATACCATAAAATCGTATGAAAAATATTTTACTAACCATTTTTAAGTTTTACAAAATACAAATCTGTACAGAGCGATCAAAATGACATGAATTATAACTAAAAACGCAACTAAGCTACATTACATTGTTACATAATGCAATCATATTAATTAAAACATGCCACTCGAAATGCTAATCTAACAATGTAATTCTCGCCAACACATAATTCTCATAGAACACTTTGAAACAATCATTGAAGTACTTACAAAGAGAAATATGGTTAAAAATGTTTGAAAGCGAAACATTCTTTCAACTTTCTATTTAGAAATTTTACACACGTTATTGAAATAAATGTTAATATTTCCCAGAAGTTGAAAGCTAGATATTCCTATGACCTTTAAATGTCATGTAGCGAGCAATTCTAACATTAACCAGGTAGGTAGGTACAGGGCCGGCGACAGAGTGGGGCAGGGGGGGCAAATGCATTGGGGCCCGGGCTCGCAGGGGGCCCGGTAACACGCAAAAAAGGGCCCAAAACGGCAGAAAAGGGTCCCAAAAGCACGCGAAACAAGTAAGTTTGAGGGCCCGGAGTTGTAGATTGCACCGGGGCCCGAAACTCCTGTCGTCGGGCCAGGGTAGATATCCCCACCTTTCTTTAAAAGATAAACTAAACTAAACCAAAAACTGCCTTTATATAACATATGTTACAAAAAACTTACAACTACTGTCTGCCTATAGCTCGATGGCTAGCAGGAGAAGTGCAGGGGGAGGGGAGGAGTGCGCTCGCTATTGGCTGAGCCGTGTTCCCCTCTCACCGCAAATGCAACACTAGTAGCCGACCTGAAAATGTAGTCTGCACTACTGATGTCGATGCCGCTGCATACTCCCCGCGCTGGCGTACTCACCAGCGGTGCACCGGGCGTTTAGTTGCGCGCCCGAATGGTTTGACCATTTTTATGTACGGGTACCTTCACGAAACAGGAAAATACATACCTTTATCATTAAAAAAGATATAAAAAACAATTTCTTCACACACATGAATAGAGCATAATGGCGTGAAACGAAAAAGCTTGGATGTTCACAAACAAAACTGGATACATTTGGATTTTAAAATGTGGAAAATGAAACAATAACATACAAGTAATCAATTGATTCAACTATGAATTTCTTGTGTCTAAGGTAAATTTAGAAGGGTAGTAACGTAGGGGTAGGGGTAACCGGCTCGCTATCCCCTCCCCTTACACTTTCCCTACTAGCCATCAAGTCATCGGTGGACCTAGGCCACACCGAGTCATCATACAGGCCGGAGTTTCCCCCCCTCCTCCCTGGGGCCACGTCACAACACCGGCCGAACTCCTAGCGCTGTGTTGGAAATATCAACTAAAATCATACGAATATTGTTAACATTTACCGAAACATTATGACATTAGAAACATCTAAATGAAAACAATGAAAATGAACTGTCAAATTTCAAATAAATCATCTGATGAAAAGTAAAAAAATTACTTTCCTGTGATGTTTACCATTTTTTAATCAAAGAAATAAATTCTTGGTTTATTTAAAATAATTTTTTACAACAGTTAATAATTTACTGATTTTCGCGGATTTAAAAAATAATGGTTTTTAAACTAAACTTAAACTAACTGCGTAGGGCACGACAGTTTTAAGAGTATGACAATGAATTGCCATAAGAATGCATTACAAAAGCGTCTGTGATTCTGTCTGATAATGTGACGTCACACAGAAGGACTCTGGCCTGTAGTGTAGTGTGGCCTTGGGTGAACAGTAACATCGCCGATCAAGTGAGTTTCTTGCAGGACGCGTTAACCTTGGCCTCCTCCACGTAATACTTGACCGCACGGTTGCGGACGGCCGCGAAGGTGTAGACAGGGCTGTAGCCGAGGTGGGTGTCGGCGCGGAGACGTGAGTAGAGTACGATGGAGGCGAGGAAGGTGATGGCGGCGGACGGTCGCAGCGGCAGCGGACCAATCAGAGCCGGCAGTATGGGCTCCAGCAGCGAGGCTAGGCAGTACGACACCAGCGACGGCAGGTACCTGTGGGGCACAGTTAGTGGTGTACCTCAGGGATACATGATGGGTCCTGATATATTGTATTCCTCGCAGGGGACAGTTGTTAGTGGCGTACCTCAGGGGTCCGTGATGGGTCCCGATATATTGTATCCCTGGCAGGTGCCTGGCAGGGGACAGTTGTTAGTGGCGTACCTCAGGGGTACATGATGGGTCCCGATATATTGTATCCCTGGCAGGTGCCTGGCAGGGGACAGTTGTTAGTGGCGTACCTCAGGGGTCCATGATGGGTCCCGATATATTGTATCCCTAGCAGGTGCCTGGCAGGGGACAGTTGTTAGTGGCGTACCTCAGGGATACATGATGGGTCCTGATATATTGTATCCCTGGCAGGTGCCTGGCAGGGGACAGTTGTTAGTGGCGTACCTCAGGGATCCACGATGGGTCCCGATATATTGTATCCCTGGCAGGTGCCTGGCAGGGGACAGTTGTTAGTGGCGTACCTCAGGGATACATGATGGGTCCTGATATATATTGTATCCCTGGCAGGTGCCTGGCAGGGGACAGTTGTTAGTGGCGTACCTCAGGGGTCCACGATGGGTTCCGATATATTGTATCCCTGGCAGGTGCCTGGCAGGGGACAGTTGTTAATGGTGTACCTCAGGGATACATGATGGGTCCTGATATATTGTATTCCTCGCAGGGGACAGTTGTTAGTGGCGTACCTCAGGGGTCCGTGATGGGTCCCGATATATTGTATCCCTGGCAGGTGCCTGGCAGGGGACAGTTGTTAGTGGCGTACCTCAGGGGTACATGATGGGTCCCGATATATTGTATCCCTGGCAGGTGCCTGGCAGGGGACAGTTGTTAGTGGCGTACCTCAGGGGTCCATGATGGGTCCCGATATATTGTATCCCTGGCAGGTGCCTGGCAGGGGACAGTTGTTAGTGGCGTACCTCAGGGATACATGATGGGTCCTGATATATTGTATCCCTGGCAGGTGCCTGGCAGGGGACAGTTGTTAGTGGCGTACCTCAGGGATCCACGATGGGTCCCGATATATTGTATCCCTGGCAGGTGCCTGGCAGGGGACAGTTGTTAGTGGCGTACCTCAGGGATACATGATGGGTCCTGATATATATTGTATCCCTGGCAGGTGCCTGGCAGGGGACAGTTGTTAGTGGCGTACCTCAGGGGTCCACGATGGGTTCCGATATATTGTATCCCTGGCAGGTGCCTGGCAGGGGACAGTTGTTAATGGTGTACCTCAGAGATACATGATGGGTCCTGATATATTGTATCCCTGGCAGGTGCCTGGCAGGGGACAGTTGTTAGTGGCGTACCTCAGGGGTCCACGATGGGTCCCGATATATTGTATCCCTGGCAGGTGCCTGGCAGGGGACAGTTGTTAGTGGCGTACCTCAGGGATACATGATGGGTCCTGATATATTGTATCCCTGGTAGGTGCCTGGCAGGGGACAGTTGTTAGTGGCGTACCTCAGGGGTCCACGATGGGTCCCGATATATTGTATCCCTGGCAGGTGCCTGGCAGGGGACAGTTGTTAATGGTGTACCTCAGGGATCTACGATGGGTCCCGATACATTGTATTCAAGGCATTAATGGAAAGGATAATAGAGTTTATACTTTTCTTTATATTGAAACCAGTTTGAAAGAAAATAAACTTTGGAAACCTTCATGAAGGTGAAAGAAGACTGAAACAGCAGGTACCTGTAGGGAACAGTTGTTTGTGGCGTACCTAAGGGGACCATGTTAGGACCTTAAACACTGTATTTTTTAGGCTTTCCAGAAAAATATATATGTAAAAGGGATAATAGAGTTTACTTTTAATTATCAACATCTTTTTTCTTTTCTTTAAAGGTTTTTTGGTTTGATTTGATTTTTAATGAAACCAGGTTGAAAGAAAAGAAAAATTGCCAGACCTTCACAAGAAATAAGACACAAAAGGTAACAGATGTCAGAGGAGAAAATAAAATGATTGTAAACACAATTATTATATAGTTCTAATTGTGGGAATGACATGACATGTAACTGACATAATTATTTCTTCATAAGTCATACCTGAGCTGCACTCACAAATCACAAAATCATTATGTACGTTGCTTAACGACAGTAAAAATCTTTTTAAGGAAAAGAGAGAAAAATTATGAGATTAATTCATTTTTTCCTACGTACACTGTCTGGGGCAACAGTCATGAGATTTTTGTTGGAAAGTTAGAAATTTTATTGCTCCAACTTTTAGAGGCAGTGAAAAGAATTTATAATGTTGAGTAACTAATTTTAGATTGGTAAGGAAAGCCATAGTGAAAAATAATTTGACATCATTTCATATAGGAATTAATTACATCTAACACAGTTCGGATGTGTGTGGTGTGACATACTGACCACCAGGAGTGGCGGTAGGGCGAGGGCTGGTCGGAGGTGGTGAGGTGGACGCAGAGCTTAGTGACGTCAGTGATGGGAGAGTCGTCGGTGACGAACACCGGGAGCCCGCCCACGGCGGCCGGCGCGTCCTGCAGCCCGTCCTTGGCACACACGTGTGCCCACGCCGCGTTCCCTGCCGACACACAAATCCGACTTAATAGGAAAAACCAAACCTAAACGTTGCAGTCACTCAAGCTTATTACCCTCCTTAAAGAAAGAGAATTCAGAAACCTTCTTAAATTTCCAAAACCATATTTCTGAAGAAACACTACACAATGTCCGTAAGCCTCTGCAAAAGCTCCCAGGGCTTCCACCCTACCTTAATACAGCACTTAACCTTAACACAGCCATTTGCACAATAAAATATTAAGTGGAAGTTGTAGATCATCATCATTTCTAATTTCCTCTACCTAATACAATACATATACGACTATGTATTTTTATGTTCACATATCCAAAAGTGAAAAGCAACACTGATATTTATTAAATTTAAAAATTTCATTATGCCTGTTAAAATTATGGTGAATATTTATATAAATGTACAATATTTAGGTTGGTATTTCTCGTTGTTCCATTTAGTTAAATTTAATCAACTAGGAGAAGCATGATAATTAAGAGATGCATGTTAATTAACTAAATCTGAATTTAATGGCAATACTTATTGATCATCGTCCTAAACTTAGCTTGTCCTCGTGTCCGCCACTCTACCTGCGTAGGTCATCTGGTGCTTGCCCCCGGGCCCGCTGATGCGAGGGAAGGTGCCTTCGCACTGGTCGGCTACTCTCATCAGTCTCGGCAGCAGTCCGCGGTCCTCCTCTCCGTACATTGTACACTGTAGGTACATACCTGCGTAGGTCATCTGGTGCTTGCCCCCGGGCCCGCTGATGCGAGGGAAGGTGCCTTCACACTGGTCGGCCACTCTCATCAGTCTCGGCAGCAGTCCGCGGTCCTCGTCTCCGTACATTGTACACTGTAGGTACATACCTGCGTAGGTCATCTGGTGCTTGCCGCCGGGTTCGCTGATGCGAGGGAAGGTGCCTTCGCACTGGTCGGCCTCTCATCAGTCTCGGCAGCAGTCCACGGTCTTCCTCTCCGTACATTGTACACTGTAGGTACATACCTGCGTAGGTCATCTGGTGCTTGCCCCCGGGCCCGCTGATGCGAGGGAAGGTGCCTTCGCACTGGTCGGCTACTCTCATCAGTCTCGGCAGCAGTCCGCGGTCCTCCTCTCCGTACATTGTACACTGTAGGTACATACCTGCGTAGGTCATCTGGTGCTTGCCCCCGGGCCCGCTGATGCGAGGGAAGGTGCCTTCGCACTGGTCGGCTACTCTCATCAGTCTCGGCAGCAGTCCTCAGTCCTCCTCTCCGTACATTGTACACTGTAGGTACATACCTGCGTAGGTCATCTGGTGCTTGCCCCCGGGCCCGCTGATGCGAGGGAAGGTGCCTTCGCACTGGTCGGCTACTCTCATCAGTCTCGGCAGCAGTCCGCGGTCCTCCTCTCCGTACATTGTACACTGTAGGTACATACCTGCGTAGGTCATCTGGTGCTTGCCGCCGGGTTCGCTGATGCGAGGGAAGGTGCCTTCGCACTGGTCGGCCTCTCATCAGTCTCGGCAGCAGTCCACGGTCTTCCTCTCCGTACATTGTACACTGTAGGTACATATCTGCGTAGGTCATCTGGTGCTTGCCCCCGGGCCCGCTGATGCGAGGGAAGGTGCCTTCGCACTGGTCGGCTACTCTCATCATTCTCGGCAGCAGTCCGCGGTCCTCCTCTCCGTACATTGTACACTGTAGGTACATACCTGCGTAGGTCATCTTGTACTTGCCCCCGGGCCCGCTGATGCGAGGGAAGGTGCCTTCGCACTGGTCGGCTACTCTCATCAGTCTCGGCAGCAGTCCGCGGTCCTCCTCTTCGTACATTGTACACTGTAGGTACATACCTGCGTAGGTCATCTGGTGCTTGCCCCCGGGCCCGCTGATGCGAGGGAAGGTGCCTTCGCACTGGTCGGCTACTCTCATCAGTCTCGGCAGCAGTCCGCGGTCCTCCTCTCCGTACATTGTACACTGTAGGTACATACCTGCGTAGGTCATCTGGTGCTTGCCCCCGGGCCCGCTGATGCGAGGGAAGGTGTCTTCGCACTGGTCGGCTACTCTCATCAGTCTCGGCAGCAGTCCGCGGTCCTCCTCTCCGTACATTGTACACTGTAGGTACATACCTGCGTAGGTCATCTGGTGCTTGCCCCCGGGCCCGCTGATGCGAGGGAAGGTGCCTTCGCACTGGTCGGCCTCTCATCAGTCTCGGCAGCAGTCCGCGGTCCTCCTCTCCGTACATTGTACACTGTAGGTACATACCTGCGTAGGTCATCTGGTGCTTGCCCCCGGGCCCGCTGATGCGAGGGAAGGTGCCTTCGCACTGGTCGGCTACTCTCATCAGTCTCGGCAGCAGTCCGCGGTCCTCCTCTCCGTACATTGTACACTGTAGGTACATACCTGCGTAGGTCATCTGGTGCTTGCCCCCGGGCCCGCTGATGCGAGGGAAGGTGCCTTCGCACTGGTCGGCTACTCTCATCAGTCTCGGCAGCAGTCCGCGGTCCTCCTCTCCGTACATTGTACACTGTAGGTACATACCTGCGTAGGTCATCTGGTGCTTGCCCCCGGGCCCGCTGATGCGAGGGAAGGTGCTTTCGCACTGGTCGGCCTCTCATCAGTCTCGGCAGCAGTCCGTGGTCCTCCTCTCCGTACATTGTACACTGTAGGTACATACCTGCGTAGGTCATCTGGTGCTTGCCCCCGGGCCCGCTGATGCGAGGGAAGGTGCCTTCGCACTGGTCGGCTACTCTCATCAGTCTCGGCAGCAGTCCGCGGTCCTCCTCTCCGTACATTGTACACTGTAGGTACATACCTGCGTAGGTCATCTGGTGCTTGCCCCCGGGCCCGCTGATGCGAGGGAAGGTGCCTTCGCACTGGTCGGCTACTCTCATCAGTCTCGGCAGCAGTCCGCGGTCCTCCTCTCCGTACATTGTACACTGTAGGTACATACCTGCGTAGGTCATCTGGTGCTTGCCCCCGGGCCCGCTGATGCGAGGGAAGGTGCCTTCGCACTGGTCGGCCTCTCATCAGTCTCGGCAGCAGTCCGCGGTCCTCCTCTCCGTACATTGTACACTGTATGTACATACCTGCGTAGGTCATCTGGTGCTTGCCCCCGGGCCCGCTGATGCGAGGGAAGGTGCCTTCGCACTGGTCGGCTACTCTCATCAGTCTCGGCAGCAGTCCTCGGTCCTCCTCTCCGTACATTGTACACTGTAGGTACATACCTGCGTAGGTCATCTGGTGCTTGCCCCCGGGCCCGCTGATGCGAGGGAAGGTGCCTTCGCACTGGTCGGCCACTCTCATCAGTCTCGGCAGCAGTCCGCGGTCCTCCTCTCCGTACATTGTACACTGTAGGTACATACCTGCGTAGGTCATCTGGTGCTTGCCCCCGGGCCCGCTGATGCGAGGGAAGGTGCCTTTGCACTGGTCGGCCACTCTCATCAGTCTCGGCAGCAGTCCGCGGTCCTCCTCTCCGTACATTGTACACTGTAGGTACATACCTGCGTAGGTCATCTGGTGCTTGCCCCCGGGCCCGCTGATGCGAGGGAAGGTGCCTTCGCACTGGTCGGCTACTCTCATCAGTCTCGGCAGCAGTCCTCGGTCCTCCTCTCCGTACATTGTACACTGTAGGTACATACCTGCGTAGGTCATCTGGTGCTTGCCCCCGGGCCCGCTGATGCGAGGGAAGGTGCCTTCGCACTGGTCGGCTACTCTCATCAGTCTCGGCAGCAGTCCTCGGTCCTCCTCTCCGTACATTGTACACTGTAGGTACATACCTGCGTAGGTCATCTGGTGCTTGCCCCCGGGCCCGCTGATGCGAGGGAAGGTGCCTTCGCACTGGTCGGCTACTCTCATCAGTCTCGGCAGCAGTCCTCGGTCCTCCTCTCCGTACAGTGGGGTTGGCCTCAGCGCGACCGTGCTCAGCACTGCTCCTGTGGTGGGAAACATGTCAATACTAGCACAAGGGAGCGGCTTGGTGTAGAGGTAGGGCATGGACTTGGGTCCTCAGGGTCTCAGATTCTTATCCCACCAATCACAAATTGCAAGTTTGCTAAGTGATAATCTCACAACCTTAAGGGAGCCATAATAAGCGGAATATATCTATAGTCAAGGCCGTAGCCAATGTGGGGAGTTAGGGGGTCAAACCCCCCCCCCCCCCGAAATAGTTGAAATAGCCTTGAAACAAAAGGAACCCAGGGAGGGGCCCAGGAAAAGTCCAAAAAGGGCCAGGAATGACAATAAAGGGGGCCCAAAAGCTGTCGTCGGGCCTGCCCAAACCCTCCCCCCAAAAAATTTCCTGGCTACGGCTTTGTCTATAGTGTATGGTCCATGGAAAATTACTCTTGGTTTAAAACTAGCACAAGTTTGTTTGGATATCAGAAAGCCATAACTGCTCATAAAAACTGTCTCAGTTTAGAACTGTAAGGATAATTATTTTTTCTTGGTAAAAATTAAGGACCAGGGAGTCTAATTGATACTATTTTTCCACAAATGCTCATTTAAAATCATGATTCAAAGTCATAAAGTAATAGTGAATCTTGGTTGGAATCAGAAAAACTCTTCCTCCCCTATTTTTGTTACTTTTTACAAACATTTTGGATTGGCCTTCCTATCTCTCCTTAGTTACATGACAATCATAATCAAATCAATCACTACTGAATAAGGGAAAAACAGGGATTTATTATTTAAATAAAGGTTTACTTGATCTGCTGCCTCAAATTATATATTTGTGACGAAGCTTAAACTCACTCTCTCAAATACCTTGTCTTTCAAAGATTTTTCATATTTTATATTATTCCTTTATTTCTGAGACTCTAGTTTTGATTTACCATAAATTCAAATTCCTGGGCTTCAAAATAAGTCACAGATTTAAAAAAAAACCAAAAAACTTTAAAAAAACTTTTTACTTTACCCTTTGTTATTGCAATTTCGTTATCCAAAGGTTAACCCATAATGAGTTTTTTTTTTATTTACTCAAAAGTAAAAACTATTTAACCAATAACCAAAATTTGTTTTTACTTTAATCTGGATTTTTGGAAAAATAGCTTTTTATCACTCTGTATACGAAAATTGCCCGTTACTGTACGGCTGAGATCTAAGAAAACCCTCAATTTTCTTACATCAAAAAAAATAATAATCATCGGATTTTTCGGGACCCAAACATTGCATTTCCGTACCCAAACAATCTTTTTCGGTACCCAAACAAAATTTTGCCATACCCAAACAAACGAAGATCCTATTTAGACAGTTCAACAAGCTGACTCTAAACTAAAATAAACGGCTGTAATTTTGTTGTTCAGCCGTACTGTGTTTGCTAATAAAAAAATTACTAAATTATGAAGTGTTGGATGATTTTTTTGAGTCTGGTTACTTATTTGCATCGTGATGAAAATTATTGTTCACAACTCGTCACAAAAGTCCCATTTTGGGGCAAGATAGTGTTTTACTTGCGAGGCGTAAGCTACTTTTGTGACTATAGTGGTGAAATATACTATTTTTCTGTAAAACTTACATGTAAAATTTGTTTTATATCATTACCAATCATTTCGTATTAGCTAGTCTGATTAATAAGAGCCTGGATGCATACTATTAAAATTACACCAACAGCAGAGTGGAGCAATAAAGTTATAATCAAGATCTGTTCAACAGTTACACTCTGAGATTAATATTTTGTTTGGGCAAAAACAGACTTAAAATCAACAGTCAGGAGAGCAAACCTAAAAATTTGGATATAGCAAATAATTTGTTACAAGACAAACTGTACTCTAGTATGTTGAACTTACACTTGGTCAACCACCAACAAAGTAAGGGTAAATGAAGTATCCTTGAAGTGAGGCAAACAAATGTTGCAAACTCCATTCATCTTCTAAAAATAGTTTGTCAAGGAATGTGAAACCTTTTCAAACAACAATTACATAAAGTTGAGAAAGTAGCGTGGGAAAGGGTAGTATTAGGTACTCATTTAGTTAAATAATGGAAGTGATAAACAAGGATGGTAATTAGGAGCTCACCTTTAAGAATTTGTTATTACATTTTTTACAACCAAGGTGAAATAATTGCAATACTTAAAGTTACTCACTGGTACTAATGAAAATATGAGTACTAAATGAAATTGGTCATTTCCAGTTCATAAATTAACTATTTTTGTGATAAGAGACAATGTAGTAAGTCTAGAAAAAATTCAAAGGAAAGTGAAAAATAAAGTGATGAAAGAAAGTGTATCACACTTTTTCTGCTACATGCAAAAAATTCCATTTTATTTAGCAAAATGTTTTGAAAAACCCAAAATAAAAAACAAAACTTTCAATAAAATTACAAATATTGTCATTATTATAAATAAATACAAACAATTCTCCTGAGTAATAATCATCAATAATATAGGGTGGTAAAAAGATACATATTCGAGTTCTAGAGAGAAATGTAGAAGTGTGTCGCAAAGCTTTGGCAGCCATATTAATAAGGTCATCAACGCCGCTACAGGGCCAGAAAAATTTGTATCTCAAGCTTTTTAGATTCGTCTACCCATGTACTATCTAAATCCAAAAGGGCAAAGTGGTTGCCAGAAGTGAAATATTTCGGTACAAAATTTAGCTTATTTACCCCACAATAAACCTAAACCATTTCACTGCTGATTTATTATCTTTATTATTAACTACAGGCCCTAATAAATATCACTGGACAAAATATATTGTTAGTCTTTGAATGTTTGTTGAGTGTCAGCCCATTTCAAACTATACAGAGGGTCAAGGCATTAGTGTCGAACTTTCGAGGTTTTACTATATGTAGGCCTCCGAAGGTCCTTCAAAAGGTCCTCTAAACCAACCTGATTTGAGGGGAGTTCCGTGAGCCTGCAGTACCGCCCTCTCCGCCTCCAGTTTGGAGCCCGCGTAATCTGTGAAGACCAAGTCTGACGTGTCAGTCGGGCATCCGGCCTTGGTCTCTGTCTGGTTGACAACAGCAGCGAAGAAACCTCGCTTGAAGAACGGAACCAGAGTCACCTCGGAAGTGGAGGTGAAGACCAGACGGGGGATGTTCATCTCTACGCACAAGTCTATCACGTTCTGGGTACCTGGTGTACAGGGAAATTCTACTGAGTATAAAATAGTACACTATTTAACTAGCTTTTTTAGTTAAAAATTAGCAAGCTATTAGAAAAAACTGTAACCATAACTGTTACAAGTTTATCTATCTACGGAATTATAATTTCATATAAAAACGTATATAAAATTATTCAAATAAAATGAGGTGACCTTCATATTTTTTTAAAAAAGTCATTTATTTGGGGCTTGACAGTCGCAAGGTGATGGGAGAGGACTCAAATTGAGTTTGATGCCAGGGACTCAGGATCTTGAAATTTACCAGAAATTAAAAAATAAATAAAATCAGTGTAGTGAATAAAAGCAAGTATTTACTAGTGGTTAAATACTTGCAGAGATTTATACTGACAAGTAAATTTGTGTGAATTTTTTTACATAAGAAATTCTTTGTCAGATTTATAATAAAAAAGATAGATATTGGTTAATTTTAGGTGATACACCTGGTATAATACTATGTATAGCGGAAGAGAGTAAAAATTCACGACTTCAGACTCCAGGCTGTGCTGTACCTTGCACGTTGACTTTGCGCAGTCGCTCTGTGTCCGCGGGGAAGTCGTAGGCCACCAGGGCGGCGCAGTGGATGACGCAGTCCACGTCTCGGAAAGCCGCTCGACAGCTCTCGACGGAGGTGATGTCTCCGATCACGCTCACGATCGGCTTGTTGATCTCATGGCCTGGCAGACAATCGTTCCATCACACGGTGAAGAAATATTGTACAAGTTGTGTCAGTAACAAGGGGTAACAGTGTCAGAGTGTCAGACGACTCTAAGTGGTACACACAAATTTGAAGTGAGGCATAATTTTTCACTTTTGTCATTGGTGTAAGGTGTAACCTAACTAAAGAACTCAATAATAAGTACTTATTTCCACTAGTGTCCAATATTAGAAAAATAGTTTATTAATCATTAATACAACTGCCAAAGTGAAATATTTCTTAGGAAATTCGCCAAAAATGAAATAAAATTATAACTCTAATAATAAAATCGTAATAAAATTAGAATTCTTATTTGATATTTCAACAAGCATATTATGTTGGTAATATCAGGAATTAATTTTCATTTTCACTCAATTTTTTTCTTTTCTCTTTTTCTTCATTCTGTTTGAAAATACAGTATAACCTCGATAAGAAGATACTCGATAACACAAAAACCTTGATAACAAGTGTGCTTTTCAAGTCTCCTTGAAACTATAATTACACTTAATGTCTTGTTAACATGAACCTCAATAAGAAGACTCCCTTGATAACAAGACTCTTTCCAGAATCCCCTTGAGAGTCTTCTTATCAAGGTTCTACTGTACTCTTACACCCCCTTCTCTTATGCTCCCTTGGCCACAAGATGAACATAATGATACCTTCATTATCCGTCATGTTCATTTTTATTGATAATTTGCTTGGTAACTTCTTTCACTCTGTAAATCATTCCTTGCCACCGACTATTATGAGATTTACCTGGGTGGTCTAACTTTCACTTAATCACTTTAATAAGACAAGTACCTCATGGAGGACGTTACCCTGAATATGAGTGAAGGATGAGTGTGATGATCGTGATGATAGTGGCGCAATCTTGTAGCCTTGTTACTGACTAAGGTTGGCATGTTCCTTAGACAGGATTGTTAATTAATAGCCCAACAACCAATGGCAGCTGGCTCCAGAAACAACCCTTCAAAAAGCTACTAACTTTTCTCGGGATCGATCCGGCTACCTACAAGTTTGTAGGCGGGCACTATAACCACTACACCAACCAGCCACACCTTAGTTTGGCTCCTACCTTGAGAGCAGGACCAAAAGAACGAAGTTAGGATCTTTGACATACAAAATACAACGGTGTGCCTCAGGGAAGTGGTCTGGGGCCTGTGCTGTTTATATTATTGTTTGCTGCCAATATAGGCGAAACACTGAAATATCGGCAGCCAAAGCCATAGCCAGCAAAACTTTTTCGAGGGGGGGTTTGGGTTTGGGCACTGTGGTTACAGGAAGTGAAAAAATAGCTTTCTAACTTTTTATTTTAACACAATTCCTAAATGTTCAGGGGGTTTTCGACCCCCTGACCTCCCCCCCATTGGGTACGACCTTGTTGGCAGCTGTATATGTATGCTGAGAATGCTCAATTGGGGTTGTCATCTGATGTGACCACGCCCCTGGACACTGTTATCTGCCTCCTCAGTTCAGATTCAGACTCCATCTTATGAGTGGTCATAGAACTATGGCATTAGTTTGAACAATGAGAAATGTTCGGTTATGACATTTCATCTAAATAGGTTGTTGCCAATTGCAATTAACCCATTAATGGTGGATATCTTCAAGGGAAACTGCTCAACATTGCTCATAAGTGTCCTACTACTCGGGGTTCTCTCACTGCTCGTGGTTGCATTTTTAATAATAATAATCATGTGAGGAATGTTTAAATTAATTGACTTTCATAGCAAATGGCAGTAAATTAAGTTATTAGCTAGATTTATGAGCTGAAAATTAATGAAACTAACAATGTGGTGCCCTAAGATTAACTATTTTTGAAGAATCTTAGTATTGGGGTACAGAGAGTTTTTAAAACCAAATAAGAGGCGCCAAGATAAATGAAAAAACATTATGATACTTTCCTCTCAGCTAAGCTTGTCCCTCATGTACTGACCCAGACTGTTCCTGTAGGGCTTCAGATCTAGCACTCGGATCTCAGTGACCCGCGGATCTCTCTCCTGCAACTCCCGGACTATGTGCTGCCCCAGGAACCCGCTGCCTCCTGGTCAACACACACAGTAGTTACTGACCCAGACTGATCCAGCACTCGGATCTCGGTGACCCGTGGATCTCTCTCCTGCAACTCCCGGACTATGTGCTGCCCCAGGAACCCGCTGCCTCCTGTCAACATACACAGTAGTTACTGACCCAGACTGATCCAGCACTCGGATCTCGGTGACCCGTGGATCTCTCTCCTGCAACTCCCGGACTATGTGCTGCCCCACGAACCCACTGCCTCCTGTCAACATACACAGTAGTTACTGACCCAGACTGATCCAACACTCGGATCTCAGTGACCCAAGGATCTCGGTGACCCGTGGATCTCTCTCCTGCAACTCCCGGACTATGTGCTGATCCAGGAACCCGCTGCCTCCAGTCCAAACAATACATATTATTTACAAAAAATTTCAATCTCTCTCTCCCTCTCTTTCGCCCGCTCTTGTGGTGCAATGTCAAATCTAACAAGTCGTTATAATACTCGACATCATCTTGGGGGCCATCAAATTATGTAACGCTAAATTCAGGCTTTTCAAACCTCCCCTCCCCCCTTGTAACGGACTTGTAACGCTGGCACTAACCCCCCCCCCTTAAAAATTACGTAACTCTGTGCTATCACCCCCCCCCCTTACAAAGTAAAAAAATTGTACTTTGAAGATAACTGAACAATTTTTAAAGATTTTAAGATATTAATTAAGATTTAATAGTTACATAATGTTGCGTTAACACCCCCTGTCGATACATAACGCTGCCGAACACCCCCTCCCCCCTAGGGGGGAGTTACGTAACTTATGAAATTGCTTGTAAAACTATGAGGTTTTACAATCCCCTTGCTTGTAAAACAGATTGAACACCAAAAAATGCTACTATTATTCCTTGTAATAAAAACCTCTATTATAGGTCTACTCTATTCAGCATTCTCGAATAATAAGGCTGCCAACCTGTTCAATCAAGAGGATCAAACATCTACACACTTTGTAAGACTGAATCACGACTATTTATTCAACAATAGGACGTTTATAACCCATCCCCCGTTAATGTGCCTACGTTGGAATATTATCACGCGAGCATAGGCGTGGGGGGGATCAGGGGTAATGGCCCCCCTTAACATTAGTCAAAAAATATAGTCGAAGTTATTGGCTGTGAAGAAAGGAAAATGAACGGTGTAATAGATTGTTTGTAAATGGCCATCACTATCAACTGCATGTTTGCCGATCGCGGGTAAAAATTCGTTTATAGGGTGGGTGCACCAGTGAATGACCGGTTAAGGACGATGTCTCATGTTAATTTAACATTACTCCCTTATTTTATGGTCACAGCTATATATTTTACTGTAGAAAGTTCATTTATTCTTTAAGGATTAAGCAATATTAGTTAAATATGTCACTTAATGAGAATACTGGTTGTAATATTAATTAAAATACAACTATGACAATGCTCCAATAAATGACCGGGACTGCACCAGTGAATGACCGATCCTGCCCCAGTGAATGACCGGTCTGTTTTGGCTGAATAACTGTCAAAAAATTTTAAAATCAGCTGACAACAATGATTAAGAAAAATTCAGCTGAGAATATAGATCATAGCTAGTAAATGACCGATCTCGTTCCAGTGAATGACCGCTAAGTTTTTCCCCGGTCATTCACTGGTTTTTGCCTTAGTTACGTTCCAATTTATGACCACCCTCAGTAATAATTAATCTTAACATGCACAGCAATAAAATTGATTTTAAATTGCAGGATAGTATGTTAAATATCATTTAATTGCAACACGATTTTAAATCAATCATCAAATACAGAATGAATGTAAATCCAGGAAATCCTTGCAGGGGTAATCACTATAGCAGGAAACATCAAAATCGAAGACACTCAATATTAAATATGTTTAAAAAGTATTTTCGACTCCAGCAATTTTAACCAATGAAAGATTATTGTTGAATAATATTGCAAGGCTGGTTTTATGCTTATTTTTAATTAGCTAGCCCAAAGAATATGCTTAATAACGGGCTTTTCAAACAAAACGGTCATTCACTGGGGGGTGGTCATTCACTGGTGCACCCACCCTACAAGGCTGGTTGCCAGTGCTCACGATCAGCTGTTTAGCAGCTGGCAGCGGCTAGCCCTAGCCCTAGCAGTTCAATTTGTTGTATCATAAGCGGACACCAAATAATAATGCTCCTTCAAAATGTTGAAATGCAATAATTGCATTTCATTACAATGTAAAGGCTAGTATCTCGCTCCATGCAGGATACATTTTCCTTCTTGTTTATTATTTATTTGAGTACCTTATTGATTTTCATGCCCTGTTGCGATAAGTTTTAAATTTATTAGGAATATTAAAAAATATTAGGAATATTTTATTTACGACTCAACTCGCTAAATAAAATCACGTCATTCCTTTAGAACGTTATACCTCCAGAAGCACCCAAGTAAAACGTTTTAAAATGCTTGATAGCAAGTAAAAATTTAATGTAAGGCTACATTATGTTGTTATGAATAGGATATTAAAAAACTGTAACTGAATATAAGTTTTAACCTTGAAAAAAACAAAATTTTACAATTCAACTTTCAACGCTTGATAACTTGAAACTAGGTTTTTGTTGCTTAGAACGTTTTACGGGAGACCCCTTCAATTAAGGCTCTATTTAGTTATTGAAAATTAAGATTGATATTTTCTTCTAAGAAATGCTTATTTAGATGAAAATATCAACACAGTACAAACAAAAAAGTAAACTTTACAAGGATAATCGGTGTTTACTACTATGAAATGATGAGTCTTAATATAATTTTCTGCTGTATTTGTCAGAAGACGCAATCTTTTGCACATTTTCTTTGAAAATAAATAAAGGTTTTCACCCTGTCTTCGCCACTGACATTTACTGGGGTGGCACTGCTTTTGCTTCCCCTTCGCCCCCCTCCTAGCCTCCTACTGCCGCCGAGCCCCTGACCGACCCCTACTACTGTACACGCCAACCGAGACATTAACTAGTGCGGTCTCAATCCAACAGCTAATTACAAGTCAGACTCGCTCCCCCCATAAACAACTTCCCTATCGGGAAAACTCGCTGACAGTGGTAAGATATTTTGTTATTAATGAAGTATCCTTAAATGAAGTATCCTTAAATTTTTTGTTCGTGCATTTATTTAACCGATATAAAGATAATTGGTAATAGGAGGCAGCAACTTTGCCGCAAAATACGATCGCGAGTGCATGATCGGCCAGAAAAAATTTTGCCGTGACTGACGATCGTGCATAATGAGCGTGAGTCAATTTTAGCAAATTAATATGATACTATTATCTTTAAAGCGGATTACGCGATAAAGGTTCACGGTGCGTAGTCGCGTAATAAATTTCCCGTAAATGACGATCGCGCCTATGTTCGGGGATCTCCGGCCCAAAATCCGCGATTTTTTGTCTAATCTCCAAATAAACCAAAGGATGTCGCTTTGCGTAGCGGTGTCCGGATAAAACTACAAACGGACAAAACTACAAATCAAAAGAATGCGGACAAAACTACAAATATCCTGGGTCTGCTACCTGGGGAGGGTCAGTAGGTAATCCAAACAAAAATGTAGCGGACAAAACTACAAAGATTCGGTCAACCGATTTTGATGACCTTAGTGATTCTTAAAGTAGCACAGTTATAGCAATTTTACTACAAGTCACGAAAGTAGCCCATTTCGGGGCAAGATAGTGTTTTACTTGCGAGGCGTAAGCCGAGCAAGTAAAACACTATCGAGCCCCGAAGTGGTACTTTTGTGACGAGCTGTGAACAGTACTTTTCATCACGATGCAAATAAGTGACCAAACTTATAAAAAATTATCCAACATTTCATAATTTAGTCATTTTTCTATAAGTAAACACAATACGGCTGAACTGTCTATTTTAGCTTATAAAGTCAGCTGGTTGAACTGTCAAATTGAGGAATTCGTTTGTTTGGGTACGGCAAAACTTTGTTTTGGTACGGAAATGGTTTGTTTGGGTACGAGAATGAAATGTTTGGGTACCGAAAAAGCAGCTGATCATTACTTGTTTTGACGTAAGGAAATCGAGAGTTTTCGTAGATCTCAGCTGTACGGTAACGGGCAATTTTCGAATACAGAGTGATGAAAAAAACTTTTTATATGGTCTGTGGTCCAAAGCCTGGATAAAGGGTGATGGAAATCAGAATTTTGTTTCGCTTCACTTAATGTGGAGCTCCAAGACAGCTACCTATATGAGCTATAACTGTGCTACTTTAAGAATCGCTAAAGTCATCAAAATCGGTTGAGGGAATCTTTGTAGTTTTGTCCGCTAAATTTTTGTTTGGATTACCTACTGACCCTCCCCAGGTAGCAGACCCAGGATATTTGTAGTTTTGTCCGCATTCTTTTAGATTTGTAGTTTTGTCCATTTGTAGTTTTATCCGGCATTCTTGCGTAGCACCCGGCAAGACAAGCTCCTCCACTTTCCGAGGATCAGTCGCGAGGTTGGCAGGAAGGGCCTTGCCTATTTCGGTCCGTCGTTGTACAATGGACTCCCGGCGAGCCTCAAAGAGCTCGCAGTCGGTACATTTAAAAGAAATATTAAATGTTTATTTGAAAATTAGTTTGACTGCTATTTTTTTACTATGTTAGATTTTAATTGTTTGTTGTTACTGTAAATATTGTTTCTTTTTTGTATGATTAGAATAAGATTGATTGACGAAAGTTATTTTGAAAAGCAGTTGTTACTGAAAATCGCTGGATAAATAAAGACATTTTTATTTATTTATTATTTATTTATTTAAACCGAGTGTTTACAACGCTCAAAAGACCCAACACAAAGACCTGAATATTAGCAAAATTCTAATGTAATAAACAATCAACCAGTTTCTTTAAGCTTTTTTTACTTAAGTTTTTGTTAATTTTTATTTTTTTCATCAAAAAGTAAGAGTGCGACAAAATTCTGCCTTTAAAACCTAACTTAGGCCTGCTACTCATATGGACAAGTATTTTTTGACGAAGGGAGGAAAGGAAGGGATCACGTACCTCCTGGTAGTTCGGGAAACTCAATTTCTACAAATCAAGCACTGTTTACCACAGGCCTTACAAACAGCCTAAGCCAAGTTATTCGACTCAGATCCACCCTCGTCATACAAGAGAAAAATCCCTGATTTCTCTCTCGATAACGAATAACCAATGGGTTCTAAACAATCTCACAACTTTGTTCATTTAAAACAGATTCTTCTTAGCGAGATTAGATCAGGATCAGGATCCAAAGTTATTTTTATTATCAAGGACATTAACAAAATAACGGGATATAGATTGTGTTGTGTGAAGGCAAATAAAGAAACTAACATTATAAAGCAATCAATTTATGAATTCGTAGATAAAAACTGTAACGATGTCACTATGGAGTGGACTAGTGGACTTGAAATTAATTAATTTTAACTAGAGGCTTGAAGAGGCTAACAGCCCCTAAGCATTATCCTTCTTTACTATAGTACAAAATACCTTCTTAGAAAATAGGCTTTTGGATCCACAAAATCATGATTATATCTAGCATTTGGTTTTAAGTAAACAAAGCAGACCTTTTTACATCCCAATGGTTTTTAATTAACAGCTATTTTACGTTATTTCTCATTTTATAGTACTGTACGCTTAAAGCAATTTCAGTATTTTCCCCGAGTCCCTGAGATGGAGACCTTCAATTTTAGCCCCCTCCCATCATCCTGCGACCTTCCAAACGCCCACAATTTCGCCGCAAAAATTTCCCTTACGTAATATATATAGATAATTTGGTATTAAATCTGCATCGTAATAACATTAAATAATCAAACGTACTTAACTTTTTATAATTTTAAATTATGTTATGGGTTTGTTTAAAAACTCAAACCCTTAATTATTATAAAATCAGAAAATCTTAAATTTAAAATATTTTTTGTTATAGTACATTGAACTTGCACAGTTAGCTGCATTTTGAAGAAAAAATCCCACGTGTCAACATCTACCATATGGCTTTGAATCAAGCATTAGCACCTCATGTTTAATGTAAACAAAGCAGACGTTTTTCAATCCCAATGCATTTTAAATGGAAGATATTTTTCGTTATTTCTCATTTTCTGTTATATTTGGACATAATCTGCTATTTTTCCCGACCCCCTGGAGCCGAGACCTTTCATTTTAGCCATCTCCCATCATCCTGCGAGCTGTCAAACTCTCCAATTTGATTTAAAAAAAATCGCTTACAGAATTAGTAATATAGATAGACTAGGGGTCCCATGCGCAAATTGCGCATTTCAATATTGTGTTTGTTGAGAGAAACTATAACATAAAATTCGAAGAAATTCATTACCTTCTTTAAATTCACAATTATTAAAAACTTAACCTGTTAAACTTCAAATTTAAATGTTACATTTTTTAAGAAGCTTAGCTGAAAAAAACTTACACGCACATTGTCCATCGTCCCAACACTATATATTTGATTGTCTTCTGAAAATAACTTCGCTCAACAGCATGTGTTTTCCACGTTTGCCCTTACACAATCTTTAAGTTGTTTGAAGAATATAGGTGGTACAATGTCGCTCTGCTGTTCAATCTTTGTCCCCTAGCAGTTATCTGTTCTTGCCGAACGTTACGCATGTTAAAAACATCGTCATATGAAAATAAAAATTTTACAATATTTGAAACATGTCGATGTACACATCAGAGAGAGTGATTTACCTACCGAATCAATAAATAGTATATTTCACTACTAGTCACGAAAGTAGCCCATTTCGGGGTAAGATAGTGATTTACTTGCGAGGCGTAAGCCGAGCAAGTAAAACACTATCGAGCCCCGAAATGGTACTTTTGTGACGAGTTGTGAACAGTACTTTTCATCACGATGCAAATAAGTGACCAAACTTATAAAAAAATATCCAACATTTCATAATTTAGTCATTTTTCTATAAGTAAACACAATACGGCTGGACTGTCTATTTTAGTTTATAAAGTCAGTTGGTTGAACTGTCAAATTAAGGAATTCGTTTGTTTGGGTACGGCAAAACTTTGTTTTGGTACGGAAATGGTTTGTTTGGGTACGGGAATGAAATGTTTGGGTACCGAAAAAGCAGCCGATCATTACTTGTTTTGACGTAAGGAAATCGAGAGTTTTCGTAGATCTCAGCTGTTCGGTAACGGGCAGTTTTCGAATACAGAGCGATGAAAAGTATCATATCTAAAATTTCACTGTTCATAAATTCATTGTTCATAAATTGTTTCGTCTCTTATTTACATTTTCAGAGTATCTGTTTTTGTTTACAATGTCAATGGTTGACAATTCGTCTGAAGGTAATCAGCTGTTAAATTACAATTTACATTTAGCAAGTTGGTCAGCAATGGACCGTTGAAAGCGCCCTCTAGAAATAAATCAAAGGCTCGGGGGTCGAAGCAGTTAAAGAATTGTTCATTTTAATCATCAGTCGCAGGTGCGCTACATTATGAGCTTTAAAATGACACCTCAATCGTAAAAATCGGTTAAGTAGGACGGCTGTAAAAGGGATTTAACAGAAAAAAACCTTATTGTATTAAGTATATAGATGTTATTGTGACTAATCGTATGACCCAAACAAGCGGGATCTTAAGTCACCAGGAGGTTCTCGACCTGTCCGATGACGATGCCACGAAGATTCTAAAGCTCGGACGCCTTTGCCCACAGAGAAGAAATAAGATTTTATTTCTTCTCTATGCTTTGCCTGAGCTCCGGACCGTGATCCTATTCGGTGCTTTAATTAAGTGCCTGGGCTTCGGGCACTGACGCAGTGAGTGTACAGGGCTGCATCGGTCCACTTTGAGCTGCAAGTGCGGAGAGTCGGGCCACCACCACAAAGAATGCGGCAATGCGGCTACTGCTTCTTATACACAGGGCCGTATTTCCCTAACGGCGCACACGGCCGGCGGCCGCCGCGGGCCCGGGCTTAAAAGGGGGCCTCAGGGGCCGGAAAAGGAGCCCCAGGACGAAAAAACAGACGAAAAACGCCGGCGGGCGGAAAAGTTCCTTACCGCGTATAGGGGCGTAATGAAGATTTTTGGAGTCGATCTCCTGAAAAAAGGTCACCACTTTTACCAAGACCGTTGGGGCCTCCTTTTAGAACTCCGCCTAGGGCCTCTGGGGCCCAAATACCCCCGCATGCATCCGCAGACGCAGTGTGACCACATGGCTGGTTCTGGAGCATGCCGCGATTTTAGCTTGCCCTGGAAGACGCAAAACAACCGAAAACCAACGCCAGTCCAAGCCAGCTAGAAGAAGGCGAAAGTAGTTCCCTCTTCCGCAGTCTTTAGCATACGGGTTTGCAGTTTGGGGCTTCCCCTAAAGTAATGTGAAAAAACCCCGGGGGAGGGCGCTCGGAACGAGGGCTTGGCGGGTCCAACACTCCATCCGTAAATGTACTCCATGTGCCTCCCACAAAAAAAACTTGAATTAACTCAAATAATCTCTTAACTTGACATGTTTACCGAATTTCCCCAATAGGGAAGAAGCTGTTACCATATAGGTCTATTAGCTAAGACCTAAGCCCAAGACCATAATAACTTTTCGTTTTGGGACCCCAGAAGCAACCAAAATAATGTAATTAGAAATTCGGAAGGGGGCGTAAAAGGGAGAAACCCATCCAAAAATGGGGGCTTATAAATAGAAAAAATAGTCAAATTTTGTTTGCACTATTGAATTCAACTAAAAAAACAAACAATCTGGTACTTTCAATCACCGTTTTATCAGTCTCCCATTTTATTTTTATATGGCGAATGAACAATTATGTATCTCGCTTATTTCTAAATATGTCCGAATAAAACTTGGTTTGTGGCTTCATCTAGATGATATCTATTGTATATAATCCTAAAATACTCCCTGCATATTCATTCCCCATGTTTAACTTATGAGGAATAAATATAAATCTATATTTCCTCATTTCTACAGATCTTGATAAACTTGGAATATCTCTTCCAGTTGAGTTCTACTCAACCAAGAATGCATATAAAACCACCCAATTTCTGAACACCTGAAGCAGCAGATTTGCATCCTCATTCCTCATTTTATTCTTGTAGAGGAAATAAAAATATCACACACCGCTTTCGTTGGGTTGAAATGTAATTCTAAAACCATGAAATTCTTTGAGTATGCAGGTCTTCTGCAACGGTGATATTTTTACCTGAACTTATTATTTGAATTAATAGCTGTGGGACAAAAATAATTGTTTTGAAAATTATGTTTTTACAGTACTACTTCCATTAAACATTTTGCGTTTTTAAATACAATTTAAGATTCAATGTTACGATAACAATTATGATTAAGGCGCAATATACTTAAAGTAGTTGTAATACATTAGTTTGAGAAAATCGCGTTCGTTAGGTTGTCCTAGAGGAAACTGTTATAAATCACTATGTTATGTTAATCTGAATATATGCATTTTCATTTAATCTTTAGAAAACAACTTTATAATAGGATTACGCTGGGATTTTCCAATTTTGCCGTTGGCTATAACAGCCCAAAATCACGTACCAGGAAGTATTTTCATAGTTAATCAAGCATTATAATCCGAATTTAAGTCTATAAAAACTTCCAACCTTAGTCCTGTTGTTGCATTATGGCTTTGTTAAAATATTGAATTTTATCGTTACGGGTGGGCTAAGGTATTTAGAAACTTAAGTAGTCCGTTTTGGTGATTTCTAGTATGACATTGGATTGAAATACCCCAGTTGCAGTAGACCTGCTTTATCAGCAAATTTCAAATGCCTCATTAAATGATTTAGACAGTCTCATATCAAGTAAAATTAATTTATGTCCATACGTAAACATTAATAAGGAAGCAAAATGGCTACTAATGTTGTAAAATAGTTATTTGTGTGTTGAGTAAGTAAAGTGCAACATTGTCTCTCGAGTGAAAATATTGGCGAAAATTTTCACGAGGGAGACAACGTGCTTTGCTCTCGAAATACACACCTGCACCTAACATTACCTGCAATAAAATATCCTGACCATATAAATTTATTCTATTGACTTAGTAAATAATAAAAATATCCATTTTGTATCGTTGTAATAGCTCCTACATTCAGGTAGCACCAGCGTCCACCACCATGCATGCACCAGTGATCAGCTGATTGTTGCAGCGTTCTTACATGCTTAATTCTTAGACGTTCTAACAGCTGATTGTCGTTAAACTTATTTTATTGTTCTGGCCAAAAAAATCAGCTGTTGGCGCCTATACATTGTTGAGCTGCAATATATTTGCATGTGCGCTTGGAAATATGAAGGTGCTCTAATTTTTGAATTGTTGATTTCAATGTTATTCTTATGGGTTTACTTTGACCCCCACCGGGAGGCAAAATAATCACTTAACTCCAGCCGGGAGACAAAAAAATACTTTACTCAACCGTTACAAAAAGTAATAAGCGTGTAAACATAGCAGGTGGGAGAAAAATGTGTTTTCTGTCTGTAAGTTGTTCCGGGTACTTCCGGGGGTTTAGTAATACGATTGACTATAAAATACATATAAAAATATTTGTTTCCATTGTGATTCCCAGACCAGCACTACTACTTTTACTGATCCTAAGATCACAAATGTATGCACTGTCCCAAATATTAATAGAAATTCATGTATATTACTAGTCATTAAAAATTAACTAGTCATGTTGCAAGACGTGAAATGGCATTGCATTGCAGCATGTAATATGAACATTAGGCTCACCTATTCAGTAAAAACATTTTACTTCATTCTTTATAAACGCACTCCATTCCTTGTGCAAAATGACGTCCAAGTCTTAGACACTGACATGTATTTTGATTTAAGGAATATTGATAGAATTTTCGTTTCACCTGAATAATTCATCGTTTTTCTGATTGTCTCAGCAGCGATCGATTGATTGTTTCTCTTTTAATAGTGTAAAACTAAATTAGGCTACACTTAAAAAATTTCCATACAATCAGATCAAAATTAAAGCGAGGCTTACATTAACATTTTGTTTTAAATATCTACTATTTCGCGGGTTTCAACTTTCAGAGTAACTATTGTTACTGATTGTTCTAAATACTCACACGTACGGTTTAACTTGATATTAAAATTAGTGAAACTTTATATATCGTATTGAGGTTGAAATCATTGTCAATTCAATAAATACAAATTAAAAATTAAAAAATACTGAACTGTGTCAAGTAGTAAATGCAATTGAATAACGACCATCTGACTTAATAATAGTAACAGCAGCCAATTTTTGGGTTATTAAAACATATTTAAATAAAATGTTAATTATTTTTGGCCTCTGGATTAATTCAGTGTATGTACGTATGAAAGAGCAGGTATTACCGGTCTTACCTTAGCAATCATAAGATAAATATAAGGAGTGTTTCTAAGGTAAGGCCATGTCTTCCATAAAGACTACTTTTGATTGCATTCTAGTGAAACAATTTCAAATAAATGAGTTAAACATATATTTTAGTTAACTGGGCTATGAGGGATTATCGAGGATCCATTGTTTTTTTTAAGAATTTCAATCAACTTAAAATATTAAAATTTCTTAATGTTAAAATAATTGTTTACTAATAAAACAAATTGTACCTAAATGTTTTTTATTTATATAATTTTTAATCAAATTAAAACTAACACATTATTTTGAACGAACGTAAACACTTCCGGATACATTTATATTATTCTCATCCCACATCAGAACAAAATAAAAAACACAAAACAAATAATTACCAGTAACCAGCACCACCTCGCCGCCCATATTCGGTCCAGTTGCTGGCTCCAGTTCCACCTTAGCTTCGTTGAATGGTTGTGACTCAACCCAATGTATATCCCCATCCTCCCCCCACCATTTTTAACACCACCTAATTTTCAGTATTTCATTTTATCTAAATGAATAACGTAGATTTTCATCTTGTACATACATTTTATTTTAAACATATTTTAATCTATATATTTAATCTGAATCTTTTCCAAATTGCTTAATTTATTTTTCACTTCAAGAAACAATAAAATTTTGAATGGGCATTCTAAATTCTTCTAAATGCTTTTCTTTCATTTCATAACCGACATACCATCCTACTAAAATCCTAAATGCGATTTCGACGAACGCATTTAAAGCTTTCTTTTACATCTATGAAATTTTACATTTTTTAGAGCTAGAAATCATTGGTGATATGATTTACTCAAATAAAAAAGTACCGAATTTTTACAAATAAATAACAATTTTACACCGACCATCCGATTTATTGGGGATCAGAGAGTTGTTAAATTATTAAAATTAATTTTCATAATTATCAAATAAATTTTGGAATACGTTTCAGCGAAAAAATAGATAAACGCATAGTTTTAATGGCGACATAGACTTAAAAATAAATTCGATATTTTCGTTATTTTTCGGTTTCATTATTTTAACTAGAAATGTGATAAACTCGAATATTAAAATTGACTTAAAGTTAAATGTACAACAAGTTTGTACATTTCTAATGTTTTCTTTATTAAATTTTCATTCGAATTAAAAATAATTAATAATTAACAATAATTCATAATTTTCGTTTTAATGTAAACAAAATAACAATATTCACATCCACTTCACGAAAAAATAAAAATAAGGAAACAAACTAATTTCAGGTAATTACCTATTAAAAGTGAATAATTTCCTATAAATACAACTAACAAATAAATTATAGGTAATTATAAGCAGTAAATAATTACCTATAACTAGAACAACCTCGCCGTCCATGTTAGGTCCTCTTCGGGAGTTTCTGGCGCCGAGTTAAAATTGACAGCGAAAGTTCCGAGTAAGGGTGAAAGTTCATTTCGCAAGCCGCTGGGCCGCCCCAACCGCCACTGTACAACTTTTGTTGTCACGTTACGCGATCTCAGACAGGTATGCCTTCTCGGAGTTTTTGTTTTCAGCTCCAGTGGAAAGTCTCGTGTTCCGCATCCCCCTCGGGTCGAGATGAGAGGATTTCGACTAAAAAACCGCGTAAACAAGTATCGCTGTGATCGAATTATCGGAGTAATGGTTTGTTGTCGCCGCAAGCCGCGGGGCGATGGACCGGGACGGAAATAGAATATTGTCTGCCAAATGTAGGTCCTGCGGCGATAAGGACCATCGATCAAGGGCGGACAACGGAGAGTCGAGATGTCAAACTGATGGGCGTTACGATCAGGGTGCAGTAATGATTGACATGTCTGGGGCTAGGGTTCTTAATCCCGAGATTCGCGGGATCCCTATCTCTTTTGAATACCTGATAATCCCGGGATTAGAGTCTCACAATCCCGGGATTGACGGGATTGAAAAAGAATAATTTTTTCTCATTTTTTGCGTGTTTTGAATGTTTTAACTACTGCAAAAGTCGTCCTTTCAAACGTATAAAATATAAATGTGTTTTAGGAAATTAATATTCCAAATAGCAAATATATTAATATTTTGCTATTAATATTTCAATAGCAAATACCGATCCCACTGTTTACTTTGTCTAAAATCAAAATTCAACAATAACCTTATTCCTGGAATATATTGGATCAGTGCTCAATGGTTTCCTTACCGCTCTGAACTTTCTTTGCAGTTAATTCCCACGATTCGACGTATCCTAAGGGCCACAGAGGGGACATTATTTTGATATTTTTGATCTTACTGAATTTTCATATCTATCTGATCACTAACATTTCAGAATTAGGCACCACAGAATGAGCCTAGTGGATCGTAGATGCTAAATGCGGTCCCGATTTTGCAACAATCTGATTGCACCGAAATCGACGCAACCGCGGCTCAAACGTCGATATAAAAGTTCTGTTTTCACACAAATATTTTTTGCAACGATCTAGATTGCTCCGATATTGTCGTCGATGTCGATGTTGATGTTGAAGCGCCCGTTTACAAGCAACGATGTTTTGCAATGACAATGTTGCAAAACACTCACTTGCCTCCGGCTCGCGCGGAAACAATCTCGCTCGCCCGGTGGAACGGTACCTGCCGTGCTAGAGACGTCAGACACTACTGCACTGTCTTATTTAGTTTAACAGTTATTAAACTGGTCTGGGACTTTTGGATCTGACAGTATGTAATACTTTAAAAACCATTATAAAAGTAGAAAAGTACTATTGAAGATAATTGAATGGTTTTTGTCTTATAATGACCAGGGATAAGTAAAAGTTTACCGCTCCTTAAAATGTGATGATGTGTGCAACAAAACAATTGGATTTTGACTAGTTTCCTATGGAATATAGCACCTATACCTATATAGCACAAAGTCAATTTCAATTATAACGTTGATGTCATATTGACGTCATAATTTATCAAAATTACGTCATTTTGACATCAGTATGAGGTAAATAAACGGTCTCAGGAAACTGACACATACTTTCTCCCTTAAAGCAATTTAACATTAGAAAACTTATATGTAACGAAATAAAACAAATTAACAATTAATTATCTCACAAACATGAACCAAATTTTATCAAAATCGTTTAGTAAATAACGGAGATATCGGTTTTTAAATATTTGCTATAAGAATAACATTGGACAACGTACTGCGTTTACCACCGAAATAAAATATCAATTATTTCCGCAACCAGTTGACGTAGACTAATGATTCAAAATACAGGATTATTTAGTTTTTCAAGTCAAATTTAATGGTTGCAAGTATATTTTCTTCAAACGTAACAGATTTTGTGAAATTTGAAAAATATGAATTTTTCAACACTTAAACCCCCATAACTTCTGGACCTGAATTTTTACAGACATGCGGGTGGTGTCACTTTTTTTGTCATCCTAAGCACTAAAAACCATGAAATCTTTATCAAAATCGTCTGAGCCGTTTTTGAGAAATTTGGATTTTTGTAATTTTTTATGGGTTTTTGTGGGGTAAATTCTCTTAAAAATCAAAAATTCAAAAAAATGAAAAATACACCTGGAGATACCAAGGCTTTATACCTACATGCCAAATTTCATGAAAAATCGGACCTCTGGTGTCGTCTCTAGCTTTGTTTACATCCACACATCCATCCACACTCACATCCACACACACACATACACACAGACAGACAGACACCAGGCCGAAACCCACTTTTTTGGATTCAGGGAGCATTAAAACAAATATATCCACTAACAACTCAAATTCGAAAATTTTGACGAAAACAATACTTTCTCCATATACTATGTATAGGGGGGAGAGAGTAAAAGGACACTCAATTTTATGTAAAATATGAAAAAAAACACTTTTTGATGTCAATGTTAAAAAATCTAAACAGACAAAGTGTGAATTATAATTTAAAGAAATTTTTCGGGCTAACTGAATGAGTGTATAACAGAATTTCGCTATAAAAATTTATGTGCATCATGTGCATGTGACCCTGACAATGAACGTCCTGACGCTTTACCGATCGTTTCACCTCATGTCAATCAGGGTAAAAGTGCTTACAGTTACTATACAAGCATTTTCTAAATTTAAAAATTTGTTAACAATTTCTGTTCATATGATGCTTTGTTGAGGGATGCCGAATACATATACTTTAAATTATATAAAAAATATTAAATAAACTTACACTTCAAAATGTTATAAATTATGTTATGTGCTGTAAATTAGCTTTAGCATTATTAATTGTACCATAATCAGAATAAAATAAATGCAAATATTAATATTTTGTAAGCCTTTATCTTTAAATTTACATATAAAACTCATACATCAATTCTATGTAAATTTTACCTTTGTTGGACAAAGTGTATTCAACTGAAACAATTGATATACTTAAATGTTTACAATAAATTTCTTTAAAATAAAAAATGTTCATCTCAAAAGAAATGTATGCATCAAACATAAATTTGACATACATATTTTCATAAATTTCTTTACAAATATTATGTGCTTTTTCACGTCATTTTCTTATAATTTTGACAAATAAATTTACTGTTTGTAAGTTTTAATCAACAACTTTTTTAATTTTTTATATAATTTAAGTTCTTATATAAAAACAAATCCATAACTTTTACATCGATTTGATGTACAAAATTTTACTTTTACATCAATTTGTTATCATTGACAATTTTTTACATGAAATTGATATTTTGTGCTTTATGGGTATTACCACCATTTTAACAGAAAAGACATCAAATTCTGGTTAACCTTAATAGTAACCTTAGTACTCAGGCATAAGATATTTTTATGGAAACCGTAAAAGAGACATAATTTTTAAATTCTTGCATAATAACTTGTTTCTATATTTCTATTTCTAGTTATTAATTAATTACTACATTTTTGCATTAGGAATTCAGTGTGTATGCAGGTTTGCTGCGACAGGGGTATTTCCTAATTTTCAAACCAAGCACTTTGAAAAAATAGGCTACGATGGTTGACTCTGAGTGTGGAGTCAAACTCACCAATTGTTTCTGAGAACCAGGAAGGACTCCAACTGATTCCACATTCGATTATTTTAACCAGTTTTAGAAACACAGAACAATTAATTCCAGATAATGTAGCATATTAAACCTACTAACAGCTCTAAATGTGTTGAATGCTCTGGTTTTATGCTAAAAAATATTTATGAAAATTTACATGGTATCAATGCTCACATCAAAATATAGTAATTAATACTAGCAGCCCGCGTCACTTCGTGACTTAAAAACAACTTGGTAAAATAGGGTTTAGTTTCATGTTGATTATGCATGGAGTTTTGCAGCGCAAAATACCTATGTCAATAAGGAAATGTGTGAATTTTTGTGATTTTTTTTATTTTCTACAATAATTCTTTGTGTCATATATCACTGTTATAAAATTGTCACTAATTGAACTTCCCATCGGGGCAAACTTTTGAAAATAACTTATGACTTGTAATTTCAATACGGGTAAGAAATTCCTCACATAATTGAGATTTTATCTATTTTAATGCGTTCTGCGGTTTGAAATTTCGACAGTGTAACATCATTCCTTTTGCATAGAATGGAGGTTACTTTACATGGAAATCATTGCTCGGCGCATCTTCATATATGTGTGTAAGAGTTTTCTTTAAAAAAATATTGAATCTTTATGTTAATTCTACACAACATCAACGCGTCAGTTTCTTGCATTCACCTTTGATAGGTCTTAACAACAAACGGTAAAAAGATGGACAAACCACTGATCTACTGATGAACTAATCTCTAAATTAAATTTTTTAAATAACCATTTGCCGTAAAAACAAATGATTCAAGGAATTATAACGGTACACATTATAAAACAAATTATAACGCCCAAGGAATTCAATTTTCAAATTGACCCGCTTTCTTTCTTTCGCATCTTAAATACATGCTTGGCAACTTTTCAATCAAGCAAATCACATAACTTTCTATGAAATGCCCTCATTAAATTGGCATATTGTTATTGGTACATTTCAAAATCGAGTAAAACAGGCAGGCTAACCGTTAACACTTCAATATCCTTCGCATCCGAAGTACATTTACAGAATACAGGATTTTAATATATGAACTTGAATGTTTTAGGTTAGTATTAAAATAATATTGTTATTTTAAAATTCTAAAAGTTAAAACTCGAATCAATGTGTTGATACATGTGTCAATGTGTATTCACTGTCAATAGTTTGTTAGAAAATCCCATCGCCAAAGCACCTCCTGAGCTACTTTTGTTACTTTTTTAGTTTCCGTTTAAGAAAAGATATACAGCAGATTAAGATGATTACAGACTGTTGGTCTTAGTTTAAATAGTGCAAATTGAATACTGTACTCTTTCTTATTTCCTTTTGTCTTAAAAACGTCAATATTTTAAGAATCCAAAATGTGAATGAATGTTATCTGACTTAAGCTTGCACTGCATTCTGTGATTTATCTCTGGAACAATTTCAAATCTTGATCGCCTGTTTTGTTACAAGTAATTAATGTGAATTGGAAAATGTTCACAGGTTCTACCACAGATAGTAGCACTTTCGCTGGAATTTCAAAAGCCTCCTGTGTGAAGGCTTTTCATGGGATATTTTCCAAACACGCAAAAGGCACATCTAGAGAGCAATAGCTTTAATTTGGTAACAAATATGTGGAGGAAAATTAATTTCTAGGGGTCAATTTGCTCTGGACAAAATCCCAGAAATTCTTTTAATAATATAGAAGATAGATAGATAAAAACTGTGAAATAATCTTCAACAGTTTTTTAGGGGTCTGCGGGCCAGACTTTTTTAAGTTCGGGTCGGGTCGGGTCGGGCCTTTAATTTTGGCTTTCGGGTCTCGGGCCGAAATCGGGTCGGGCCAAAAATAATTAAATGGCAATTACTTTCATAGGTATGAATTAATACAGCCTAAAAAAGAAACTAAATCAAGAAATTAAATAAAAAAATAGTAGACGAAAATTCTCTCTATCGAGATCTAATAATTTTTAGTAGGTTTAAATTAAATCATAATTCAATTTTAACCTACTACAAGAAGTTAAGATAAAAAACTAATATGTGAACAAATTCAGCAAAAAAACTATGAAAGCCATAACAATGATTATTATCATTACAAAGCCACACTTTATCACAACGAACATAATGCCAATAAACAATATAAACTATGAATCCTAAATTTGAAGTTAAAAAGTGCAACGTCATAGCTAAATGTAGGTGTAAGTTTTCAATTTCCAAATTCTGAGAGATGGTATTTCTAGATAACTGTCGAAATCCATTCTTCTATGAGTTAATAAGATATTGTTGAGGTTTTTTGTATGAAAAACTCGTGGACGGCTGGGAAAAACGATAACGCATATCTGCCGGTCGCGGATGAATGGCAGATGTAGCTTTTAAAAACTCACGATCTGCCGTGAAATACGCTACGATTGCACGTATTTGCCGATCGCCGATAATCGGCCGGCCTTTGACCCGACCCGACCTGAAAAACTCGGGGACCCGCAGACCCCTAATATCTTCACATCACTGGGTATTTACCCAGCCCACATCACTAGATGAATCGGCCTAATATTCTGAGGTGCAACAATATGTTTTTTTCCCAAAAATAATTTATTTACATTTAAAAAACTTAAAAGTTGCCAAAACTCCAATCACATTTTTGTTATTGCAGAAAAACCTGAAGCACTACGTTTCGTCATGTTACGACTGCATAGCTCAGTTCTCATGCATGCACCTGGTGATGAGATACCAGCTGCAGCTGTTGTGCCACATGCCACAAGCGAGCTGTGCCGGCCCTCGACCAGTACTGAGAGACCCTGGGGCGGGGATCTGATTTCCTTCTCTGTAAGTAAAAACAGCTTTCAAGAAAAAATTCAAAAGTGTATTTCAAAATATCTTTACTTCACAAGAAAAAGCACTTGCAAATAGCGTAATGAATTAGGAATGTTTCGTACAAAGACGTGTGTGAGGAACGGGGCCGGATTTAGGACTTTTGGGCCCCTTGGCTCACTCAGTGGTGCGGGCCCCCAGGGCCAAAGTGAACAAACGTCCGTTTTTAGGAGGTCGCATGGGCGGGCATTAACTGCGCGAATTAACCTGAGTCAGGTAGTCGGGTATTCCTGAATTGCGCGAACTACTTCAGGCAGCCACCAGATACGCAAGACGGCACGGCGACTAAAGTGCAAGTTATTCAATCGCATACTTTATACATGAAAAATAACATACCGATATGGGGGTTTTATAAAGTACTGTCGTAGATTTTCTCAATTTATTACTCTGAACGGAAAAAATAAGTAAAGCATATTTTCAAATTAAATCCTGTTACTGTAAAATAAATATTTATCAATTAATATCAATGTTTCGTACCTTTTGTCTCTGTAGTCTCATGGTTTCGGTAAAATAATAAATTATGTCATTTTATGTGTATGTTCCCTGAAAGAAAATGTCTTGATCTTCCAAATGATTTTCTATAAACTCAAAGTAATACGACTGCAATTAATAAAATGTAAATAGGACCAAGGAAGGTACTCTAATAAAATTTGAGAAATTAAAAAAAAACACTTCTATCTTTATTTAAAAAATAATGTCATAATCAATCACAATCAAGGCATCTACCTAAGATAGATTTGCTCGAAACGCACCTAACAAATTGTAATCTGCCAATACTTTGGTTTGCGTATTGCATTAACTTATTCTCTATAAACACTTCCCTAAGCCTAGTACATTTGTCTTTGCTCACTACATCCCTACAGCTTTTATTAAAGTACGGCATTTAAGAATGACATGATTCGTCGAAGTCAGGTGTTTGGCCAGACTTTGGTATATACGCGCTTGGTATGATGGCAAGTAAACAAGGACAGTCCTTCTGGTTGTAACTCACCACTATCTGTCACGGGCTTCGCGCAGCTAAGGAACATTTTTTGGGACCCTTTGAGGGATTAGCGTAGTTAAGGGGGCGGTCTACCTCAAGTTCCGAGCGCTAAAACAGGGTTTTGTATCTTATTCATTGATTGCTGGATTTTCATATGATTTCCAATATTTTGGTGTCATTTTAAAAAGGATATGTTTTTGTAGGTCGCTATAATTTTAGAATTTTTGATTTTATCCCCGTTTATTTACAGGAATTGTGTAAATCTTCCAAAAAAAGGTAGTTTTTTGTTAGATTTTAAAGTCTCATAACTAACAACAGAAACGCTTTATAGAAAAATAAAAATTGTAGAAGCCTATTAAATATTCTGAAGAACGTGAACCCACTCTCATTTTTATTAAATATTCAAAAATAAAGCTTTTGTCGCCAAGATACGAAACGTCTGCAAGCGTACTTCAGCGCGTTTTAGCCCTATCTTTACAATGTTATTTCGCTCTGTGATGCAGATTTTTCTGTTAAGGTAGACCGCCCCCTTAAGGAACTCTGTCGCGCAGTTAATGCGCGACCGGTCGCATTACGGCCGACAAAAGCAAGCCTCTCGTTCTTATCATGGCCGTAACATCTAAAGGCCTTATCGTGGCTAGAAAATCTGTCGCTTATGTAGAAGCTTACAGGCATATTTCTCGGTTGTTTCGCGACCGACAAGTCTCTCGCTGTTTTGACATACCTACTGACCATATTGCGGCCGGGAAATCTGTCATTTATACCGCATCTGGCAAATCTGTCGGTCGTATCACGGCTGTCAAATCGCGGTCGTTTGTACCGCGGCTGGAAAATCTCTCAGTCGCATTGCGGTTTGTAAATCTTTTGACAGATCACGCCTGGTAAATCTGCCGGCCTGCATTTTACATCAAAGATAGTGCTCAAATTATTTTTGTTTAAAAGCTACATTGCTGATTTCAATAGTCTGGATCTTTCCCCCTCAATAGTCTGGAAAGGTAGAAAAACGTTGGAAATTTAATATGAGAAATCTGGTGATCATCCCACTTTAGCCTAGTATAGTCTGGTAAAATATTCATAACCCCATTTGGTGGATAAACTCAAATACTTTAATGTTTGCATTTTGTTTACAAAATTGTAATATTACACTTATAAATACAGAATCCATCCTAAAAAAATTATCTTTAATTTTTCAGTGGCATAAAGTATGTTTGCTGCATTCCATCAAACTTTCAACAAAAGGTAGTTTTGTCAGACAGTTTATTTCCTGAAGAAGTTCACAGTGAAATTAAGTTTACCTTCATCATCCTTCAAATTAGACAGTTCGTTTTGAGGGATTTTCATGCAGTACTCTTCATCTAATCTGCCCAAGTTGGTCTTGACAATTTTTTCTTCACAGGAACTTAACACCTGTGCTTTTAAAGTGTAACTGTAAGCTAACTCTTTTGATTTTAACTCCAAATCCGCATAGTAATGATGCCCTAATACTCCAATGGGTGTTGATTGGAAAAAAACTTTCAATTGTTTTTGTGTTTCATCAACTATTATCAGAATCCAAAACAAGTTGTTAAATATAGAAACTGGTAAATAATCAGTCCCCACACAAGGAGCCTCCCATACAAAGGCACACCGTATTGCCTGAAACAGATGCCAATCTGAATGTTTTGTTTCATGGTGATCAAGAAACTTCACTAGTGGCATGTTGTAAAAACATCTTCTCTCTCGACAAACAATCGGTCTATAGCCACAAAACCTTTCATGCTCATTACCTGGCTCCACAACCTGCATCAGAGTAGCAACAAATATGTGGCAAAGCCTCCAACATGCTTTTGACACAAACAGGGTTTTTCAAAACAAATGATTCATGACATAACGGACACTATTCTAACTTTTTCATACAGTGAAGACAAACACAATGCCCCCGTGTGCAGGCTTTGAAAGGTGGTTTCATTGTTTCCAAACACATGGACACTCCAAAGTCTTTAGTTGTGAAGACACAATTGATTTCAACCTCTTTTTATCATCACTTGTTTTTTCCATTTCGGCTAAAAAAAATGCTGATTGCTAAAATGCTAATTGTAATGTGGAACTTACAAACACTGGGAGAACAACTGACAATTAGAGCATGACTATTTGTTTTGGACCTGATCTGTTCAAACCAGATCATGGCTTGTAGACAAAGTGATTCCAGACTGTTATCAATAGGAAGATAAACACACTCAAGACTTATCTCCTTGTGCAGTGAGACGAGACAAATCCAATAAGCACCATTTTGTATAACAAAATTATAGAATTTTTCCCCTCAAAAAAGTTTGTTAATTATTTTTCAAAATTTTAAACAACTCAAATTTTGGTTCATTATATTTTATTCTCGCAATCATATTGTAATTTATTTTATTTACATTATTCCAATTTTTTATTTTATTTATATAATTTTTTATTTTATTTATTTTTATACATAATTTATATTATGTAAAATTATATAAATCATTATGTTAATATAATATAGAATTAATATAATTCTATATTATATTAGAATAATAACCTTTGGTGACTTAAAAACAGATGAATCATGAACAAACACTATATCTCTCATTTTAAAGAGCTTTTAAAAACATAAAATTCACTTTAAAGTAAGGGGTCACATAAAAGATATTGGCAGAAGAAAAGTTTGAATTGCTCCCAGAATCCTCAATTTTTTCGGACCCCCGAAATTAATAATACTCAAAGAGGCCACTTTTTTATTTTAATACATTTTTTTCAAGAGTCTTTAAGACAACAAAGGTGAAATTAAAACTCCAAAAGACATAGATAAGTCTTTTGGAGTTTTAATTTCACCTTTGGTGTCTTAAAAGACTAAAAAAACTCTCGAAAAAATCTGCCAGGTTTCAAGGAGTTGTATTCAAAACTTTGACAAGCTGCCAATTTGGATAGAAACACTTAGGGATCTCCAACCTCCTCCATTCACCTATTATTTTAAAGCTCTTTAAAATGAGGAGGTCGCTGAAAAGCGGTTTGCATTTGAAAATTTTGAGTTGCCCCTAAAATCCCCCTTTATTGGGAGACAATCAAAATTTTTGGTAACATCAAAAATAATTCGGGTTAAGTTAAAATCATTCCCCATAATTGTTTGTCTCAACAAACAAAAAAATTAAAGAGGGGGTCGGACTTTTTTACACACTGTATATTTTTATTTATTTTTGCTGGCTTGAGAACTGTTTCTTTTGCTAATTATCTGCATTGTAACTCTTTCCTAAATAAAACCTAAGCAAAGGATTTTTAACTTCAGTTTACCCTATGGCATAAAATGTTTAACAAAAGTGGCTGCTCAGTCCCTGTGAGCATTTCTGCCCACATGTTTATACCTTTTTTCAAATGCATAAAACGTAGCCTATTGAAAGTAAATTCAATGTTCAGTACGGTATAATAATTTTGTTACCATTGAGAGAGGTTCCAAACCTTCATTTTCACATACAGTAACCTCCCGATTATCCGCGGAATTGGGTGGCGTGACTACCGCGGATAACGAAAATCGCGGATAATCCGCAAGTGTTGAAAATGGGAGACAATAAAAGAGAAAAACAATTTCAACACTAAAAATCAATATATTTAATACAGGGGCGAACCCAGATTTAATTTCGGGGGGGGGGTATCCTACAACGTCGCGGTAGGCGAGCATCGCGTCACAATAGACGAATATGGACATCGCGGTAAACGAATGTCGTCGTCGTGGTAGACAAATGTTATTGCAGCGGTGGACACATATTGTTGTCACGTCGCAGTAGACGAAAATCGTCGTCATGGTAGAAGGATATCGTTGTCACGGTAGACGAGATCGTCGCCGCGGTAGAAAAAAATATCGTCGTCGGGTTATACGAATATAAACGTCGCGGTAGGCAAAGTTCGTCAATGCGCTAGACGAATATCGTCGTTGTGGTAGATGCTGCAGTAGACGAATATGGTCGTCGCGGTAGACGCATATCATTGTCGCAATAGATAAATATTGTTGTCACATCGCAGTTGACAAAAGCCGTCGTCGCGTCACGGTAGACGAAGAAAGCGAGCGCGCACTCAAAAAACTTGTCAGTTCAGTCTAATTTTTTTATAAATACGTATTTTCTCGCTTTCTGTAGCACGCGCGGATAATCCGCTCGCGGATAATCGGGAGTTTACTGTATAAACTAACTCTGCAACATTGACAGACCTATATAATAAAGTCACGAAATCACTCAGGTGCAAGGCCAGTGGTTGTATATTTACACTTTGCCTCAGTTGCACACTGTCTCCAAACCGGTCAGTGCTCCGATGGCAGCTTGGCTGCTTGATAGTATGGCTGTGTACTTGCTAAAGATAGATGTACAGACTTTGTGTTGATTGCACAAAGGGAAGATTGCACAATAGGCATTGTTTAAGGTTTATTCATTAAACAGTCCATACAGTTTTATATAACAGTTAATGTTTTAGATATGCAATAAATAACAGTAAATGATGGGATTATTTTTTGACAACTCTGTATTTTTGTACAAAAACAGTTACTTTTTATGAAAAAAAAAATCGCAAGAGTCAAGCCACCGCACAGCTTTCCACGTTTCCACCTAGATGTTTTTTGTCAATATTTGTGTTTAACTTTTATACATGTTACAGCAAGTAACACCTACTTTCTTTTATGAAGAGACTACTTAAATATTTGTTCAAATGGTTCAGAAAAATGTGTCTGCTGTCATTTCTACAAGACTTTTTTTTATGATTGTTTCTTAAATTTTCCACCACTGCCAACTTGTACCTAATTCTACATGTACCCAACATGTGGGACGAACCTGAAGCTTAGCTGATCGGCAACCAGTATTTGAACATCACTTAAACTATGGAAGAGGAGTTTTAGAATCACTGCCTTAGTCAATATCTGTTTGAAATACCTATATTATAAACTAATATCATCCAGCAGGTAACCAAAAGAAAACCCTGTTAAATGAGACACCAAAAAACAGGGATCGAGGGGTCAAAAGCCAGACGGCAAATTGTGAAAATTGGCACAGATCTTCATGAGACCATTAGATTCATCTTAACATTAAACCCAGTCTCTGAGGGCATGGGGTCCACTCCAGGAAGAATACAAGGGGTTCCAGAAGGGAAGGACTTGAGTTTGAATCATGAAATTTTCTGTACAAACCCATAACAAATGCTATATATAATTTTAAAGAAAGAAAAACATCATATTTGTTGAAAAAACATCTTGGTGGAAACAGAACTCTAATATCTCAATTAGTGTAAAAAATGACAGTTTGGGTTGTTTTTTTAACGGGATACCCTGTATCTTGTAAAGCAATAACGGTAATTTTTTTTCTGATTCAATATTTGTGATCCTTGTAAAATCAGCTTTAAAATTATTTGTTACTTGCCATATATATTTATATAAGAGGATGTTGGTTTGTATACGGTGTATAAATTAAAATGGAAACAAATCTGTATTTTTAAAACCAAAATAGATAGAAATGTTTTGTTTTTGGCATTGATTGTTAAAAATGATCCCGATATTTTTGACACAGAAAGTATTTTTTCACCGCCTTGAATAAAGTATGGGGGGTAGGGGGTAACTTTATTTTTTCAAATAGCAATCCCGGAACCATGCACCCTATTAGGGGGGTAAAAAAATCTTGTACTTAAATTTCCGGGAACCTTTTTAACAATTAATGCCACAAACAAAATATTTCTTTATATTTTTTTTAATAAAGATTTGTTTCCATATTAGTCTTTTAAAATTAATTGCTTCTAACTTGGCTTTCTGTCCAGGATGGGAGGCTCACCACGTGCACGGTCAATGACCAGCTACGACCCGACAACATTGACACATTTTTACAAAAGAGGTTATCTTTACAACATTACCTCATATACGTATACCGCATTATTCCAAAATCCATCAATTGCTTCCGATCCCACTTTAAACTGTAGGTCCCCTAGTTGCCATTGGCTGTTGGGGTATTAATTAGTCTTGTCTAAGGAAGATGTCACCTTAGTCAGTAACAAGACTACAAGATCACTCCACAATCATCATACACTCATCTGTCATTCATACTTGGCTTAAAAAACCTATGTAGGTAGGTCACAATTACAAGTAATATGTAACATATATATATGAGCACTGGAATATTAATACATTAGAGTTCATCAATAAACAAATCAAAAGGCAATGGTTGTTATTAAAGTAAAGGTAAAAAGAAACAAAATATTCTTTGGTACATTTAATTGCCTCCCTATCAAAGATATACATGGGCCTAATATGACTAATTTTCTACGTAACAAAATATAACATTGTCTATCTTTATTTTATCCTAAAACTAACTGATTATTAGTTTTGTCCCAACATGTACAACTACATGTCTACTAAGTCATAGCACCCTGAAAAATGTTGACTGCAACTATATCACATGTCAAAAGGATTAGTTTAATTGAATTATTATATGCCCAATAAAACTATCTTACATAAAATCTTTTCTTTTATGAATATAAGGTTGTATATTTTTGCCACTAATAAATGATAAATCATTGTACAACAAACATTTTTAAGCCTAATAAAGAATTGGACTAGTGTAAGAGTCAATATTAAACATATTTCAAATGAATAACTACTGTGCAGTCAGCGTTAGTCGTAGTCGTAGTGTTGCGTCATGATGAGTTCACTGTGAGTCGTTACAATGTTGCAAGCTTTAACTTACTAAATACCTTTCACTCCCTTGTTGCTCCTTGTCTTGGGTTACTAATATTAACGCATCCATAAACTAAGATTGCATTTACTGCTGCATAAACTGCATAAACTATCTTTGCATTTACTGCTGCAATGCAAAGATATACAATTTATGTATCTCTTTTTTATCACTATTATTTGTCTGATTACATTACTGTATTCATTTTTTGCTGACAAACTTACAACATTGGAGTTGTCTGAGCTCACGATTCATTAACAATGACAATACATTATTTGATAAAATTTATTGAAACAGAATTTTTTAAACAGACAATTTATCTGGAGCTTTTCATTAATAAGGGGTTGGTACACTTGGGGCTTAAGTATCTATATACCTAGTCAAGGAAGGCTTGGATTTTAATGGTGAAAAATTAGTCTAAAAACAGTATTATCTTGAACCAACCAAACTAAATATGGAAAAGTTTTAATTATTTATTTTTTCTATAAAATATATAGAAAATAATATCATTTATAAATAACTACCGGTAACATTAAGACTAACATAAATTACTTACAAAGCTAATAAGTATTTAGTATTTGGAATAAATTATGTTTTGTGGGTTTTAATTTTAAACCTTCATGAAAATTCAAGAAGGATTAAACTTATTTATGATTAGTTTAAAGACACAAAAATAAATATATGGAAACAAATCACAACACACTGTTACAACAAAGCATAAAATAAGTTAATTTTTTGTACTAATTCTTAATATTATATGACTGAGATAAAGATAAATAGCGGTTACAAGGTGTAAATAAAAATAAATACTATCAATACTTAGTCCTTAGACGCAGTTTCATAACGTGATGAGAGCTACTTCTTTCTTCTCTTGCTCTTGCTTTTGCCGATGCCTCCATTCATTTCTATCGGTTAGAATTGGTCGTCCATAAGCTGTGTGGAGTTCTCGAAACGTTATTCTGCAAGAACAATCATTTAAAGCACAAACTTCACGAGAAATATCCATCACGATATGATCATAACCTATTATTTTAAATGAGTGTCATTCAATTACATGTGTTTACAAACAGAAGCTACAACCAAATGGTTTGGTTTTGATTTTTGCACGGAAATTACATATCACATGTCTTTGCTCAGCTCGGATTTGGTGGTGTGTATGGTTGTGATAGGTGAACTTGTAATTTCATAGAATTCTTATGATTTTGTTTCATTTTTAGCATTTTTGGCTGCTTCTAAAAATCTCTGTTTGAGTTATGTTTGTTGTCCAGCCCCTCCTAGCTGTGTGTTACTAATCTTCTTATATTCTAGGTTCCCTTCTATATGAAGACAGAATCAGATACCAGAACCCAAAACACTGTGAAACATGTTTTTTCTAATGTGTGTTTTTAATACTGTGATGGCAAATCTCAGCAAAAACAAAAACCAAAACATAAACTCACCATCACCAACAATGGATTTCAAACAAAGTTCAGTTAAAAGTTGTTAATATTTTAAGAAGTGGAGACAACTTTAATGAGGTAATAAGGTACTTTGTTTGAAATTCACTGTTGGTAATGTTGAGTTTATGCTTGGATTTTGATTTTTGCGGACATTTTCCTACACAGATTAATAACCTCATTATTAATGAGGTCTTTAGCTAAAGTTAAATAAGAACTACAATTTCCTCCAAAGCAATCCGAAAGGCAAATTTCAATCCAAAGTAAGCTGGCACTTCTAAGTTGCACTGTATGTTTAGGAGCTCCTGAGAGTCGGTCCTAGTCAACTGCTTTTTGATCGACACAGCAAAAATAAATATCTCAAAACTCTTTGAGTGAAAAAATATCATCATAATTCTTTCAATTTTGATTATATGAAGGCATAATCATTATGATGAGGGGTACATCACTGCTGAAGGGGCTGCATTGCCCATTCACTGTAATCTTCACTCAGACAATAAAAAAAGACAGTTTTTCACAGGGTGGACAGAGAGTTTTACAAATTGTTATAAGGCTTAAGTTGAAAATATACTTTATAACTGGCATTAAGTCAAATCACAATTACTGATACCTGAATTGTTTAAACTCCTATGTAAATGAATATTTAATACTTCTTTGAATTAATGTACAATAATATTTTTTCTGATTATCCACCTAAAAAGGTCAACTTATTCCAGCTATTTATTTTAGTTTTCAAAACTTTTTACCTTAGTTAACAAGAGTTCATAAGCTTATATTTGCTCCCTGAATACAAAATTGCCTAAATTACGCCTATTGACAGCATAATTACTAGCTGACAGCAATATACCCTGTTTAATACTGTAACAACGTCCTCTTTCAAATCCTCGGTAACACCAACGTTGTTCCACTTTTACAAGGGCATGGCAATGGAAAGTCTCCTTATGTATTAGTAGGTGTAGAACCGATATAAACCAGGCCTCTGATTGGTTGAGAGGAGTTATGACGTCATTAAGCCCCACACCCCCCAAAAAAGGGGCGGCCATCTTCAAAAAAAAGGTTTCCCACACACAAAAAAAATTGCGGTATGACAGGAAGGAAAGTGAGATTATGCCGCAGTTTTCTGTATGTGGCATTCTTTCAACATGGCCGCTTTGGCGTAAGGTTTTACCACACTTTTTTTGCGCGGGAAACCTTTTTCCCAAGTCATAACTCCTCTGGACAAATCAAAGGCCGGGTATATTGCTGTACAGAGAAGAATCAAACATAGGTTGATTTTAAATGGGTCTTCTGTTGCGCCCAAGTACTATTTACAGTGGTAAACTAATGGTAAACTAAGTCCTCCACACTTGCTAGGCAGCGCTCGACACCCACTGAGCACAACATTATAAGATACCTTTGTTTGATTCTTCTCTGTGATTGCCGCTACCCCTGCTTGTACAAGGTACTTTTTTTTAAACACAACCCAGAATTTTATTTTATTGGTGAAGGATTATTTCCCCCAAGATCCCCGGATCTGACCCCACTATATTATTTTCTTTGTAGATACATAAAAAGTAAGGCCTACAAAAACAATTCACAGCACATTCAGTACCTCAAAACAAATCAAACACCAAGAAATTAATGCATTTTAATGCAATTTAATGCAAGAATTTAATGCAAGAAATTCAAAGAGGCACCTAGCAACACGTGTTTGGGAATTTGATGGAGAGAGCATAACTTTATACAAATGCCAGAGGCGGATTGTTTGAGCACATAATGTAAACTAAATATGATCAAATTTAAACAAAAGGTTGTATAAAATGTAAAGATCAACAAAACAATACTAATTTCATATTTATATGTGCATTATTCAATATTAAAAATGGGTTGTGTTTTAAAAAAACACCCTGTATTTATATTTTATGGTATCAGTTACCGGTGGCGGGCAGTGTTCTCGGGCCGAGGGTTGTCTGCTCGCGCTGGCGCCGACCGCACGCTGTGAGACCGCGCGTGGTGCGTCGCGTGCGCCGCGCCGTTGGTCTGGCCGCGGTTGAAGGGGTTGTGCCTCGTCCGAGGCGGCGGCTGAGGCGACGGACCCACCCCCACCTCCTCCGACACTGGGATGTTCTCTGTTCAACCGACACATTCAAACACTTGTGGGGTTCTCATCATTGAAGTTGTTGCAAACATGACTAACTGATAAAGTGTAAGAACTTCAGTTAATATTTTTATTCTTGTGAGTGGTTAGCTCATATTGCAACTGTTTTGTTAATTTGCTTTTTATTCTCAGTCGAGGTGTAAGAACTGTTTACTAGTTCCTTCAAACACTTGATACCACATGGTATTGGCTTGCAAAAAGCTTTGGAACTTCTAATATTAGGCCTGATAGATTATAGGGTTCCTATAATTAATTGTACACTACAATTCAATAAATTATTATACATATTTTATAATACACATATAATTCTTTTTTATTATACATATTATACATATTAAATTACCCACACTTTTTAGTACTGTGCTGACACTATATTTTATAGTGTTCTTACATTTAGAAGGTTACTATTTTTTACAGAAGAACTTTGACGAATTATTAGTTTTCATTAATTCTTTTTATGCTCAACTTGATTTTATTGTACTATCGGAGTGTTGGTTGAGGTGCGGGGCCGGGGGGAGGGTATAGGGGGCTTTGACCTTATAGCTACAGACCAACAGCTCAATCAAAACGACGGAGTAGTAGTTTTTGTGAACAAGCGACTGACTTATACATTCAGACAGATGACGATTGGAGACGTTTTTGGTTTAAGTTTAGAGTTTACTTTGTGTACTGATCATTATAATTTTTTAGCTTTGTACAGGACCCATGAAAGCAACATAAATACCTTTCTTACCGGACTTGAAGACTATTACAGCAACGTTTCAATTAATAAAAAATGCATTTTAATAGGAGATGTAAATATTGATTTACTCAAAACTGATTCATTCACTGACCGATATTTAACCTGCTTACTAGGCAGTGGCCTTCTGCAATGCATAGACAAACCCACTCGTGTTACTGTTAACTCTGTGTCTTGTCTGGATCATATATTTGTTCGCTATCTAGTTGTAAAAAATGTAAGCTCAGCAGTTTTTCAGACAAGCATAACTGATCACTTTGCCACTGCTCTTACTGTTACTGCCGCATCGCCTACGACTGACACTGGGTCACGTGACACTGAACCACGAACTTACTGGCCGCACTGTACTCTTCGACAATCTTACTCGGACAGACTGGGGCACCGTTCTAAATTGTTTTGAGATTAATGAATCTGCAGATAACTTTAACGTTCTTATTAAAACCTCGACCCATAATGCTAAAACATATTCAAAAAATTGTACAAGATTCAAGAAAATAAAGCCGTGGATAACACTGGATTTGATTCGGAGTATTTGGGACAGAGATAAGCTGAGTAAACTAGTAAAAAAACAACCATTCAATGAGAATTTAAGACTTAGATATTTAGATGCTAGGCAAAACCTCAGTAGGTCCTTAAAAAATGCAAAACGTACTTATTATAGAACAAAAATTAACGAGAGTGGTAAGAATCCTAAGGTTTTTTGGCGAGTTGTAAATGAATTGGCCGGTAGGGTAAAAGAACATGAGGCATTTCCAATAAGAAGATATTTTCCTGATATCTCCAATATAAATAACGAAACAGTAAAACAAGTTGCTAATAACTTTAATGATTTTTTTGCTCAAGCTGGACAAAATTTAGCTAGTAATATTGACTCGGGTGGGGCCCCAGTACTGAACGACGTTAATTACAGACTTCCTACGGAATTCACGTTTCACACTGTCACTGAACATGACGTCATACGACACGTGACCTCACTCAGGGGAGGGTCTGCCCCCGGTATTGATGAAATTTCTGCCGAATTTCTCAAACAGCATCTAAATATATTTTTATATCCACTCCTTCACTTGACTAATCTTAGTTTGACTTCCGGTGTACTCCCCAATATTTTTAAATTAGCTAAAGTATTTCCCTTGTATAAATCAAACGACTTTTCAGATGTGAACAACTTCCGCCCCATATCTATGCTGAGTGTCTTTTCTAAGGTTTTTGGAACGAATAGTAAAAGATCAATTAGTTTCTTATGTACAACTAAATGGCATTTTAAGTAGCAATCAATATGGGTTTGTTCAAGATAAAAATATATCTGATGCTCTGTTTGACATCAGCAAAGATATCGATTATAATATTTCGTGCAATAAGCGTTGTATGTTAATTTTTTTGGACCTTAAAAAAGCATTTGATTCAGTTGATAGATGTAAATTATTGGCTAAACTTGAAAATATTGGAATTCGTGGTGTACCTCTTTCATGGTTCCGTAGTTATTTAACTGACAGAAGGCAGTGTGTAGTTATTAATGGCATCTCAAGTGATATTAGGCCTATAGATTACGGAGTTATTCAGGGAAGCACTCTTGGTCCGATTCTTTTCCTTATTTACATAAATAACATTTCTAAACTAGCTCTAAATGGAAAACTTTTCTTGTTTGCAGACGACACTCTCATATTGCAAAATGGTGCTAATTGGGAGAACGTACGTTGTAATGCTGTCAAAGATCTTATGGTCCTAAAAAAATGGTTTGATCAAAATGTTCTTTCCTTGAATGTCTCTAAAACTAAATTTATGCCTATATCATTGAGATCTAATTCTGATTATTTTTTGCAAGACCTTATCATTCATTCTTGTGGAGATTACCAAAATAGAAACTGCTTTTGTGAATCTATCCAAAAGGTAACTTCTTATAAATATTTAGGTGTTGTTTTTGATAATAGAATGAAATGGATAGATCATGTTCAATTTTTAATCCCTAAATTGAGAAAATTTATTTATGCCTTCAGACAACTGCGGGAAGTATTAACATTCAATGAAATCAAATTGGCATACTACGCTTATGTGCAATCCTTACTTTCATTTGGCATAATCGTATGGGGTGGATTGTTTCCAACAATTTTAGAACCCCTTTTTGTCATTCAAAAATTAATAGTAAAAATTTGTTTTAAGAAACCTCTTCGTTACCCCACAACCGTACTATTCCATGAGTTATCACTGCTTACCGTTAGACAATTGTTTATTAAGACCTTTATGATTCATATTTATAAGAATTTTAACTCCTTATTTACTAGCATAACACACACTCATAACACACGCTATTCACAAAATGTAGGAATACCAGCCATTCACTTAACTAAATCTTACTCTACCACCAACTCCTCTTACATTTCATCTGTTTTGTACCGGAACTTAACAACCTATTCAAATAACTTAATTTTTAATTCTCCTTCTGTGAAATCATTTAAAAAGCATGTAACTGATTGGCTCGTTGAACTGGGAATAACAGATTCTGAACTTCTTATCACTCCTCAGTACAGGCAGACCTGACCCCTACTTACACCCACTAGGACCTGATCTGACCGAATCTCACATTTGACTACCTTTTACACTGCCTCTTACCATCTTCCCCTCTCTGCCACTCCCATGCTCCGTTGTTTAATTCTCTAAATTATTTGTTATTATTTTCAACAAGTCTAGTTTTTTTAAAACCACTCTTTTCCGCATTAAAAAATTAAAAGCAAATTTTTTCCAAAAGTTTATTCACAATAAATAACCTATGCTGACTGTAATATCGGCTAAGCCTTCGCACAGGCAACCTGCCCATGAAGGCTTATTTCCTTGGTTATAAATATCTTTCATGGACAATGTTTTTGTAATTAAAATTTAGCTTATCATTCAATTTAGTTATATTTTTCTTTGTAATTACCAACTATTGAATTGTAATTTGAATTCATGGAAGATTTGTTTTTTGTTAATATTACTGGAAATAAACGATTTCTTCATTTCATTTCATTTCATTACAAATATTTCCCTAGTTTTAATTTGTGAGAGGATGGGGGTCAGTGATACTGAGGTCTATTACAAGAGGGGTTATGGGATCTGAAAATGCTGATTTTAGCTTATGAATGGTGCCTTAATAACTGACTGAGAAAAATGTCAAAAATAAATGGTAAACAAGGCAGCTATTACTTTAGTTCAATTTGGACGAGAGAAGGGATGATTCTTAAGTTTACTTTGTTGCTTCAAAACATTCAGGCATCCACTGCCACAAAATAATAAGACATACCGATACAAAATGATTTTTATTGACATGAAAAGAGTCATGGTGTAGGCCTATTAAGTTTGTCTTGATCAACAGGATCCAAACAGGGATTTCTTCACCATCCATTCTTCATTAAACAATTTGTTTTTCATTTATTAAGTTAGAATGTAGGAGGCCTTGAAACCAATCATGGAATTCTAGAAAATATATCCAATTTGCATAAATTAAAGTAAGAAAGACAAAATTTTTAAAGCCTATAATTAGAGTTTATTAACTCAGGCACATATTGCTCCATGATCAAAAATACAAGGAATAAAGAAGACTAAATAAATAAAAAAAGTAAGCCTAAATGTGAAAAGACCCAGGATTTTTTTTATTTTATGAATTTATTTTATGGACTTCATTTTTAAAGGTGACATTGAAACAGTATTTAAAGTTACTAGGCCCATTTACTTTAACTAAATCATCTTTATGTGATTCAAATTTTGACTGTTTTACAGTAAATTACCTCTTATTCACATTTCTTTTGACCAAGACCTGTCCGGTTAACGGTTTTTTCTGATCAACCATTGTTTCCTAAAATTAATTATTAAATCCAAATGATATTTTGCAATAATTTGTCTATTCTATATATTTCCCACGGGAATGGTTCATATCTTTCCTCAATCACTCAAAAATTTAATCATTTTACTTAAATTGAAGAGGGCATCATATTTAAACATGTCATTACTGGACTAAGTATTTTTTTATAAGAATCATGGAGAGAGTGCTACTCTATTTCCTGTCGATTATTTCTGTTACAGCGATGTTTTGTAAAAATGTTTCAGTTAAAAAAAGATATTACTTCCGCCGAAAGTAGTTTGGTTAAACCAATGTCTGATTGGATTGATGTCTGGATAAGAGGGAGTCTACTGTTAGGTTTTAAAAAGGATTTTTTATCATACTGACACAGAAACATCCGTTTTCAGTTCCTTTTTGTTGGCTCCAAAATTACCCATTGCCATCCTAGGCCAGGTAAATCAGCTGCAAACCAACGTTTACTGCTTGTTTATTGGTTTCTTTTTAGAGGAATGTAGTGGCAGCAGTAGCAAATGTTGTTCTTTTTGTTATAGGTTATGTTCGAAGGATTGAGAAACGTATTGGTTTATGTAAGGACTACGTTATGATTGAAAGTATGTTTTTTCTGCATAATATGATGGAAAATACCGTACGTTACACGGCCGGGAAGTTTTGCCGTACTCGCATGAAAATCCCGCACTCGCTTTCGCTTGTCATTCTCGTCTGGCAAAACAGTACTTCCAGGCCTAGTACCGTAATGTAGTGTGATAAATTGAATAACACTATCCAAACAACAACAGACCTTCCATCTCGTCTAGCTGCCGCTGCAGGTCTGCCACCATCAGCTTCATGTAGTCGTAGCTGGCGCAAGCGAGGGCCTTCATCCACTGCTCCATAGACTCCTGGCTCTCGGCCCCCAGCACGTAGCTGCGGTTGCCGGCTCCGTGGAACACGATCTTGAAACTGAACTGCTCCTCATCCTCTGCCAGCTCTGTCATTCACAAAATTTTTTTTCTTTTTTAAAAAAAAAGAGGGTGGCGGCCTCTTTTTATCTTGCATTTGCCCCCCCCCCCCCCCACATGGGCCTCAGGCCTGTGCGTGGAAGTTATCAAGCAAACCCAAGGAGTGAGCCGGTACAGTACAAGCATGAACAGTACTGCTAAAAGTATGAGGCATCATCGGGACTCGATCCTGCGACGCTGCCGCCACAGAACCGGGGCCGAGTGCGCTACCAAATGCGCCACCGACTCACTCGAATTAATTAAGAAGCTTCGATAATTATCTAGGACTATTGCAAACACTGTTTCTCATCAAGCTTAGACAAACATTATCACACATCCAAACATTTAACTTAAAAGGCCTAAAATACACGTTTTAAATTTCATGCCCAATCAAGAAAAATAATTTTAAAAGTTGAAAAAAGTTGAACGGTTGAACCATCAATAAATTTCATTGTGAGAGATTTAAAGCTAACCTCGAAACAGTTCCAGATTTTCAGCCACTACAACCCTAAGCCCAGATTTCTGTATGCCCCCCCCCATAAGGCCTGATCAAAAGTTGTGACCTTTCAATCTAAACACCTTAGGCCCTATCCAACTTATTTTCTACCGTTAAGTGGTCGCTATCGGCGCACAGCCCAAAACCTGGGCTTCGAAGGTCTAGAGATAAATCTGGCACTGCCTCAATAAAACAGAGATAAGTTACGATTCCATTAATTTATAGTAGGGCCTAACTTGACTAATGAAAATTTCCACCAGATAGTTAGTGATTCAACGATGATTTAACGATTCTTGACTAAGCCTTACCAGTATCTTTATTATTTTCATTTGAGATTTGATTTCCATTCCTTTCTCAGAGTTATCTTTAAATTCTCAATTCAAGTAATTATTACAGTAAAAAAAGCTCATACGCACGAACAATAAAGCCTATGTGAGAGAAATTTCATATTTAGAACAGCCTAAGTAAATTTATGTTAAGAATTTAATATATAAGGAATATAGGCTAGAACTGATGTATGTATTGTAAATAATTTTTGAAATAAAGCTGATTTTTGATTTGATTTCATCTACAGCAAAAGCTGTTACCCCCATAGTAATAATTCTGCCTAAAGACTAAAATGATACCCACTCACCAATGGTACATCCTTCCAGCACTACGACACCCACGGGCTCTTTATCTCCTCGCTTTTCAAAGTAAAAAAGAAGGTTTCCTTTCAGGACAAACCATCTTTTCTGATAACCCTTATTCACTTCTCCTCTCTTGACCAACCAGCCCTCTCGATCAACCGGGGTGGCTGACGTTGCAAACGCTGCCAAATTCTTCTCATTGATCTTCATTTGCTAAAATAGAAATTAATCTTAGAGTAGCCAAAAGAAAACCCATGGAACAGTGTTGATAAATTATTTCATGAGCTGTTGAAGTGCCTTAATATAGCTGATAAAGACCTTTTCCAACATAATGCTCCGCACTAACATAAAGTTCGGCCTGAATTGGAAATGTTGTGTAAATGTCTTTCTAAAATTATGGAAACTATTTGTAGATCAACTTGAAATCTGGGAGGATGGATTATCCAATTCAGAATAGCCTATTTGGATCAATTATTCCAAAACCCTTCTTCGCTTATCTCAAACTTTTCCAAAGCAGTTTGGCCTACAAAAGAGTAAGAATATACCAATTTAGTTTCTACAAGGAAAACTATGAAATAATTTGTTGTGTGGGGGGAGGTAGGTAAATTTTATGACCATGGGTCATAAACAACACAATCATAACTTACAACAGATCATGAAACTTAACTTGAACGACCTTATGGCTCCACATGATTGATAATGGACCAAAATAAACCCAGGTAACCCTGCTGCCATCAGGCCCAGGTATCAAAACCATTTAGATATAGATTTCCTAATTATATTGTATAAAATGGAGGCCTTATCTTAGCAATGCTTTAAAAAGTGTTATGATCTTTCTGATATCAATTTTGGACCACAGACTTATCCTCGGTCAGGATTCAGGTCAACCAAGTTTTAATAAGGCAAACACACCAAAATTACAACAGTGCAACACTATATTATCGATGATGATAATGTATTGGTGGTTTGGACTTTTGGATCATTGTAAGATACAAATAGGCCCTAGGTAGAGTAGAAGTACTTATTGTTGGTTTTTGTTTTAAGTGGTTTTGTAACTTTGTATTTCAACCCAGCCCAGGCGTACTAAAACTATTAAGATGGTCCTATTGACTAGGCCTAATATACATTTAAGCCTTTGGAATTTTATTCAATGACCTAGCATTTAACCCATTGAAGACTAAGTATTTAATTCACTGACAGTACCAGAAGACCCTATTAATTTGGGCTGATTTGAAGTGTTTTTTTTAACAGTCAACTAATAGCTACAACTCAAACACACAAACAGGTGAATTAAACAAACGATGGGCGCGTTCAGCCGCAACCACCGGTGAGTAATCTACCAACTGTAATAAGTGAACGGTAGTGGTGGATCTACCCAACATCTACCACCTACCTACCGATCATTGTTGTGCATCCACCAGAAAGTGGTTACGGTGGATTCGGTAAGTAACCGGACATTGTTGATTGTCAAGATGCGGTGGATTTGCCTGTTAAGGACTATGGCAACCGGATAACCATCGGTGGTTGCGGCTGAACGCGCCCAATGACTTTCACAATGTTTATATATATTAACAGTTTATCCCAAACTGTTATATTTAATATTTCTTTTTTATAAAACATATGATTATGTCTTAAGTGAGACTCAAAACCAAAATGTAAACAATCGTTATTATAGAATTTAATTTAAAGTGTTATTCATAAAATGAGCTCCTTTTAACTTATTAAACTCACAACAAACAATACCTATGTATTCCATTACTACACTTCATTCAGTGAGCGTTTAAAGTAAAGCCCCTGCCCTTAAATAACATTTGTATAGAAATGAACCAATCAAATGCTCCCAGGGATGGTTCACAGCCATTCCCCATTTAGTGATTTCAATTGAATGATTACTATTTGATATGAATAGTAAAAAAGCATGTGTGGATGCATTAATTTGTCTCATGAACAATTTATTTACTTATTGTAAAGCTCACGTGCACTTTACGTTCACTGCAAACAAACATAGTAACCATAGTTGGCTTTGTCAACAGACATCCAGTTCCAGCTCCAGGTTTTACTAAAGCTCTTTGGAGTTCTGTAGCTTTAACATCTGGTACTTATGTGAACCAGCCTGCTAACTTAGGCCTACAGCTGTTGCAGGAGGTGTGGCTTTACTTTACACTCTAACTGAATGAAGTATATAATAAAAAAAAACAACAATAACAAAGCTGAAAGCATACAGCATTAAGGTGATCACAGCGAAACAAAAACTTTGTTTAGGCTTACTTCCTTACATAGTGTAAAACCATTTAAAACCAGTCATTGGAGTGGAGCTAAGCTTCTGGTGTTTCCATAGATACCAAATTCAATATCGTTCAGTGCAACTGGAACGTTTTCAGCTAGAGAGTTTATCTCATCACCTGCATCATAGGCTCGTGTAGGCTTTTGGGCTATATAACCCAATCACAAGACAGTCTTACAAAAAATCTCCAAGGTGGGTTAAGCTACAGGGCGTGTCCTACCCTAGGCTAAGGTAACAACATTTTAAAACAGGCTAACTAAAACAGTACACACAACTCCAGGAGGTGAATGGAAAACCCACAAGGAGAAAGGAGTTTAAGGGGCTCTCCACCAGATTTTTATAAATTAGGTTTGTTTGGTACACTACATACATACAATGAATTGTTCCGCAGACCACGCAACTACAGCAGGTAATTTAATAGGCTCTTGCAGTCTGGAAAATTATATCTGGTCACCTTAACCTAGGCCTTTGTTAGTGTTCAGTATTTATTTAATAATTTAACACATCTTAGTGCATAGTAGTAAATCTTAGTGGGAATTATCAAACGTCAATTTCCCTGACTATCCCTGACCAAAATCTATTTCCCTGACTTTCCAGAATGTGGATACCCTGTTTTGAATCCCTGTTACTTACCACCCCCAATATAGATGGCTGGTTTTCCTCTATCCAAGTCCCTATTTCGTGTTTAGTTTAATTAACAAACCTATTCGAACCGCTCGCTATTTAAAATTCAATCTCAATATCAATATTTCAGAATGAGAATCACTGACAAATTTTGAAGTTTTTTTACGAGAAGGATCTACAAATAAAAATAAACAATGCCAGAGACTGACAACTGACAACACTGCGACAGCGACAAGCCGACAACAACTGCTGTTTACAATCTGGAAACAGCAATACAGTGTTACCGTTTTCGTACGACAAAAAAAGTCACAATTATTTAAAAACGTTATATCTATGTAAGAATTCTTGTCATTTCCTACTGTATAGATCCTTGGCAATCACAGAACTAGGGGCTCAACAAATTTGAAGTATTACATATTTTTAAAGTTATAATATAATAAAGTTTAACTTTTAGTCGTTCCATGAAAGAATGGAAGGCTAGCCTTTCAGGACTAAGTCACAACGTGATTAGATTAACGTGAAGCTTGACGAATAAAAACATTAACTTTTATTTTCCACATTTCCATGAAAATTGCGCTCATTCATGAAAGTGGGGCATTTGGCTTTCAAATGCACTCAGGGAAACGCATTGGGGAGATTGTTGACACTCAGGGGGTACCCCATAACATGAAGGTAAAGCATAGATAAAAATTATTTTTTATCTATGGTAATAGAATATTTCGCAACAAGGGCCGAAAATGAGGTTTTGCAGGCTCGAGATCGTGTTTCAAATTCGAGACGAAGTCGAGAACTTGTCGCCCTCGGGCAATTGTCGCCCTCGGGAAATTGTCGCCCTCGGGAAATTGTCACCCTCGGCTCGCCATCGGGCGACAACAATTTCCCTCAGGGAGAAAAAGTTGCACTTTCGTCCCTAGATGCACAAATAACTACTTCTCACCCAATTCCCATTTTGAATTATAATATTACTTGAAGGTAATATTATATCATATTATTAAGTAGGTAATTATAATATTATTTGAAGGTAATATTACTTACCTGCAAAGGTCTTGTAGACACAGGTTCGACACACAGCATTGTAGATAGAGATTTTTTAAACACAATTAAGCATCTTCCATGCATAAAGTAATAGATAAGCTTAGTATCAAGGTGAAATCAATTAATTCAGATGAGTGTACAGTTCGCAAGCGTGTCCTTTTGCATTTTAAGATAGAAGAATTCTCTTGGAATTTTCAGTTTTTGGTAGTTAGAGATTTGCCACATCCATTTTTGCTGGGATTAGACTTTATTAACAAATCGAATATGATTCTGGACTTTGCTGATAAAGTAATAAAGTTCAAATTTAGTACTCAAATGTCATTTCCAATGAGGGAAATTTTTGCATTGAATTTTGTTAATCGTGATAATTTTTTACTGAATTTTGAGGAAGCCCAAACAACTCACATTTCACGAGCGAGCGAATTTTTAAAGGAATTAAAAGATAAATATTTCTGGAGTGATAACGACTGAGATAGGGGCGAGCTAGAGTCCAACCATATCGCATCGACTGCACGATAGATAAGCCTATTTATCAATCGCCGTACCCATTGCCACCGGATAAAATTAAGTTTATGAGGCAATTAATTGATGAATTGTTACAGAAAGGTGTTATAACTAAATCTTATAGCGATATAATGAGTCCTGCGTTTTTGGTTGAGAAGAAAGATAAAGGCACTTATAGGCTAGTGTGTAATTACAAGAATGTAAACAAGTATATAGCTTATGTCGCACATCCACTTCCAACATTAGATTCTGCATTTCAATTTTTACACAAGGCGAAATATTTCACAACAATTGATCTCAATAATGCCTTTTTTCAACTGCCCATTGCTAAAGAATCGAGAAAATTAACAGCTTTTAGTACACCATTCGGACTTTATGAAGTTACTACAATTCCGCAAGGTTTGAAAATAGGATCACAGGCACTAACCAGGGTTTTAGATGACATTTTAGGAGAATTTAAATTCAATTTTGTCTTCAATTTTTTAGATGACTGATATATAGCAACACATGGGAAGAACATAAGAAACATATCACACTAGTTATGGATAAATTTAAACAGTTTGGAATAACAGTAAACCCTGATAAGATCACACTAGGAGAGAGAGATCAATAAAGTACTTAGGACATATAATTTCAAATGAGAAGCTCGCACTAGATAAGGATCGCATACAGCCCATATTAGATTATCCTAGGCCAAAGAATCTCAAATCATTGCAACGATTTTTGGGAATGGTTAACTTCTATGCAAGATTCATTCGCAACTTTTCACAGTTAGCGGCTCCATTGAATAAATGAAGGAAGAAAGGGATTAAATTTAAGTGGTCCAGTGAACAACAGGAGGCATTCGATAAATTAAAGCAAGTATTAGTAACGGCGCCAGTGTTAGCGTTACCAGATTTCGATCAAATGTTTTATGTGACATGCGATGCTTGTGATGAGGGGATAAGCGTAGTTTTGCAAATGGAGGAAGATGGTATGTTAAAACCTGTGCATTTTGCGTCTAGATCTTTGAATGAAACCGAAAGGAAGTATCCAATGCATAAAAAGGAATTTTTAGCTTGTCTTTTTGGAGTGGAGAAATTTAGGCCTTATCTGTATAAGAAGTTTATATTACAGACGGACAACTCCGCTGTTACGTATATATTAAATCAGAATAAGCAAACAGGGCAATTGACAAGATGGGCTTTACGTCTGAGTGAATTTCCTTTTGAGATCCAACATATTCGAGGAAAGTTGAATGTTGTTTCTGATGCGCTTTGTAGGATATTTAAAGAAGATAGAGACGTCAATGACAGTACAGAGAACACATTTGAAGCATACACATTACAATTTTTTGCGGAATTATTTCAATCTATGAAGGAGAAACAAGCAGAAGACCTGATTTTGGGCCATATAATACAAGATTTGAGAAACAAAATACCTGTAAAGAATTATCACTTAAAGAACGGTACCTTATATTTTAGTAAATCTGATAATCAATAGTCCAGGGTCGTAGTTCCACAATCAATGCAAGCGATGATTACGAGGTATTTTCATGAAAACCCGATGTTTGCGCATGCGGGCATAGCGAAAACTTTAAATCGAATTCAAAAACATTTTGTCTGGGATAAAATGGTTGGAAATTTTTAGGAATTTTGTAAGATCATGTGACGAGTGTCAGCGCGCTAAACCAGCGCAAAATCAGAGAGTAGGTTTGTTAGGTTCCTAAGTCCTGCACAGATGCTTGGTTTTGTGAATTTGTTGGGCCTTTGTAGAGAACACAGAGGGGTTTCACTTCGATTTTTGTTGTAGTGGACAATTTTTCAAAGTTTTGTTTTCTTTATCCTGTAAGAAGTCAAACTTCCAATGCAGCGATTCAAGTTTTAAAGACACAAATATTTGCACAACATGGTCTCCCACAGGCTTTAACGACAGATAACGCGCAACAACGCGTCACATTCTACACCTGCTACGGAGGAAGGTCAGCTGTTTACGCCCCGTCTGTCTCGTAATCATCGGCACAAATGATGTGATACGCCGCATAGATCATCAAAGTGTTATAAACAATATAAAATCCATAGTTCACATTTTAATCAAAAATGGCAAGACAGTATTTTTGTGCACCATACCGTTAAATTTCTCTCAACCAGAACTTAACAAGGACATTAAGAAGTTAAACTTTTTTATCAAATCATTGCATACAAAACACAACTTACATGTTTTGGACTTAGAAAATATCCTTAAGGGGGCCAAGTTTAGTGATTTTATACAACATTTTTATTTTAATGGTAAAAGGGATGGGATTCATCTCAATGCAACTGCGCATAAATTAATCATAGATTTTTTGGAACATAACATTAGTAAATAGGGGAAGTGAATGAACTTAGCATTCGGTGATTCATGCGCATAACCGGAACATGGAACTGTGTTATCTCTTGGTGGCTGATAAGGACAGGAGGGAGTCGTCGCTTGGGCATACCGGGCCGGAGTGTGATTCACCTTGGGGACATCCTTCACTGATAACACCGGGCGTCGACTGTTCCTGGGACTTCTTCTAACTTGTTTATAAACAAATCTTTAATTTAATGTGTTGAATATTCCTCTTAATTACTTGTTTGTTTTAGATGTATCGTTGTCTCTTTATTAATTTAAATTTTTGTGGTAGACTTTATTTGTAGGTGGTTTTTTTTTTGAGTTGGCACATTTGACAAAAATTTAAAAAAGTGGGGGGGGGAAGATGTTGCGAGTTGGAGTCAGGATAATAATTTTGAAGTAGGCAACTCGCAACAGTTAGGACATGTCAATCATACAAGAGTCGAGTGCGGAAGGCAGACAGTCGGTGACGCGACCACCTGATTGGTCAGCTTTGTTTGACCAAGTTGATAAATACAAGCTGATCCCGCCGACTCGCCCCATTTCCTCGTTTACAGTAAGTGCGTGCGTTTCTCTAAAATTAAATTATTTTTATACAGGCCTACACCAGTATTGACAGGATTAACGAATTGAGACTTTGCTCGGAAGTTTTAATTCAACAAGTATTATTTCTCATTCTTTAAACAAATCCCTCGTCTAACCAGGTGTAATGTCTCAAATGGATTTCAAAACTTTTCCAAATTTAGTGGGCAAATAATTATTAACTTTTTCCGTGAGAACGTGCATCGCACACACAATTTAGGAAGGTTGCAACCTGTTCCAAATTAAATTATTTTGAGTATTTGGGGGAATTATTATTAGTTCAAGATGTCTATTAAACTGTGATTGTTATTTTAATTATATAGTTTATTGTAAATTTTATTGTAGTTAATTTAAATAGCATCATGTGCCACAACGACATGTCTGGAAAACCAATGTAAGTAATTTTAATTATCAGCTGCTACTGTTAACTAGTTTTAAGATTCACCTCTCTGTTTAAAGTCATATATTTGCATTTACCTGAATTTTAAAATTTTTCTTAAAAGTTTTATCTCTTCTATAGATTATTGGGAAAGAGTTTTTGTCACTAAATTCTAGGGGTTATTAAACCATTAAAAAATTGAACATGAATGTTATCTTATTTTTCTTAAAAAAAATATTGTGTGTTGTGCTGAGCTTAGGCTGAAGCGGTGAAGACCAGGTATCAATTGTTTAAACTGAACGAGCATTCCCAGGGACGATTAATTATAAAGTTGTAATAATAATGATGATGGCTAGGCTTCTCGTCACGAGGTTTGTGAGGGTTGGCTGTTGGTTAGGAGGTGTTTGCTGCTATTGTATTTTCCCTATATTGGCCACCCTCTGAAAGAAGCGCTTCATTCCCCAATTTTTAACGTCCTTCTCGTGAATCTGCACCACAGCTAAGTTTAGGCTAATTCAGGAATTAATTTATTGCACTATACACAACAAAAAAATACAAAAATGAGAAAAATCAGAAGGCAAGGTGACTAATTGGCCAAAGTTCTAATAATATATAACATTTCCCAATAATTGAATATTTTAATTAAAAAATAAATTTTGTCAGATCCAATTTTAATTATAATAAAATTAACTGATCATTTCACTGTGTTGCTTAATTTCAAACCTCACAAAGTGTTTATTAAGTCATATTAAAATCCATGGGTGCCTCATAGGGCCCAGCCACCCAACCACTGCAACTCTCATCCATCTGCTACATAAATAGAGGATTTTCTATAAAAATGATTTTCAGTGGTCAATAAGTTAAGAATAACCATAACAAGTGCATGATTCTTCAGACTACATTTATTTTTTTATGCACACATTATGCTTGTAAATATTTGACAGTAAACATGTTAACAGATATTAATGCTTAAAAGTGTTTATAAAAACATTGTATGAATTGTCTTGTTTTTTAAAAATAGATATACATTCACATAAAATAAGTCTAACATATAAAACGCAATAAAAGTAAGCTAATAGCATTTAGTAAAATATGTGTAAATGTAAAGGCAATTTTTAGCCTTGCAAGGCTGTAAGGTGTTTTTAGGGTGATGAATGCTTCACTTTTAATTGTTCTTCCCCATCTGTCTCATCTGCATCTGAAGCATGAAGCGTTTGTTCATTCTCACTCCCTCCAGCACATTGCGTTCTTGTTCTTTTTTCTTGTCCCTGAAAAAGACAAAGTGTAACCATATTAAAGTGAGACAAAAAAGAGAAGTAAATGCTAATTAACCCTTGACCAGGCACTTCACTTGTAAAACGGCAGCGGGCACATGCGGAGTTTTACTCTGCAACATTATATTGCTCAAATTTAACCCATTTTACTTGTTTCATAACGAGATATTGTCTTTAAATGTTGATAAACTTCATTAGGTATCACATTTCATCGTTCATACAATGAATTGTTCAACTTAATAGGTGTAATAATTCAATCAAACTTAGTAAGTAATTTTTTAGTATAGAACAGGTATCACTGTGTTACCTGTTATAACACAGGTCTGTGTTACTGAAGAGGGCACTTAGCAAACTGACACGGCATCACTGAAATTGCAAATAACAAGGTACCAAGGGGGTGTGGGAAGGTGAAAATAGCTTTAGGGGATACCTGGAATGAGGCGCATGAGGTACGGAGCCGGACACAACTGCCGACACCCATTATGCTTGTTTATTTTAATAAAAAAAAACACGTAAACTCCGCATGCTCCCGCTCGAGGGTAAAACACAGCACTTGGGTTTGGTTGGATAAAAAGAAGTGCAACTTGTAAAGGTGATAAAAGGTGATGTACTTGTAAAAAATCTTTCTGAATGCATTTATCCACACATAGCTACCAACACTAAATGATAGTTGTCTTCCTGTCATATTAATTTCCAGCACTTTTCACCGAGCAAGGGATTACTCTGAGTCATTTAGCGTCTATGGTTCTAAAAATAAAACCTTAATTCAATGAATATTTGCAAGGATTAAAAGGTGTAAGTTAAGTGTTTATTGCTTCTCAAAATCGTTTATGTTTAAACAATCACAAGCAACATTGTGCTAGAAATAATAAAACTTAAATGTGATGTTTCTTTTCAAAAACACCTATAGATTTTGAAAAAAAAAACAGTAAACACTCTGTAACTCTATCTTTACAATGGTATGCTGAATTACATTTTATCCTTACAGAGTGTGGATTTTTTTTGAGAAAATGTTGGAGATTTCGGCGAAGGTAGAGAACCTTCTACATATTTTTACCCTACAAGAGTGGTTTTCGACACCTGATATTTTAAGGTTAAGGAATAAAGATGTCTAACAGCCAGCTGAAATTGGTGAGCTGTAAGCATTTTTAGAAAAAAAAACTAGATACAATTAATGTACAATAATTATCAATATATTAATAAAATGTTGCATTATTGAGCACATAATGATGGTGAAAAAAGGACTCCCATGAACTTTCCAAAACATTACTGCTACAATTGAACAAGCACCACATTTTAGTTGAGTGCATGCATTTTTAATATTAGGCCTATTTACTTCTTTAATAAAGTTAATTATCTTGGGAATAAAGATTAGGAATTGTCTGAACCCAATTGTAAATTATTGAAATTTTAACTGCATGATGTAAAAGTGTTTAAGGAGCATTTTTGAATTTTTTTAAATGTCAAACTATTAAGTTTCATTGTGTGTGAACATGTATTGATAGTGCCAATGTAGCTGTTTAACAAAAGTCGAAACAATGACATATTATTTGCTAAAAGATGAGTGATTCCACAAGAAAGAATTCTGGGGATTTAAGATTTATCTATATAAATAAAATTAGAGTTTTGTCTGTACATTGCTTAGAATTATGAAATTTTTGGTTATTTTTGCATTTTGAAGGTCAGAGAATCCGAATCAAGCCTTATCTCAATTTATGTCACGATGTTGGTAACGCTCAACATCACACTTTAGACCGCTTTTTCACGCAATAACTAGAGTACTGTTATGGCTGAAACATTTTTCCTGCGTAGTATGCACATATGAGGTTTTATATAGACGACTTAAAACCAGCGTACGTATTTTTGAAATGAAATAGCAAGCTTCTAAAAACCAAGTTTTATTTGATTTCAACCAAGTTTCCCCATAATAATTAAAGGGGATGACATTTTGTTTACATTTTCAGTGTTCCAAGCAGATGGTAGTTACCTTCACTGATGGATTCGACTACAGATGTGTAATGATTTCATTCAGTTTTATGTTTTGGTTTATAATATTTATTTTTGTATGTACTATATAAAAGTAGCATTTAATCCATTGTTAGTTTTCGTATATAATCCATTTGCTCATGGAATCTACTCATCTAGTATAAAACGTTTGATATTTAGGCAATTTATTAAATCACAAGTACTTTTGAAATCAAACTGCAAAATCCTAAAACACGAATTTTATTTTATCTCGACCAAATTTGGCTTGTGGCAGAATACAAATAATAACTGATGAACTGTTTACATCTAAACAGATGTAAAAAGCAAAAAAAATTAGTAGTATGTCAAATCAGCTGTCAGGAATAGAACATAAAATAAATCACTGACTACAGATAATTTAAAGACCTTTCTTCCCTGTAACAGCTGTTATTGAAAGAGCTATTTTTTTTTTTTATTTATTTAACTTTACAATCTGTTCTATGCTAATGTGAACAATTAGTAAATATTATGTAGGTTACAATGTTAGTAATAGAAATTTATCCTCAGTTTACAAAACGAAAAGGCAAGTCCAAGATTGGAGACCTCTTCAGTCTGTAAACAGTGACTGTATTGTCGAGTAGGTTCAAGGCTAGGTGATTAGGGTGGTTTTCTAATTTTTCAATGTAATTTTCACTAAACCTCGTGATCTCTTCTTTCACTGTAGGTATTTTAAAGTCTTCATGTAAGGTCCTGTTGGAAACATACCAAGGTGCGTTGGCGATCTTGCGTAATAATTTTGACTGGTACCTTTGAATTATTTCAATGTTAGAGACACTTGCAGAACCCCAAAGCTGCACACCATATGTCCAAATAGGTTTCAAAATAGTCTTATAGAGAAGCAATTTATTTTTCAAACTAAGTTTTGATTTTGATCCAAGGAGCCAATTCATCCGATTAGTTTTTAAATCAAGTTGCTGTCTTTTAGTCCATATGTGGGTTTTCCAAGTTAATTTGCTGTCTACATGAATACCTAAATACTTCACTTCGGTCACTTCAGATAGTTGTGTATTATTTATCGTTACCGGTGGGCAAGAATTCAGGTTTAAAGTGAACGTAATATGAACAGATTTATTTTCATTAATTTTGAGTCTCCATGTCCGAAACCAATCTGTGATCTTATCTAAGCTTCGTTGCAAATTATTAGAAGCTTGAGCTGGGTCCTGATGAACGGACAAAATTGCAGTATCGTCCGCAAAAGTAGCAATTTCTGTAGACATATCTCCTGGGAGGTCGGAAGTATAGAGAATATACAAGAAAGGCCCCAGAACACTGCCCTGGGGAATTCCAGACTGTATAGGATGCAGATCAGTAAGGATGTCTTGATATTTAATTTGAAATGTCCTGCCTGTAAGATAAGATTTCAAAATAGCAAAAAGGGAATTTGGTAGGTACATCTTAATTTTATACAGTAAGCCAGGATGCCACACTTTATCAAACGCCTGGCTTACATCTAGGAACGCGGCTGAACAATAAGATTTATTTTCTAAACATTGTCGTATCGTCCCAACAACCCTGTGAACTTGTTCTATTGTGCCGTGTTTTCTTCTAAAACCAAATTGATGGCCGGGCATTATGGCATCCTCATCAATCATTGTTTGTATCCTAGTGAGAAAAAGCTTTTCAAAAACTTTGGATATGACAGGTAAAAGACTGATAGGTCTGTAAGAGGTCAGTTGAGTGATAGGCTTTCCTGGTTTTGGAATTACAATTAGTTGAGCTCGTTTAAATTGAGCTGGAACATATTCTAGACTCAACATAGCATTAAATAAAAAAGTTATAAAGATTATCCCTTTCCTCGGAAGTTCTTTCAGTAGTTTACCTGTAATTAAGTCATAACCAGGAGATTTGTGGGGACTTAAGACGTCATGTATTACAGATCGCACTTCAGATGGTCTGATTTTTTCCATCGGAAAATCAAGCTGTAGTGGAGAATCCAAAAACTCTTGTATGTCATTATCGTTATTAACAGTGGCCAAGTTTGGTTTGAAAACATTTGAAAAGTATTGTGCAAAGGTTTCTGATTTTTCAGTGTTACTCTTTGCCCATCTTCCATCGGACTTTAAAATAGGCGGAATCAGTGTCTTGGGTTGTTTTAACCTTTTAGTAGCTTTCCAAAGTGAGTAGTCCGTTGCTTCGGTAGGTGACAGAGATTGGGTATACTCCGCAAACCACTGGTTTTTTACACGATACAATAACCTCTTCAGATTTTGAGATGCCCTGTTGAAATTTGCTTTGTCAATTGGATTTCTGCTATTCTGCCAAATTCTTCTTAGCCTCCTTTTTTCGGCAATCTTCTTTTTAACATATATAGGGTAATGCAACACAGACTTCGATGAATTTTGAAGTACAGGCGTTGATGTTCTTGCAGAATTTTGAAGACAATTTGTAAAGTAGGAAGTGGCATCCTCTAAATTTTGATTAGATTGTAAATCAACTTTTAAATGTAAGTTTTCATTTATTAAACTGCGAAAAAGATTCCAATCAGTGTATTTGTTGTATAGAGTTAAACCATCTATTTTTTGTACATCATTAGAAAAAAGACTTAGCTTTTGTCTTTAAGCGAATTTTATTGACGGAAGTAGCGAATTTCCTTAAAGGAATAAGCTTTACCATAGGTCTCATGGCAAGACCTAAGCCCGAGGCCATGATAACTTTTCACTATGAGGCTCCCAGAAGTGAAAAACACCATTTAAACGATATTTAAAGCGGAAAACACAGTACATTGTCCCTATTTTATCCTCATGGAAAATAAGAAAAATTGTATGTCTTGGTTACTACTCAACATACCTTGATAAAACTTGGTATGTGGCTTTTATGGTTCAGATTCACATGATATTGTTTTAAAACCACAAAATGTCTGCATGACTGTTGCAGCAGACCTGCATACTCATTCCCCATGTTATTCTTATTGTAGAAATAAAATAAGGGCATGCACAAAGTCTGGAGGTCTGCTACAACGTGGGTATTTTTTTGTTCAAGATAGACCCTAAAAACCTTAGAACTTTTTTTGACATTAAATCAAGAGAAAATTCTACGTTTTACGTACATATACTTTCATGAAACAGAAAACTGTATACTTGGTCTGCTGTGACGGGGGTTTTTATATCCTGCCTAAGTGGTACTCAATACCATACATGCGAGCATACCTGACGATATTGGGCGTAAGCCCAAGGGCAGTGATACACTTGAGGGCTTTGTCGGCGGGGCACTGAATCTGCTCGCATGTATAGTACAGGGAGGCCAAATAGAAATACCTCCTGTGAGGGGCAGTAATAGAATAACTCCAGTCGCAGCAGACCTGCAGTCTTTGCAGATTCCTGAAAACATCTTTCTGGTTAATGAAAGTTTACCTTCTTTACATTTGTCCAATACCACTGACCTATCACTGCACAGCCCAAACTACTTGTCTTTTGGACCTTTGCATGGACATTCTTTATGGCGTGAGCATTCGCTAAGAACGTTTTTTAATTCAAACGTTTAAGGGGTCTTGGTGAGGTCGAAGTTTATAATTTTTCCTAAGTAAATGGAATGGATGATCTTTTGTTTAGTTTTCAACGTTCATTCAACAAGCAGATGGTTCAAGCGTCACATATGGATACAGCTGATTTACAATTTTGTTACTTTCATAATGGTTTTATGGTTGTTTTGTTGATTGATTATTTAGATTATATGTACTATATAAAAGTTATATTTAGTTTAGTTAGTTAACTTAAAGTTATCATTCGTTTTTGTACCTTATCTGTGTAATTATAAACTCAGTATATGTGGCCCTATCTTCATTTAGGCAGCAGGGAGTTACAATTTTTATCATGAGCGAAGCCACGGGCAACTGCTAGTCATAATTATAAATCTTACTCTGGCTTTTAAACATAATAAGCAAAGAAAGTAAGAAACATTATCTAAGGCAAATTATTCTAAACAATATTTAGTTTTGAGTTTTAAAATTATAAGTGTTTTAACTCCCAATCTCAAAATACCAAAAAAATTCAAAACTGTATCAAAATTATAAAATTGATCTTTTTTCAGCATTTGTAACAAACTTTCATTTTTCTCAAAATAACTTTTTGTGTGACAAATGATTCTTAGAACTGATGAAGAAAAATATCACTTACATTGTATTAACTGAGGGAAGCTTCTTCCCGATGATTCTGGTAGCCTCCTCCTTTTTGACAGGTTTCTTGAATCCAAACCTGTTTACGGATGAAGCGGCAGGGACTGGTTTTCGTGCTGCTACCGGTATACGGGAAACTGCAGGAGTCTTCGGCTTCGTTGCCAAAGGGGAAGAAACCACTGGAGTCTTCACCTTTGTTGCCAAAGGAGATGGAACCACTGGGGTTGTCACCTTTGTTGTCAAAGGAGAAGAAACCACTGGAGTCCTCACCTTTTTTGCCAAAGGGGATGGTACCACTGGAGTCTTCACCTGTGTTTTCTGATCTGTAAATTAAAGAGATCAAACTTAAATCATTGCTCTGTAATATTAATTTATAAGGGGCAATTTCTTCCATCCTGATAGCGAATTTCCCACTATAGGGAATTTTCTTAATTCAAACCTGGTTTTAAACAAAATCATCTTACTGTTTTATATTAAAACTTTTGTACAGTTCGCGCATTATATCTCCGGCTATGACTAGTTCGCTACTAACCGTATCATATGATATTTTAAACATATGATTTTGGTAAACACAGCGTTTGACATACAGCGGGACTGTAGAACAATGTTTTCAGTAAAGTACCCCCTCTCCCCCCCGCGCCTTGCAACCAGCTGACTCTGCCATAGTCGGAGATATAACGCGCGAACTGTATTTGACTTTAAATGATGCTGAAGAATTGAGCCTGCAATGTAGTACATAAATTCAATCATAAATAATCAACTGTATGAGCTACATATTAGTTATCATTTACACCCCTGAAGGATAAAAAACGTCAGAAAGTCTGGGGGTTCTTGTGGTCTTGTACTGTCATGGACGAGCCAACACTGTTAAAACATGTACTTCTTGAAGAGAATAAATATCCCCGTTACAGCAGACCTGCATACTCAGTGAATTTCAAATGCTTAAATCAATCATTTATACGGAGCCCCAAGTGAAGCAAAATCAACTTGAATCCTAAGATGAACATAAAAAAATTTTCTCCGTAAGAATATGGGAAATGAGTAGGGCCTATGCAATGGAATTGTGAAATTTAGATTTTTTGCAATAATCTAGTAAATCTCAACTAGATGAAGCCATTTACCAAGTTTTATCAAGATATGTTGAGAAATAAGCGAGACATAGAATTATATTTATTTTCCATAAGGTTAACATTGGGACAATGTACTGTGTTTACCACTAGAGATATCTCGGTAACCAATGGCAATGAGAACAACGATTCAGAATACCAAATTATTTGTTTTTTCAAGCTGAATTCAATGGGCCAAACAAGAATTTTTATAATTTTTATTTTTCTATATAAAAAATTCCAAAATCCCATTTTCTTTAATCATAGACAAGTTAAAGCTCTTTGGACTCTTGAAGGAGGAAAACTCTTTGGACTCTTGTACTTCTTCTTCCTTCTTAGTATATAATGAACTCCCTACTACCTGAAGGAGCCAGTGGCTTTGAAAATTCATATTTTGTTTTTGTGTTTCCAGTTTATATTTTTTTGTGTGCTCTCCAGCCGTTTTAACCACCAGGTAAGCCTGCTGATTCCCCTATCCTACCCTGATTTCTTATATATATTTATAGATATATTTTATATATTTTTGAAAATGAACAAATGGTGTTTTTGGCATATGGGGACCTCAAAACAGAAAGTTATCGGGCTTAGGTTTTACCATGAGACTTAAGGTAACAGCTTCTTCCCTAGAGGGGAAATTCGCTAAAACTCATTAGTTCTATCATACTCGGGATTTTCTTGACTTGCTTCGCTGGCTCTCAATACTACATTCAGGAGCTAAAAACCTTTACTCACCTTTTCTGCGGGGGCTCTCCTGTGTGACTGCAGCAGGTTTAAGGCTTAGCAAAGCACTCTGAAAAATCAAACATAATAATTTGATATGTAATGTTTCAACAGGAAATACCTGAACTAAAGACAAATAATGTAGCAGCATCTATAGGCCAGAGAAATGAGAATGTTTGTGTTAATAAGCTGTTAATATGCACAAAATTTGTTAATTAAAAATAAAATTTTAAGACTACACCCATTAAACAATCCTTTGCTGGACAGTCCTCTAATTCTCCTTGAATCAAGTTGTTTTTGGCCGAAAAGTGTGCGGTTTTAATTTTTTGTTATTAATTTAGTTATAAAAATCAAAGCATATTGTATGATAAAGTCATCTGTGACTTAAGCAAAGCCTTTGACTGCGTTGACCACAGCATTCTCTTGAAGAAATTAAAGTTCTACGGGGTAATTGGCAGTAACTTAAATTTTATTGAATCTTTCCTTTCAAATAGACAACAAAAGGTTTCTGTAAAAGGAGTCTCTTCAACTCAAACAAATGTTCAATATGGAGTACCACAGGGGTCAGTCCTGGGACCCTTTCTTTTTCTCGTTATGGTAAATGACCTTGATGTCAATGTAGCTTCAGACACAGTCATGTTTGCAGATGATGTAACATTTTTTTCATCAGACCCATCTTTTGTGAATTCAAATTTATTGATGAGTAAGGTATTTGAGGATGCAGTAACTTGGTACAATTCAAATCAATTCTTTTTAAATAATGACAAAACCCAGATGATAAATTTTACATTAAAGAGAGATGTTTTTCATTCAGTAAACTCAGTCAAATTGTTAGGAATTTATCTTGATGTCAAACTCAACTGGGAAGTTCAAATTGATTATTTATGCAGGAGGCTCTCCAGAGTAATATATTTAATCCGACATTTGAGAAACCTTTTGCCAAAAAGCTTTTTAAGATCAGCATACTTTGCTTTGTTTCACAGTTTGATTTCATATGGGATTTTGTTTTGGGGAAATGCCACAGGTGTTAACAGGGTTTTAATTCTTCAGAAAAAAGCTGTACGGCTTATTTCCAGTGCACAGTACAATGCACATTGTAAACCATATTTTGCCAATGAAAAAATTCCAACTGTAATAAATGTATACATTCTGGAATGCCTCATGCATACCAAGCGCAACATTGAAGCCACAGTACAAAATAATCAGATTCACTCCTACAATACAAGAAATTGTAATTCTATTCATGAGCAATATTGTAGATTAAATGTAACGCAGTCTTCATTTAAATCAGTTGGTATTAAATTATTTAACAAACTGCCCATCAGATCACGTAATGTACCTGAATCTATTTTTAAGAAAAGAGTGTCTGAATGGCTATCTGTGAGACCATTTTACTGTTTGGAAGAGTTTTTTCGGTCTGATGTTCACAGAATTTTGTTTTAATTTATGACAAAATAACAAATTTATGTATTTACTATTCTATGAAATTTGTGAATGGCTTTATGTCTAGTTTATTGATTTTAGCTAAGAATATTATGTGTGAATTGTATCACATCCACATTATATATTTAGGGTTGTAAATGTATGACACAATCTATTACCTGTATTAGGTTCAATGATCTAAATAAATCTATCTATCTATCTATCTATCATCATTACTTTTTAATATGGCTCATATATATTGGAAGTATCAACTATCAAGTGCTTTTTGAGTGTTTTAAATATTGATAATGTGATTAAACCAGTGATTTCTTCAATTTGAACTGGCAAATGAAGTCAAGGGAAACCCTGATGGAGGTCCACTGTTTGCTGTTGTACTTAATGATTACATTCTCCAGAAAACAGTGATAAACGAACCAAACAAACAAACTACAGTAGAACTCCTCATAACCAGCCACCATGAGACTGGCCTTGGCCGGATAAACCAAAATAATGTAAACAATAATTGAAACAATCTATAATTCATAGGTCTAGGTAATTAATAAAACAAAACCAATCTATTATGTAAACAATAATAAAAACTTAATCTATAATTCATAGGCCTAGGTAATAAATAAATAAAGTCCTAACTGGTGTTAAAGTATCTTTTTTGTCAATTAAAAAAAACCCATGTTAGTAAAGCCAATAACATTTGATCACTTGACGAATCAAAACAATCAAAACTGGCTGGTTGGTGTAGTGGTTATAGTGCCCGCCTACAAACTTGTAGGTAGCCGGATCGATCCCGAGAAAAGTTAGTAGCTTTTTGAAGGGTTGTTTCTGGAGCCAGCTGCCATTGGTTTTTGGGCTATTAATTAACAATCCTGTCTAAGGAACATGCCAACCTTAGTCAGTAACAAGGCTACAAGATCGCGCCACAATCATCACGATCATCACACTCATCCTTCACTTATATTCAGGGTAACGTCCTCAATGAGGTACCTGTCTTATTAAAGTGATTAAGTGATTAATTAAATGCCGCACTGGATGAAAATCAATTAACTGCAAAGAGCTTACTAGATCAAGTGAATACTATTCACGGTACAGTGAAAATAAATGGATCATTTTAAAGTAAACAAACAAAGAGATATCATGTGAAAGCTTTAGAGAGACTAAGCGTCTGTAAGCCGCATGTAAATACGTTTTTATATTGGCTTCTGAGAAGCAGCCGGAAAAACCCGAGGTTCAATAAGACCGAGGCTGGATATGAGGTCTACTGTAAATCAGTCGATATAAATTTAACAGATGAATTGATTTGTATTAATCGATTCCGCAAGGGAAATTTATCTACTGATAATAATAGCAACTGCCAAGATAACATGTTGATAACAAGCCCCAATTTGTATGTCTCTACTTTGGTATTACAGTAGAACCTTGATAAGAAGACTCTCAAGGTGATTCTGGAAAGAGTCTCATTATCAATAGTCCAGTCGCCAAGCCATGACACCTTGAAGTAGGGTCCGACTCAAATTTTATGACTGATTCTAGTACTATTTGAAGTACTGAACAAGAATATGGCGGATGCCAGACTGGCATCCTTGAGCAATTTTGAATATCGAAGGTCAAACTTCAAAGGGCCGAAAATAGAGAAACAGATATTGAAGAAATATGTATTTGTGAGGTATCCAAACAAATATTCCCAAAGGTATTGATTTTAAACCACCACCAATAGTTGCTGGGTGGTAAATACTTTATTTTGATAGGGTATTAATTTTCAGCCGCCATCTTGGATCCGCCATATTGGATACAAGTTAATTTTTTTTAATGTGAATGTGGTGTTGCAACACATCATTAAAGACTAGATTTCCACGCTGATTACAATGCCGCAATCCGTTTTTGAAAATATTGTCTTGTTCTCGAGATATACTCAAATGAAAATCCTTCCCTGTACATTTCTTATGGGCGTTTCTAAATTAAACTATTTTTTTGTTTCGTTTTTCTTATGTCCCCTTTCTAATCGCATTATAAAGTTTGTTTTGGTCTTAAAAGACTCAGTGACTTAATGGCTTCAATTTGAAATATTATTTATTCAAATACAACCAGGAGTAGGTGAGCTACAAAGCAATATTTAACATAAAATGTCGATTTTTCAAAATTTATTTTTACTTAAAGATTTATAGCTCAGGTTATAAGCAAATCTAAACATTGTGTTCGGTCTCAAAACACTTATCTGATCTCTATCTTTCATTTTAGACCAAAACGAACTTAAAAATGTGATTAGTACGGGAGGTATCAGAAAATCAAAACAAAAATGTTTCAATTTAGAAGGTCATATGATCTTTGAATACGCTTAGCTCTTTTTCCCAAAGTCGGATTAACGTCATCAGTGGCTCAAATGAAAGCCAAAGATTAGATGAGTGTTTTAAGACTAAGAATAATATTGAAACTTACTTAGAACCTGAGATATAAATGTTTAAGTAAAAATAATTTTTGAAAAATCTAAATATTATGTCCAATGTTGCTTTGTAACTCATCTCACCCTGATCGTAGTTATATGATTAATATTTACAATTGAAGCCATTAAATTACTGCATTTTTTAAGACCAAAACGAACTTTATAATGTGATTAGAACTGGGGATATATGAGAAACAAGACAAAATTAGTTGAATTTTGAAGATCGTATGATCTTTAAACAGTCATAACCCTTTTTACAAAGTGGTTTTTACGTTGAAAATGGCTTAAATGAAAGCCAAAGATCATATGAGTGTTTTAAGACCAACTATAATATTTAGTCTTACCTAGAGCCTGAGATGTAAACCTTTAAGTAAACATAAATTTTAAAAAATAAAAATTTTATGTTCAATGTTGCTTTGTAACTCATCTCCGACTGGTCTTGTTTGAATGGACAATATTTCAAATTAAAGCCATTAAATCTCTGAATCTTTTAAGACCAAAAAAAATTTATAATGTGATTAGAACAGGAGATATAAGAAAAACAAAACAAAAAATAGTTTAATTTGGAAACTCCCATAAGAAATATACAGGGAAGAATCATTATTTGAGTATATCTTGAGAACAAAACAATATTTTCAAAAACGGATTGCGGCATTGTAATCAGCGTGAAAATCTATTCTGTAATGATGTGTCACAACACCACATTCACATTTAAAAAAATTAACTTGTATCCAATATGGCGGATCCAAGATGGCGGCTGAAAATTAACACCCGATCAAAATAAAGTATTTACCACCCAGCAAATATTGGTGATGGTTTAAAATCAATACCTTTGGAAATATTTGTTTGGATACCACAAATACATATTTTTTCAATATTTGTTTCTCTATTTTCGGCCCTTTGAAGTTTGACCTTCGATATTCAAAATTGCTCAAGGATGCCAGTGTGGCATCCGCCATATTCTTGTTCAGTACATCAAATAGTACTAGAATCAGTCATAAAATTTGAGTCGGACCCTAATTCAGGGTTCACGCCTATTTTCCTATTTGGCGACTGGACTGCAAGGGATTCTTCTTATTGAGGTTCATTTAAGTCAATATCAAGGAGACTTTAAAAGTGTACTTTTTATCGATTTTTTTTGTGTTATCGAGTGTCTTCTTATCGAGGTCCTACTGTATATACGTAAGTATTATTTTACAGTTATTTGTCTGTTCGATTGTTATACAGCTGATTTGTTTGTATTCAATATAAATGGGTAAAAACTGTACTTTGAGGGCTTTTAAACAGATTTGAAAGGAAGTTAAAAGCTAACATCTGATGAGAGCTTCAGGTGTGGTTGTATATATGAATATATTTTAGGTTTCAAAACCACCAAATCTACCAAATGAAAAAGTCAAGGACAGTCTCTCACCCGCGGGACAACCGGCAACATGAGCTCTCGTGCTCTCTCCTGGAGCCTCTTCTTGTGATCGCCCAGCGATTCCATATTGTTGAACAGCTGCTCATGGATCTTCTTAAAGTTGGGCAGCTTCTTGCCTCTCTTCTTGAGCATGGACCCTATAATTGGACAACTGATTGAATAAGTTATTGGTATTGATACTCAGCTGTTGGCTATTGTGTGATCGTGATGTTTTAATTTTAATGGGAAAGCGCAAAAGAACTACTTATCATAATTTTTCCTTTTCGAGATTTCTGTGCTCTTAAATTCAGATTTAAATGATGTAGCGTTCTTCAATTTAGCTTTAAATTATGAACAATTTCATATAGGTGTAGTACAGTTAGATTTTTTTAACTAGGAGTTGTTAAGACGAGGTGGAATATTTTGGAAATGCACTTCTTTTGTTTAAAATAAAATCATGTGTTTCTGTTTATCTTGTAATGCCTTTGTTTACTGTCCGCCGATAGCTTGATGGCTAGCGGAATAAGTGCAGGGGGAGGGGAGGAGTGCGCTTGCTATTGGCTGAGCCGTTCCCCTCTCGCCGCAAACGCGACCCTAGTAGCCGACCTGAAAATGTAGTCTGTACTTTACTGATGCAGGTGCCGCTGCGTACTCCCCGCGCTGACGTACTCACCTGCAGTGCGCCGGGCGTTTAGTTGCGCGCCCGAATGGTATGTCCATTTTTACGTATAGATGCCATTACAAAACAGGAAAATCACGAAACCTTTACCACAAAAAAACTAATTTTAAAACTTTCATTCGCACGAATAGAGCATAATGGCGTGAATAGAAGAAGCTTGGATGTTTACAAACACAACTGAATCAATTTGGATTTTCAAACGTGGAAAATGAAACAATAACATATGATCAATTGATTTAACTATGAATTTCTTGTGTTTATCATCTGTTATTTTTAACAAAGTAAATGTAGACGGGTAGTAGAGTCGTTGTTATGGTAACCGGCCCGCAATCCCCTCCCCTCAAATTTATCCCACTAGCCATCAAGTCATCGGTGGACAGTACAATCCAAAAAAATAAACAATTGTATGAAATGGCTTAGGATATTGTTTATTTTGATTAAACCTAACCTCAATATTTGACAGGTAGAAACGTGTGATTATATTACAAACAAAAAAGTTTATCACCAAAGATATTCCTACTCATCTTGACCGCTTCTAGTTAAAAAAATCTAACTGTAATTTATAATTCTATGATTTAATTGGTTTGTTTGAGATTCTGGCATAATAATTTTACTGGATAAAAATGGAAATTTTGACAATTTAAGGAGCAAAACTTTAAAAGTTTACAATATTTTAATATTTAACACTTAAAAGAAATGAGATCAAATCAAATCAAAAATTGCTTTATTCCTTGAAACAGAGTATAAATACAAATATACAATAATTGATAAACATAGGAACGAGCTCAAAATCAGCAGGCCAATACAAGGGATACATGTAGAAAATGAAAAAAAACAGAAACAACAGCTATTTAAATATAATATTATGAGAAAATTGTGGCGAAAAAACGAGGAGCCCAACAAAAAAAACGACTTTGACAAACTGAATGTAAAAAGTTCAAAGAACTTAGCTGAAACCGTCACTCATCTAAACTTACATACATACTTACATCCACACACACATGCACACACACACACACACACACACACACACACACATACACACACACACACACACACACACACACACACACCCTTCATACTCACACGTACACCAGGCCGATCACACAATACATTCACCTGTACACAAGGACACTCGCGCACACATTCCATCCACCCTCCAATCGCGCGACTGAATCTTGTTCGGATTGTTACGAATAAACAGACAAGAGATAAGCGTCAACTTGACCTCAGCCGATCTCCAATAGCCATGTATTTACTAATTTTTTGTACTTAGATATTGTACAGGGCCCTGGGGGTTTTAGGTGAAGCGGTAATTTAGAATAAACTACATAGGCGATGTAATAGGATGACGTTTTATTTATCGTTTTATAAACTGTTGAATTCACAAATAAAACTACACATTATAATTAAAAGAACTAAAAATTGTATTTCTATATTTCCATTTCTACATATAAACAAAAACAATTATGTTTACAAAAGTTAATGTCAAATGAAACACATGATATAAATAAATCATATGTTAACACCTCCTCCCCTATTTACTGTGTTGAGGGTACTTCACACCGTATTAGCTGGTCAACATGTCTTTTTAAAATGCGCCCATCATCTAGATGAACTTTGTACATTACATGTCCATGTTTTTCAGTTATATGGCCCAAGTACCACTTTGTTGATCCATTTATATATTCACGAGCCTGTACTTTATCTCCAACCTTGAAATTCCTCTTGATTCCGATTTGAAGTCCCTTTTCCTGATATTTCTCTGTTTCTAATTTCGGAACAATTATGGAGAGGTTCGTTCTGATTTTCCTTCCAAACATTAGGTGGTATGCAGAAGTTCCAGTGGCATTTGGCGCTTGTCTCAGTTGCATGAGAAGTTTTTGTATTTTATTTTGTAAAGTCCCCTTTTCTCCCTCCATAGATCTCAACGCTTTCTTGACAGTTTGTACATATCTCTCAGCCTGACCGTTTGAACTAGGGTGGTATGGTGCAGATGTTCTATGAATAATTCCACATTCACTCATGAAGTTTTCAAATTCTGTAGAAACAAACTGTCTTCCGTTATCAGAAACCAAGACGTAAGGGAAACCAAAGGTTGAAAATACTCTGCGTAGTTCTTGGATTGTCCACGTCCTTGTCGTTGTTCTTGTCTGTATTATTTCCACCCATTTACTGAAAGCATCCACTAATATGAGGTACTGTTGACCATCTGTTGATCCAAAGAAATCAACGTGCACCCGCTCCCATGGATTAGAAGGTTGTTCCCATGGATGGACAGTCTTTCTTGGGTCGTTACGTTTTTCAAAGCATTTCCGACATACAGCAACCATCTCTTCAATATCCTTGTCCATGCTTTTCCACCAACAAAAACTGCGAGCCAAAGCCTTCATTTTTATCTCTCCTAAGTGAGCCACGTGAAGTTCTCGAAGTACATGGTCTCTGAGAGAATTTGGTATTATAACTCTCCAGCCCTTCATCACACAGTTATCTTGAATAGACAGTTTGTTATCATGAAAACCATATTGTTCGACAGATTTTCCTGATTTTAAGGCCTGTAAGATTGGACCTAAAACGGAATCCTTAAGACTCTCCCTAGCTACTATGGTGCTGCTGATATTAAGTGTTTCCAGTTGGTTTATTTGGTACATGCAGAGGTCATCTACAACATTTTCTTGAGTCACTTCAGTAGGGAACCGTGAAAGATAATCAGCATTGCAATGATGAGCAGTTTGCCTGTATTCTATGTCATAGTCGAACCCGGAGAGCAAGTGGGCATAATTAAATATACGCGTTGCTGAAATTGTTGGTAAAGTCTTTGTTGGATTAAAAATTGATACTAACGGTTTGTGATCTGTAATCAATGTAAATTTGCGCCCGTAACAAAATGGAAAGAACTTCTTCAGACCCCAAAATATTCCTAAGGCTTCCTTATCGATTTGAGAATATCTCTGTTCAGCTTTTGTTAACGACCGAGAAGCGAATGCAATTGGTCTGTCAGGTCCGTCGCTGAATCGGTGAGATAAAACGGCTCCAACGCCTACCGGTGAAGCATCAGTAGCCAAAACCAGAGGCAAAGATGGATCAAAGTGCACCAAAACATTGTCACTTGTGATCATTTCCTTGATTTTCTGAAAACTTTGTTCACAAAGCTGATTCCAGTTGAATGAGTTTCCTTTTCTTAGTAGCTCATTCAAAGGATGTAGTAGTGTAGCCAAATTCTTTATAAACTTGTTGTAATAGTTTGCTAGGCCTAGAAAGGTCCGGAGTTCTGCTACATTTTCTGGTCTTTTGCATTTTAAAATACTTTGAATCTTGCTATCTGACTTGTGTAGTCCTTTACTATCGATCACGTGACCTAGGTATTCAATTTTGGACTGGAAGAACTTGCACTTTTCTCTATTTAGTCTCAAACCATTCATCTTAAGTCGTTCAAAAACTTGTTCAAGTCGGCAAAGAAGCTGTTCCTTGTCAGATCCTTGTACAATTATGTCGTCGAAGAAACACTTTATACCTTCCAAGTTGTGTAATGTTTTGTCCATAAATCGTTGCCACACCAAAGGTGCAACTTTTACCCCAAACATCAACCTATTCACTTTAAATAACCCCTTATGAGTACTAATAGTTTGCATAATAGCACTGTCTTCATCCATCTCCAAGTGTAAGTATGCATTACTGATATCGAGAGTGCAAAATATCTTCCCACCGTGCATCTTTGACATTATATCATCGATCCTGGGAATAGGGTAGTGTTCGTCCTTGATTACTTTATTCAGAGTCACCTTATAATCAGCGCAAATTCTAACTGAACCATTTGGTTTGACGACTGGCACTATCGGAGTGCCCCAATCTGATGATTCGACTTTTGTGATTATACCCAGGTTTTCCAGTCGTTCAAGTTCTTTCTCCACTCTTTCCTTTAATGCATATGGTTAGTGTCTTGGTTTAATGTATATTGGTTGACTCTTGTCTTTTAAATTCAAATGACCCTTTTCATTTGGAATTTGTCCAATTCCTTCTTTGAAAATGTCTCCGTAACGAATCATCAGGTCATCCAGTCCTGGTATATTTTCCTTTTCGTTACTTGAGGATAACGTATGTATGTCGGCTGGATCAAGTTGAATCTCTCTGATCCATTCTCTTCCGAATATAGAGTCTACGCACTTGTTCACTATGTACAGTTTTCCAACAAATTTTTGGTCTTTGTATTGGACATCAACAAACACAACTCCTTTTGGATTTATTATTTCACCAGTATTTGTCCGGAGTTGAACATTTGTTTTGAAAATCCTCTTTGTTGAATTTAAAAGTTTAAACGTATTGTAAGATACAATGCTTAGTGCCGCCCCAGTATCTAACTCCATTGAGATTAGGCCTAGTTGCCCTTCCAATTTTACTTGAATCATAAACTTGTCATTCGATTTTGATTGAAGTTGGTAAATTTCATGAGTACTATCAGTATGTTCGACAGTTTCTTCTGATTGTTTTACTTCCTTGTTCGACTTTTTTGAGCATACTCGTGCTAAGTGGCCGAAACGTTTGCAAAAGCTGCATTCAGTGTTTTTGAACCTACACTGATTTGCTCTATGTGAATCATCACCACATCTATAGCATTTGTTCCTTAGTTTCTCAAAATGAGATTGACTTTTAGAAGGTTGTGTATCGTTAGTATTACTTGACTTATTGGACTGTTTGAACCTACTAGACATTTGGTGAACGTCATCTTGACTATGCTGTGCTTTTATTATTCTATTCTCACTCTTTGCTAGTTCCAATGTAGCTGCCTTTTCAACTACATCTTTAAATGGCTGTAATAGTTTATCTTGAAGAAGTTGAAGACGTATATCAGGGTCTTTTAGTCCCCTGACAAATTGCATTCGAAGTAGGATTTCAGATACCGAATCATTGCATTTTGCACAAGTAAATTGACAATCTACGCTAAGTTTTCTTAGGACATTTGCGTAATCTTGTACAGATTCATTACTTAGTTGTGTATGTGTCGTAAATTTGTGCTGACGAGCCCAAATACTGGGTTTTGGTTCTATTTGAGCCATCAATAAGTGAACCAATTCATCGTATGTTTTACTATGTGGATCATCTGGTATGCAAATATCGTAAAGCTGTTCATGAATTTGAGGAGTCAACGCTTGTAGGAATAATTCCACTTTAAGTTTAGGGTTTAAGTTTCCTCGCAATTGGGTGTAATTTTCAAAGTGCCGGGTAAAGTTTTGAAAACTTTCCTCCTCTGTGTATGGCTGAAAAGAAATATTAGGTGCATTTTGAGATTGGACAAAAGCAGTTGTTGTATTTGTATTGAACATTTTCTTCTCTGCTTCAAGAAATATTTTTACCTCTTCATGTATTTCTTCTAAGTGCCATCTGACTTCAAGTTCATTTTCTATTGAATCTGTGTAAAGTTCAATATTTGATTGTATATCTTCAATTTCAGTCCATATGGTTGATAGTCTGTCAGTGTAGTAGGTACATGTCTCAAGGGAGGTTTTACATTTAGGTAAATTATCTTTTAGTTTGTTTAGTCGTAATTCTAGTAACCTCCTCTTCTTCAGCAACTGGTCAAATTCTTTCTGTCTTACCATTTTACTTGTCGCCATTGTTGAATTCACAAATAAAACTACACATTATAATTAAAAGAACTAAAAATTGTATTTCTATATTTCCATTTCTACATATAAACAAAAACAATTATGTTTACAAAAGTTAATGTCAAATGAAACACATGATATAAATAAATCATATGTTAACATAAACTTTTGGGAAATTAATACCTGTGTTTGTGGCAGTTCTAGTCGGATAGTGGAGTGAAGTTTGAATGAAAATATTGTTTTTGTTTTTGAAGATGTAACAAATCAAAGTTCTTAGATATAATTGAGATAAATTGAAAACTTTAAATTCATCAAACAGCAAGTCAGTTGAATATTAAGGATGTTTTTGAAGTGCAATTTTAATAATTTTTTTCTGCATGATTTCAATAGGATTAAGAACGCTCTTATACCCGCCACACCATGCCAAGATCCCATACTGCAAAATTAATTGTACATACGCGTGGTAAACATTTTTTAGCAAAGGCGGGGGCAATATCTTAGACAAATTAGCAAAAATGAAAGCAAATTTTCTTAATTTTGTTCTAATTTGTTGAACTTGGCCAGACCACTTCAGCCGATGATCGAACACAATTCCTAAGTATTTATATTCATTCACTCTCTTAATACAAGCACACGACACACATCCATCCACGCCACCACAAGTATGCAATCTCAGCTGCATGACCGGAGGATTGCAGTCCGATCTCAAAGATATGGGCATATATTTTGTTTTATTTAGATTTATGGTTAACCGATTCTGGTCAAACCATCGCTTGGCCGTGAGCAGCCTGCTCTCGGCGTTGCTGTACGCGTCCCTCCAGCTGTCACCCTCAAACAATAAAGCAGTGTCATTAGCATAAAGAAAAATTTGTCCTTTACCTAAATTGACTTTATCGAGATTATTAATGTAAATTAGAAACAGCAAAGGGCCTAAAGTCTAGCCCTGAATAACCCCGTAATTTATTGATTTTGGCGTACGAATGTGACCCAAAATAGCTTAACTTGAGAACAATCAGAAAAATAGCTTTGGAACCACTTGTACGCGACCCCCCTAACCCCAATAAATTTCAATTTCTGAAGAAGCATATCCCTGTCGACTGTATCAAATGATTTTGCCAAATCTATAAATACTAAAATAGGTTTCTTGTCCCTACTTAAGACATCCTGTAAGCATTTAGTTAATAAAAACAGATCGTCGTTTAAGTTTTTGTCCCTTCGAAAACCGAATTGATTACTCGAAAGAATGCTTTGATTTAGCAAGTACAATTCCAACTGGTTTCTCATGCATTTTTCAAGTAATTTAGACAGGACGCTTGCCAAGGTAATCGGCCTGAAGTTCACAAACAATTTTTTTTGGTCCCCTTTGAATATAGGTATGACTTTACCCATTTTGAAAGAATTTGGAAAAATGCCAGGAGTTAGGCTTTTATTAAAGATATGCAGAATCGGTAATTTTAAAAGATCATAGTTATTTTTAATTATCATAGCAGGAATATTATCAACTCTAGGCGCCGATCCTCCTTTCATCTCACGATAATTTTAAACAGTTCATTTTCGCCAATTGGCAACAGCTGGAAGGCTGCGTCCACCGCGAAGTCCTTGTCGTCAACAACAGGTACCGCTACAGGGGGACAGCTCGGGCAAGATTGGCTCCTACATTAACGTAATAATCATTAAAATTATTGGCAATTTCAATTATGTCAATTTCCTCATTATTAGGCAAACCTGCTTGAAAATGTTCCACCGGAAAGGCATCAATTTTTTTATTAATCCCCATTATTTCAGATATATTTTTCCAAAGCAATTTACTGCTGTTATCCGCCTCAGTAATTTTTTCACGGTAGTAATTTTCTTTAGCTAATTGAATAGACGATTTGAGAATATTTCTGAAGTTAGAATAGCGGGCTTTTAGTACCGGGTTAAAGGGTTGTTTTTTTAATTGTTTACTTAGTTTGTCTCTAGTGCGAATTGAGTTCACTAAAGCGTTAGTAATCCACAGTTTGAGTTTAACATTTTTGGAAGAGATAGTTTTGGTTTTTGTAGATTGAGAAATAATAGATTGAAGTTGCTTAGTAAAAATATCACAACTCTCATTGACGTCATCTTTGTCAATAACTGAGGCCCAGTCCTGCGCTAATAAAAGGTTTCTAACATTACCTGTATCCACAAATGAATAGTTCCTGTTTAAATAAGAATTATTACACTTGGTTTTGGACACGTTTGTCATTACCGCCGTTACATAATGATCTGTAATATCTGTTATAACAACAGCCGATTTCAAATTATTTGTACATTTAATGTCAGTATGGATGTGATCAATACAGCTACACGAATTAGCCGAGACTCTAGTTGGGTGGTTAATGCACGAAATAAAGCCAGCACCATAAATAACATCGAGGTAAGTTTGTGACGATAAATTATTATTTCCTGGTAATATACAGCAATTAAAATCACCAACCAGCCACCACTGGCGATCCCTGGAACGGTTGTGAAGATAAGCCTAAAGGTCGTTGATAAACAATTCAAGATTAGACGACGGGCTTCGGTAGACTGCTAAAAGAGATAGCCGCTCACCGCCAAACGCCATATCCAGCTGCAAACTTGTGGCGCCATGCAAACACACTTCCAACTCACTCACAGCAAATGATTTGTTTACATAACCAATCAAACCATCATTCTGATTCATGCTTCGTTTACTCATAAAAACATCATACCCATCCACACACACAAGTACACTACTTTCATCCGTCCAAGTTTCAGTTAAAATGATTATATCAAATTTCATTTCATATGAATTCAACAGAATTAAAAGTTCGTCGAAGTTTCTGCTGTAGCTCCTTATGTTAACGTTTAAAATTGTTACTTTGTTTTCATAGCTGCTATGAGAAACATTAAAAAAATTAAAATCATCAACATTTTTATAGATGTGACACATCTCTGCAATTTATATTGTCATCAAGCTCCTCATCATTCATGCTAAAGAGGTAAGAAAGCCGCTGTATTGTCAGCCTGCCTAACCTAATTCATATTCAACAGTAGAAATATTAACTACATTTAAACAGATGCATTAAAACATTGAAATAGTTATTATAAAGGCATAATATTAGTACATGTCAAATCGTTCAAGCAAAAAAAAAAAACATATTATTATAATGCGATATTATCTAGTTACTATTTTGTAAGCTGAAATAAAAACACTGTTTTCACAACGAAACAACCACGTTAAATTAATATTCTACGATTTATTACCCAAGCAAATTTCACTTTATCTTATATATTTATAGAAAAACGTGAAGCGTATGAACTTGTATAATAGTGATAAATAAAAAACTAAAAAAAATCGTTACTTCCTCTGAAAAGACCTACAAAATTTAATTTCAATGTACTAGGGAAATGTACTGAAACATAACAATCAGGCTAATATTATATCTATAAACTACAGCTTTCAAATACAGATATTAATTAATAATAATAATAATAATTTTTTTTGGGTAGGAGGTGGAATGCATTTACGCACACTGAGGGGCTCGTTGTCCCCTCAGTAGTGTCGGACTCCCACGAGCTCGATGTCCCGTGAACTACCGACTAAACCACCTCCCTCGGCACCGAGGACACTAGCCTGGAACTGTTTCACACATTACTTGGGGCTAGGCCTTTGATATTACGCCGCTAGGGCAAGCTCCATGGGGAAATGCTGAGGATTAAGGCCGATCGAGGTCGACCTTTTTCGCCCAAAGAATGGCCTGGACGTAGTGCTTGACACAGTTCCAGTTGCCCTCTCCCTGGAGCATAGCTCCAACGATGTTGTTTGGGCTGATGATCACGCCGATCTCAGATGAAAGCGAGGCTCGGCGGACGTGCCAACGGTCGCACTGAAAGAAGGTGTGCTCGGACGTATCTGGGATGCCGGGGCAATACAGACAATCCGGGCTGGCGACTTTGCCCATCTGGTGCAGATAGGCTCGGAAGTACCCGTGTCCAGAAAGAAACTGGGTCACGTAGTAATCGACCTTGCCGTGCTGCTGCTCCACCCATGGTCGGACGGAAGGTATGAGGTGGAAGGTCCAACGTCCCCTCGGCTCGGCTTCCCAGTCGCGCTACCAGGAGTCGAAGCTGCGATCGCGCTCTTCCCTGGCAGCTGTTTCCCGGCCCACTTCAGGCCTCCTCCAGTAAATCGCCTGCCTCTCCCTCGCGAGGAAGAGGACGGGGATGACTCCGGCGATCACCATCACAGCAGGCTCGGAGACTGTGCGGTAGGCCGAAGCGACCTGCAGAGCTCCTCGGCGCTGGACTCGGGCAAGCCGGTCTCGGAAGACTCGCTTCTCGAGTGCGTGAGCCCATACCTCCGCCCCGTACAGCAAGACTGACTGGACGGCAGTCATGAGCAGACGGCGCTTGCAGGAACGAGAACCGCCGACATTGGGCATAAGCCTACCAAGGGCAGGCTTATGGAGGCTAAGGGACAGGCTAAGGGACACCCTTAGCGGCTTTGTCGGCGGCGCGCTGGATCAGCTCGCCGAAAGACAGTCTGCTGACGACCATGACTCCCAGGTACTTTGCAGCAGGCTTAGTCTCGAGTGTGACGTCACCTATCTGCACCGGGAACACGGTGTTTATCCTCTTTTTGGTGAGGACGACGATCTCCGTCTTACTGATAGCCAGGGACAAGCCGTGATCTCGCATCCACCTTGGCCATTACAACGCTGAGCCTCAGTTTTGCCTGCTCGACGTTCCTCGCAGCGATCAAGGCAGCGACGTCGTCAGCATAGCCAACGAGGTGGGTCTCATCGGGCATGTCTAGCCTCAGCAAGCTGTCGTAGGACACGTTCCAGAGATCTGGTCCGAGAATGGACCCCTGCGCAGCCCCGGAAGTGATGGGAATGCGCCGCTGACCTTCGGTCGTGTCGTACAACAGAACGCGGTCTGACAAATACGCTTCTATCATACGCAGGAGGTAGGAGGGAACTTGGAACGTATGCTCAAGCGCCCACAGCATATCGCTCCACCTGGCGGAGTTAAAAGCGTTCTTCACGTCGAGCGTGACGAGAAGGACCACGCGGCGCGACCAATGGTTGTGGTCCTCCGCCCTCCGCACTGCCTCAACTACCTCCTGAATAGCGTCGATGGTAGAGCGACCGGATCTGAAGCCGTACTGCTGCGAGGACAAGTCCCCCGCAGAGACGATGGCCTCGGTCAGCCTGACACGCAGGAGCTTCTCAAGCACTTTCCCGGCTGTGTCGAGCATACACAGGGGTCGGAAAGAAGAAGGGGTCCCCGGTGTGCTCTTCGCCTTCGGGATAAGAACAAGGCGGGCAACCTTCCACGAAGAAAAGAAAACGCCTTCCGCCAGACACGCGTTGAACATATCGAGCAGAAGCCTTGGATTCACCTCCGCAGCGAGCTTGAGCACCTCCGCCGGAATGCCATCGGGACCGGGCGCTCTTCTGGGTCGTAGGGATCGGACGGCAGCGGTGAGTTCCTCTTCCCGGAAAACTGGGAAGGCGCCTACCTCTCCGAATTCCCTGACTGGCCGAACTGGGTGGCTGGGAAACAGTGTATCGACGACGGCGGCCATGGCTTGTGGTTCCATGACCGCAGGTGGTGAGCGAGCCCCTAGCTTCTGGGTTACAAGTTTGTAGCCCATCCCCCAGGGGTCGTTGTCGATATCCTGACACAGCTGCTTCCAGCACCTAACTTTACTCCGGTTGATGGCACCGCGGAGCTCTCGGCGGGCCGCTCTATGCTCAGCTGATCTGGCATTTGCATCAGGGCGGTTCCTGGCTCGCTGCGCAGCTCGTCAGAGACCAAAGCATCTCCTCCGGAGTTCCGCGATTTCAGGCGTCCACCAGTAAACCGACTTCTTCCTGTGGCGGCGGGAAACTCCAGGCATCAACTGCTCACACGCGGTCGCGATGAGACGCATCGTCGATGCTGCCAGATCTTCGGCGCTTATGAAATTCTCAATGCTCTGGTCTTTAATTACGTTTGTAAAAGTTTCTTTGCTCAGACGACTGGTGTTCAAGCGTCGAGCCAGAGGAGCAGGTTCAGCGCGCAAGCGCGCACCCTCGGGAAGGACCTTGAAAAGGATCGCCTGGTGACCGCTGGAGGAGTAGTCCTCGCAGACACGCCAGTCAGAGATCCGCTGGGCAATCCCTTCGGAGGCAAGGGATATATATGTCTGGGATCGTCTCTCTGCACCCCGGACGGCGAAAGGTGGAAATGCCGCCCGTGTTGAGGATACAGAGGCCCGACCTGGCAGCCGACTCGAGGATGTAACGACCGGCCGATGTAGTGTCGGTCCGCGGGGAACCCCATTCCACGGCTTTGGCGTTAAAATCGCCACTGACTATGACCCCGCCAGAGGTGTTCATGATCTTTTCCTCGATGGAATCGACCATGTGGCGGTAGTCTACGATCGGTTGGTTAGGCGTGAGGTAACAGAAGACAGTGAAACCCCTGCTCCTCACCCAAACGAAGCCGTTGCCCGATCCGGAATCGAGAACAGGCACCTTCCCGAGGTCCAAGATCCATATCGCTGCAGTGCCGGAGGGATCCGAGAACCACTGCGCGGAGCGTCGGTTCTGGTACTGCTCACTGAGAAGCAGTAGGTCAGCACCCTGCTCCGTGGCGAACTGGAACAGCAAGTCGTTTGCTGTCCTGCTCCTCTGCATATTAAGTTGCAGAACACTGATCATTTCTTTTGTGTTTGGCGAAGCTCCTGTATGGCCTGCCTGTACTGCCCGCAACGTCCTGACCCAGCGGAATGCTTGACCTGGTTGCCCTTCAAGCCGGCTTCAGTACACAGGACACAGGACAACGCTGCATTGCATGCGCTGGCCTTGTGGTCCTGGCCGCCGCACTTGAAGCAGAGCTTGCTTCTATCGGGTCCAGGGCAACGATTAGCGACGTGACCGAACCCCAGACATTTAAAACATCTGGAGGCCACGAGCTTTTCGCGCACCCGACAGCTCACATACCAGACTTTGAGGTGGCCCTTCTCCAGGAGCTTCGCAGCTGCTCTGGCTCCCAGCGTGAGGATCGCCACCTTCTGACCCCGAGCGTTCGCCTTTGAGAGGAAGGTTTTCACCTCGACGTTGTCGCCGATGGCGGATTTGACGGCAGCAGTCACCTCTGCCTCGGTCGTCAGCTCGTCAAGGTCCCTCACCTCCAGCGTCGACTTGGGTTCGAGAACGCGGACGGTCGCGTTCGCCCCCAAGATGGTCTGCAGGTCCTCGCTGAAGGCGGCTTTGCTTTTGGAGGTGTCACCGAGCTCGACCAAAAGATCGCCGGCTCGGGTCTTCCTCATGCCCTTGATGACGGCACCCTTCTCATCGGGCTTCGCTTTGCTGCGAATTTCGCCCAGCACGTCGGCGTAGGATTTCCCCTCCGACGGCTTGATGAGAAGAGCGTCCGGCCGCTGCTTGCGGGACTTCTTCCTCGGCGCCTTCTTCTTGTCCTGAGTGCCAGGCTGGTATCCAGGCAGCTGGGGAGGGTCTCTCTTCTTCCCCCTCTTCCTGACGACGTCGGTCCATTTTTCGGGGTCCGATGTCTCCCCTGGACCGTTTCCTCGAGGTTTTTTCTCAGCCTCCGGTTGGGCGGGGCTGGAAGCGGCCCGCTTCCCACCGGCCGGCTGAGCCTTTACCCGCAATGACGGGGTCGTCTGCGTCGAAGCAGTCACCGACTCACATGACTGCCACGACCTCCTCAGCTGGATGATGTGGTGAAGGCTGGCCTCTAATTGGACCATGCCATCCTTCACATCCTGACTGATGTTCTTCTGCCGGGTGGTCGCAGCCTTCATCACAGCGAGGGTGTCGAAGCACTTTTTGATGTGCTCCTCCTCCTGCTGCCTGGCGAGCGCGATGACCGCCTCGAAGGGAGACGGGTTGGCGTCCATCGGTACGTTGTCTCCATCGGGTTGGTTCTCAGTGGCCACAGATGTTCTGGCCACCGATGAGGCAGGTGTCACGTTGCGGCCTGGCGGCGATCTCGTGAGGCGGGACCTTCGCTCGAAGGGGCTAGCCACCTCACCCGTGAGCCCGCTCGGAGAAGCGGTTGGTTTCGTTGTTGGGGTTACGGTACCCCGGAAAGAGTCTGGCACCTTTTCAGACGTATTTTTATTGTTTGCTGCCATCATGTCTGGTTTGGCCCCCAAGACTAGGCATTTGACCTTCCAAAATGTGCCCCAATGAGAAAGTCAGACCGACCCATCACCAGAGCAACTATATCCGTGTTCGACTGCCTCCAAAACACCGGCGGTCCTAGACGAGCAGTGGCCTCGGCAGAGCCCCCCCCGTGACCGCAGCGGGGCCCTATCCGGTCGCCAACCGGCACTGCCACGGCCAAGGGGATTTTCGCCGGCTGATAGGGCAGCCAGGTCAGCTGGCTGGGCTGACCCGGGCCCCTGTACTATCCGGCAGCCTGGGAGGTGCAGAACCCAGTTTTTAAGCTGTACCCTCTGCTCGTCCTAGACCCCCAGCGCAGTGGAGGTTGAAGAACACAGAGTCACCCCGGCAAGTAGGACGGAATGATTTAGAATAATAATAATTACGCTGGTATCGGCAGGGTTGTTTCCTCTGCTAGCAGAGTGGGGGGTGATGGACGTGTACACTGCCAGTGACCACGACTTCATCTCCTTTCACCTGGAAGAAATCGGGTCGTCTCGTCAGTCCAGTACCCGAAACCCAGTTGGCTGGAACTCGGCCAAACTGGACAGGGGAAAGTTCGTCGAGCGGCTCAGTCGCAGCCCCGAGGCCTGTCAGACGGATCGCTTTAGCCAGGTCGGCAGAGCATAAGGCTGCGAAGAAAGCTCTGGCCAGCGCCATTCGCCTGAGTAAGGCTCGCTGCTGGAAGGAGCTGTGCCGGGAGGTTGACTCCGATCCGTGGGGTAGGGGGTACCAGCTCGTCACGAAGAAGCTCGGGGGAATGGGGGCCAGCAGCGCGGCTATGTCTGCAGGAACGGTCACGGCCATCGTCGACGCTCTTTTCCCAAGTCACCCAGTGAGGCGGGAGGAGAGAGTTGTGAGGCCGGTTCCTGATGTTCCTTTGTTCACGGAACAGGAGCTCGTGGCAGCATCGTCTGCCATGCACAACAACAGAGCTCCAGGCCCAGATGGCATCCCGGTTGAGGCTCTGAAGGTTGTGGTGGAAAGTCACCCACACTTGCTGCTGCGCATGTTCAACGCGTGTTTGGCGGCGGGTGTGTTTCCGTCACGCTGGAAGATAGCTAGACTGGCGCTCATCAGTAAAGGCAAAGGTGATCCAGAGTCCCCGTCAGCGTACAGACCTCTCTGTATGCTGGACACGGCGGGTAAACTTTTTGAGAGGTTGCTGAAACCCAGGTTGAGGTCGGCCGTCGAAGCCGCCGGGGACTTGTCCCCTCGGCAACACGGCTTTCGGAAAGGCCACTCAACCCTGAATGCCGTAACTGAAGTCCTGGGCGCCGTCCAGCAGGCTGACACAACCTGCCATCTGGCCAGACCGATCGTGCTGCTGGTCACCCTGGACGTGAGGAACGCGTTCAATTCTGCCCGTTGGGTGGATATGCTCGAGGCGCTGCAGCGTGACTTCAGGGTACCCGACTACCTCTTGGTCGGCGTACAGGACTACCTGAAGGATCGCAAGCTGGTGTACAGCACTGAAGCAGGAGTCCGTTCCAAAGTGGTCACAGCCGGCGCGGCACAAGGGTCGATCCTCGGCCCTGACCTTTGGAATGTGGCATACGACGGGTTGCTTCGCCTCGAGATGCCACCAGGAGTTTTTCTCGTGGGCTACGCAGACGATGTAGCCGCAGTCATCACGGCTCGGGATCCGGAGTTGGCCCAGCTTCGCCTCAACCAGGTGATGTTTCGGGTCAACAGATGGATGAGCGGTCATGGACTTGAGCTGGCGGTCGCCAAGACCGAGATCGTCATGCTCACTCGACGGAGGATCCGTACAGTAATCCCCATGACTGTCGGTGACGTCGAGGTCCAGACGAAGACTGCGGCGAAGTATCTGGGAGTTGTGCTCGACTGCCGTCTCACGTGGTGGGAGCACATCCAGACTGTCTGCGACAAGGCGGCGAGGGTTGTTCTGTCGCTCAGTAGATTGATGGGGAACATCGGAGGTCCGAGGGCTAGCAAGAGGCGATTCCTCATGTCCACCGTCAACGCCATTCTTCTCTACGGCGCAGAAGTGTGGGCGGGTGCCATGGGAGTCAAGAAACACAGCAAGAGAATTCTCTCTGTTCAACGCAGGGCTGCGCTCAGGATCGCCTGTGCGTATCGCACCGTGTCTGGACTGGCTGTCATGGTTGTGGCTGGAGTGATTCCCCTCGATTTGCTCGCCGTTGAGAGGCAGAACATCTTTCGCCGCGCTCCGGATCTCGGCAGAGACCAAGCTGCTGAGGAGGCGAGACTCGTCACTCTGCGGGCCTGGCAGGAGCGGTGGAACGACGGACCAGAAGGGCGATGGACATTTCGTCTCATTCGAGACATCAGCCCGTGGTTGAGCCGTACCTTTGGGGAAATTGATTTCTTCTTGTGTCAATTCCTGACGGGTCATGGCTACTTCAGGGATTACCTTTTTCGCATGGGAAAGGTGAGGTCACCTCAGTGTAGGTACTGCCCGGAGGAGGTGGATGATGCTCATCATACCTTTTTCCGGTGCAGACGTTTCGCTGAAGATAGGAGGAGGCTTGTTTCTGCAGTCGGCGATCTATCCCCGGACGTCGTTGTGGGAGCAATGCTTCGCAACGAAGAATCCTGGAGAGCGATTGCGCTTTTCGTGCAATCCGTACTTCGGTGGAAGCGAGATGATGGATGCTTAGGTGACCTCTAAGTATCCTGAAACAGTGACTTGACCCGTCAGGGCGCAAGACACGCGGACCAGTGCTGAAGTTGTCCGATAAGGGTTCAGGCCTGGTTTTTCCCCGCGGCTCCGTAGGAGGTTTAGTGGGTACACCTCGACCAACATCTGAGAGGGAGTCCCACACTGTTCCTTGGGTTCGCGCATAAAGCGTTCCTCCTACGTAAAAAAAAAATAATAATAATAATAATAATAATAATAATAATAATAATTCAAATTCAAATTCTTTATTTCTCGCATGCGCATGCATCTTACACAGCAGTGCTTTAATAACCCTCTAGCTAAAAGCTATTTGAGGGAGAAGCTTAAAACTTATTTACATGCATTTTACAATTTATAAATTAATTTATAACTTTTTTTAATTTTTTTTTTCTCTTAAACTCATATCTATTTTCTCGGTCTACAATTTTCCGATGGGAAACGCAAATTACAGAATAAATTAATATATGAGTTAACGAACAATAAATTACCAATATAAAATAACAAATATAAATTATGAAGCAACAAACTATTCAAAAAAATAACAATTAATTATAAAACTAATAACAACAGTTTTTTTAATCGCTTAAATACATATATATAGTTACATACCTCTTCCTAGCTCAGAATACTCCAGTATTAAAGTTATACTCTTTGTACTGTTACCTCCCTAATCTTCCTCTATGCCACTTTCACTTTCTACAGAGCCCCGACATGTCAAACTACTTTGCTCTAGATTGTGCAAGGAAGTTGCTCAGATCTACTTAACAAAAGCTATAAAAACTAATAAAAAACCAAGAATTTCATTTATGAATCCCTTTTCAATCAATCTTTATAATATATTGTTATGAATGCTAACAAATGTTTTAAGTGTAATAACCCTGTGTATTTACTAACACTACTAATCAACAAGGTGGGTAATGGTGTTTGTCTTTCTTCTAAGCCTAATTTTTAATCTTAAGTAATAAGTTTAAGTAATAATAATAAGTTTATTCTCATAAAAGTAATACAGGTTTACATAAATATTCAACTTGAGAAGGTCCCCACATAGGCGATGCCTGTGCGTGGGGGCCGAAACCTTAAATGTCTCCAGAACTAGACCGAATAGTGTAGAGCACTCTTGGTGAAGTTTACACTTAGCACAAAACTCAATAAAATTAAATGTAAATTACAAAAAAACTTTTTCTTTACATTCAAGCAACATTAGTTATATTATGGAAAAAGGGATGCACTTAACTTACGTGTAAATCTATATTTTCAATTTGGAGCATGACACAATCATTCGCTTATCTCCACATTCATTCCATCAAAATGATCACATATGCACATCCATTCATGCTTCAATCATATCCATGCACTGTCACACAGTCCTACCAAACCCACATGCTCATACGTTCACATACAATCACTCACACATGCATTTAACCCATACCACAAGCAAGCTCACACACACACACACTATCACATATACCATTACTTATCAACTCACACACAATGACTCACATGCCCATCCAGACTTTTACATTCATCAAAATATAACCAAATGCTAACACATGCACACTAACCAATTACTCAAGCACTTTCTTTAACATACCAAAGCAAACTACATTCATACATACTGTACTCACATACATTCACATACAGATTATAACGTCTGAAGGTATGGAGAAATATGTTACAAAACTTCAGTGTAGTGTTAAATAATTAATAATCTATAATAGAATGAGACATGTAAGATCTGAAAATTTTAAGAAAAATAAATAAATTACAAATCATTTAACATATGCTGAAGTGACGAAGTTCATGGCAGCCTCCCTTCCTATCTGTGTCAGCCAATTAGTTATTTTCTTCTTATAAACTGTAATGTTACAGGGACCAATGTTCCTTAATTCGATAGGTAAATTTAGATGGACATTGTGGGCGAGATAAAGACAACCTGAATAGTTAATGGACTTTTCAATTTTTGGGGCTTGTATACCAAAATTTGTTCGTAGTCGAGATGAATATAAATGAGAAATTTTTCCTAAAAATGCATTTTTCCTTTTAAAACTGAAAAGAAGCAATGATTTTATAAACAATTGCCTTACATCAAGTACCTTAAAATAATTATAGTGTCGCTAGGAAATCTTCGAGGCTTTTTCAGTGCCGATTTAATTACAAGTTTTTGAGTTATCTCTGAAGGATTGATTACATAGTTATAGGCTCCTCCCCACACAAGAATCCCATATCAAATAATCGACTGGACATAGGCGTAATAGACGGTTTTTATTTGGAATTCCTCAAGAACATCAGCTAATATCGAAAACATATAAACACATTTCCTTAATTTATTATTGAGATAATGAGAGTGAGCAGCCCAGGTCATTCTATTATTGAAAAGAATACGTAAATATTTATATCTAGCAACACGTTCAAGAGGTTCACAACTGCACATATCCTGTCTGCTACATGAATGCAAAGTTGGATTTTTGTCAGTCGGGTCCACAGAAGCTCTAAGGGAGACCGCCATGTACTTGGTCTTGGATACATTTACGGTAAGACTGTTCTGATCAAACCAACGCTTCACAGTGAGCAGTCCCCGCTCTGCATGGCCGTACACCTCGTCCCAGGTGGCGCCGTCAAAGAGGAGGACGGTATCATCGGCATTTAAATACATTTCCCCATTTTCTAATTTAATTTTACCCAGATTATTGATATAGATAAGGAATAACAAAGGGCCAAGTGTACTTCCCTGAACTATCCCATAGTCGTCCTGAGTGAAACTTACATGAGAATTTATTGAAACTAGTTGCTGTCTATTAGTAAGATAACTTTTGAACCACTTTAATTCAATACCAAGGCATGACAACTTTTTCAAGAGTATATTTCTATCTAAAGAATCAAAAACCTTAGCAAGATCTATAAAAATAAGCAAAATACGTTTGTTTTTTGCAATCAAATGATGTACTTTATTGGTTAAGTTAAACAGAGCGTCTTCGGAGGTAGGATCTTTCCTAAAACCATATTGATTTTCAATTATGAGCTTATTTCTAAATAAATAATCTGAAAGATTTTTAGCTACACACTTCTCTAAAATCTTAGATAAAACACTGAGTAAAGATATTGGGCGATAATTACAATCGGCTCCTTTTGTTCCACCTTTATAAATTGGAATTACTTTCGCTGTTTTGAAAATATCCGGAAATATACCTTGTTGTAAACTTTTGTTAATGATGTGAAGCAAGGGAAGTTTTAATATACCAAAATTATTTTTTATTATATCGGCTGATATGCCATCCACCCCCGGCGCCGACCCTCCCCTCAGCTCTCGCACGCACCCAAGAAGCTGCTCCTCCGTGGCAGGCTCTAATCTGAATTGTGTTAAAACACCATAATAAATGTAGATGTTATTTTTCAAAATTTTCAGAGAAAATAAATGGCATAACATGACATACCTGTCCTTGTTTTCTTCATTATGGTCTTTTTAACTGAACCTGCAACAAAATAAAAATCCTTAAGTAAATTACCTTAACTTGTTTTGCAAATTTATAAATTGTAGGCAGAACCAAAATGTCTTGATTTAATTTAACAAAAAATAACATAAAATAAAAAAATGATAATTTACAAAAATAATGAACTACAGTAGACCCCCTCTTAACCGACCTCGTTTTAACCGACGATCGGATTATCCGCCCTTGCTGGTCAAAAATGAAAGATCGTTTTAACCGGCCCTGTTTTGAGAACGTTCAGTTTAACCACCCTTTTTTAGGAATTGCGGCATATCAGTTCCCATACCCGGCGATGGGAACGTTACGTCTAATATTTAGTTTATTGACGTGTTTTGTTTTGACCGTGCTTTGGGGTTATTAGTGACATTTCTACAGTAATTATTTTGGAAAATGGGTCGATAATTATAGTTTATTTTCTAAATAATCCAAGAACTGCTTTATAATTATGTTAATAGAATTCTAAATCAACAGAGCCTTTGATTTTTAGGTGTTTAAAGGATTACCCTTTTTAACCAACCTTTTAAATTATCCGACCTAGGTCCGGTCCCGTAAGGGTTGGTTAAGAGGGGGTCTACTGTAAGACCCTAGTGGCAAAATTTTTTCTTTATAATTTACATCCAATCATACATACAATGATTTAACTAAGTATTTTACAAAAAAATTGGCTTTTCAAATTTTTTTATGAAAATTTTTAAACTTTGAATGTTCATGGGACATGCCCTTGGAATAGTATGTGAATAGGTCGATGTGTGTGTCGAGTTCATGATCCACCTTTGAGTAAGATTACAGCCCAGTCTATTCTGTATTTTTTGTTTAAATAAATAAATAAATTCTTTATTGTAGGAAAATACAAGTGAAAACATTAAAGGAAATATACTGCAAAAAATAAACTTAACATACTCAATATACTCCTTAGTATATAATTAATACAAAGTAAATAATTCTCCTACCAAAAGCCGCCCCAACAGGCACTAAACCCAATTACTGGGGAAGCCAGCCAAAAATTATTTTTCGCCATTATTAGAATAAAATCAAACAATTATATCAAACATGAAAACTGAACTGAACAATATTTGACAATTTAAATTTAAAAATACTAAAGAGATTACAAAGCAAAAAATATATTATAGAGAGAGAAAATCGACTAAATTGAAATTTAAATTTATTTTACTTGGATGTTCACTGAATTATAAGTAAAGTTAAAACCTCTACAAAATTAAGTTTATGAAACAGGATGAAGAAACGTATTCATTATGGATATTTATGTTTAATTGAGAACTTTTAATAATTCAAAGCATGTTTTCTTAAACACGTTCCGGCTCATAGTAACATCTAGCTCATCTCCCAAACTATTAAAAAGAGATACAGTGGAAACAAGGAAGGAATTAGCATGAAAACAAGTTCGAGCAAAGAGCGGGTAGAACGGTCGGCTCGCCCGCCCTCCTCTCGCCGGCACATGCCACGCGACACTGGCCAAGGTCAAGGGATCGTCAACGACACCAGATAAGACGTCCCTTAGTTTACCATGTTATAAAGAATTATTATAAAGAAATAAAGTGATATTACCATGTTCTTTTGGCAATGGTTTCTTATTCTCTTGATTAGTTGAACGTTTCATTATTCGATGCCCTGAAACAAACCATTTGTTCAGCAAATGTCTCAGCTTAAGAAGTCATGAGAATAAATTCTTAACATCTTAGCTATAATTAACACTGTTAAATACAACTGATTCAGTGAGAAAACCAATACAATTGTTCTAAAAAGAAAGCAATAGGTGACAGAAGATTCAGACTCTAAATACGTCACCAAGCTAATAAAAAGCAAATTGTTTCAATTTTTTTGCGGCATAACATCTAAAAACTGTTATTGATCTCCCCATCCTTTTCAACATCCAAAACAAAACAGCACATGACAAGATCTTACAGTAGACTAGGGTGTTTTTTGCATTCCGCTGATAACAGTGCAGTGAGGTGTCTTAAATTGTGCTTACTTTGTGCTGCCAGGGCCACCAAGAGGGGAGGGCCGAGCAAAGTGGGCAGATTGCTCTGACCACATTTTGAGCTGATAATATTTTTGTGGATTATTAAATATTAGAATATTTAAATTAAGACCAAAATGCAAGGCTGGGGGGTTAGGGAGTTAAACCTCCCCCCCCCTGAAATGTTGGAATAGCATTAATTATAACATGAGGTCAAAAAGTAATGCTATAACCGCAGACAGTGATAGATTTGGGTCTGCATTGAGGCAAAGAGGGTACACGTTATTTGACTAAATAAATGGTCAACGCTTTTAGTGAGCAAACCCCCCCCCCCCCCCAAAAAAAAATCTTGGCTACGCCCTTGCCAAAATGAAATGAAATATTAGAAGATACATAAAACCTTAAGTCTTTAATGTGTATAAATTAAAATGCCCTATATTTGTTTCATATTTTTAATAATCTAATATTTGATATTACATCCAATATTTATATTCTAAATATTTAAATTATAATCTACTATATATTTGTTAAATACCACTCACCGAAGTTTTCAAATTTTCCCATATAAAAGTGTTATGGACGATCTTTTGTTTACATTCTCAATGTTCATTCAATCAAGCAGCTGGGAGTTAGCTTCACAAATGTACAAAATACGCTGTTACAGCTGATTATAATTTGCTTTCTTTCATAACGGTTTTATGATTTTTTTGTTGATTTATTTTACGGGACATAATCAAGTACTATATAAAAGTTACATTTAGTTTAATTTTAAAACCTAATCTGTTTATTCATTAATTCAGTATATGGCACCATCTTTATTTCGGCAGCGGGAGTTGCAATTATGCCTCATACGACGATTTGGCGTTTATACTAATTCGACCTCTATAGTTTAAAGCCTGAGGAGCGTGCTGCCTTTTGGGGTTGAGTCTTGAAACTGAATCCTGGAAAAATGAGTAGCTCCCGTGCCGAAAACGAGACGGCGCCACTTTAATTTTTCAGTCCGATTGGAATATTTGTTGGAGTTTACGGATCAAGCTGACTTTCTACAGTCAAGCAGATGGTTGTAATATTTTTACAGTTGTATGTTAGTGTTTTATATTGCTGTAATCTTTGACCATGTTTAATCTGTTTTTTTTCTTATTTTACAAACATTCTCACTTTTAAATTTGGACAATGAGTGGAAGCGCGGACGACGGAGTTGTTATTTCCTTAAACTATTCTATTCGTCAGCGCTAATTTATCCTCTGCTTGAAGGCGGTGGAACTGAAAAAAACATTGAATATCTCTACCTAGAGGGTTCTGTACACATTGATATATGTTAAGTGAATCAGTTTGAAACATTGTCGACGGACAGCGCCCCTATTCTAAACATTCAGCTCTTTATTGTACTTTATTGATACCCTATATTAAACAATTTTAAGCTATATTGGCAAATAAGCATAGAAATACCTTAAAACTGACACATTTAAGGTTAAAATCGGTCTTGCCGTTTTAGAGTTATGACTGTAAAAAAACCTAGGCCTACACCATTGACTGTAATATGAGTTCAACTGTTTTTTAGTCGGGGGGGCAAACTGTATTCCGTGGGATTTTTTGTGAAGGGAAGGTGTGTCTGCATGGAATCTCTTTATTATATGTCACATAATGGTGTAGTACCGGGTGTTTACATTCAAATTGCGGTGTTTACCTTCAAATCCAAGATGGCCGCCATGTGTGTGACACCTTATCATTAAATTAATAATAACTCTTTCCAGAGTAAAATACTCGAATTTTAGTTTACATCATTGAATTCAGCTCGAAAAAACAAACAATTTGGTATTTTGAATTATTGCTCTATGTCCATTGGTTACCGAGATATTGAAAGCTGTCAACACAGAACATTGCCCCCATGTTATCCTTATGGGAAATAAATAAAATTTTATATCCCGCTTATTTCTCAACACATCTTAATAAAAATTGGTATGTGGCTTCATCTAGTTGAGATCTACTTGATTATGGCCTAAAATCCCCCATTTTGACATTTCCGAAGCAGCAAACCTGCATACTCACTTCCCATGTTATTCTTATGGACAATATTTTTCATGCTTGTTGACAAATCTCAGTGAGAGGCAACATTTTAATGATTTATTAAAGCTTTTGAAATTCGCTGAGTATGCAGATCTGCTGCAATGGGGGTATTTCAGTTATAAGCAAATCTGACAAATTATAGGTGGGAAATAAAATAAAATAGGCATTTTTTGTGTAATTTTTAAGGGTTTAAAAATTTTTTTTAACATGGGGACAATGTTCTGTGTTTACAGCTTTCAATATCTCGGTAACCAATGGACATAGAGCAATAATTCAAAATACCAAACTAAAATTTGATTATATTACTATGGAAAGAGTTATTATTAATTTAATGATTAGGTGTCACACATGGCGGCCATCTTGGATTTGAAGGTAAACACCGCAATTTGAAGGTAAACACCCGGTACTACACCATTATGTGACATATACTAAAGAGATTCCACATAGTCACACCTTCTCTTCATAAAAAATCCCACGGAAGTTGGATATATGCAGTTTGCTCCTTAACTATTTTAAATCTATACAACGCCACAACACGTAAACAGACCTCTTCATTACAAATTCCTTGATATAAGCTTTTTTCATTTAGTTCCTTCAGATTCCTCAAATCAAGGTTAGACTTTAGTGTTTGTCGTGAGCGAAGCCACGGGAACTGCTAGTATTTAATAATCCACAAAAATATAGTCAGCTCAAAATGTGGCCCAGGGCAATCTGCCCCCTTTGCCCCCCCCCCCCCTCTTGGCGGCCCTGGCAGCACAAAGCAAGCACAATTTAACATTTTTATACAGATTTGGTTTTCTGATGTCTCGTCTGGGGCCCCCGAGGGAAGGCCTGCACTAGACCTTACAATAACTAAATCTATACCGAGCTAGTTTCCTGTCCTTGTACCAATCGTCTGCCCACAAAACATTCTTCAAAAAACTGTATGAACATCAGACCTAAGATGGATCAAGGAAAAGGATTCCTGGCTGTAATTAAATGGTGTGTATACTATATTTTACAAAATATTAGTAGTAAAAACGTTTACAACTCAAGACGTGACATGTCCTGTTTCGCAGTAATGAGTATCTCCAGCTTCATTTCTCCTTTGAGTTTAAGTTAGCTACAAACAAACCAAGATCTAAACAAATAAAGTTTTCCTCATACAAAAATTTAAGCAAATCATGATGTCAGGGCCGTACTCAGACCGGTTTTTCTGGGACAATTTTATCGGGGCCCGGGGCGGGTCCAAGGGGGGCCCGGGGGGGTTAGGGGGTCAGAACTTCCCCCGAAATAGTGAAAACCCCCCCCCCCGGCGTAATGTATAGAGGCCCGGGAAGAGGTAAAAAGGGCCCGAAACTACAACACAGGCGACACGTGTGAATAAAAAAAAAGGTCACCACTTTTGACGAGCAGGAAATCAGCTACGGCTTTGAGTGGAACGGGTGCAGTACCAGGACATGAGGGGCCCGGCCTGATATCTCTACCGGGGCTGTTATCAGCAAATTGGAAGAACAAAGCTCGTCTGTAGCTTCCAGATGGCACAATAAAATATCTTGGCCAATGAAAGAGTACTTATTCCTAACACCTCCAGGATAGACCTGGAAAAATGATCTCCTGGTGACAGTGGACTCTCTGGCCTTATAGGAGTTAGGTAACAGAAGGAAAAAATGAGTGTGGTTTAGTTGGATTGTCCCTGAATGATTTGTTTATTAACAACTCTGAACTGTTTAATCCTTTTTACTCCCAAGTACAGGCTTGGACAGCCCACCTGACCACACTACCACCCACCATACCCAGTTAAGAGACAAAGGTATTTTTATCTATTGAGGGGCCTCACTCCCAAACCTTGCCCCGGGCCTCCAAAAGTTTGTTGGCAGCCTTGTGTGCTGCAAGCATATAAAAAGGCTTCATAAACATGAGTAATGAAACCAGTTAGAACCAGTTTTTGTGTAACCATGAGTTTGAACATACCAGTAGGTAATAGTCAAGTAACTTACAAAAACAAAACAAACTTACCAACTGAATTTTCAAGTTTGCTACAACTGGGACTTTCAGAAGTCTTGATCTTTTTACCTGTAAAACAAACAAAAAAGAGCTAACTTTAATGTGGGAAAATAAATTATTTTTCAAATAACTCTTTACATCTTTTACTGATCATCTTGTAAGTTTAATTTTTTATTCTAGAAGTGGAATGTCTCATGCAACAGATATTGTGACATGCTCAAATTTCTTCCATGAACCAGCTATAAGCGTACACCAACAGCTGGTAGCAATAAACCAATCAATTCAATTTTAATTTGGATCAGCGTCCTCCAAATGGGAACAAACTCTGCTATGTATTTAACAAATGAAATACCCCCGTTGCAGCAGACCTGCATACTCAGCGAATTTCAAATGCAAAAAACATATTTCAATCCAATATAGCGAGATTTGACATATTTTTTAAAGCTCCATAAGAATAACATGGGGAAAGAGTATGCAGGTTTGCTGCTACGGGTATATTAAAACTGGGTGGTTTTAATTCATTATTTAGTAGATCTGAACTAGAAGTAGCCACTTACCAAGTTTTATCAAGATATGTTGAGAAATAAGCGAGATATAGAATTTTACTTATTCCCCATAAGGTTAACATTGGGACAACGTACTGTGTTTACCACTTTCAATATCTCGGTAACCAATGGACATAGAGCAGTGATTCAAAATACTAAATTGTTTGTTTTTTTGAGCTGAATTCAATGGTGCAATCAAAAATTCGATAAACTTTGTTTTTCTATGTAAAAAATTCAAAAACCCCATTTTTAGGGGAGTTTACCCCCCTTTACCCCCCTTCCGGAAGTCCGATCGGGCTGGTTTACGAACTCGTCCGAATAATTACTACTTTACAGGTCTGAGCCACATTCCAATCGGGCCATTTTTACGGCCGCTATCGTGCTTAAAGACACACACACATATATATATACTAGAGGCTTGAAGGGGCTAGTAACCCCTAAGCATAATCCTTCTTTACCATAGTACAAAATACCTTCTTAGAAAATAGGCTTTTGGGCCCACAAAATTATAATTATATCTAGCATTTGGTTTTAAGTAAACAAAGCAGACCTTTTTACATCACAATGGCTTTTAAATGACAGCTATTTTAGGTTATTTCTCATTTTATAGTAAGCTTAGAGCAATTTCAGTATTTACCCCTAGTCCCTGGGATGGAGACCTTCGACCTTCCAAACGCCCACAATTTCGGCGCAAAAATTTCCCTTGCGTAGTTATATATATTATGCAGATCATTTGGTATTAAATCTGCATTGTTATAACATAAACTAAACGTACTTAACTTTTTACAATTTTAAATTATGAAAAATCTCAAACCTTTAATTATTATAAAATCAGAAAATCTTAAATTTAAAATATTTTTTTGTTATAGTACATTGAACGTGCATAGTTAGCTGCATTTTGAAAAAAAATCCCACATGTCAACATCTACCATATGGCTTTGAATCAAGCATTAGCACCACATGTTTAATGTAAACAAAGCAGACGTTTTTCAATCCCAATGTATTTTAAATGGAAGATATTTTCGTTATTTCTCATTTCTCATCACCAAGGGAGTGTTTTAGGACCTCTGCTTTATGTTTTGTTTACATCAGACCTTCCAATAAGCCCTGGTGTATCTGTCGCAACCTTTGCAGATGACACGGCTCTGTTAGCGTCACACGAAGATCCAGTGACTGCGTCTAGCCTAGTTCAAACTAACTTGAACAAACTTTCAGGCTGGTTAAATAGAAACAAAATTAAAGTAAATGAATCAAAATCAGCCCACGTAACCTTTACTCTCAACAAATCTTCTTGCCCTCCTGTTGTTTTAAACAATATCCAAATTCCACAATCCCAACACGTTAAGTATCTTGGTATGTATCTGGACAGCCGTTTGACTTGGCACACGCACATATGGATGAAACGACAACACCTTAATTTAAAATTCAACAAAATGTTTTGGCTACTATCTTCAAAATCTCATCTGTCTACTGAAAACAAATTATTAATATATAAAACTATCTTGAAACCAGTGTGGACTTATGGGATACAGCTTTAGGGATCTGCATCCAACTCCAACATTGAAATATTGCAGAGATTCCAATCTAAAGCCCTTCGCAAAATTCTCAGTGCTCCCTGGTATGTCACAAATGAAGTGATTCATAATGATACCAGAATCCCAAAAGTAAAAGATGAAATATCCAAATTTAGTTCGAAATATTTAAATAAATTAGAAGAGCATGTTAATTTCCTTGCGGTGAACTTGTTGGACAATAGCGAGAATGTCTACAGACTTTCAAGGAATAACGTCCTGGACTTACCTTCAAGGTTTGATTAAATTATAATCGTGCATTGTCATCGCAGTCTGTTTGTGCCGCAGGGCAACAGGACTTATTATGGTGTAAAAAAAAATGTCAGAATATTTACTTATTGTTCATTATTAAACATATGTAACAGATTGTAAATAAATGTTGGTCAAAAAAAAAAAAGTTTCTCATTTTCTGGTAGATTTGGACATATTCTGATATTTTTTCCGACCCCCTGGGACCAAGACCTTTAATTTGAGCCCTTTCCTATCATCCTGCGAGCTGTCAAACTCTCACAGTTTTGATTTTAAAAAATCGCTTACAGAATAAGTAATATAGATATTTGTTATAGTACAATGAACATAGTTAGCTGCCTTTTGAAAAAAACCAGATGTCGAAATCTAGCATGTCTTTGAATCAAGCATCAGGACCACATTTTTTAATGTAAACAAAGCAGACGTTTTTAGATCACAATGCTTTTTAAATGACAGATATTTTACGTTATCACTCGTTTTCTGGTGAATTTCAAGCAAGTTCAGTATTTTTCCCGCCATCACGGAATAGAGACCTTCAATTTGAGCCCTCTCCCATCTTTCTACGACTTGCCAGGCGCCCACAATTTTGACGCAAAGAATCACCTTACGAAATTAAATATATGATATAGATATATATATAAAATATTACAAATACATATATTATATATATATTATATATTGTTGAACTGCTGAAAACGAATACATTAGTGTACCTTACAACATAACACTTAACAAAGCTACTCGTAAAACTTTTCCAAGAACAAAATACAACTTAAGCTATCAAACAAAGAATAACGCTTTCGACATAATAAAGAAAAAGGCAAAATTAGAAAATATTACAGAAGACAAATACAACCAGTCTGGAATTTATAGAAAAAACTGTTCAGACTGTTTAATATAGGCCAAACGGGAAGAACGTTCAAATCAAGGTTCCAAGAACATTTACAAGCTCTGAAAAGTAACAATAAAACGTCTATGAAATCCAATTTTGCAGAACACCTTTTAGATAAAAATCACACTTACAAAAGTTTAAAAGAAAACTTAGAAATAATAGATGTATTAAATAAAGGAAGCAGAATGGATTCAAAAGAACAATTATATATACTAGTGGATCCGAGCGCACGGAATCGTGCGCTACTCTAGCAGAGCGATAATTCAAATGGCGACAAATTTAAAACACAATCATGCTAACATGATCCGTCTTGAGGGTTATGTTTACACAAATTAAAAAATAACAGAAATTAAATTATCCAGCTGATCAAAATGTAAACAATTATGTTCTTCATAAGGATAACATGGGAACTTTAAAAGCCAATGGGGCAGAGCCCAAGGGACTTTTTCAAAAATGTAAGGCCAGTTTGCAAATCTACGCGACACGCTCTTTCCAATGAGCCGTCAATGATCAAAATCGGTCAAGAAATGACGGAGGAGTTCATAAGACAAATTTCGTATTGGCGTATTAATTATATAGATTCCTTGAACACAAAGAAAAACCAAGAAACATTTTGAATAGCCATATCCCTACAAGCAACCCTATATTTGAAAAAATAAGACAAATAAAGAATTTGTTTGTAAGACAAATAAAGATCAAATCAAAAGTGTTCAGATATGAGGGAGTCTACTGTGTCTTGATAACCAATGGGCTTAGAACAATGATAGAAAATACTAAATCATTTGTCTTTTAGAGATTAATTAAACAGTCTGTACCAAAAGTAGATTGTTCTTCAATTCTTCAGTAGAGCTCCTCCTCAATTCTTATAAAAAATCAATAATTCCTCAGAACATAACTGTAGCCTGTTGGCGCTGAAATATTATTTCCTTATTTACATATTTGTCTATTGTCTATGTATAAGTATAAAAGACAATAAACTTAGGTGCTTTTGGTGACTAGGAACTCCAGAATAAAAAGTTATGATGGTCCCAGGGTTAAGTTTTAACCATGAGACCTACAATGATAGTTTCTTTTCTATAGGGGAAGCTAACTATAACAGCTGAACTCACTTGAATCAGAGAGAATAAATGTCGAGCTTCTGACTGGACCTTGAGGCATAGTCATTTCAGCAGCTTGTCCAGAGGCACCTAAAATTGAAAAATTCATTATTAATCTAAACGCTAAAATAATAAATAAATTTACTTTTTACGAATCAGGTTAATTATCTGCTGGGGACCCAAATTGTACAAACGAGAATCGACGATACAGTACCACAATAAATAAGAAAATACCCCCGTTGCAGCAGACTGCATACTCAGCGAATTTCAAATGCAAAACAACATATTTCAATCCAACATAGCGAGATTTGATATGTTTTGGTAAGCTCCATAAGAATAACATGGGGAATGATTATGCAGGTTTGCTGCTACAGGTATATTAAGACTGGGTGGTTTTAATTCATTATTTAGTAGATCTGAACTAGAAGAAGCTACTTACCAAATTTTATCAAGATATGTTGAGAAATAACCAAGATATAGAATTTTACTTATTTCTCACAAGGTTAACATTGGGACAACGTACTGTGTTTACCACTTTCAATATCTCGGTAACCAATGGACATAGAGCAGTGATTCAAAATACTAAATTGTTTGTTTTTTTGAGCTGAATTCAATGGTGCCAACAAAAATTCGGTAAATTTGATTTTTCTATGTAAAAAACTCAAAAAACCCATTTTTAGGGGGGTTTACCCCCCTCTACCCCCCTTCCGGTAGTCCGATCGGGCTGGTTTACGAACTCGTCCGAATAATTACTACTTTACAGGTCTAAACTAAATTTTATTCTGATCGGGCCATTTTTACGGCCGCTATCGTGCTTAAAGACACACACACACACACACACACACACACACATATATATATATATATATATATATACTAGAGGCTTGAAGGGGCTAGTAGCCCCTAAGCATAATCCTTCTTTATCATAGTACAAAATACCTTCTTAGAAAATAGGCTTTTGGGCCCACAAAATTATAATTATATCTAGCATTTGGTTTTAAGTAAACAAAGCAGACCTTTTTACATCACAATGGTTTTTAAATGACAGCTATTTTAGGTTATTTCTCATTTTATAGTAAGCTTAGAGCAATTTCAGTATTTACCCCTAGTCCCTGGGATGGAGACCTTCGACCTTCCAAACGCCCACAATTTGGGCGCAAAAATTTCCCTTGCGTAGTTATATACATTATGCAGATCATTTGGTATTAAATCTGCATTGTTATAACATAAACTAAACGTACTTAACTTTTACAATTTTAAACTATGAAAAATCTCAAACCTTTAATTATTATAAAATCAGAAAATCTTAAATTTAAAATATTTTTTTGTTATACGGTAGTACAGTGAACGTGCATAGTTAGCTGCATTTTGAAAAAAAATCCCACATGTCAACATCTACCATATGGCTTTGAATCAAGCATTAGCACCACATGTTTAATGTAAACAAAGCAGACGTTTTTCAATCCCAATGTATTTTAAATGGAAGATATTTTCGTTATTTCTCATTTTCTGGTAGATTTGGACATATTCTGATATTTTTTCCGACCCCCTGGGACCAAGACCTTTAATTTGAGCCCTTTCCTATCATCCTGCGAGCTGTCAAACTCTCACAGTTTTGATTTTAAAAAATCGCTTACAGAATAAGTAATATAGATATTTGTTATAGTACAATGAACATAGTTAGCTGCCTTTTGAAAAAAACCAGATGTCGAAATCTAGCATGTCTTTGAATCAAGCATCAGGACCACATTTTTTAATGTAAACAAAGCAGACGTTTTTAGATCACAATGCTTTTTAAATGACAGATATTTTACGTTATCACTCGTTTTCTGGTGAATTTCAAGCAAGTTCAGTATTTTTCCCGCCATCACGGAATAGAGACCTTCAATTTGAGCCCTCTCCCATCTTTCTACGACTTGCCAGGCGCCCACAATTTTGACGCAAAGAATCACCTTACGAAATTAAATATATGATATAGATATATATATAAAATATTACAAATACATATATTATATATATATTATATATTGTTGAACTGCTGAAAACGAATACATTAGTGTACCTTACAACATAACACTTAACAAAGCTACTCGTAAAACTTTTCCAAGAACAAAATACAACTTAAGCTATCAAACAAAGAATAACGCTTTCGACATAATAAAGAAAAAGGCAAAATTAGAAAATATTACAGAAGACAAATACAACCAGTCTGGAATTTATAGAAAAAACTGTTCAGACTGTTTAATATAGGCCAAACGGGAAGAACGTTCAAATCAAGGTTCCAAGAACATTTACAAGCTCTGAAAAGTAACAATAAAACGTCTATGAAATCCAATTTTGCAGAACACCTTTTAGATAAAAATCACACTTACAAAAGTTTAAAAGAAAACTTAGAAATAATAGATGTATTAAATAAAGGAAGCAGAATGGATTCAAAAGAACAATTATATATACTAGTGGATCCGAGCGCACGGAATCGTGCGCTACTCTAGCAGAGCGATAATTCAAATGGCGACAAATTTAAAACACAATCATGCTAACATGATCCGTCTTGAGGGTTATGTTTACACAAATTAAAAAATAACAGAAATTAAATTATCCAGCTGATCAAAATGTAAACAATTATGTTCTTCATAAGGATAACATGGGAACTTTAAAAGCCAATGGGGCAGAGCCCAAGGGACTTTTTCAAAAATGTAAGGCCAGTTTGCAAATCTACGCGACACGCTCTTTCCAATGAGCCGTCAATGATCAAAATCGGTCAAGAAATGACGGAGGAGTTCATAAGACAAATTTCGTATTGGCGTATTAATTATATAGATTCCTTGAACACAAAGAAAAACCAAGAAACATTTTGAATAGCCATATCCCTACAAGCAACCCTATATTTGAAAAAATAAGACAAATAAAGAATTTGTTTGTAAGACAAATAAAGATCAAATCAAAAGTGTTCAGATATGAGGGAGTCTACTGTGTCTTGATAACCAATGGGCTTAGAACAATGATAGAAAATACTAAATCATTTGTCTTTTAGAGATTAATTAAACAGTCTGTACCAAAAGTAGATTGTTCTTCAATTCTTCAGTAGAGCTCCTCCTCAATTCTTATAAAAAATCAATAATTCCTCAGAACATAACTGTAGCCTGTTGGCGCTGAAATATTATTTCCTTATTTACATATTTGTCTATTGTCTATGTATAAGTATAAAAGACAATAAACTTAGGTGCTTTTGGTGACTAGGAACTCCAGAATAAAAAGTTATGATGGTCCCAGGGTTAAGTTTTAACCATGAGACCTACAATGATAGTTTCTTTTCTATAGGGGAAGCTAACTATAACAGCTGAACTCACTTGAATCAGAGAGAATAAATGTCGAGCTTCTGACTGGACCTTGAGGCATAGTCATTTCAGCAGCTTGTCCAGAGGCACCTAAAATTGAAAAATTCATTATTAATCTAAACGCTAAAATAATAAATAAATTTACTTTTTACGAATCAGGTTAATTATCTGCTGGGGACCCAAATTGTACAAACGAGAATCGACGATACAGTACCACAATAAATAAGAAAATACCCCCGTTGCAGCAGACTGCATACTCAGCGAATTTCAAATGCAAAACAACATATTTCAATCCAACATAGCGAGATTTGATATGTTTTGGTAAGCTCCATAAGAATAACATGGGGAATGATTATGCAGGTTTGCTGCTACAGGTATATTAAGACTGGGTGGTTTTAATTCATTATTTAGTAGATCTGAACTAGAAGAAGCTACTTACCAAATTTTATCAAGATATGTTGAGAAATAACCAAGATATAGAATTTTACTTATTTCTCACAAGGTTAACATTGGGACAACGTACTGTGTTTACCACTTTCAATATCTCGGTAACCAATGGACATAGAGCAGTGATTCAAAATACTAAATTGTTTGTTTTTTTGAGCTGAATTCAATGGTGCCAACAAAAATTCGGTAAATTTGATTTTTCTATGTAAAAAACTCAAAAAACCCATTTTTAGGGGGGTTTACCCCCCTCTACCCCCCTTCCGGTAGTCCGATCGGGCTGGTTTACGAACTCGTCCGAATAATTACTACTTTACAGGTCTAAACTAAATTTTATTCTGATCGGGCCATTTTTACGGCCGCTATCGTGCTTAAAGACACACACACACACACACACACACACACATATATATATATATATATACTAGAGGCTTGAAGGGGCTAGTAGCCCCTAAGCATAATCCTTCTTTATCATAGTACAAAATACCTTCTTAGAAAATAGGCTTTTGGGCCCACAAAATTATAATTATATCTAGCATTTGGTTTTAAGTAAACAAAGCAGACCTTTTTACATCACAATGGTTTTTAAATGACAGCTATTTTAGGTTATTTCTCATTTTATAGTAAGCTTAGAGCAATTTCAGTATTTACCCCTAGTCCCTGGGATGGAGACCTTCGACCTTCCAAACGCCCACAATTTGGGCGCAAAAATTTCCCTTGCGTAGTTATATACATTATGCAGATCATTTGGTATTAAATCTGCATTGTTATAACATAAACTAAACGTACTTAACTTTTACAATTTTAAACTATGAAAAATCTCAAACCTTTAATTATTATAAAATCAGAAAATCTTAAATTTAAAATATTTTTTTGTTATACGGTAGTACAGTGAACGTGCATAGTTAGCTGCATTTTGAAAAAAAATCCCACATGTCAACATCTACCATATGGCTTTGAATCAAGCATTAGCACCACATGTTTAATGTAAACAAAGCAGACGTTTTTCAATCCCAATGTATTTTAAATGGAAGATATTTTCGTTATTTCTCATTTTCTGGTAGATTTGGACATATTCTGATATTTTTTCCGACCCCCTGGGACCAAGACCTTTAATTTGAGCCCTTTCCTATCATCCTGCGAGCTGTCAAACTCTCACAGTTTTGATTTTAAAAAATCGCTTACAGAATAAGTAATATAGATATTTGTTATAGTACAATGAACATAGTTAGCTGCCTTTTGAAAAAAACCAGATGTCGAAATCTAGCATGTCTTTGAATCAAGCATCAGGACCACATTTTTTAATGTAAACAAAGCAGACGTTTTTAGATCACAATGCTTTTTAAATGACAGATATTTTACGTTATCACTCGTTTTCTGGTGAATTTCAAGCAAGTTCAGTATTTTTCCCGCCATCACGGAATAGAGACCTTCAATTTGAGCCCTCTCCCATCTTTCTACGACTTGCCAGGCGCCCACAATTTTGACGCAAAGAATCACCTTACGAAATTAAATATATGATATAGATATATATATAAAATATTACAAATACATATATTATATATATATTATATATTGTTGAACTGCTGAAAACGAATACATTAGTGTACCTTACAACATAACACTTAACAAAGCTACTCGTAAAACTTTTCCAAGAACAAAATACAACTTAAGCTATCAAACAAAGAATAACGCTTTCGACATAATAAAGAAAAAGGCAAAATTAGAAAATATTACAGAAGACAAATACAACCAGTCTGGAATTTATAGAAAAAACTGTTCAGACTGTTTAATATAGGCCAAACGGGAAGAACGTTCAAATCAAGGTTCCAAGAACATTTACAAGCTCTGAAAAGTAACAATAAAACGTCTATGAAATCCAATTTTGCAGAACACCTTTTAGATAAAAATCACACTTACAAAAGTTTAAAAGAAAACTTAGAAATAATAGATGTATTAAATAAAGGAAGCAGAATGGATTCAAAAGAACAATTATATATACTAGTGGATCCGAGCGCACGGAATCGTGCGCTACTCTAGCAGAGCGATAATTCAAATGGCGACAAATTTAAAACACAATCATGCTAACATGATCCGTCTTGAGGGTTATGTTTACACAAATTAAAAAATAACAGAAATTAAATTATCCAGCTGATCAAAATGTAAACAATTATGTTCTTCATAAGGATAACATGGGAACTTTAAAAGCCAATGGGGCAGAGCCCAAGGGACTTTTTCAAAAATGTAAGGCCAGTTTGCAAATCTACGCGACACGCTCTTTCCAATGAGCCGTCAATGATCAAAATCGGTCAAGAAATGACGGAGGAGTTCATAAGACAAATTTCGTATTGGCGTATTAATTATATAGATTCCTTGAACACAAAGAAAAACCAAGAAACATTTTGAATAGCCATATCCCTACAAGCAACCCTATATTTGAAAAAATAAGACAAATAAAGAATTTGTTTGTAAGACAAATAAAGATCAAATCAAAAGTGTTCAGATATGAGGGAGTCTACTGTGTCTTGATAACCAATGGGCTTAGAACAATGATAGAAAATACTAAATCATTTGTCTTTTAGAGATTAATTAAACAGTCTGTACCAAAAGTAGATTGTTCTTCAATTCTTCAGTAGAGCTCCTCCTCAATTCTTATAAAAAATCAATAATTCCTCAGAACATAACTGTAGCCTGTTGGCGCTGAAATATTATTTCCTTATTTACATATTTGTCTATTGTCTATGTATAAGTATAAAAGACAATAAACTTAGGTGCTTTTGGTGACTAGGAACTCCAGAATAAAAAGTTATGATGGTCCCAGGGTTAAGTTTTAACCATGAGACCTACAATGATAGTTTCTTTTCTATAGGGGAAGCTAACTATAACAGCTGAACTCACTTGAATCAGAGAGAATAAATGTCGAGCTTCTGACTGGACCTTGAGGCATAGTCATTTCAGCAGCTTGTCCAGAGGCACCTAAAATTGAAAAATTCATTATTAATCTAAACGCTAAAATAATAAATAAATTTACTTTTTACGAATCAGGTTAATTATCTGCTGGGGACCCAAATTGTACAAACGAGAATCGACGATACAGTACCACAATAAATAAGAAAATACCCCCGTTGCAGCAGACTGCATACTCAGCGAATTTCAAATGCAAAACAACATATTTCAATCCAACATAGCGAGATTTGATATGTTTTGGTAAGCTCCATAAGAATAACATGGGGAATGATTATGCAGGTTTGCTGCTACAGGTATATTAAGACTGGGTGGTTTTAATTCATTATTTAGTAGATCTGAACTAGAAGAAGCTACTTACCAAATTTTATCAAGATATGTTGAGAAATAACCAAGATATAGAATTTTACTTATTTCTCACAAGGTTAACATTGGGACAACGTACTGTGTTTACCACTTTCAATATCTCGGTAACCAATGGACATAGAGCAGTGATTCAAAATACTAAATTGTTTGTTTTTTTGAGCTGAATTCAATGGTGCCAACAAAAATTCGGTAAATTTGATTTTTCTATGTAAAAAACTCAAAAAACCCATTTTTAGGGGGGTTTACCCCCCTCTACCCCCCTTCCGGTAGTCCGATCGGGCTGGTTTACGAACTCGTCCGAATAATTACTACTTTACAGGTCTAAACTAAATTTTATTCTGATCGGGCCATTTTTACGGCCGCTATCGTGCTTAAAGACACACACACACACACACACACACACATATATATATATATATATACTAGAGGCTTGAAGGGGCTAGTAGCCCCTAAGCATAATCCTTCTTTATCATAGTACAAAATACCTTCTTAGAAAATAGGCTTTTGGGCCCACAAAATTATAATTATATCTAGCATTTGGTTTTAAGTAAACAAAGCAGACCTTTTTACATCACAATGGTTTTTAAATGACAGCTATTTTAGGTTATTTCTCATTTTATAGTAAGCTTAGAGCAATTTCAGTATTTACCCCTAGTCCCTGGGATGGAGACCTTCGACCTTCCAAACGCCCACAATTTGGGCGCAAAAATTTCCCTTGCGTAGTTATATACATTATGCAGATCATTTGGTATTAAATCTGCATTGTTATAACATAAACTAAACGTACTTAACTTTTACAATTTTAAACTATGAAAAATCTCAAACCTTTAATTATTATAAAATCAGAAAATCTTAAATTTAAAATATTTTTTTGTTATACGGTAGTACAGTGAACGTGCATAGTTAGCTGCATTTTGAAAAAAAATCCCACATGTCAACATCTACCATATGGCTTTGAATCAAGCATTAGCACCACATGTTTAATGTAAACAAAGCAGACGTTTTTCAATCCCAATGTATTTTAAATGGAAGATATTTTCGTTATTTCTCATTTTCTGGTAGATTTGGACATATTCTGATATTTTTTCCGACCCCCTGGGACCAAGACCTTTAATTTGAGCCCTTTCCTATCATCCTGCGAGCTGTCAAACTCTCACAGTTTTGATTTTAAAAAATCGCTTACAGAATAAGTAATATAGATATTTGTTATAGTACAATGAACATAGTTAGCTGCCTTTTGAAAAAAACCAGATGTCGAAATCTAGCATGTCTTTGAATCAAGCATCAGGACCACATTTTTTAATGTAAACAAAGCAGACGTTTTTAGATCACAATGCTTTTTAAATGACAGATATTTTACGTTATCACTCGTTTTCTGGTGAATTTCAAGCAAGTTCAGTATTTTTCCCGCCATCACGGAATAGAGACCTTCAATTTGAGCCCTCTCCCATCTTTCTACGACTTGCCAGGCGCCCACAATTTTGACGCAAAGAATCACCTTACGAAATTAAATATATGATATAGATATATATATAAAATATTACAAATACATATATTATATATATATTATATATTGTTGAACTGCTGAAAACGAATACATTAGTGTACCTTACAACATAACACTTAACAAAGCTACTCGTAAAACTTTTCCAAGAACAAAATACAACTTAAGCTATCAAACAAAGAATAACGCTTTCGACATAATAAAGAAAAAGGCAAAATTAGAAAATATTACAGAAGACAAATACAACCAGTCTGGAATTTATAGAAAAAACTGTTCAGACTGTTTAATATAGGCCAAACGGGAAGAACGTTCAAATCAAGGTTCCAAGAACATTTACAAGCTCTGAAAAGTAACAATAAAACGTCTATGAAATCCAATTTTGCAGAACACCTTTTAGATAAAAATCACACTTACAAAAGTTTAAAAGAAAACTTAGAAATAATAGATGTATTAAATAAAGGAAGCAGAATGGATTCAAAAGAACAATTATATATACTAGTGGATCCGAGCGCACGGAATCGTGCGCTACTCTAGCAGAGCGATAATTCAAATGGCGACAAATTTAAAACACAATCATGCTAACATGATCCGTCTTGAGGGTTATGTTTACACAAATTAAAAAATAACAGAAATTAAATTATCCAGCTGATCAAAATGTAAACAATTATGTTCTTCATAAGGATAACATGGGAACTTTAAAAGCCAATGGGGCAGAGCCCAAGGGACTTTTTCAAAAATGTAAGGCCAGTTTGCAAATCTACGCGACACGCTCTTTCCAATGAGCCGTCAATGATCAAAATCGGTCAAGAAATGACGGAGGAGTTCATAAGACAAATTTCGTATTGGCGTATTAATTATATAGATTCCTTGAACACAAAGAAAAACCAAGAAACATTTTGAATAGCCATATCCCTACAAGCAACCCTATATTTGAAAAAATAAGACAAATAAAGAATTTGTTTGTAAGACAAATAAAGATCAAATCAAAAGTGTTCAGATATGAGGGAGTCTACTGTGTCTTGATAACCAATGGGCTTAGAACAATGATAGAAAATACTAAATCATTTGTCTTTTAGAGATTAATTAAACAGTCTGTACCAAAAGTAGATTGTTCTTCAATTCTTCAGTAGAGCTCCTCCTCAATTCTTATAAAAAATCAATAATTCCTCAGAACATAACTGTAGCCTGTTGGCGCTGAAATATTATTTCCTTATTTACATATTTGTCTATTGTCTATGTATAAGTATAAAAGACAATAAACTTAGGTGCTTTTGGTGACTAGGAACTCCAGAATAAAAAGTTATGATGGTCCCAGGGTTAAGTTTTAACCATGAGACCTACAATGATAGTTTCTTTTCTATAGGGGAAGCTAACTATAACAGCTGAACTCACTTGAATCAGAGAGAATAAATGTCGAGCTTCTGACTGGACCTTGAGCAGATTTTGACAAGTTTCACCTAAAATAAGGACAACATTATTTACAAAACAACCAGTAAAAAAAGTGAGTAAGATAAGCTATTAAAGCAATGATTTATGATACTTCAATTAACAATATTACGCACACCATTACATAAGACAAATATCCATCTCTGAACCCAAACAAGCTCCGGACCTGCGAAAGAACCTGAATATCACCCTTTTAAAAGTTATCTCTTTGTGTTTCTGTCGGACGCATGATTTTTAAGGTATATGTAATGTGCTGTGTGCGTCACTTTTATATATATAAAAGTATTTAAACGTATTTTAAATTCATTTTAAAATACGTATAAATTCTGTTCAGCGATTATTTATCTAAGATTTTTCTAAGCTAAGATTTTTCTAAGATTTGTTCAAATGTTTATGTCAAATATGTTCATGAATTTTTATTCATTTCTACCGACGGATAAAGTATTTATTACGATAAAAGTCTGAGCCTGTCCTTTTTCCTTATGCTTAACATGGGGCGACCAAAAACTTCTTTTGGACCTTCAAAATGGATGAAAAACTAGAATTATTCTATTATAATCGATTTTTCTCGGTCGTTTAGTTATTTTTCTTCAAGTTTCACCTCAATAACAGTTCTTTTACTCTATAAAATACCAAAAAAACTAGGCTAACTCGGAAAATGGCCTGTATGTATATCTTTTTGAGGCCATTATTCTGATAACAGTTGACCTATTGGAATAAAATTTCTGTGCGTATAAGTTTTCAACCTAGAGAATATTGTAAATTTACCCATAGCCTTGTTGAGCCCCTCAAAACGCATTTTTCGTTATACTGCTTCAAAAACAGATGTTTTTAATGCATGTTTTCCGGACCTAAATACACTCTTTTTATTCCTAGGAATTAAAAGCTGATGTACTCGATACCAGCTGACTCTTTAAAGTCAAAAAGTGCCGAGTACGTCGTAATAATCGAACAATATTCATTCGATTACAAATAATCGAAACATTCATTGTTATTATCGAAACATTCATTGTTGTCAGTTTAATCTATTTGTGAAACTCGCTCATTTCACCAATCGATTATTACATGTGTTCGATACGTCGATAGTTGTTCATTGTTGTCAGTCTACCCTAACACAAATGAAACAGACTATCAGCTGATTGCTTCAAATAGCAAGAACAAGACGGTGGCATCTTTTGAAGGCATCTTTAAAGGTAAACAAGCTGTAACATTTTGGTTTTCTAAGTAGTTTACGTATTGTATTAAGCAATATAACGAAAAATATAGTTCATCACACGGACCTAAAGCTGCTTTTCGTTACTCGGTCATTTTTCAACCTCGGCTTACAGCCTCGGTTGTAAAACTTGACCTTGTACGAAAAGCGTCACTTTAGGTCCTTGTAATGAAATATACTATTATTGAGGAATTAGACTTTCCCATGGAATTAAATGGAAAATTTCGTTTTTCAAATATACAATGAAAACTATTAACTTTAGAAAAAAATGTTAAAGGCAAAAAAGTTTTATTTTAAAATTATCTTTCAAAACAAAAAAAGGTTTATCAAGATCGGAACACTGATACCGGAGTTATAGAGCAATTTATGAATGTAATGGCGGCCATCTTTAATGGCTGATATGGGGGTGTTATACACGAATTCAAGGTTGGATCTTCGGACAAAAATACTCCTACAGGTATCTTCTATACACATACCAAGTGGCTAAGCTGTATAAAAAAGTGCAAGGTTTTTACGCTAACCACACGTACTATAAATGAGCACAGGCACTCATCTATATCTATATTATTTATACAGTCGACTCTCGCTAACTCGAAACTCCACAGGACTGCGATAATTCTTTGTGTTAAGTATAGTTTGTCGTAGGCATAGTTCGAGTTATAGAGGTAAACCAAATTAAAATTCGTGATATAGAGGTAAAGAAAAATGTAGTTTATTCCCTACATCTTCGAAAAATCTAAGCTTTTAACTTATTTAAATATTATATATCAATGAAAAATACAGTACTGCATTTATAATATAAGTTAATAACCTGTAAAACACAATACAAATAAGATCATTTTAGTTCTGGTTAGAAAGTCTGCAATTTTCCTCTGCTTAAACACTTATTAAAGTATCGATCATAATTTTTATTAAAACAATAATATAAAGAAACTTTACTGTATCCCCTACAGGTACAAAAATAAACTTATAACTAACCTTGAATATTACTATATTAATAAATAATACTTACATAATGGTATACAAAATAAAAAACGTGCAAAATAAATAGAGTTAACAGTTCAGAACGCTGGGATTTCGTATTACAGAGGTCCATTCTGAAAACCTCGTGGTATGGAGGTAAACTTTGTGTTATGGAGATAAAGCGCGAATCAAATTCGTCTTATCTACTGAACTTCGTGTTATAGAGGTAATTTTTGTGTCCCTTCGAGTTATAGAGGTAAAACATACCAGGAAAATTAGTTCGTGTTATGTGTAGTAATTTCTTCGTGTTAGACAGGTTTTTCCAAGGGGATTAAAAATAATTTGTGATATCGAGGATTTTGTGATATCAAGGTTCGTGTTAGCGAGAGTCAACTGTACTTATTTAATACGCTAGGGGTTTTTTTGTGATCATTACTCTTCCTAAACCACCGGGCCGATTTTGATAATTTAGGTGTCATTGGAAAGAGCTTGGTGTGAAGTTTCGCAGGAAATAAAATTTTAAAAGGTTTGACAAAAGGGAAGAGCCCTAGACGCCCTTAAAGTTTCATATTAGTCCATAAGATTTAACATGGGCAGAGAAATTTCAAATAAAGCAGCTGATTGGAGCAAAGTTTTTCAGCAAATCCATATGTTGTTAATGGGATTGAAACCATTGCATGTAGAGGAGGAGGCATTTCAGTTGATGGAAGATGTAAATAAATAAAATACTTAGGGCCGGTTTCGGAGCTCGGGGTTATCTTTATCCTCAGACTAAATACCAGTTTGAACCGGTTTTTATCCTCGGACTGTAGAAATCGGGTTTCAGAGCTCAAGGATAACTAACTCCAAGAATATCTTTAACCCGAGAGTTAATTCGGGAGGCATAACCCGAACACAGCAAGAGCCGAATTCAATCGAGAAGAGAAGAAAGAACAAGTAAAATGTGTCTGCACACAGTACCCACCACTACCCAAATCGAAAATTCTCCAAAATACCTCGGTAACTCCTTGCATAAGTCCAATGATAAAATTATCCTCAGATTGAGATAACCCGAGAGTTAAGAAACTTATCCCCGAGCTCTGAAATCCGATTTTTCGTGCTAAGATTATCTTAGTCCATGGGTTAACTAACTCCGGGATTAAGATATCCCCGAGCTCCGAAACCGGTCCTTAGGGTCAGAATTCAGTTGTAAAAACATTTATTTTGAATCACATGTGTGAAGATCTTAATATTCAATATTCTTAATATTCACATACGTTTGTATTCCAAAGAAAAATACTAAAAGGTAAAATAAATTTGTATGTATAAATTCTATAAATATAAATAGAAATTTAAAGAAATGTGGCGGCAGGTCAAGCCAACTCCTTTGAGGGGCTCATAATATTCGTAGAAAATACTAATGAAACATGGACGTCTAATTAAAGATGATTGAGTACTCACAAGGAATTTAGTTTAAAAAAGCTTTTGTAAAAAGTTAATTAACAAATCAAACTTACTGGTGGGTCCAACTTGGGCCAGACAGGTTAGTGGAGATCCTGGATATATGGAGATCCTGATAAGACAGAATAATGCAATGATCTGACATGCTTTAGAACTGGGGGCAAAGTTTACTTGTAGGACCTATTTGAGCTGCAGCTATGATTCATTGAATTTTTCACTTTCTGTTCTTAAATGGATGAATAGTTCAAATATCTTTATAATAATTATATATAGAATAAATAATAATAATAATAATAATAATAATAATAATAATAATTTATTTTGCCATTAACAAATTTATTGCATAGGCTAACATGGTGCTTAGGTCTATTTTGTTATTATATATTAAGTAATACATAAATATATTAAGTTGTACATCTTTTTTGTTTCAATATCTTGATGTTATTTCAATATTTTCTTTAAAAAGTCTTCAACTTTATAAAATATTCCGTCCGTGAGAATAATTTTAAATTTTCTCTTGAATTTTTTAATATCTTTTTCTTTTTTTAGATGTGATGGTAATTTATTATATAATTTGATTCCTTTGTATTGAATACTTCCCTTGAAGAGAGAGGTTCTATGAGCGGGTATTTCAAGGTTTTTATTTGAACGAAGATTTAATAATTTTGGAGTTTCGAAATAAGATAGATTATTTTTGACAAATAAGATTGTTTCGTAAATATATATTGAAGGTAATGTCATGATTTCAAAATTTTTTAAAATATGTTTACAAAAATAGCTAAATTGTCTTGCATGTGAGTTTAAATTGCATAAGAAATCACAAGTTCAATACTTGGTCTTTTAAAAACCAACGGTGTAAAAATGGTGGTGTACCACCATTACTGTTTTAGGGATGATAGGACTCCACTGAAATTTTCCATACATGAGAATATATCAGCTAGTCATCATAATCCACAGAAATGATCATACGAAACAGTCTGGAGATCAAAGTGTAATAATTGTTCAGTTTTTAAAAACGATTATTTATCAAAAAAGATAAAAACAATCTTTGTCTTAGCAAGTTTTTGTAGGCTTCGTCACTGACAAGATAAAACTTCTTTAGTTAGCTTTAGCGATAGTTTCTTTAGTTAGCTTATTGTACTTTGGAATGATACTTTTAAGTTCAACTTTTTACTTTAGTAATATAAATATTTTACACTGAGTACTTGGTTTTCAAAAAATTGAGTTTTTTATAACATGTTACCATGAAAAACGCTCGAAATACAGTCGACTTTTCTGTAACGTTTTTTTTTAGCGAATTTCCTTAGAAATAAGCTATTAACGTCGTTTTCACAGAACAGAATGGACAAAAAATATCCGTTCAGGGTGACCTCAGCAATCATATTAATATTTATATTAAATGATAGCTTTTTATGTGTATTTTCTGGATATGAAGTGAGTTTATTGTCAAAACACATTTTTACCTGCACAAATCACAATTTGTTTCAAAATTTAATATGGTCTTATATGGGAAATAGAGTTTTCATTTTTTTGAGTTTTGTTAGCACAATAACGCTCATAAATATCGTCCAATCGTGACAAAATTTGGTACAGACATGTAAAACTATATTCTCTTGGACGAGTTTGTAAACCAGCCACATCGACATATCCTAAGTGGGGTAAAGACATCATTTTACCCCCAAAAATGGTTTTTTTAGTTTTTCAAATTAAAAAAATTAAATCTATCCAATTTTTGATTTCACCATTGGATTCTGCTCGAAAAAACAAACAATTTGGTATTTTAAATCATTTTCATCACTCCGTATACGAAAATTGCCCGTTACCGTCAGCGAGCACTAAAGACCAATAGAGAGGACACGCGAGGTGGGAGGTGAAGCTGGTCTAAGACTACTAGTGAAAGCGTTCATAGGCAACATGCCGAGCTCCCAGCGTGACTCATACTGATTTCGCGCGCAAAGTGTGTGTTCTGTACCAAAATAGCATGGTCCCGCCATCCCTTTCCGGGTTATTCAACTCACTCACCTGCGAGCTTCAGGCAAGGCTGTTCTCCTGCTGTATACATGTGTTTGATTTATCAGAGTGGTGTTTTAATATGCCTACTGGGTGTATTGCTTACGGCTGTTTCAACAAGGGAACCATAGATGGCATTTCCTATCACAGGTGAGAATTATTTCATCTTTCAGTTGAAATTCATTTTTTTAAATTTTATGTGGTATGAAAGTGTAGGCTAATACTGACTTTTTATCTCAATGCTAATTGCAAGTAGGCTTTGCCTTAAATGACGCTAGAAAACCTTATTTCAGTATATGGGCTTTTAACTAAATAATAAGTACCTGGTGCACCGAGCCTTGCTCGGTAATATTTAATTTAACTTTCCATTTATTATTTATTTAATTTCCCATGACTATATAAAACAATCAGTGTTATTCTCTTTATACACATTTCTTAAGAGATCCAAGATGGAGTAAAGTGGATATGAACATAATTTAACAGCTCTGATTTAAGTCAATTTTCAGTGATTAAGTGCCAATTATTAATGTGATTAGTGAGTAAATCAGTATAATTTTCAAGTTTAAAGTTACTGAAAAACTAAATTTTGGTTTATATCAAAGTAACAATATAATAATTGCTTTTATAAAAATACTCACAAGAACTTCCTTGAAAACGCATGAATAAACATAAACTGTATTAACTGCCTCACTGAAGGTTTTGACATTTGGGTAAATAATACCCCTGTCGCAGCAGACCTGCGTACTCAGCGAATTTCCATAAGATTTATTTTGTATATGTGAGCATTCAACTTGTTTTAAGGAAAGTATAATTTGAATACATTAAGTAAATAATATACTAAAAACGCATATTTAATCATTCATGAGCTTTAAACATGAGGAAAATTAACAAAGAGACCATATTGGTTTTCATTAGTAATACATACACTTTTGTATTCTATATAATTCTTAGTCTTTTAATTTTTAATAACTGAAATCTTGCTATAGAATATAAATGTCAACAAACATATAACCAATGAAGTAAAAACACTCAAAACAAACAAATAATTTAATCTCATGAAAAAATTAAATTCAATCATATGGTCAGTTTTATAGTAATTAAAACATCCCTGTTGCAGCAGACCTACATCTCCAGTCAATTTCAATAAAACATATTATCAATCCTCATAATTGTAAACATATCATATATTATGCTGCATTTTCAGGTAGTTTAGACCAAGACATCCCCCCTCCAAATGCTCTTACTTTCTTTATTAAATTTAAAAATAATTTGTATTTTTTGATATAGTATATATTTTCTGCAAAATCTTGATCAATGAACTCTAACTATTGAAAATAAACACAAATAAAATATTCAACACCTGCAAATTTAATCATATGTTCAGAATTGTATTTTTTTAAAACATCTCAAATCAGGGTGACTATACTTTTTGGAGGGAAAAATTATTAAAAACAATATTGGACAACGTACTGTGTTTAGCACATCCAATATTATCCAATATCTAAGCAACGGATTGACGTAGAATAATAATTCAAAATGCTAAATTGTTTGTTTTCTTAAGCTGAATTCAATTTTGACAATTAAGTTTAAAAATAATTAGTAAAAAGGTGTTAAATCTTGAAAATAAATTTTATTTTGTGAAAAAAACCTTCTTAGAGTAAATCAATCTTGCTGGTTTTCGAACTCGAAGTCATGAATGACGCTTTACATGTTTGTTCCAAATTTCATCAAGATCGGACCTTTTTTACAAAAGTTATCGCGCCTACGGACAGGTATATATATATATATATATATATATATATATATATATATACATATATATGAAAATGAACGAACGGTGTTTTTGGGGTCTAGGGACCTCAAAATGAAAAAATAACATGGTCCTGGGCTTAAGTCTCACCGTGCCGCCTACGGTAATAGCTACTTCCCTATAGGGGAAATTCGCTAAAACAAAGATCTTGAACTTCTGAAACTTAACATTTTTAAGTAACTTTTAAAATAAATTAAATATCTAATAGTGAAGACTGTACTACTTTAACCACCAACAGTGTTTTATTTGGTTACTTTAAATTAATACGCTGGAGTGACAAGGACAAGCCTGCAAGCAATCCAGCTGAGAGTGACGTCACAGCAGACTGTCGGATTGACAAGTATTTGGCTACTTGAAGTTTGACCCTAGCTGATAAGGAGGGTAGACCTGGTCACCAATGCAATAGTTAAAAGCACTAATCCAGATTTTCTTATCTATTTGACAAATCATTTGATTGTAAAAGTTTACTTTATTTACAAACATTGCATGGCTGGTAAATATTTGCAAACTCATTAGTTTCACTTAATGTAGTAAAATTAATTTTACAATTTACCAAGTTAATACTATTAACTGTTTAAAAATAATAAATACTATATCAGGATACAGATGATATAAGTTTAACTGGAATATATTCATCAAAGTGAATAAAAGCTTACATTGATAATGGAATTCCAAATCTAGCACACTAAAAATGGGAAACCTAATATTATATATGACAACTTTAAATACAGGCAAAATTATGTGGCCAAAAGTGGGGAAATAACGTGGCGATGTCTTGGAAGGAATTGTAATGCAGCAGTTAAAACTGATTCAAACAAGTCTATCATAACTGGGACTAACATAAAACATTCTGGGCCTCACCCTGTTACCATGAGGTCTTTGCTGTCTCCAAGGGTGTCAAAACAAGAAAACCCCTCTCAGTCGTTGTCAGATGAAGTGAATGGCTCGTTTGAGGCATCCACTACACAAATTGGTAATCCCATGTCAGATTCCTCAACAGAGATCTCCTCTAACTCTTCTTGTTATTCAAAAGAACTTACGACTCCCACACTAATGGAACTTGAGGAAGAAAACAGACGGCTCAAGGACCATAATATTACCCTCGAAGGGCAACTTAAGTGCGTGCTTGAGCATTCTATCGAATCAGATACACGACTTTTGGAATTTACTAAAGAAATTTTTCCAGTCCCCAACTACAGTCTTCAAATGGTGGATTGTTCTGTTCCAAATAGTCTCTTAACAACTAGTCTCATAACTGAAGACGATTCACAACCCATTTTAAGTCAACTTCCAGATATACAAGTAAACAACGAGGGCGGTCTACCAGATATAGCCGTAAGATCAGCAGAAACTAAAACCAACTCAACGCTCATGGAAGAACCATCAATTGCTAAGGAGTTGTTAGGTACAAACTGGCTTTCGGATATAACTATCCAACCCTATCTGAATTTACTGAATGAAAGATATCTAGTCTCAACATCAGCTGTTATTATTAACCCACTAATTATGCATGCTGTTAAAAATTCACAGGAGTTTAGATCCTTTAGAAGTAAAAAGTAAAAAAATTCTCATCATGCCAATAAATGACTCCCAGGGGTTGACTAGTAAAGTTAGTGGATCTCATTGGAGTATTTTGGTTCTAGATCAAATACAAGCAAAATTCTATCATTTTGACTCAAAAAATAACTACAACCTACCTTCTGCAAAAACAGTAGCTCAAAAATTACATGATTATGTGGGAGGTGAAAGCACAACATCAATTTGCCTTATATCAGTGCAAATCCCACAGCAGCCTAATGGATACGACTGTGGTATATATTCCTGTTGGGTCGTAGAGTCGTTGGTTCATGATATAGTTAATACTGGAATGCTGGACATAGAGTTTTTCCAAAATGTTAAACTGTCAGAGGAAGAGGTGATAAAAAAGCGTTCATTAATGGCATATTTTCTCCACAGAAACTCAACCCTAAACTGTAACCTTTTTCATAGCTTGATGATTGAAAAAAGTGGAAAGTCTTGGAAAACGACAGCAAGTACAAAGCCTCAAGTATCAGAAAAAAAAGAAATAAATGAAGAGACTAACCAAAACGCTTTACATCAAAAAGAAACTTCTGCGATCAGTGAGCTGCCTGAGTGGATTTTGGTAAAAGGTAAACACAACAAAAAAAAGAAGACGGGAAGTCAATCCATATCTGAACAAAACCACAACAAAGTCATAACTAATAACAAATATAATGTGCTGGAACAACTTATAGAAACAAATGAATATGGAAGCAAAAAGAATACAAACATTGTAACAACTCCCGAAATGTATAAGTCAAAGCACAAGCGCCAGCCCAGTAATAGTAATAGAAATTTGTATGAACATTCCCTGAAGATAAAAGCCAAGATCACCACTGATAGCCAGGGAAGAGGAATACCAGAGATAGTGGATACTATAAGTAGCGGCAAGGTAAAACTAAGTGGTACAGTGAAACCAGGAGCGACTATGCAAACAGTTTTAAATAATGCTGCTAAATCCATTACTGTTCCCCTTGTGGTTATAGCTGGGACAAACGACACCCTAAGAAAGACCACTACTGATTTCTATAATAAATTGGAGGGTAATTTAAGTACCATTGGTAAAAACAGGGCTGTTTGAATCACAACAATTCCCCAGCGTCATGATGCTGCAAGTGACAATCCTATCCATGACGAAGTGGCTATGGTAAATAACTACCTAAGAGAACTTGCTGTAAGATTGGATAATGTTTTCCTGATTGATTTGGACCTGTTAAAACGATACCATTTTACAACACATGGGCTACACCTGAACTACCGTGGTAAAAAAAAAACTGTCCTACATGATAATTGAAGCATTAAGGTATATTGAAAAAAATTCCCAAATGGAGGAAAAGATCTGTGATATTTCTGAACTTCAAAATAATGCAAGCAGCAGTTTTCAATTTCAAGAATTCCTATGTGGTAAAATAAAATGTGTTGAAGCTAGTTTTGAACACTTTTTTCACAAGTTTAAAGATGACGATCAAGCTGCATTCGCAAACAGCATTTCAGCAGACTTACAACATTATAAAAATATGAGTGCTGGAGTGGCAACAGTTTTCAAAAAATATTTTGGGAAGCCTAAATTGCTTCAAACAAAGTACCTAACAAGCCAAAAACTACCTAATGGAACCACAGTATCTGGATTAGTTACCAAACCAAATTTTTATGATAAACCTGAACTACCTGTTTATAACTTGGCATTTGAGGATTTTGCACAAGATTTTAAAAACCAAAACCTGAAAAAACTGTTTTGTTCACCCATGGGTTGCTGCAGAGACAACATCTCACCAAGTGTTTTTGCATCAAACATAGTGAAATTCCAGAAAAGCACAGGTGCCGACATTCATATAGTCACCTCCAAGGACTATTATGACCAGCAAAGAACAGGACTATCATATAAAGCTTTTACTGAAAAGCTACATGACACAATCTCCGAAGAGTGTCAGAAGCAAACAACACCAAGTCCTCTGCAGTCACCTAGCTACCTGAATATCAATGACTTCCCACCCTTGAGATCGAGCCTAACATCGTTGACTCCAAACAACAGCTGGAGGAGAGAATCTTCAGGATCTGGGGAAGAAGATGGTTACAGTGTAGTGAAAGTTTCTAGTCCCAATGAAACAGAGTCACACCCTCATTTTTTAATGGAAGTTCCATCCCAAGTTATTCCAGTGTAGTTTTAAGCAACTGTCCAATTTATTTAAATGCAACACATGAACAAGAAACAACTATAGATAATCACACTTTCACAGCAAACCTCACTCACCTCTCCACTGATCACACAGTTACTGAGAATACACCTAAATATGCTAAATCACACAAACATAATCCACAGAAGAACTCCCGCTTCCCCCCTCAATCCAATGGCAGGTATCAGTTTAAAAAAACAGTAAAAAGAATTGAAACGTTAAAAATTTTTCACCAAAATATTCAGCATCTTTCATCAAGAATTGAACCATTACTAATAACTGTAGAAGAATTAAGACCTCAAATTATCATATTATCCGAACATGATATGAAGGAAAATTAAATTAATAGACTCAATCTACAAGACTTTGAAATAAATAGTTTTCATTGTAGAGACATAGCAAATAAGGGAGGAGTAGCTATACTTTGCCAAAAAGATTTAGAGTGGAAGTGTGTGGGTATACCAAATTTTCTGTCTGATAGATTACTTAAAGATAAGCAATTTGAGTTTTGTGCATGTAGCTACATCATTGATAATAATTTTAAAATATTAGTAATAGGATTGTACATATCACCTTCCTCAGATTGTGAGATATTTTTAGACAGGCTAAGTACATTAATTGACCATTTCTCTAAAACATTTAAACATATTGTTCTAGGGGGGGATCTAAACATTGATGTGCTAAAAAATGATAATAAGCATAAACTATTAAAAAGAACTTTAAAATGTCATAACATGAAATATCTTGTAGACTTCCCGACTAGGGTCACAGCTAACTCTAAAACGGCAATCGACAATTTTATTGTAAAAAAATGGAATAATACTTCAATGGTGGTTGAAGGTTTTGTAACCTGTCTTTCAGATCATGATGGACAGTTGCTTTACATTAAAAATGAAATGCTAAAACATAAAAAGCGAAAACCATTAACATATACAGTTCGTAAATTTACAGACGAAAACTTAAAAATGTTTAAAAGGCTTTTAGAGAAAGAAATCTGGGAAAATGTTTACATGGCCCCTATGGATAACAAATATAATGAATTTTTTAGTACGTTCAAATTTTATTTTGACATTACATTCCCCAAAGTAACAGTGACTAAAAAACCTTGTAAAAATAAATGGATTTCAGAAGAACTAAAAATTCTAAAACAAGAAATATTGCATCTGACTCTAAAAAATCGGGAGAGTAAAAACACTTCTGGGAATCAAGAACTAAAGCGAAAAAAGCGGGACTATAAAATTAAACTAGCTCAAGCCAAAACAAATTATTATGAAAATAAAATTGAAAAGTCCACAAACATACAAAAAACAGTTTGGGAAATTATAAATTATGAAGTAGGAGAAAAGAAAGGAAATAAAAATAAAAATATCTGTTTACAGGAAGGAAATTGTAAAGTAGATGACCCTAGTATTATATCAAATATGTTCAATAGCTACTTTGTTAATATAGTTGATGATAATGGTGATGACGAGTTAGAGGATAAAAATGATAAACATAATGTAATTGAAAACAATCATAAAAAAGATTATAGTATTAAAGCTGGTTTTGATTTTATGTTTGTGACTGCAGGTGAGGTGGAAAAGATAATCAACTCCATGAAAAACAAAAACTCAACTGGTTATGATGACATCCCTGTTAAAGTCATAAAATATGCTAAAGAATATCTCAGTCAGATTTTAAGTCATTTAATCAATTCATCATTTATTTCAGGTATTTTCCCCAGTCAACTCAAAATATCTAAAGTTATACCGATCCATAAAACAAATGATCTAGAAACAGTGTCAAATTATCGCCCAATTTCTCTTCTTCCTGTAGTAACAAAAATTTATGAAAAAATTGTCTCCAATCAGTTATTAAAATACTTAGAAGAATCTCAGCTATTAAATGATTTTCAGCACGGCTTTAGGCATGGGAAATCTGTAATTACAGCAGCAGTGACATTTATTGAGTCCATAATTGAATCCGTGGACAAAGGAGAGAATACATCAGGAATCTTTATCGACCTATCAAAGGTCCATAAAGATCCTTTCGATAGTGTCAATCATTTTAAGTTATTGAACAAATTAGTAATGTTAGGCGTAACAAAAAAATCAATAAAATGGTTTGAATCATATCTTCATAATCGGTCTCAATTTGTTGAAATAACTTATATAACCCATGAACACAGAGTTTTAAAATTCTTTTCAAAAACTGAAATTGTAAAATATGGGGTGCCTCAAGGATCTATTTTAGGCCCCCTCTTGTTTCTTTGCTACATAAATGATGTAGGTAATTCTCTCACATGCGTACCAGAAAATAATCTTTGTTTTTACGCTGATGATATCAATCTTAAAGCATCAGCCAATTCCATTCAAGAAGTTGAAATATTAAGTTTTATAGAGCTAGAAAATAGTGGGCATTCATTGGAGCAACACAATTTAAAGCTAAACGCAAAAATAACAAATTTTATAACTTTTAAAACTCAACAAAATAAACAGCTACTCAAACCGAATATTATATATAAATCACAAGAAATTGAAAATAAAAGTAATACACAGTTTCTAGGTCTGGTAATAGATGAAAATTTATGCTGGGATAAACACGTAGATAAAGTTTTATCAAAATTAAGCTCTGGGCTCTATTCACTTTCTAGAATGTCCTTTTTTTGTAATCAAAAAACTTTAAAAAACATTTATTTTGCAAACTTTCACTCCCATTTATCATGTGGAATATGTCTTTATGGATCGACAACCAAGGAAAATATGGATAAAATTTTAAAAAAGCAAAAAAGAGCAATTAGAATAATTATGAAACTTGGTTACAATGAGTCAACAAAAGAAAAATTTAGAGAACTAAAAATTTTAACAGTCTATGGGCAATACATTTTTGAGACAATTATCATTGCAAAAAATAATCTAAACCATACCAATTCAAACTGCCATTCATATGACACTAGGAATAAAAAGTATATCATAACCACGAATCACAAATTAAAATACTATGAGAAAAAGCCAACCTATATTGGGCTAAAGTTCTTCAAGCATCTACCTAACAGCATCAAAAGTGAAAACAACCCTATTAAATTTAAAAACAAACTAAAAGAATACCTCATAAGTAGATCCCTATATTCGTTGGAGGAGTTCTTTTCCACCTCCTAATGTACATATTACTGATAACTGCAAATGTTTATTTTTATTTTGAATTTTAATGTGTAACATGTTATTAGGTTAGTTTTATTGACGCCATTCAATGTACATATTATGTATTCTATGAATAAAGATAATTTGAATTGAATTGAATTGAATTAGTACTCTATGTAATCCTTATTCAATACCCTTGCGAAACAGGGCTCTACTTTTTACAGATAACTGAGTTTACAAACAGCTGTTATGATTACTTTGTTTACATTTTTGTTGTTATTTTGTTTCCCCACAAGGGCCAATGTTAAAATGTTACAACTTTTGAATTCATTAATTTCAGTAATTCGATTTTAGCTGGCAATGAGACCTCTATAAAAAACGTTTTTACACCAAAACTAAGTTACTCCAAAAATTTTAAGGAAATCCTCGGAACAGTTTTTGAGATAATAGTGCAAGCAAACAAACAAACATATACTGCTCATAACAGTATAGGATTATTGGTGCTCTTGTCAAAACTTTGTTTAAATATTAATTTGTATTATTTATGAATATGCAAATTAACTTATGCATTGTTAACTCTTTGAGGTACTTAACAAAGTGTGTAAAGATCTCATGTAAAAATTGTACCTTGGGTTAAAAATCGTAATTGTGTCAAACTCAAAATATTTTATACTGGTTTGGTTTCCATTGATAAAAAGTTAATTCTTATAATTGGCTACAGGTTTCCAAGTGATGCCGGATTACGACAGAAGTGGGTCAACGCCGTTAAAAGAAAGGACTGGGAACCGAAAAATCACAGTCGGATATGTTCATCGCACTTCAGGGAAGGAGACATTGTTCGATCACTGGGCCGTGTGCAGATTCGAGGAGGAGCAGTACCTGCTATTTTCCCGCAGGTGTTACATGTTACAGATCGTCGAACATTGAAACGAAGAATTCAGCCAGAGGTAAGCGTTCCAAAATCGCCAAATAAGAAATTATTAAAGATAGAACTAACAAAAACCAAGACAAATCTGAAGAAGTACAAAAAAAGGGTAAAATGCTTACAGCAAAATAAAAGAAGGCTGCATAAAAAAGTCGCAAAATTAGAAGAAATAATAGAGACGCTAAAGAAAAAGCTCAACTTTAAAGAAGAGGAGTGTAATTTCTTATCCTCGATTTCACAAAATTTGGATTGTTTAATAAAAAGGGCTATACAGAAAACATTAAATCCAAAGTTGAAAAAAGTGTATGATGAAAGATTAAAGTGTTTTGCAATTACTCTTCACTTCTTATCGCCGAAAGCATATTCATTTATTAGAAACACAATCAATACGGCGTTACCGCACCCACGGACACTCAGACGTTGGTATTGCAGTGTTGATGCTGAACCTGGATTTTCGACAGAAGTTTTCAGAGCATTGACAGAGCACACCAGTAATGTTACAAACAAACCCATTATTTGTTCACTAATGTTGGACTGCATGTCCATAAGACAACGTCTGGAATGGGACGGTAAACGCTTTCACGGTACTGTAAACGTAGGCAATACCGGTACTGTTGACAACGATGATTCCAACCCAATGGCAACAGAAGCGCTGGTCTTCCATCTGGTCTCCATAAATTCGTCATGGAAAATTCCTTTAGGGCACTTCTTTGTTGCTTCTACGAGTGGAGAACAGCTCAGTGGCTTGGTGAAGCAGTGTTTAGGACTTCTTCATGATTCTGGCATAACAGTCGCTTCTCTAACGTGTGACGGTACGTCATGCAATCTTGCCATGGCCAATAATCTGGGGTGTTGTATGGATCCCAAGAACTTGGTGCATTGGTTTCCACACCCAAGTAGTGGTGAACGCATTAATTTTTTCTTGGACCCCTGTCATATGCTAAAACTCGTGAGAAACACATTAGCAGATTATAAAGTATTGTTTGATTCTGATAACAATCGTATAGAATGGAGGTACATTGAACAATTGTACGAACTTCAAAAACAAGAAGGACTTCATCTAGGCAACAGACTAACAAATGCTCACATAAACTACACCAAGCAAAAGATGAAAGTGAAATTGGCAGCTCAAGTGTTGAGTTCATCTGTCGCTGACTCACTTCACTATCTTTTAAAAAATAAAGTTCCAGGTTTTGAAGGTTGCTTAGCTACAATAGAGTTTTTGCGAATGTTCGACATCCTCAATTCAAGAAGCATTCGAGTGAAATATGGAAAACAAGCGTTGTACCCAGGAAATATAAATAAGCATTCAGATATACTCCTTAAAACAAAGACATACATTTTGCAGCTAAAGGATAAACTTGGAATGCCTATCTTATTTTCCAAGCGGAAGACAGGATTTCTTGGTTTCATTACCTGTATAGACAGTGCTTTGGCAATGTATGATGACTTTGTTAAGAAAGAAAACGGGCCACTTATGTATTTACCACTATATAAAGTGAGTCAGGATCACTTAGAACGCCTTTTCGGGTACATCCGGTCTCGCGGGGGGCACAACAACAATCCTACATGCCGAGAGTTCACTTGCTCATTTAAAAGGATTCTGTTACATAGAGAGTTACAGGAAAGTAACACGGGAAATGCACTTATACTGAACAAGACTTTGATATTCAGTATCAATAAACCATTGTCCAACAAACAGACCAATGAAACTGATGACATCAATTCTTCCACGCCGGGCTGGAGATCTTTGGAAGATGAAGAGCAGGCATTATACACATCCGAGCAAGGCCAAACAGCTGAAGACGAGATGTTTTTTCAAATAGTGGACTGTACTTCTAACATAACTTGTGATATTGTAGAATATATAGCAGGCTATGTAGTAAGATCTGTACGATCCAAAATTTTATGTAAAAGTTGTTTAGAGCTCTTATTTAGTCATCATTCACCAGCCAACAGTTTGATTAATTGTAAAAACCGAGGTGGCCTTGTACAGCCTTCTGAAGGTGCAATAAAGCTCTGTGTAATTTGTGAAACAGTGGTAAAAGTTCACATTAATACCGGTACTGTTACCACAGTGAAGAATTTAAGTGAGGTCATGACTGCAGCCGTTTTGAGAAAATGTATTGGAGTAGACTTATTTCCAAGTGAACACCACTTCGAGCAGGAGCCAGAGGACAACCGTTAAATTCTACTGATGAAGGCCCTGTGTAAAACATATTTTACTGTACGGTTGCACCACTATTCTAAGCGACACAGTGAAACATTGCACAAAACAAAGATCAGAAACTACCTGACTAAAACTGTAACTTTTATGGGTCAGTGAAATGTAAAAAAAGGATGAGTTGTTTAGGATTGCATAAAAGGTTGTAAGCTATTTTAACAGTTTGCTTATCTATATTGATATTATTATTGTAAATATAAAGAGTATAAACATTTATTTGTGCATATAATTTATTTTATGAACCTGAATCCACCAAAGGTAATCAGGTAAATAACGTGAGGTAAGGTAAATAAGGTGAGTGAAGGTAAGGTTCTTAAATAAAGTGATGTTCAATAAACCTTGCATTTCATGTCTTCTCTAGAAAAAAATAAAATTACCAGGGTTACAAATTTGAAATAATATTTTTCACACGATCTTAGAAATACAAAAACCACTATAAACCATAACATGATAGTATTAGTTATGTAAAAATAATAATTACCAACATAACACAACACAAGGCAACGCGAGGCATGGGAGGGAATGGTATAGCATTGAGCGGACGGCAGGGCCCGGGCAGCGGCTCAACCAGCGCGCGAACGTGACGGTCGCGCTATCTGTACTTGAATTTCTAAAAAAAGGAGTGGTCGTATAATTTTTTTTAAATCTGAAAAAAAAATCTTTAACTATTTGACTCAAACTTTCCCGCTTACATCACGTTTCTGACCAAAAAATAAGAATTTTGGCAGCCGACTAACTTTTTCAAGTCAAGATTTCAAAGCCATATCAAAAACTAAAATTTAATTAATTATACTATATATAAGGAACTCAAAATAATAATTTTTATTTACACCAATGGCTTTACAAACTAACACTCAATGCACGTACCAGGTTTCAGAATTTTATCTAAATCCTATCTATGTCAAATCACGGTATATTTAATAGCCGCACATTAAAAATTTCTACATTTCCGAGCCCGGTTTGCCGTTTCTGGACTACCAGATGCGGTGACGGCGTGGCTTCACATCCCACAATGCTTGTTAAATGGAAGTGGCCCCTCTATTGGTCTTTAGTGCTCGCTGGTTACTCTACAGCTGAGATCTACGAAAACTCTCGATTTCCTTACGTCAAAACAAGTAATGATCCAGCTGCTTTTTCGGTACCCAAACATTTCATTCCCGTACCCAAACAAACCATTTCCGTACCAAAACAAAATATTGCCGTACCCAAACAAACGAATTCCTTAATTTGACAGCTCAACCAGCTGACTTTATAAACTAAAAAAGACAGTTCAGCCGTATTGTGTTTACTTATAGAAAAATTACTAAATTATGAAATGTTGGATCAATTTTTATGAGTTTGGTCACTTATTTGCATCGTGATGAAAAGTACTGTTCACAACACGTCACAAAAGTACCATTCGGGGCTCGATAGTGTTTTCCTTGCTCGGCTTACGCCTCGCAAGTAAAACACTATCTTGCCCCGAAATGGGCTACTTTCGTGACTAGTAGTGAAATCTACTATTTCCTAAGTCCATTAGTATCCAAGGTATTTCAGCTTAAGATTTTTTCCCCCGAGTATTTCAGTATCAGGGCAGCAGAATGTTGTCTTTTCCAATTTCTTATTCACTTTGTACTGAGGTTTCAACGAATCCAGCGGAGTATTTCTTGAGTTTATCAAGATATTTATATAGGATTTTGGCTTTTTTTACCTTTTTTGTGAATGTAATTTTTTTAAATACACAATCTTGCCTACTTATATCTAAGGAATCTTTACTATATTTATTTGTTGGCAGAGACTTTGTAAAACAAGCAATGAAATATTTTTTAAATATAATATATAACGCTTGGCTGCATTTTTTCTTTTAGTAGTAATGGGTTAATTCCTGGATAAATTTGTACTTGGAAATTTGCTGAGTTCGCAGGTTTGCTGCGACGGGGGTATTATATTATTTTCATAAAACAAATGATGTGATATAAAAGTGAGAGGCTATGTCGAAAGACACTGATAGTAAATTAGAACTTTTGTTTCGTAAATACTATTCCTTATTAATAAAGTATTTATTCGCTTTTAACTCTACTTCTAGTAAATCAGGCGGCTTTGTAGTTCTGTACAATTTCACCAGGCAGCGCCACTGTCCTAAAAAAGGCCACTGATAGGCACTTCTACATTTAGGAAATTGCGCAGCTTACTACTTCAAAGGAGGTTTGACATTCCTGTAGCCAACCACACACATATCCAAGACAACTAGCTCTCTAACTCAATTCTACTTTCCTTATTACTAAGCAGACATCTAACATTTCAACTTACCATTCCCTCACTGGAAATTTCACCATCACGCCAATGCCTCCCAGAACCTTCCCATACTCCAGACAACGGCTGCTACCCAAGAATAAACAGCCCTCCAAATCATATTTTGTGGAGTGTGATAAGACTGTGGGTTGGCCCTCGAGACTTGCTTTCTACCTTTGGGAATTTGTCAGCTGAGGTCCTCTTATAATAATAAGTTCCGTAAATTGATCAAAGTTGATTGTGATTAGGGCTAGAATTATAGTTTCTCGATAGACCCCAAAGTTTTTTTTTAATTTTTACATAAAAATCAAAAGAATCAAATTTGTATTTGCTAATTCAACTTAAAAATACTAAGTACCTAGAATAAATTGCTCAATGTCCATTGGTTACCTTGATATCGTTGTTATAAACACAGCACATTGACTTGATACATACTTTATACATTGCTTGATACAGTAGACCAATGCTATATAGTAGACTCCCTCTTACCTGGATACCTTTTAATCGGACATCAGTTGACGGTACTCTCGGCAGACTCGGCTCTCTCTCGGTAATCTCGGCAGACGTCACATCTTTTTAACTGGAGAATATTTATTCATCAAAACATATGTACATACTTTATACATTGCTTGAAATGGCGACCTACCCTGGTAGGTATTTTCGGGCTAACTGGACGTGATCGGCAGGAAATGGACGGTACAATATTGACGATTCTGGCGAGAAATTGAGACTAGTAATGATGTGTTTAAATACTATGATCTCTTCAATTTATGTACAATGAGTTAGTTTTTGAGTGATTAAGAAACGATATCGACGATCCCTACAGGAAATATGTACCGTAGTAGACAAAGCATCATAAAATAGTTAATTTTAATGTTTTGACTTAATTAATAATTAACTTTGGGAAACGTTGGTTTTACCGGAAAAACCATTATCCGGACTGGTCTCAGTCCTGAAGAGTCAAATAAGAGGGAGTCTACTGTAGAAAATAAGTAAAATGTTACATATCACTTATTCCTCAATGTTTTGTATCTTAATAAAGTTTGGAATTTGGCTTTACATAATTAAGGTTGATGTATATTTGCCAAAAATCCCTCATGCTACATGTTAGCAGGGCCAAAGATAAAAAATTATCGGGTTTTAAATGAACGTCCCGTTTGGCCGACATATACACTCGGGCATTCAGCAATGAACCAGATGTTCATTTAAAACCCGATTTAAGGAACATCGCCCAAATCACAGGCTGGAAAAACAAAAATCTACATTTGGCCAACACCTGATTGATTTTAACCACTCCATCAATGATATCAATGACAGCCTTGAAGTATTACATTTTTGTAACAAAGGACGTAAGATGGACACTCTAGAGGAATTTGAGATTTATAAACATTTCAAGAAAAACAACCCTGACGAGTTAATAATAAACGACAAACTTCAATTCAGTTCACATTCTATATTTAACTGTCTATTAGCATTTGATCTACCACAAAATCAGCTGTACACTGCCCATCTGATAACCAGGACACATGATTGATAAGAAAACAACTTCACGTCAGTCTGCTCCCAACCGCCGGCGCGCTGTGTTCTCGATTAGTTGTGACAAGCCTGTTATTTTCGTTTTAAATGTTCAATCGTGTGGTGTCATGTCTCAATGTTATATACTAGGTGTTTTTTAATTTACTATAACGAAGCCATCCACCGATGGATAATGATTTCCTTCACATCTGTACTCAGCTGAAGATGGTGTTATTACACCGAAACATGTTCTGAATACAATGATTCAATTTTGAGCTGTCTGATGTACCCAGAAGTAATACAGTCTTACATTTAGTTTGTTCGCACAGCTCAGGGGCTAAACCATGATAATAATATCAGGCTGAAGTTAAAACAAGTAGTTATGTTAACTCTGAAGCATGGAAAAGCTGATGGCACCCCATGCCTCTGTCGGTAGTGGGTCCAAATGGGAAGTCCAAATGGTTGCTTAGGTAAATTATATGAATATTGCTTTGATTACTCCAAAGAAACAAGTTGAGCTTCTATCAAAAGTTATTAAAAGGTATGAAACAACCTTTTTTATTCCTTCCCAACTGATATTTTAATCATTTAACATTTTAACACTTTTCGAGTAGCACTTGTTCAAAAACCTAGCATCATTCCATGAACACCCTTTATTACAAAAGCACTATCAACCACAACCAAAGGTAAAAAAAAAACATCATTAACATAGTACGTATATTTTACAAAAAACAAATCACTAAATTACGTTTGGTAGACAAGCGACCGGCCGGCCGTTGACGATTCACGGGCCGATTCAACGCACGGAGAGTACGAGTCTTTATAGCTAAGTCTCCGACAGACTCTACCCGCTCTTGGCCACCCCTAGTCGCTTCTCTCGCTTCTTCTTGGACTCAGTGAACTCCTCGCGCTCCGCCTCCGTCAGCATCGGCAGCACCTTCACATCAAATCAAATCAAATTCCATTAAAGTAGACCCTTCTTAACCGACCCACACGAGTCGGATAACTTAAAAGGTCGGATAAAAAGGATAATCATCTAAACACAAAAAATGAAAGCTCTATTGATTTAGGGTTCTATTATCATCATTCTAAAGCCGTTAGTTGATTATTTATGATAACTAAACTATTTTCTAAAATAATTACTATAGAAATACCACAAATAACCCCAAAACACGGTCTAAACAAAACCTTTTCAAGAACTAAATAGCAGACAGTTTAAATAAAGTTCTTGTGTTAACACCTTTAAAGACGTGTCCAAATTTTTTAACAAATCTTTTGTAATGTGTTATTGATTGTCAATGTATCTGCTGCAGGTTTCCATTAGAGGTATGCGGATATCCGAAAATTCAGATCGGATCGGATATCCGAATTTTTAAGAAGGATCAAATTTTAAAGTTTGGAAAGTCTTCCAAACAAATCTAGTCCATGCCGACGAGAGTACAGTGGTGACAGAAAACATCGCGGAGCAAAAACGACATTTTGAAATGCGATGATATGCGATTGCGGCTTGAACAACGCCTCAACACAATGCAATTATAAAGTGGTATGCATTAAGCGATGTATTTTGGTTGCTGGTATTGCGACTCGAGATAAGATCGAGATCGTTGTATATGATCAGAGTACTGCGCAGTACCCGACACTAGGGGTGTGCGAATATTCGAACTTCGAACTTTTTCGAATCGAAATCGTGATATTCGATTCGATTCGAGATTGCAAATAAGTTCGATATGACCGAATAGAATATTTAAAGGACTGGCATAAAATCAAAAGTAGGTGAAAACGTTCCCATTTTCAAAATAAAACTACTTTTTTTAGTTGCAAACAACTACGAATCCATTTTTTACATCAGAAACAGTTGCGTCCTCACGTGGACAGACGACAGATGAATAGCTGCTGTAAAATAAAACTGACATCGCAGTTTTGCCACCAAATTCCCTCTGCCGTGTTGATCAGTCGTGCAGTACTTAGTTAATATACTGCACAATACCCGACGCGACAACGAATTTTTTCGTAAGATAAATTCTCGTATCACAGCATTAAATCATATAACAAATAATAGTCCATCCTTCATTAGTTCTGTCTCGACCAGTATCCGATACCGACGAAACATCAGTTGAGTTGTTGAGTTGGTAAAAGAGAGAATAATTGCAATCAAGACCAATCAGAGTTCACCGATTACCGACAGTGTCCAGAGTCGTATTCAGTTGCCAAAACGAAATATCCCGTAAATACCCCATAAATAAATAGTCGTGTTGGTGTTTCGTATGACTTTTTCAGGCCGTAAATATCTTAAACGGAATCCGGGATCACCATCGCTTCCAACTTTGATACGATGAAGTACAATAATTTTGGGCTGGCAAAGAGTTGGCGGACCTGTTTATTATTTGTCTTTTCGTTTTCGAATTTCGTCCAACGATTGATTTCGTCGTCGTTCTAAACTTGTCTGCTTTTGCTTTTGAAGTTTAGTTGTTGTTATTAACTCGAGATCGTCTATCGCGTGTTTGTTTCAATCACTCAGATTTCTTTATTTTCAAATAAGCAATTACGTAGAAATAGAAATAGAAACGTTGAATGATCAAAAATTGGTTTTATTTTGTTGAAATCTGACGAATCAGGGGAGCGTGTTTATTTTGATTCGTGATTTAAATGGTCATTTTTAGAAAACGGTACAATGTTGGTTTGACAACTTAAGCCTATGATAATAATAATGAGTTTGCTTGCTGTTTATAATGTAAAACAAATAAACTTTGTTGTAAGTAAATGGCAATTGTAAACAATCTTAAAATTTAGGTTAAGTTTACTGGTCTGACTTATTATTATTTTATAGTATTACTTTAGGGGAATCAAAATCTTTGTTCTCAGGCATTAATGTACAAATAAAATTGTAAGGCTTTCTTCAAATATGAAGTAGTTGGTGAACCAAGTTTTATATGCAATTCTTTGGTCTAATCCCTTAAGCCTAGTCCCTGATCAAATAATTTATTGGTTCATTAAAAGGAAAAGGAACAAAGGGATGCAGAGGCCTTTTTTTCTAAAAAAGAACAAATTAAGGTTGCAGTAGAAAAGGAATTGTTAAGTAGCCAAATCCTGAAATTGCTACTATAGGCCTAATTATGCTTATTCAAATGAATATTACCTATGCTTAAGGGGAATCAATAAATTTCTAAATTCTTAACAATTGATTAGTTGTACCTTTGTGTACCGTAGTAATTGATATTTGACCTATATTATTTTTACTTGTTATAATGCTATTAATAATTAAATAAGATAAATACAGGGAGGGGAGGGAGAAAGTAAGGACAAGAGTAAAGAAAACACAATGAAATAACACTAGTTTTGATAACATTATATTAATTATTGAATAGTTGCTAAAAAATGCTTTGTAATTTGCTGAGTATACAGGTTTGCTGCCAAAGGGTATTTATACTTACATGCTGCGATTTAAAATTTGATCTCATTTGAACCAATAACCATTGACATAAATATTCGTTTCGAAAATATTCGATATTCGGAATAGTTATAAACTATTCGATTCAATTCGATTCGAACCAAAAAATCACTATTCGCACACCCCTACCCGACGCGATAACGAACATCCTAAGATTATTGTATCGTAGCATTAAATCAGTTAACAAGTAATAGTACATCCTTTATTAGTTCTGTAGTGATCTCGATCAGTATCCGTTAACAAAACATCGATTGGTACGAGAGAGAATCGCAATCAAGACAAATCAGAGTTCGTCAATGACCAACAGTGTCTTCAATTGCCAAAACGAAATATCCCGTAAATACCCCATAAATAAATAGTCGTGTTGAAGTTTCATACCACTATTTCAGGCCGTAAATATCTTAAGTGGCCTGTTGATACGATAAAATAAAAAGTCTACAATAATTTTGGGCTACCAAAGATTTGGCGAACCTGTTCATTTCATTGTTTGTCTTTCCATCTCACATCGTGTTTGAATGTCGTCGTCTTCTTAAAAGCTGAATTAACTCAAGAATGTCTTTCTTTCAATCGCCAGATTAATTTATTTTTCAATTAAGCAATTACCTACCTAGAAATAGAAAGTTGAATGATCAAAATTAAGTTTTTATTTTGTTGAAATATTACTGTCCACGAGATTAAAGAAGTCCCCCGAGTTAGAGCGATGTGCAGCAATGTCCGCATGTTGCCGCGCGGTGTTCCGGTAACGTAAAAACGAAAAAATGCAGGCGCCAAGTAACAAGCGCCTGCATGTCTGAATAGGCCAGGACTCAGGGGACTTCTTTACTCTCGCAGACAGTAATCTTTGACGAATCAAGCCGAGCCATATTTCCAATACGCGATTAAAATAAATGGACATTCTTAGATAACAGTAAAATGCTGAATTGACAACCTACGCCTATGATAATAATTACTGAGTTTGTTTGTTGTTTATTTTCTAAAACAAATACTTTTATTTGTTCTAATTAAATGACCAAGCTTTAATACTGAAACCTACAACATTTGAAACTCATCTTGAAATTTAGGTTAAGTTTACTGCTCTGACTTATTATTTTATATTATTATTTTGTAGTGAATCAAAATCTTGGTTGTCAGGCATTAATGCATGAATAAAAATGAAGAGCTTTCTTCAAATGTGAAGATGTTGGTGAATCAAGTTTTATATTTTATTCTTTTGTCTTATCACTTAGGCCCAGTCGCTGATCAAATAATTTATTGATTTATGAAAAGGAGAAGAACAAAAAGTACAGAGGCATCAAAATGAACAAATTTAGGTTGCATTGAAAAATGAATTTTTAAGTAACCTAATTCTGAAATTTATTTAGGCCTAATAACCTTGTTGAATTAATTATACTACCTATGCTTAAGGGGAATCAATAAATTTCCAAATTATTGACAGATAATTAGTTGTACCTTTGCATACTTAATTGACAATTGGCCTGCATTGAAAACAATATATCTCAACAATCAACGACTCAGGTCAAGGCAAACCTTACCTTACACATTAGGATAATATGGTAGTTCCTTGCAATTACCTTAGGCTCATGAGAAAACTTAAATCTGCTCATTACGCCGTGCCGTAAATATGAATCCGGTACTATCCAATCCGAACCTGTTGTTATCCGATCCGAAACCGATCCGAACATAAGCTATCGGATCTGAATCCGATCCGATCCAAAAATTCACTATCCGCACACTTCTAGTTTTCATAAATCAATAAATAATGTATTCAAAATATTTTAACTCGTAACAACCTGTACAGTTCCCATTATCGCCAAGTATGGAATCGGAAATGCCGCAATTCCTAGAAAAGGGCGGTTAAACCGAACTGTTCTAAAAACAGGGTCGGTTAAAAGGATCTTTAATCTTTGATCAGCAAGGGCGGATAATCCAATCGTTGGTTTAAACGAGGTCGGTTAAGAGGGGGTCTACTGTTGCCGTAAGACAATTGCTCAAATGTATGACAATTGTCAACAGAGTACACATCTAACTTTCAAATACAATGTTAATTTAAGATTTAATCTGAAAGTGAACTCATATTGCGACCACAATTCTCAAATTATCTTTGGACAAAGATTAATACATAAAAAACTTCTAAAGAGGGGATTTAAAACAACTACAGAAAAATCTAGACCAATCTAGACAGCTTCTGAAAACTCCACTGCTGAATAGAAACACCCATCTTTAAATTCCTTGGAACATTTTTAAATCTCTTGGGGTTTCTAAAAATTTTTTGCACTTACATTGTGAGGAAGGTTGGCTGACAAAGTCGAATGATGGATCATTTGCCTTGAGCTAACTCTTGCTCTCATATCTCTGTCGTGGATTGTTGAACCATCCCTTACCATAACACTGTTGAGTTTAACGTACGTTATGGTCTTAAAGATGTATAAATATGGGAAAGTGAGTATTACATGTTTTGTAAAAGCAGGTAAAGTCAAATGATGGGGCGGTTTTCTTGACTTAACTCCTATTCTCGTGTGTCTTTCACAGATTTTCGACAATCCCTTACGTTAACACTGTTGAATTTAGCGTACATTATTTCTCAAAGACATATAAAGATGAGAATGTGAGTACGGTTCGTGCAATATATCTCCGGCTATGGCCACTACGCTACTAACCGTGTCATTTGATATTTTTAACATATGACATTGGCAAACACAATATTTGACAAGCAGTGGTGTTTTAGAAAATGTTTTCAGAAAAGTACCCACTCTGCCCCACCCCCACCTAACAACCAGCTGACAGCCATAGCTGGAGATATAATGCACAAACTGTATTTTATGATTTTTAAAAGCATTTAAAGTTGAATGATGGGATGTTTATCTAAGTTAACTCTAGCTCTCGTGTCTCTGACGTGGATTGTTAGACCATCCCTCACCATAACACTGTTGAATTTTGGGCGTGTTCAGCCACAGTCACCGGTCAGAACAGTGAGTGCAGGTGAATGTGTGTCCACTAAATCCCCGAACAGACTACAACTTCCAGTCCGTTTACTCACTGGAGTCACCGTAATTACCCACTTGGACACCACTGGACTCATGTGCACTCATCTCTGACAAGATGGCTGACTACCTAGAGAGCTACAACTACTGCTACGGCGACAATTTTTAAAAAGGTATGACTCACAAGACACTCGTACAAGAAATTAATTTTCTGTGATAAATATTTTACTAAGAACGATACTAAAGTGACCATTGTGGGGGGATTTTAAAGTAAGGTCATATCAACATGAATTTAAGGTTATACTGGTGAATCCACCACTTATGTTCAGCCGCACCGGGAAGTTACTGGAAAAAACCTGAGACATCACCAACTGGGATTTATTCAAGTATTCACCAGTGACTGAGATACAAGCTGAGAACCACGCTCTGCTATCAATTTTGTAAGGGTGTGGGCCCATAGTAGATCGAATTTACGGCTTCCCCACCTAGAATGATTTGTGAGCTTAGATTGAGCGAGCTGCTAAAATAAAAAATTAATATTTTAAAGGGTTAGCCACACCAACATCAGCATCACAGCCATTTTTGACAGTTAATTATGAAATATTATAGTCGGATTTAAATTATTAAATGTAGAAAACAGGAGCAAGCGTCAGCAGTCCCCGCCGGAAAGGCGCAGAGCTGTCATACAGAAAAAAGTACATTATTTTATATCACTATTAAATTAAACTGAATGGTCCTACTCTGTACCCCCTTCCTACAAAAATAATTGGGACTTATCCTCTGACGTGAAGACAAGATCCTCTCTCCTCCATAGCCCGGCACCGACTCCATCCTCCTGACCACGCGACTCCCTGTTACCCCTCTCGCCCCTACCCCAACAGAGGTAAGTTTCGTTCACGAGCCTTCCAGATCATTCTATAATTAGAAGTCATGGACATGCGGTGACATGAGCTTCACAACTGAACACACCAATAAGGTGTCAAAGACACACAGAGACGGGAATGTGAGCGTACCTTGGTGATGACTCCGGTGCCGCAAGTTGTGTTGCCGTCCCGCAGTGTGAACCTCTGCCCCTGCTCCACCACCACCTGCTTCCACAGCTTCAGCTCGACTCTGCAAACAAACACAGACAATAAGAAACAAATATCAAATAATACAGTGCATTATACGAGTTTTCATCAATGGAAGTCACCTTACATAAGTTAGGATTTTGTTCACGAAAGGGATAGAATTCAGCTAGCTTACCTGAAGATATAATTTTCAAGTCAGCACAGAGAAACGCTAAGATGCACACATTGTTTTTCACTGATATTTTATCCCTCTAGGGGACTACTTCAGAGAGAAGAGACTGAAAAGACTGTTGTTTTAAAGAAATTAAATTATAACTAGGAGTGTGCGATGCAGAAAATTTTTTTCGATTCGATGCGTTGATGCGATTCATAGAATTTCGATTCGAATCGATGCGATTCGATTCGATGCAGTGCGGCGTTATTTGCTGTTAAAAGTTATTTACAGCTTGCATTACTGTAATGGGTCAATAACCTTAAAGAGCATTAAATTAGAAAAATTCCACACAAAGTTTGAATGAGTCTGAACCAAAGCATTTTTAATAGGCCTAGGTACTGACCCATTCATTATAATCAGGAATTTGGAAGTATAAACAAACAAATAAATGAGCAACACAGATCTTTAATAAATTTTAATAATTTAGTTTTTTTTTGTTTTAATCCAAGGTGATCCCTTATGGGCATTTGCCTAGGGGAACCAAATTATTCATCGAAATTTTATTAAATTTCTGTTTTAAGTTAAAAAGTATTTATTTATTGTTAACTATAGGCTAATTCAATTATAAAAGTTGTAAAAACGGTGAATAAAATTATTGTTTATTTATTTATTTATAATTATATCTTAATTCCTGTACATCCTTTCACAATCTCAAGAAATAGTTATTATTACTAGGCCTAAAGTTTTTCTTAAAAAAACACAAGCACTCAAAGTAAAAATGAATCAGTTCAAAGTTTGTTAAATCATCTAATTATAACAATTAGCCTAAGTAACTCTTGTCGGATACAATTAAAGTATCCCTACCGGTGTCGTCATTCGTATCTGTCGTCATATATCGTCGTTTGTATCTGTCGTCATATCGTCATTCGTATCTGTTTCAACAAAGCAACAAAGCTTTGGCTACTTGAGCCCGAATCGTCTATGATCTCTTCGTCGTAGTCTTAAAACATCTTAATTATTTGTCATTCAATCAGTCCAAAACAAAACATTCAATTAATGGCATTCGCGCAGTCAAAAGAAACAAACACTAATTACTGCGCAGTGCAGAGCTTACGACGATGGCAGAAAGCTCGACAGCTGAGCATCACAAAACAGTGTTACCACTTGTAGACCTTGTTTACCCGCAAAAATACCCGTCTCTGCTGGAATAAACTACTTATTGAAAGTATTACGATGTCTCCACACGGGCTTGGAAATACCTGAGAGTCGGATAATTTCTCTAACAGCAGTATTTGTTTTTGTTCCATTGCTTGGTCAGCCTGTATCACGATCACGATCGCGGTTACACTGCAGCTGCCGCCGACTGACGTAGTGCTCGTTTTATTCTCGTCATTGAAATTCGTGTATGGAATTATACAGCCATACATTAAAAAGTTGTTTGCAATCATTTAAAACTCATTATAAAATTGAGAAACAACGTATTGCAATAATTTTCAAACTTGGCGAAAAAATAACAATGCACTACTTTGTTACGCAGCCTTTATTATGCATTCTTTGGTGTTAAGTGTCTAGAGTCTGAAAGTATTACTGCGCACTAAGCTTTTCATAACTTCATTGTGATTCAATAAACTGCTTTGAACATTAATATTATGCATTTATATAGTTTAAACGTTTATTTAATTGCTTTCAACATACATTTTAGACTAATTGCGTCTAATGAATCGAAGTATACCGATGCATCGAGGCCAAATCGATGCATCGGCATTTCGATGCATGCCGAATCAAATCGCGATTCGATGCATCGAATCGGAATTTCGATGCATTTTCGATGCATCGCACACCCCTAATTATAACTGTCCACTGCCACTGTTGTCAACTATTGCAACAGAAAGGCAAAAAAATCCCTCCATAAAAACCAGTGCAATAGCTCTCTCTAAAGAAGATGGGAATTAGCATATCAGTATGTTACAGACTCCAGAAATCCCCCCAACCTAATTATTAGGTAAGCCTAACCTATACCCAACCCTACCATAATCTTACATCAGCTAGCTTTAAAATAATGCATTTTGGACAAAAACAGTGATTTTAAAATAAATATCTTAGTGAATATACATAAAAAACATTATTTTTACATTTCATATAGTCAAAGTAACATAGTGTCCAAAGAACTTTCAGGTACAATAGTTGGCAACAGTGCCAGTGGACATTTAAGGTTTAATTTCTTTAAAATAACAGTCTCTTCAGTCTCTTTTCTCTGACAAAGTCCCCTAGACGAAAAAAAAAATGTTAGTGAAAAACAATGTAAGCATGTTAGTGATTCTCTGTGCTGACTTGAAAATTATTTCTTCAGGTAAGCTAGCTGAATTCATTTCCTTTCCTGATCAAAAACCTACTCAGTCCACAGTCCAAGGCTTTTCACCAACAATTTTAATCTTACATAAGTTAAGTTATTTCTCCTTACATGAATAAACTTTAGATTTCTGTCACCCCACCTGATAGGCTTAACATGGTTTTTTAACATTTTTTAGCTGTATTGCTTCTGTAGAGTTACAATTTCATTTTCTCTAATTAGGCCACCATATTCAACAATAAGTTAGACAACTTTTGATCCATCAAAGGCCTAGTTAATGATAGAACAAAATCAAGCAAACATGCAGATGTGAATGTGAATTTCTCAACAGATCATTACCCAAGAGGCAGCGAACACTGTTCTGCTCTGTCAGAACGTTAGTGATGGGATCGAAATCACGTCACTGATATTTGAAAATCACTGTGGTAACTGATACTCCAAGGCGTCTGATATCAGTGATTAACGGTGACGGTGATTGTCGACGCTGCTACCACGGCGCGGTCGCTGTGACTGTGTCGCTGTGATCGTGTGCTGCTACCGGTACACCAGCTATCGGTGATAAGTTAGTCAAATAAGTAATAATGTAAGCGTATACCTACATTTTTAACAATGTTGATATTTTTATATTTAAACCTGTGTTAATATAGAAATTAAAAATACTCTTCTCTTCTTGGGCATTTTATTGATTTATTTACCTTCACTTCCTTAAACAAAATAAACCAGACAAACCGACACATTTCCTAGGAAATGAATTCACATTACATATCAATTAACACCTTGTCAAGCATGCATACTAATGTTTGTGCTCTACGGGATGAGCAAAAATAACCTTTCTTCAAACGTCGAAGGAGCCAGTAGCAGTAATCACCGTTAATCAATTACACAAATCACTGATATCTAAGAATCACGGTATCAGTGATCACTGATAGAGCAAAGTAACTGATATTTTCATCACTACTGAACGTGCTTGGTAGTCCAATAATCACATTCATAAACAGTTCATTTGTTATGTTTTCCAACGTAACATCACAAGAAATTCATGTTCACCATGGTTGGTGTTTGAAGCAGTCAGAATATATCGCTACGAGATGGTATACTTTTTTTTGTGGTGTTCTATACGTATATGTGTTCTATATGTATGTGTATACATGTTTCATACGATTTCAAATATTAATAAGAGGATTTTACCAAAATCTTCACCACAAGGACACTATATAGCTATGAATATCTTTAAAAAATGGCTGTCTCTTTTATCTACAAAAGATTTCTAATAAAAACATCCTTTAACTTGATCACGATACAAATTACGTACGATAAAGAAGTGGGCTAAAAGTAAAAATTAGTCGGTTACAGCTGATTCCAGTAAATCATATGTTGTAGTGATGTATGATATAACACTTTTTATTTGCCACTTACTTAGCGTCCTCTCCTGGCATGAGCATTTCCTTGTCGGGCAGCAGAACTCGGACGGGCGTGTCCCAGGTCTTGGAGAACATAAGCAGGTTGGCCAGTGGCGTGATGGGCTTCTGGCGCCCGCCCTCGTCCTTTGTCAGCATGTACACCTGCGGCCATCAAACACCTTTGTACTTCTAACTATTCAGTACAAATTGAGAGAAATAACTGACTAATTTGAGGGAATTTTTATGTGGTTACAGTAAACCTGTGGTGAGTGAGCCTATGATAGGTGAGCCTCATGACCCTTACTAAGCTTATGTAAACCTACACTGCCTGTCACTATGGGCCAATAAGCTTTTGCAGCGACCTAAAGGCAACAAGGTACAGTGGGGCAATAGTCACGTAGGCCAGTCAGAGGTGACTAACTCATGATGGAACAGGAGTCGCCTGCTGCTGGGATCGAACCAATGACATTGACACACAGGGGCAGTGCTTCAATTCTAAGCTATCGCGCCTTGGTAATCTAAGAACCTTAGATTGATGATACATTGTGAAATTGAAAGACAAAGCATTGCCAGCCAGGCATGTATTTCTTTGGGATATTGCACATCGAACAGAAGCAAAGGATTTGCAAAGGGGGATTTTACATACGACTGATATTTCACATACAAAGTTTTACAAATGACCAGGGCTGTTTCAGTCCCTGTCTCTCATGAAAGGTAGCTAAATAACAACTCAACCTTCCCTGAGAAATTTTTAATAACGAAAGAGTTATTTGACAGGATTTAGCGTCTCACAAAAGCAATCTAACATCGCTTCAAATTTCTTTGTATAACGGTTATGTACTGTTGAAAATAAATAAATAAATAACAGCATCTTCTCGATGAGTCTAATAATTTTCATCATTTGGCTCCCCAATTTTGAAATTGCTATGAGTGAAAACTGGAAATATAAAAATCTCATTCCGAGTGTGGCGACTGAAGACTGACCTGACTCTCCACGTGGTCCTGGGCCTTGAGAGTGCCGGGCTTGGCCATCATCATGCCTCGCTTGATGTCCTCCCGCTTCACCCCCCGCACCAACGCCCCCAGCTGGTCCCCCGCCTGCGCCTCCTCCAGGATCTGGTGGAACATCTCGATACCTGCAACACCACCCAACATCACACCATTACTCCAGCACTAGGGGTGTGCAAGTACTCAATTATCAAGCTTTTTCCGAGCCAAGTTTAGACTACTTGACTCAAAGTTTTGAAAAATACTCGGAAGTTTGAGTTTAGTAGTTACTCCCGCCATTTACCCGAGATTGTTACGTGCATTCGCATTTTACGGCCGTTTTCACACAGTTATGAACAACCACCATAAAACTTTTGTTATTTCACTGTACTTGAGATTGAAGTGGTTTTTGAGTTGTTAATATCAATAAATTTAGTTTAGTATTGGTTTCCTTTCTACATTTGAGATATTTTCTTACCCGATCTTTTCAGATCTTTTCTGATCAATGAGACAGAACTAACTTTAATTTTTAAACCTACAAAAATATGTTACAAACAAGCCTACTCTTTTTTAAAGCAAACAGGTGCAGATGTTGCTTGGTTTTTTACCTCCTCGGGCTGAGAGTTTAGTCAAATATTGAATAATAATAATTAATTTAAAATTATGTTAAGAGTGACCTTAATTGTCGTTTCATTTCATTTGAAAACAGGTTTAGTTTCAACTCATAGGAACACTTCCCAGTTTAATAACAAAAAAATATTACATAGTGTGTGTTCAAAAATATGATAAATATTAACTTCTACTATTCAAAATACTCGACTCGAAAAAAACTCGAAACTCGCGAGTATTTTTTAAAACTCGACTTCACTCGACATGACTTCAAAAATCACTACTCGCACACCCCTATCCAGCACACACACTTGCATTTGAGAACTACTGGGTTGTCCAGAAAGTAAAGACCGCGACTGAGTGTGCAGTGTAAAACTAAACTCCTGGTCTCAATTTAGGCCAAGCCTCGTTGCCAATCAATCAGGCATTTCATTCTTATAGGTTTTCAAAATGGCGGTGTCCATTGAAAATCCCACCAAATACAAAAAGCTGACTGCAACAGTGTTTTGCAGCCTAAAAGTTTTACTCCTTGTTTAATGTATATGCCTTGGAAAAGTATATCTTAACAACAATTTCACTTAATGCATTGCGACTCAGTAAATATATTTCTGATTTAGATTGATAGCCTATCTCTATCTATATTTCTAGATTGTTTGAAACATCTGACTCCAAGTTAAAGAAAACCAAGATTATCTTACAAGATTTAGATTTTCCAGAAACCATCCTGAACTTTCAGCTCTACTCATCCCGCGTTTTAGATAGTTAAGATACCAATAATACCAGGATAACAAAATAAAAAATAGATTATTTTGGTATTTATTCCAGTAGTTACAAAAAATCAATGGAAATTGCAAATAGGCCAAACTATAAAATGCAACGAGAGTACACTGAAGACACTAAAAAAGTTAACAAAAACTCTCTTACCAGTGACTGTTGACTTGACTGCCTTGCCAAAGCCCACGAACTCCACATCTTGCCCCTTCTTGAGAACCCCTCTTTCCAGTCGACCGGTCACTACTGTGCCTCTGCCTGCAACCAAACAACTGCTGCTCAACACTTGTTTCAAAGGTCTTTTACTTACTCCGATTAGCGAAAACAGCCTCCCCCCCACAAAAAAAACTTTCAATTGAAACAACTTTTAAAGTTATGGGATTTGAGTTTGATAAAGATGAGATTGTCAATGAAATCTCTGGGAGAATCATTATAAAAAATTATTGTAAGGATTTTGTAGGAGAATAAAACAATCTATGCCCCTAATGCTTTGCGGTTTTTATTATTAAAAATAGGTTTTCTTCCCCCATTGAAAGCAGTATTTTTTTGCCGTCTACATATATTTAGTGATAAGAGTCACACATACAATTGACTTTTTGTGCGATAAAATAGAATCTAGTGTATGGTAACGTAAATTGCCTACCTAATGACAATTTGTTATGAGAGATTTATTGTTTTTGTTTCTTGATTGCACTTCTGCGTGAAGACTTGTATAATTGTATCTAATGTATCCAGTAAAACACAGAGCAAGGTTTTATCAATAACCAATGGCTTTTTGAATCGCGTGATGAAATGTCGGTTTCCAGTCAGGGAGTTGAGCGTACCTGGAATGGAGTACGTGTGCTCCACTGGTAGTAGGAACGGCTTGTCCAGGTCTCTGACTGGAGTAGGAATGTACTTGTCCACTTCCTCTAGCAGCTTGAGGATTGCATCCCTCCCTGCGATGTTCCATAATTTACTTATAGTAAACACATAACTAACCTGACCTATATTTTTAAAATCCTCTTAATATTCTGAAAGTAAAAATATATTTCAAAGTTCTTAAAAAATATTGGGTGGTTTAGGAGAAATTTTTAGTAACTTTCTCTCTTGTTCACTGATAATATGATTGGAGATGGAGTCATAATGCAGAGCTCACTCAATTGCCCTATATGGGACTGAAAAATTGGTCGGATACCCAAAAATTGGGTCAATCCGGCTAAAATCAGGTCCTTGTAAATATTAGATTGTTAAGGACCAAACCAAAACCACAACATGCACAAAACTTTTGACTACATAAAAAATCAAGCAAAATAATAACATTGAATCATAAAAGACTGACGAGAGCATCTGATAACATCTGAAAAAAATTTTGTATTACTGTACCAAGTCGTTGATCATGACTTTGAATGAGAGCTGCTTCATTCATCAAAGGTGGATAATCCTACAGCGGTTAAGACAACAACCATTGTTATTCTTTAATGAACCCAGTGAAAACATTAGTCTCTTCCTTAAAAGTGGTTTGGCATGTTTAAACCATCGTTCTGGACAAAGTGGTTTGGTTTTAAAGTAATTTTCCCTGTTCTTTCACCTACCGTATACTGATCATCAGCAATTTGATTTTTTCATGTAATTTTGGCAAGTCAAGTTTTTATTTAGGAATATCATTAGCCCTAAATATTTCCCAATTCAAAAAGGAACTTAGGTAGTAATGTTCAAAATTTTAAGAGGAGAAAAATTCCCTGATCAATATCACAAGTTACAAAATCTTTACTTTTCACATATTAATTTCATTATGTGTATTTTAATACATAAATATTTCACTAACTTTGTAGTATAAAAAGTTAAAAATTATTATAAAGGAATTTTGCAGGACTTATTGCTTCTACAACACCTAAGACATCAAAAGTTAAGAGATGCTTGAATTACTTTTTTCACTAGCAAAATATTTACCGATTTCTGGGTTCTTGCCCTCCAGAGCACACAGTGCTGACCCCTTGATCATTGGAATATTGTCCCCATCATATCCCATCTCTGTCATGAGCTCCCTGAAAAAAACAAAGTTCAAAATTGACCGTATGCATGAATTCAGAAAAAACATACTTGATATTATCTCTGCATTTTTTTATTGTTGTTCTAGTGAATATATCTTTATTTGATGGGAAATATTATCCAAAGATCAGCTATCGACAAAAAACAATAATAATGAAGAATCAACCAAGCAGATGATTTAAGCCTCCTTATTTTTGCGTACTTCTCATTAGAGGCTTATAAAAGTTGAAACATTTCCAAACTTTTCAGTTACCAATATAAAATGTTTTTTAAATATTTTGATAGATTATAATTGATACATAAAAGTTCTACCCTTCAATCTCATAACACTTTTAGGTTTTTAAACACTAAACTTAGAAAATACTATTAATTTTTAACTGTAATTCTTAACAACACAGTCTAAGTCATTTTGGTTTAATAAAAACCAAAATATATTCTATAAAAATATCCTAATTAAATTTATATTACTGTTAATTTATAATCCTTTTCTCCCCATTGAATTCAAGGAAACAAAGTTACTTGTTGGCCAGGGATCTGTAAATGGATATGGATCCAACATACCACCTAAGGTAGTTTAAAATTAAAAGTTTGCACAAACCTCATTTCCATTTCCACCAACTCCACCATCTCTGCGTCTGCCGCATCAACCTACAAACAGGAAGAATAGTTCTCAATAAACAAGTTTAGTCATACATAACAGGGAACAACTTTTTTCAATAAAATCTTGTTTGCAATTATGTGTTAAATTCACCTTAAAGAGTTTATTTCAAATAATATATATCTGTTTATACCTCGTTGTTTTAGGTGTGTTCAACTCAACAAAGTTTATATTTTCCATGAAACACAAAAAGCACAATTGTAACACCAGACTCCCACTTATCAGCCATTGAGTAGTAACATATTTCCATGTCTGCATTAAAGTTTGAAGACGCTCGATTTTTGAATGATTTCATTGTTATTGTTATGGGTTACTTTGTGTCCACGAGAAGACAAAGTACAATACAACAGTACAACCTGTTATACTGTACATTGTCTTCTTGTGGACACAAAGTAATCATTTTATTCTTGGCAAGAACGAAGTATTATTTTACTCACTCATTATGAGTTCAATGTAGGCTAACTAAATAGCAGGTGGGAGAAAATAAACCAGTGAATATATTTATTCATAAAAGATGTTTGCTTCACTGATTTTTGAACTAATTTAACAGTCAGACAAGCAAAATGAACGGAAAAATATTTTGCATTTATTTTTTAGAAAAAACTCAAGGCCAGGATTTTAATTTCGAAAAATTTATATGCCTTCTAACTCTTTTATTCCTAAGATTAAAATTTTTGTATTTATTTATAACATGATTTTGTGAAGATATTGCGTAAGTTATGGAGTTGCTGTTCCAAGTAAAGTCTTTGACATCTACCACCATATCAAACTGAAAGGTAGGGGAATGTGGATCAACTTCCCCGGTCGTACCTTGTTGATGAAGACAACGATGTGCTCTATCCCGATCTGCTTGGCAAGCAGCAAGTGCTCCCGGGTCTGGGGCATGGCTCCATCAGTGGCCGCGACTACCAGGATCGCCCCATCCATCTGGTTGGTGCCGGTGATCATGTTCTGTAATCATACGCACAACACATTGTGGCATGTGGGAAACTTACTCTCCAGAGCCCCCTCCCCCCCCCCCACACACACACACAATGGGGTTACGTAGCTTAGGGGGTTGTAACCAATAAAACTGGCATGTTGACTTTCAAACAAGATTCAATTTATTGCTCAACTAGCTACCTCAACTGTCATACAATGCAAACCATACATAATTAGATGTCTAAAAGAATAAAACAAGCATCTTCAAAGTGGATCTAGTCTAGACTAGGCCTTCGTGCGTGTCGCGTGTTTCCCGGTACCGGAATTTTAATAAAAAGTCAATGTTTGTTTGTTATGTGCGTCTGTCCGTTTGTGTTTCGTGGTTATGTGTAATGATGGTTTTTTATCAATCCTGACGACTTCCACTGGAATGAATTTGATGTCCTTCGCCTGAAGAAGATCTCAATGAGGTCGAAACTGCAGTAGCCTATAAGACTACTAAGGATCACTTTGACAGTACGAGGTAATTACACCATTGTTAGTAACTATTCAGTTACTAATAATGGACTAACAACATGAAGTATAAAAAAAACGTAGAATACTAAACCCCCTTAATTAAAACATTTAGTTAAAATATTTCTGACCTGCAAGGAAACAAATACACAAATTGGAAGATAAATATTGTGATAAATGGCTTGTAAATACAAGTGAGTGGTCTTTAATATGTGCTATTAACCATGCACTTAATGTTTTTATGCGACAGACTTGGGCAGTGAAATCCAGCTGTTTAAGAGTTAGTTATTTGACTGATATGTTTATATGGATTGAAAATAAAGAACTTAAAAGCTACTATCCAGGATACAGTTTAAATTTAACTGATGGTTATTTGAAAGTATTACATGTTAAATATTAATATGTAGACTACCTAGGACCTTTGTAGATTAATGAGGTTACCTTGATATAGTCAGCGTGGCCGGGACAGTCCGTGTGTCCGTAATGCCTGGTCTCTGTCTGATATTCAATGTGAGCTGCGTTTATTGTGATTCCTCTCTTCTGTTCCTCAGGTGCATTATCAATCTGGGCGTATGACCTGGCTTTTGCGAGCTTTTTATCGGATAAAACTGTTAAAAAAGAAATAAAAAGCTTGATAAACAGTGAACAATCAAGGGCTAGTACTTATTATTAGTTTCATCCAAGATTGATTTGTGGATGATGAAGATCCAAAGTCTCCAAATATAGCCTATTACATTTTAAACAAATGTGACAAAAAATGAATTAGTATTCATTAGTTTAAAAAGGAAAACTGTAAATATAATTCTGTCTCGATCAAAAATAAAATCTGACAGTCGATAATACAGCTGACTGATCTTTCGGTTTAAAAAACTATCCACTGTCCCCTGGACCTAACCTCAAAATTGAGAAAAACTTTGTTTTCTTGTTTTCGATGGTTCAAATTTCAATATTACTAGACAATTTCTGTTTGTATCTCCTTTTTGGTAAGCCTACATAAAAATAAATTTCTAATAATAAAATTTAGTATAACTTATGTGAAGGTAGTATATGTAGCAATAGGCTATAAGTTAATTTGAAAAAATATAGGTAATCGTAGAAAATAATAAACCTTGTCATAAACATTTACTGATAGATTTTACTAACATTAATATTTTTGTACACCCCAGATATTGAATCATAATAATGCCTTACCTTTGGTAATGGCTGCAGTGAGTGTGGTCTTTCCATGGTCGACATGCCCTATGGTCCCGACATTACAATGGGGCTTTGACCTGTCGTATACCTTTTTCTCTGCGTACCGTCGCACCGGAGATATCGTGACGGAGCCGGGCTTGCATAGGAATCTGCTGTGGAGTCTCACACTGCATTTCTGTCAAAAACCCAAATTCTCAGAGACCATGGCAAACCAGTGAATGATTGAATAGTAAAATTTATTACATAAATACCTACTATGGACTATGGAAATTAGGCTATCATAAAACAGAGAACATAAATTTATAAAATTAAAGATAGGCCTATACATTTTTTGCTTTCAAGAATCAAACGGGGCCTAGACAATAGGCCTTTATAACAGGCTACTCACTTTAAGTCTGTGACCTAAAGTTCGACTTTTAAAAAGTTGAAACTCGAGTAGCCATAATGCCATAAACACACTAGATGACATAAACATAGTGACAAACTTTAGGTGGGTATAACCTATTATATATTAAAATTTAAGACTATATATATATTTATTAGACTATATATTTAAGACTATTAGATAATATATTTTGGTTGGCCTGTTTATGGAGATGAAATCAAGGCAGTTAAAATATTTTTAATTAGGTACTGTAATATAAAAACAATTTTGAGGTTTGATTCTGATGTAGTAATTAGGTACTGTAATATAAAAACAATTTTGAGGTTTGATTCTGATGTAGTAGTAAGTGTAATGTGTAGGTTACTGGCAGATTTATCCCGTAGCAGATTTATCTGTCTCTTAATCAGTTACTAGGCCAAGTACATAAAAAATTACTTACATGTATCGAATATGCTTCTTTACTGAAGAGAATCTGCTTCAGAGCCCGCTGTGCAACTAGAAAAAAATATTTGTACTGCAGTTTACAAACACTAAAAAACCCTAAAAATCAAATAAAGAAGCTTCAAACATTATTTGATAATAGTGTAGCCTAACTGCATAAGAATTTGGCTGCCTTTTGCACAAACCAAGTGGAACAATTGATTGAAGATAAGATAATTGACACCCTATAAAATATCAATAAGTCAATAGGATACATACACCAATTGATATGAATCAATTGGTGTATGTATCCAATTAGGCCTATTCAAATTTAAAATCCAAAATTAAATTTTTTTACAGTGTTGGAAGTAACATGTTCAGGGCTTGTAACAGTTCTTGAGGTTGAAAAAAATAACAAAATAACTAAAATTAGAAAAAATAACCTTTTGTAGCCTAAAAAAAAATCATCATTTAATAGAAAACTCTTGAAAATCAAAAAAGTTTTTTATCTTGGAAATAAACTGTAAGGTCATGTGAGTATTTAATCAAATTAACGGGCAGAGCGAGCTGAACAAGAATATGAAGGAGTTGGCGAGATCCGATGCATATAAACGGAGTTACAGCAAGAAAAGTGTCAGAAAAGTTGTAAGCTTTCACAAACTAAGTTATTTTTGGTTAGTTTGGCCACTGTGAGGTAGCTGGGAATATACAAAGTTAGTTTAGATAAGTAAGGGTTAAGCAGGTTAGATAAAGTTAGGTTAATTAAGTTGAGATATAATCCATGGCAGGATTTGTTTGGAATTTTTAGATTTATATTGCGTTCTTATGATCTTACTTTCCCAACCTTATTCTTAGTTTACTTCATTATATTTACTTAAAAACCAATCCTTATAGGTAACCTAATATAAAACTAACCTTACCTAACTAAACCTGACCAAACCCAATCTGAAATCACATAACCATTTTCAATCTGAACAATTCCTACAAAATTAATGTCAATGTTACGTACCAACAACAACCCAAAAAAGAAATTTTTATATATTTCTGTTTGGCTACTGTAGGCTATGTTAGATCATTAAAACTCTCAGACTATTGTTCACCTCTCAATTTCTGTTAGCCTAATTTGAGTATAACCTGGAAACGTAATTAGGACCAAGTTTTTTTCAGGTTTTCCAGCGCTTTTTATTGGTTACATATCCTTGTTAATATTTGACGGCCCCTTGATGATCATGAGAAAATGGTAGCCTAAAATTAATTAACACTTAGGCCTATACCGAAACCCCCGGTCTTACAGACCTCAGGGAAATTTCAATTTCACTTGTTGATACTGGCAACACTGCTGGAGCGGTGGTGCTATCCTTCCCAATACCTCCCTCCCTCTCCTTTCCCTTGACTTTCACAGTTTTTTTCCAGTTTGGGTAGTTCTTCTGTACTCGACTTCCCGATTTTTAATTAAATGCCGGTCTCAGAGACCAAGGGTTCCGGTTCCCATTAGTCTGCTTTCCATTGTTTCTCATGCGGGAGTCTCACAGACTGAGGGTTTCGGTTACTGACTAAGTTATTTGTCGTCCATTATTTTATATGGGAGTCTCACAGACCGAGGGTTTCAGTTAAAACGTTTCACAGTGAGAGTTTCGGTATAGGTATTACGGAGTTTAAAATTAATTAAAACACATAACAAATTACTGACATACAATAGCATAATTAAATAAGAAAATGTATTGTCCAGGAGAAGGTGGATGTTGAGCAGTAAAGGCCCGTTTTCACGATGCTAGTTGAAGAGGCAATTTGCCGGAGCAGCTGTCTTGAGCAAGTTGCCTTGCCAGTCCAATAGAACAACGCACCGTTCACACGCTATTTTCTATTGCACCAGCGTATCCACCATGACCAAGCAATGTTACACTAAATTCTTCAGATAATTACCCTAAATAATCCTAAAAATTCTTCAATTACCCTAAATCCAAAAAATAATAATTTTTTACATTTTATTTCTAATTTAGCATTGTAGCCTAAGCATAACTTAAATAAATGCAAACTATTCTAACTCAATTTCTTTTTTATGACTATTAATGGATGCATTTAATATTAATAAAAAAACAAAATATTACTAAAAATATATTTTAAAATAATATTAGTAAAAACTAAAATTAAAACTTTGACAGCTCCGCAAATAACGTATTTACCGCACAAACAATTCAACTGGTTTTGGCGGACTGGCTCAAACAGGCCTATTTGCCTGGCATGCACCGTTCACAAGATACCAATCGGCGCGGGAAGAGGTCGCTGGCGCAGGCTTATTTGCCTCAGTCTACTTTCGGGGACAATGCAGTTCTAGTCCAACCGACACGTCTGTAGGCACGCCGATTGGCACAGAAGTGTTCACACGATGCCAATAATTTCTTGCAACTTGACTGTCTCATGCCGATTGTCTATCTGGTTGGCATCGTGAAAACGGGGCTTAAGAGAGGCTAGAAACTTGACTAATAGGGAATTGGGTCTGTAATTCACTTTGTTTGATTAAAAGAAATATAGGTGGGATAAGATACTCAAATGGCATTCTTTACATTGTTATGGAGACGAAAATCTCATAAAGTAATCATTATTGATAAACTCGGTCAATGAAACTAACTTATTGAGTAAGTTTAACTTCCTAGGGGTGATGTTAGCCGGTGCACCGACACAGCCTCAGGCTTTTGATTTATGAATGAAAAATAAGCAGATTCTCAGACTTGTATGGTAAACTTTAAATACAAATTAGGAAATAATATAATATTTAACAGTTACATAATACGTATATAATTACCTGGACAGAAAATAACTCGAGCTGAAAACCACGACGCCATATTTTCACCTCACCTAGACAATAAAAATTAGTAGTTGCAGTCGACACAAAAAACCAAGGTGTGCCTCCGCAGCGCAGACGAAGAGAAAAATTCCTTCACAGCTGAGCTGTGCGCGGTGCTGTAAAACTATATAAAATATACTACAATTGTCGAACTTTCTTATAACAAGAGACAGAAGATTGCAGCAGTCGGAAGTTATTACCGATAAATTATTACTAATTGATAAATTATTACTAATTATTAATAAAAATAATTCAAACCTCACTTTAATACAATAATGGTTTCCTTTATGGTTACCCAAGTAACTCAGTGGAAAAGGAAATCATCATCACATAGAAATTCAATAATGGTGATTTCCTTTTCCTCTGAGTTTCTATGGCAACCATAAGGAAACCACCGTATCTCTATTAAAGTGAGGTTAGAATTAGTTTATTATTAATAATTTATCAGCAATGATTTATTTATTTATTAATAATAATATTTTAGTTATTACTCTTTACCTTAGTATGTTGTAATTGATTTCCATCAATCTTGAATGTGATATTACACATTTTTATGAACAAAGCTAAAATTAACAAAGTGTGGACAGACTTTCTGAAATTTGATTTAATCTGTTTTCTAGACAGAGCCTATAGGGTATATTTTTTCAGTTTTTCAAACCCCCCCCCCAACAAATTTTATTGTTATTGATTTATTTAATATATATTGAGTGGTAGGAAAATATCTAAGTTTTAAGATGCGCTTTTCTCAACCAAAGCTTACACTAAACTGAATATTATTCACTTAATTAAGCTTAAATTCAAGCAAGTTTTTGGTTCCACCACAATTAAAATTACATTAACTAAATAATTGGTTTCAAAAATCTGTAATATCTCATCCGTAGGATATTGGGAATAGTCATCAATTAAATGACTACTGTATAGTTTAATTTTGCATAATATTAATAAAAAGACACCCCTCCAAGCCAATACTCCAATAAATGTCTGGGATTTTAACAAATGACCAGTTCCTTTTAACTGGATAGTTCAATAAAACCATAATAAATGGTATCAGGAAACTGACATTCTCCTTTAAAACTAATTAAAGCACAAAATGTTACAGTACGGTAAAATGAAAGAAGTTTGCAACTAACTAACTCACAAATAAATACTGAGTTTCATCAAAATCGGTTATAGTAATCAAGGAAGATATCGATTTTTAAATATCTGCCATAAGAATAACATTAGACATCGTATTGTGTTTACCGCCTAACATACATAGCAATTTTCTCCGTAACTTGTTAACAAAGGCTAACAATTAAAAAAATAACAGTATTCTAAATTTTTTTAAGGCAAATTTAATGGTCACAAATAAATTTTCTTTAGCGGCTATTATTTTTATGAAATTTGAAAAAAAAGAATTTTTTTTCATTAAAATCCCCATAACTTTTTAACCTGAACTTTTACAGATTTATGCGAGTGGTGTCATTTTGTTTGGCGTCTTAAGCACTAAAAGCCTTGAAATTTCTAACAAAATCGTTTGATCTATTTTTTAGTGGTTTGGATTTTTTGTGGGTTTTTGGAGTAAATACCCTTAAAAATAAAAAATTCAAAAAAAGAAAACATCCCTGAATATATTATGGCTTTATAACTACATGCCAAATTTCATGAAAATCACTCCACTGGTGTCGTCTCTAGCTTTGTTTACACACACACATAACATCCACCCAGAATATTTTTCTTAGCTAGTAAATGACTGATCTTGTCCAGTGAATGACTACAAAGGTTTCCCCTAGTCATTTACTGGTTTTAGCTGTAATTAAAATTTCGTTTATCTCCAGTCCTAATAATAATTAATGATAGCTTTTAGATTAATAGCATCAGTAAAAAAGATTCAAATAATCAATGGTTGAACACTCAATATATTAAAAAATATTTTTTACTCTAAGTTTTAACAAATTAAAGAGAAATGTCAAGTGGCATTTCAAGGGCATTCTGAAATAATTAACCAATTTAACAGTACTGTACAAATTTTGCAGAAGTAAAGCATACATTCATATATAATGTGTTGCGGCATAACCATCTCTAGTACAAGGCCGTGGCGCTAGTAAATGGCAACATCGCGCCTAAGGGCTCAGCTGATTTGGTTATCCATACTCTCTTATGGCACTAGTTTTTGTTTACTTGAAACCAGCTGGCTCTGTAAGGGAAAGTCAATGGTTTTACTATGCAAAAAACCCTTGAGAAGCGACGTTGCCAGGTCGAAGGCCGTGGCCTTATTACTAGAGATGGCTATAGTTGCAATTGTGTCTGTTTACAAGCATACAACCAGCTAAGAGTATGTTTTTTTTTTAATGCTAATTTTCAATTTTACATTCAGGAAAAATTTGTTTGATAATCCAGAGTCCAGAAAGTTTGGTAATAGATATTACAAGATATCTTTTATTGTTGTTTAAGAAACAAAACAAAAATGTACCTTAATTCAATGATGTTTCAGAGATGGTGCTGATAAGTAAAACTGGACTATTGTCTAGTGTTCAGAAGACTGTCCCTAGAAAACCCCCGGTGGGTATGGAGGCCTTGAAAAATAATGGAAAAAGTTCTAATATTTATTTATGTCTCTTAGAGTTAAGTCACATAAACATGTTTATGTATCATATAAAGTCATTTTTAATTTGATTTATGTTTTTAAAACCTGCAGTGTCTTTTAAGACTTAATCAACCAGTAACAATGTTGATATGAAATAGAAGTTAACAAAAAACTGATATGGATTGATGATAATGAATTAGCTATTCATATATTTTACCCATGTGATAAAATTTCTTGCATGATAGAATTTTTTTGTGAATATGAAATCAGTATAGGCGATAGCGTTTTAATTTAACAACAATCTAAGCTTTTTAAAAAATTTATAAAACTAAAAATATTTGAATACCCTCACAATATATTTCTCAAGTTAATTGTTTCAGCACAATTGGTGCATAAAATCGTAAAAATATATTAATTAAGTGTATTTTAACTACAAGTTTAAAATAAATATAAAAAACATATGCAATATTTGGACATTGCATGTTTTTTATATTTGAATCAGGTTTTTTTGAAAGGGCAAAATTCCATTTTTTTCAATTTCAGTTTTTGGTGGTTTTGTACTCTATACTAGATACATCGATTTGCATTGCATTTGCATAAGGCGTTCCTATCATGAATGTTTATGGAAGAAATCAGCATTGTATTTCTGTGGTTTGTTTTAAAAGGGCGTAAGTCAACATAGCGTTATATGGCGTTTTGGACTTACGCCCTTTCAAAAATCAATAGTTTTTTTCTTGTTTTCCTAAAGTTTACTTTTTTGCGACTTACGCCCATTTAAAAAAACCGATCCATTTATTATATAGTTAAAATTAACCTAGGGGCTTTTTAATTATGTAACTAAATTTTTCCAAAATTGTATCTATTTTTAATTTAATTTTTTTGCTACTATGCCGAACCATTTCAATGGAAGAGGTAACAAGAAAGAATGAAGACAACTTATTTATTTTTATAGGAATCAAAAACTCTGGATTTCAAAAATATTGCTGTGCCAGCTCCTTTTGTCCTGAGGCCATTTGCAGGGATCTATAATCCATTCCCCTACGGATGTTCCATTCTGTGCAACCACCCAGCCGACTGTGAAGCTAAAGATGTTGTCAAAAGGGCCAAGGAATCGTGGGTAAGCATTGCTCCTCAATTCATCATGTTTTAACTAATGAATTCATTTTAAAATTACACGTCTTTTCCATTATTTTCAGAATTTTACAAGGAATTGCCAACAAATGTTGTTTATTCCAATAAAATGTTGGAAAAATAGAAACAAAGTATAGAAGAAACAAATCTATTTTTAAAACTGGAAACCAGCTCTATTAAGTAATGCAGTTAAACCTCGATATTTTGATACTTCATCAACTACATGTATAGTTTGACATGGGCTGACACTCAACAAAGATTGAAAGACTACCGAATATTTTGTCCAGAGATATTTATTGGAACTTATTTTATGATAAAAGTTAGTAAATAAGCTGTGTAATGGTTCAAGTTTATTGTGTTCAATACATTTTGTATGTCCTACCTGTATTTTTAATTTGGTTAAAATCCCCCACGCACTTTGACATTTTGATCGTCTAACCCCTTTGAAGTCCACCAAGTGTCAAACTATTGTACATGTAATGAATGTATACAGTAATAAATTAAAATATGAAAAATTGAAAACAAGACAATGGAATGATACTTTATTGTCTCACTGAAATAAGGGCATTGAAAGAAATAGATCTGCTATGCCCCTCATTTCGGACACCAAACTAAACCTCCTCACATTTTTGGGTTGTTAGACAGCTTATAATAGTGAAGACCAGGGAGGTACTGTACTAGAGGCACTGTGAAAAATGCTTAAGTTGATAAAAAAGTAGCCCTTGGGGGAGTAATGCAGTAATTTAGTAATGAGCTACCATTCATCGAACGGTAATTTACAACTATTAGAATCTCAGAAGAATGTCCTCAGTTCTCAAAAATATGACATAAATAAATGCTAATAAATTGCTTCACTTAAAAGTATTTTGTGTTCTTTCTTAAATTTAAGTCTGAGAACATGATTAAACTAATTCAATACCTTCAAACCTTTGAAAATATATATGTTTTTTCCATCAATAAAATTATTTGACACCCAGTTTGTTGAGTTCATTGATCAAACAAAATTATTCCCCCTCATACTGCCAACCTGACAAAATTGAAGCGCCGCGGAATTTCTCTTGCTTCTCACCTCCAGTTGGACTCTAACCTCCATCCTGAAGACAAAATCAATATGTAATTTTTGTTGATGTTATCCTCAGTCAGTGGATGGAAAGGCGATGGTCAGCGAGGGAGCTCGAGCGACCGACGACACAGACGACCTGGTCCCGGAGGAGCTGTTCCGCCGCTATACAGAGACTGACTCCCGACCCATCACTCCCACACCCACCCTGGCCAGTGTCATGACTAGGCTGCCTCGGGGCCGCAGGTAATGTTCCGCCGCTATACAGAGACTGACTCCCGACCCATCACTCCCACACCCACCCTGGCCAGTGTCATGACTAGGCTGCCTCGGGGCCGCAGGTAATGTTCCGCCGCTATGCAGAGACTGACTCCCGACCCATCACTCCCACACCCACCCTGGCCAGTGTCATGACTAGGCTGCCTCGGGGCCGCAGGTAATGTTCCGCCGCTATGCAGAGACTGACTCCCGACCCATCACTCCCACACCCACCCTGGCCAGTGTCATGACTAGGCTGCCTCGGGGCCGCAGGTAATGTTCCGCCGCTACACCGAGACTGATTCCCGGCCCATCACCCCCACACCGACCCTGGCCAGTGTCATGACTAGGCTGCCTCGGGGCCGCAGGTAATGTTCCGCCGTTACACCGAGACTGACTCCCGGCCCATCACCCCCACACCCACCCTGGCCAGTGTCATGACTAGGCTGCCTCGGGGCCGCAGGTAATGTTCCGCCGCTATACAGAGACTGACTCCCGGCCCATCACTCCCACACCCACCCTGGCCAGTGTCATGACTAGGCTGCCTCGGGGCTGCAGGTAATGTTCCACCGTTACACCGAGACTGACTCCCGGCCCATCACCCCCACACCCACCCTGGCCAGTGTCATGACTAGGCTGCCTCGGGGCCGCAGGTAATGTTCCGCCGTTATACCGAGACTGACTCCCGGCCCATCACCCCCACACCCACCCTGGCCAGTGTCATGACTAGGCTGCCTCGGGGCCGCAGGTAATGTTCCGCCGTTACACCGAGACTGATTCCCGGCCCATCACCCCCACACCCACCCTGGCCAGTGTCATGACTAGGCTGCCTCGGGGCCGCAGGTAATGTTCCGCCGTTACACCGAGACTGACTCCCGACCCATCACTCCCACACCCACCCTGGCCAGTGTCATGACTAGGCTGCCTCGGGGCCGCAGGTAATGTTCCGCCGCTATGCAGAGACTGACTCCCGGCCCATCACTCCCACACCCACCCTGGCCAGTGTCATGACTAGGCTGCCTCGGGGCTGCAGGTAATGTTCCGCCGCTATACAGAGACTGACTCCCGGCCCATCACTCCCACACCCACCCTGGCCAGTGTCATGACTAGGCTACCTCGGGGCCACAGGTAATGTTCCGCCGTTACACCGAGACTGACTCCCGGCCCATCACTCCCACACCCACCCTGGCCAGTGTCATGACTAGGCTGCCTCGGGGCCGCAGGTAATGTTCCGCCGCTATACAGAGACTGACTCCCGGCCCATCACCCCCACACCCACCCTGGCCAGTGTCATGACTAGGCTGCCTCGGGGCCGCAGGTAACATTATACTACAATCCAAATAATTTGGCCTAGACCATCCATAAGCTTATACTAAAATTAACATTTATTCTTGTGAATGGGTGGTTTGGACCAAGTTATACAGTATGATTCGTGTTAGCGCTCGTTAGCTAACATGATCATTGGCGGCACACAATCAGCAGAGTGAATAAAAACAAGTATATAGTTGTGGAAAATAGAGTATGTACTTGCAAGTATTTTCTTTGCAGCAAGTAAACGCAACTCGAGTAAACATAAAAATAATAAAATAATTTACCCTTCACAATCTTTTGCTTTACTTGATTGGCAAGTCTTTGTTTAAATATTCAAGCTCATTCACAGTTGTACTAGTAAATACTATCAAGACTAGTGAAAACTTCCTTATTTAATTCTCTCTACCTAAAGATCTTGCAGATTTCTTGAGGTTAGTGGTTAATCCATGAATTAAGTGCAAAACCAATGTTTTCTGTACTTTCTCAATTTTTACACAACCGATTTGGCTTTTCTTTTTCACAAAATTCAGATTTAATTGATTGCAATGATTATTTCCGCAGATGTGTCACCCCGGACCCGGTCCCGAGGCCGTCCCAGGAGCGTACTCTCCTGGTGCTGGACCTTCGGAGGAGCCACAGCCAGGAGACGCTGTCTTGTCATGCTGTGAGCGTCTCATTCTGTGGCACGATTTATTTAACTTAACACAATACTCATGTAAACATGTATTGAACTATTGGCTTAAAATGGTTGTAAGTCCCAATCATAACAGGAGAAAGTTTAAATTAAAACAATTCCTCTTTATTATAGTATAAAATACCTTCATTGTAAACTGATTTTTAGCTGCACCATATGTTAATATCCAGCACACGGTTGTGAATTAGGGGGCAACATCACATGTTTTAATGTAGACAAATTAGGCTCTTTTAGATCCCAATGCTTTTAAAATAGTTGATATTTTTGTTATTCTTTGCTTTCTGGTAAATTACAATGAATTCCAGTATTTCCTGAAATGCGGTACATCATCCCATCATCCTGCAACTTGCTGAATGCCCACAATTTTAAGCAAAAATTTTGCTCATGTAATAATATATAGATTTTTAGTTGTAAGAAGAAAATGAGTCATGAATAAGAAAGATACATGATGAACATACTGTATAGCATTTCCAGATTTGTTTATCTATCATGAAATGTTGTTTTAATTTTATTGATCACATGTTGTAACACCCTTTTACCTTCCTTTTCTTTAAAAAAATACCTAGTTAAGGTCCAACATTCTTTTAAGTAGCTTTAAAACATGTTTTCAATAGCTCACAAAAAATTACTGCAATAAAATATACTTGTGTGCAGTCAGGTTTGCCAACCACAGTGCTGCAGCCTCCCACTCGATCCCCCACGCCGAGTTCCGGCACTGGGATGACGACGACTCGCAAACAGAACAAACCTCGCAACCGACTCTCGCCCGACCATCTCACCCGGCCCGAGGACAGCCTGGCAAAGGTGATGACTCTATGTATATGTGGTTGTTTGTAGATTTTTAGGAAAAGTAATAATGTAGGTACCTTGTATGTAAATTTGTAAATTGTAATTTACAAAGAAGTACAATTAAATTTTTATTTAATTTTACAAAGAAAACTTATTTCTTTACTAAGTGTGAGAAATATCAACACTAAAATTCAACCACCTCTAACTATTGACATTGTTTGTAGATTTTTAAAGAAAATTATGTTTTTTTATGTAAATCGTAATTAATTTCAGCCTGATAAATAATTTAACACTTTCTTTAAAGTATTTTAGTGGAAAAGTAAAAGTAATGCCTCATTGCAATTAATAAAATATCATATCATTCCTTTTTGTTTTAAAATACGGTACATAAAGATCAAAAATAAGAAACAAGTTGGTTATAAATCAAATAATTCCACCACAACTTATAACAATTTGGGCAAAAAATCATTGTTGATAATATATTACAATACTAGGTGTCATAAAATTGCGACTCCCACAACTTAAACAGCTGGTAAGTTACTCATAAGATTATGTTGGAAAAAGCCAGCTGTTTTAAAGATTTGGGAGACGGAGTTTCCGGTGCCTATCCAACAACAAATAAAGCTCAACAATACATTCCTCATATAAAAAAAAATTTAAAAAAAGAAAAACCGTTACTTTTGTTTTCATTGAATGGGTCGGGACACACTAAAGACAAGTTGATGTTGTGCAGCCGGCCATGATGAGCCTGCCACCGCCACCGGGGGGAGAGGAGGAGGGGCTGCCGCGACGCCGCGGCCGACTGCGACGGAAGGGCAAGAAGTCGGGTCGTGACCTCTCCGCTGGCGTCGAGAAGGAGGTCAAGGGTTTCCCGGAGCCCGGGGAGACACAGGTAGCCATCCGGACAGTCCGTCCAGAAACTTGTTTTTAGCAAATCTAACCAAATGTTAATTATGTTTCGTCAGTGAATAAATAATACAAATCCCAAACTTTACAGGAGAGAAGAAAAACTGTTTTAGCAACACCACCTACCTCCTTAGTCACATCAAAAACGTATACGAATAACAAAGCAGATCGGCGTTTTTTTCCATTCCTATCTCTTGGGCTGTATTAGAACAGCGCTATACTAACGCTATCCCTCAGATTTTTTGGGAACTACAACCGCCATTTTGTGCGGAATTACATTACAGTTGCTAGGATAAGAAAAACTCAATTTTCCAAGATTTTTTAGATAGGCGGTATTGTTTCAACTTCGACGGTATCCTGGGTTTGTCAAACCATATTTTTACCAGCAAAAAAAATTGATTTTTTAAAATTACGCTAAGTATGTTTAAGATATCGACATAAAACGAAATAATTATTAAATTTCCAGACTTGGTGTGAACTTCAAGACTAATTACAGACTTTCAAGATTTTCAAGACAGTAGACACCCTGTATATAGGATTACAGTGTAGGATGTTCACAGCGAATCCTATTAGTGTACACTCATCTCTTAAACACTAGCTTGCCTGCTAACAAAGCTAATGTAGTGGTGTACTCTCAGTAATATTGTCTGGTCGAATAGCTGATGGTCCTTTTGTAATGTGACAGTTGGATTTTGTATTCAGATCTGACGACAGATATTATTTAAAAAAAAGTATTATAGTGATACCAAGAGCTTGGATTCATGGTCAAAACATTAAAAATATTCAATGTTTGATGAAGGCAAAACAAAACACACCTAAACACAGAATTTGTTAAGCATGTACACAAATATTGTCGGCATTAAACAGAATTCATAATGTCATACAACTTTAAGGTAAACTGATGGTAGATATTGTATTTAACTGAACCTCTTATTTTAATATGATAGCCTGTAAGAATAATAGGTAATCAATTAAGTTTCTCTGTGAGATAAAGTTAAGGGAAAAATGTTTGTTCATAACTCTAAGAGTCTGGGTGAGTTTTCTGAACTATATTTTTAGAATCATTTGGTTTTATAATTCGTAAGTAAATTATAATTTATCTTGAAAACCGAAAAATTTATTTGATGCCAAAAACCTTAAAGCTTAATAATTAATTATAAGGGTATGTTCAATCCATAATTTTAACCAATACCTTTTGAACTTGAAAAACATTAATATTTATTTGGGAAAAATAAATAACGTACATACATAAACATTTTGTATTAAAATATTCAACAACATATAACAAAATTGTAAAAAATATGAAAAAGGTAACACAGTTTATTTTTAATTTCTGAAAAATATTCTCTTACATTAAAAATTACATGGTAAAATTTTTTTGTAACAAATAAATTTATATTTATTAACTACGCTACACAATTATATTTACATTCAATTTACAATCTAACATTAAAAAATAATCCAGTGCCACCGGGTAAAAAATCTAAAAGTAGATTAACCATTAACACTGAGAGCTGATTGTTCACAGGTGTCGGCGTTTGGTATAGACTCACGGCTGGCGAGCGCCAGAGCCTCGTTTGCCATGCAGGGGGGCGAGGGGGGGAGCGTGACCCCCCTGGAGGGGGAGGGGGTCCCCCCACACACCCCGGAGCCCTCCTACCTCGACCTCGACATCCTCAAACAACTCCGCAGGGAACTGGACCAGGAGGTCATTGACAGCGAGTTTGATCACAAGGTACTGGAACAGAAAAAGAATTCTTTGTTGGACAAAAGAGTTTTATTTGGATGTAATAACTTGTAATCAGTCTTGGAATTTTTTCCTTTTTCTAGGAGTAAAAGAAATCTAAATACAAGAAGGTGTAGACATGAACGACATAAAGGAAACTTTGACTACATCGTGATAGCATTCTGCTCGCCCATCAACTAAATAAGAAATACACAAACATTTCTTTTGACTTTCAAGAGGTATAATTTTTGAGAGGTCATAGAATGATTGATCATCACACCATTAATTTGATTCCTCCTGTAAACCTATTATTGGTAGGTACTACAAAGGATTTGTTTACTCTAAATATATATATTTTTTTAATTTATGGATAGCGAAGACGCATACATTTTCAGGAGTTTGACGACAAACTTTGGTAAGTACTTGTATTCACATGAAATTAAGTATCACACCACCGAAACATTTAATTATACAATTTGGTTTATGCTAACTACTTTAAAAATATTAATACACCTATATTTATGATTTAGTTTTTTTACTACACACTTTTGAAATATTATCATTTCGGAGAGAATCCATGACATATTTTTGATTTACATGATGACATATTTTTTGCCACCGCTGTTACAACCGCAGTCCAATGAAAAAAACAGACTAGGATTTCTGACATGTCTGCCATGTTTCAGATCCAAGATGTATCCTATGTACCACAATAGATAGTGTTACTGATCTGTTCTATATACAGTGCATTTTATTTCTGCTAAAACCATCATCATATGACTGTGCTTGGATAAAAAATCTTCTTTCTTAGTTTCTCTGTGTAGGTGGTGAAATCAAAACACACTACAATAAGGTATTTTTTGGTTGAAGTGTAAGAACCTTGTGCTTTAACCCACTTCAAATCAGCTGTCTCCCAGTCTATTTTTAGTACTTTAGTTTTACATAAGGAGGCCATTGTTTTTTGAGAGATTTTGTTTACCGGATACCAAAAAACCATATAATTGGAAAGAAACTACATACTTTGATTGACTTACTGTCCAATTTTGACATAATTATGACAAGTGGTCTTTATGTTCTGCCTCCCAGAAGACAGCAATGTTGGTGAGGATTGAGTTGAACGTGTTGCCTCCGCTAGCGGCCACATCTGGTCGCCACATATACAACAAGCCTTAAAAAGCGCGCTGTGACGGTTATGTTAGGTTGGGTTATCATAAATATGTTAGTAAGACTTTCCTCGTTTCTATAAGAATCGATCTTTCGGCGGTGACAGGTGATGCATGCGCTCCGGTCAAGACCTGACCTTGGCCTACTTGGAAGGGATTTGGCGGACAAAAGTATGACTCATACGGTATCGTTAGAATCGTGACAAAACGAGGAAAGTCCTACTAACATATTTATGATAACCCAACCTAACATGCAGCGCGCTGATTAAGGGTAGCCTCCGTGTAATACCAAAGTACCCTATTTTTTCTATGGTCCATGGCCACAGCGTAGGGTAGCACTGCAGGAGGCTCTCCGCCTGTTCCCTGCAGACAAGCCGCAGCACAGCGAGGAGATGGCTCAACTGAGGCAGGAGCTGTGGCTGCCCCCGGACAACACAGAGCTGTGGCTCTCTCTGCCGCGCACGTTCTCCTGCCATAACACACCCGCCGCTGTTACAGCGCAGGGTAGCGCTGCAGGAGGCTCTCCGCCTGTTCCCTGCAGACAAGCCGCAGCACAGCGAGGAGATGGCTCGGCTGCGGCAGGAGCTGCGGCTGCCCCCGGACAACACGGAGCTTTGGCTCTCCCTGCCGCGCACGTTCTCCCGCCAGACCGCCCGCTTCGAGCTGCCTCTGGATCGCCGACAGCTCAACGGTGAGTGCTGCCGTCTGAGCATTATTTTTTTCTTGGTTTTTGTAAGTGGAAATCAGGAAGCCTGGGTTTTGCACCACCCCACAGAAAAATCCTATGAAGGTACTTCAGCTTTTGTTTTGTCAACGCTTCCAGAGATTGTCGGCCGCTCTCGTAACTTCTCAGTAGCTTCCGTGGGGATTCAGCTTACGAGAACACGAGACGATTGCGATACTCAGGTATACAATTCTTGTTTTTTTATTATAAATATATTAAGCAAGACATTTCTGATAACGGTAACATTGTATTTTTACCTGAGTCCAACTAAGAATTTTTCTCAATAATCAAGTATTAGAACACAAGCTCCAGGTTTTAATCTTAATTTTTTGTCAATTTTAGATGGCTCGCAACAGTAATTGAGCACGGCAGACGACGCCGATGCGTCGGTGAACAGTCGTAGAATTACTATAGTAGTAGTTTGGTAGACGAAGAAACTGCCAGTCTTATTGTCTATTACAATAACTCTTAACAATGTATTAAGTTAACAATACAATAATTCACAATAACATAACACAACAACAAGAACAATAACAAGAACAATAGAAGGAAAGCAAGGTGGGCTTACCTTGAAAATAAGTCCACAGAACACATACAGTGTCACAATAATAAGTACATTTTTGTAGCCACTGACCACTTTATCATCCTCAAGAGGAAGTGTTCAGTAGCCACAACAATTTCCACATTATTGTAAGACTACACATGTTCAGTGGTCTTGTTTTCTAAGTAAGCCTGCTTTCCTGAAAATTTCCTAACCAATTCCTGGTAGTTGACCTAATTTAAAAACAAATAATAACAGCTAAAATTGTTATTGTTTTTGACTGTAGTGCCTATGTTGTTGTCTAACAAAAATTTTTTGGTTATTTTACCATGAATAGATTTATAAAAACTGCTTCAAGTTGTGACTTAAGTTTTACTACACGCTAAACTATAGCCCTTCATTTTTTTGTGACAAACTGAAACAGTTGTTTATGCTGGTGCTTGTCATACGACAACTGGAATACATTTTACTGCAGAAAAAAAATCAAAGGTTTTTACACAGACCTAAAAAGATGTGCCAGATTTATCCCTGCCATGGTCCTAGGCCAAGATTTCTATGTGGTCCTCCTGAGCAACCTTGTCAAAAGTAATGCCTTTTCTTTTTTTATATGAAAATTAATTTCAGGGCCCTACCCTCTCACAATGCTTTTTCTTTTGCCCTCTATCCGCACGGCCCTAAGCCCAGAATTGGTGGGCCTAGTGGAAAATCTGGTACAGTGCAAAACACTGCAATACGGAAAATACAGTAAATATTATCATTTATCATCCCTCTGTGTGTTGTGCAGTGATGACTCCGATAGAGTACGTCCAGAGACACGTCAGCATCACCAGCCACCGGCGCCTGCTGTACAGTCGAGTGTTCAACCGCCACAGGAGGGAGCCGGACGCCGAGGATCCCGAGCCCGACCACGCGCAGAGGACCATGTCCGGGAAGGTTAAACACCACCCCTAACCTTTTATAGCGGCCTCTAACCAATTTGTCATGTCTTACCTATTAAATTTTACAAGACTAGGGGCCTCATGTGCAAATTGCGCACTTTTATATTAATTTCAATTTGTGAGAAACTCACCTATAGTTGAAATAATTTGTTTGGCTTCAAATTCGCCTTTATTAACCAAATTAACCTTTACAATTGAAATTTAAAGATCTGACATAAATAAACAAAGGCCTAACTGAACAAAACACATGCACACACATTATTCATCACCCATGCACTGTTTTTGAATTTGGTGGCTTTCTCGCACAACAGTAGCATAACGGAAGTTTTTCTAGGAAGTCCATGTGCAAATTGCGCATTTTAATATGTATTCTGGTGTTCAATTAGTCTTTTTCTCTGAGCAGTTCTCTGTTCTTGCCTAAGGTTACGCATATTTTCTCCCTAATCACGTCGACGCGTTTTTCTCTATGCATTCTTCATCTTTCTGTTTCATGGTTTAGTTTACAGTTTACAACATATTTATAATATAACAATCATGCACCTTTACCATAAAGAATGATTTACCTGCTTCAATTTGGATAAAATCTTCAACGAAAGTGACCCAAATTTATTTTTCTAAGATGTATCACATCTTGTTTTATTTTTGTTTACATTGTGACTGGTTAAAAGTTCGTCTCAAGGTAATCAGCTGTTAAATTACAATCAAATTTTAAAACCGTAATAACGCAAGTTGGTCAGCACTGGAGCATTGAAAGCGCCCTCTAGAAATAAATCAAAGCCTTGGGGGTCGAAGCCTTAAAAGAAATGTCCATTTTAATTATCAGTCTCCGGTGCGCTACATTATCGGCTTTAAAATGACACTTCAATCGTAAAAATTGGTTTTGTAGGATGGCTGAAAAAGGGATCTAACAGAAAAAAACCCTTAATGCATTAAGTAATAAATAAGTTAGGACGACGACTGTCAAGCTAGCTAGTACTGAAATAAATAGCAAGAAATGACAGAAAATTTTATGATTGCAAAATGTATTTTTTTCTGAGCCTGTCTTAAAGTGCTGACAATCAAGGCAAGCTTTTTGATTGTCTTGCCCAACTGAATTAACCTGAATTTCTCTAAACTTATTGATTCAAGTATCTATGTTATCAAAAAATTATAGAGAAACTGAATATTATCCAATTTTCTTCAGTTCCCCCTAAAAGACTTTTCCCCACAGCATTCCTTTTTTCCAAATTTTGAGGTGCCTAACATGTGTAAATTATTCAAAATATAAACTTTCCTTCATAATAGAAACATTACAGTCCTCTTCACAAAAGAATAATACGATTTACTGTCTTGTACAGAAAATGATAGTAGCCCTGGGGGAAATGATGGGGCGGCCGTTCACAGAGGAGGAAGGAGTTTGGTTCCAGGACATTGTCGGCTGGAAAGACGAAGACTGGCTTGACTTCCGAACCTGGTGTGGAATTTGTGCTCTATGTGAAAGAATTTTGGGTATGTAAGCCATAAAATCAGTTCATATCCTAAATTTAAACCACTCGGTTATTGTTTTTGGAGTTTACGGCAGAACAATTACAGTTAGTTGGCTGAGCTGTCGCTGGGCAGCTACACTCAATAAAGCAGGCTGGGTGATTCGACTACGACACTAAATCAGCCACCCCATTTATAAAAAAGTAGGTGATTGCCATATGGCTTAGCCACCGATACAGGAATAGCTCAGCCACCTGTTTCAATAGGGGCCTTAAAGACCTCATTGTTTAATAGGTTATTAAGTTTTTATAACAATTCCTGGCATAAGGTGTGTGACATACTCAAAGGTAAATTACTGTTTTCCAGTTATTTGCAAAACATCAGAGCCTGTTATAACTATCATTCAGTAGTATTATCATAACTTTATTTAAAGTCATTTAGTGGAAGAATACGGTCATAAAGATTGTTTTTATGACAATGCTTTTTGATCAGTAAATGTTATTTCAAAAACCTCAGTGAATGTTTATTTTAAAACCTTTACTCAGGAATTTTACTTTACATAACAATTTAATGAAGGAATAAAAGACTTTCATCGGAGTCTATAGAAAGTCAACAGATAGCCTACTTATGTCAAACTGATTTTGAACAAATCCTTTTCCAGGGCCGAAATTCTGCTCGCAGCTGCCTACAAGGGAGGCGGACCCACCGAACGGGGTGGAACAAGCGGACTTTGACTCCCTCGGTCGCAGACTCGACTCTCTCAACCCCGACCCTCGACTCAGAACCATCCTCGTCTCTATCAAAACTCTTTAGAGCATTTAGACCTAGTGGTCATGGAAAATAACTATTTTCTTAGAGAAATCTAGCTGAACCTGGAAGACGTTGTCATGCCTTTGACTATTTACCAAAGATCACCTATTCAAGTAAACATGTCGTGAGTCATTAGCTTTTATGTAAACAACATCTTTGCGTAAGTTAATATGGGAGGCCTTTTGTTCCTCTGGGGAAAAATCCAATTGAGTTTGAATGAAATGGATTGCTTAATAAGCTTCTCTGTAAAATTTTACTTATATATTCCTAGTTTCATGGCAAAAGGCCCAATGTCAGAGTTAATAAACTTCAGATATATAAAAAAACAAACCAACATCCTCTTTTATAAATTTAGATCACCATTATAAAATCACTGTGATGGTGTTTTATTAAAAAAGTTTATTAATTCCACAGCTCATAGCTAGTAACCACATAGTTGATGAATAAAATCTTATTCAACATCAGCAGCGTAACTTTATTTAGAGAGAGGTTTGGAAACAATTTTAGAATATCTGACTACAAAAGTAAGGCTTTGGGTCTCAAATTAGAGACACACTTACAGAATTTTTAAGCTTCACTACAGCCTTCAAAACTGAGGGTATATTCTATTAAAGAAGACATTTAATATGATTATGTGAATCCAGACATCATTTATTTCACCCAGGCCCCACTTAATTGATGGGCATTAAATCCATTACTGTGACATTATGAGTCAGCTGGTGTTTGTCAGTAAAAAAGGCTTCATAAATCGTCTCACAGTTACACAATAAATCTCACCTTAAGATACGCCTTGATAGCATTGGTGTTTTACTTAAGAGTAGTGATGTAGTGTTAGAAATTTAAGAAATTGTGTCATCTGCCAAAATTTAAATGTCATAAAAACAATAGAGTTCCTAAAATTTAATCAGGAATAACTATCACATAGAGCCAAAAATTAAATAATGAAATTACACTCAACATGTGGCCTGTAGTCAGGTTTTTATTTATAAATGACCTGCTTATCACAGTGATAATTTTCACAATAAGTAGAAGTGATAGTGATGTTAGATGTTAGATTGAGACAATCTGCTGGAAACTGATGTTAGGATAAAATTACAAAGCTATTGAAATTGATAGTAACATTTGAGACTGAAGTAAATTTTTAGAAACTTTACAAGAGATAAAAATTATTTTTATTGAATATATTGATCTATAACTAGTGTGGTACAGAAGGACCTCGTTGGTTCAAACTCATTGGCATCACTGGTTCTGATTATGTTCAGTTTAACTGCGTGCAGCAAAATTATGTCTGATGATCAAGCGTAATTGTCTTTTTTTGCTAAATTACATCACCTAATCATGCGACATAGTCTTTTTGGCAAGTTGATTTTTATGAACACAACGATTGTGTTTTTCCATCAAAGCTAATTTCACCAAGCAATTGTCCTTTAGAAAGGTATTTTCTTCATTTCTACATGTTGTCCCTTTTTCTAATCTTCAACATATTTTCTGGGATTTATTTTGTACAATTATTTTTAAACTTATGATTCAGATTAAACGGGAATTGAGATTACCAGGGTTAGGGCCAGCGAGGTTCTAGTGTATGTAAAACTAAGCCAATTTAGGTACTGAAAGTGTAATTATATCCAAATGACTGAATTGTAATAGGATGTATAAAATTTATTTTAAACATAGACCCTACCAATATTTTAACTAAGTCAACACTTTTGATATTGTAAGTTTAATTTACAAAAGCTTCTTTTAATTAGAAAACGAAAGGTAATTTTTATTTTACTTGCATAATTATTGCTGTTAGGTTCTTATAAAAAAGGCTTTACTAAAAGGTCATGGTAAGGATGAAACTGAAATGTAAAATAACAATGACCAAAATCACAAAAATGTTACCACACATAAATTAATTAATTTGTGTAGGATTATCAAGTCCTTTAATGGACTGTGTTACTCACTATTTTAATCCATTGTAGTTTTATGGTTACTGTTAATTTTAGATGCTGTTCAAGTTATGATGTTTATTGTTAAGTTACTTTGCTGATGTTTGTTTAATAAATATGTTTTAGCTACATCTATTATTTAAAAAAAATGGCCTCCCAACAATTTGCATGCAACTTAGGCTAAATTTAGGTGAAATTATGGTAAATTAATGTTGTTATCGATAAGTAGGCTAAATTGAGTTAAAAAATTAGATGCTGTAATTCATTTTAGAAACAAGTTTTCTTTACTGAAATTAGACAGCCCTAAAGCCTAATTCATCAATTTTGGAATGTTATGGAAATCCTGCAAACTACTCTGCTATTCCTAGCAGAGAAAATTTGCATAAATAGCAGTTATGCAAACTGCTAACTGCTATTTGCTGCTATGCTGCTGATTTGTATTATCATGTAAATTTTATAATTTGAAGATAGCCAAATGAATCCTATACTAAAACCTGATAAAGTTCCATGATAATTTTGACTCAGCGCTGCCGAGATAAAAATAATTTCTCAGGCCCTGCATGAAAATAAAAATAATTGCTGCCCTGCATAATTTCTCAGGGTTGCCATTTTTCACTCATATATTAAACTACTATAGTTTGATCCTGTTGAAAAATCAAATGTTCTTTGATATTACAAAGCTACCAGTCCTCTCACTCATTCTATATTCATTCTCTCATTCTACTCATTCAAGTAGCTATGCTATTGTTGGCCCTAAACGACTCACTGAGTGATCTATATTATGGCAGAGCTTGACAATAGGTACAGTGATTAGAAGCTGCCATTGTGCTGATAAGTCTATTGGTTCTCTGGATTGACCGGCTTCCTGTTCACCTTGGATCCTACTTGACTCTCTGGGAACTCTGATTCCTGGCTGAGTCAGGAAGTGGATACCCAATCAGGTCTGAGCCTTGGAGAGAGTTGTGAATCATCCTGGTTTGTCCTCCTGGGAGGGTATGAGGGACCCTTAACAAACAAACTTCTAAGGGTTTGCCAATCTGGAGGGTGAACTGACTGGGTGTGACTTTTCACAAGAAGCCTCCCAGGTAGAGGTGGCCGAATGAAGATGCTTGTGAGATATAGGGTTTCAGGATGAGTCATCCCCAGAAGAGCCTGGAGGACGGGTAGGATATGTACCTCTCTTCTTTCAGAGGTGAGGGTGGCTGACCAAATCTATTCTTTCCCATCCTGAGAGTCCCTTACTTCCATGAGCTGCACAACGCCCCTAGCGAGAAGTACATGGCAGGCTATGCTGAAGCTTTCATTCCTCCAAAGACTAACAGTCTACAGACCTGCAGAGTCACTTCCAGACTAAGACATGGTGTTGCTAGGGTTTTGCCTCGTTGCATGTTTCATATGGCATGTCAAATTGTTATATCCGGTCTCACAATAGACTCGGAATAACTTTTTCCTCCTCTAAGTGTAAATTTGTCAGAGAGTCAACTTTTTAGGCCACAAAACACAATTTCAATCAGCTCTTTTGCATTCGTTGTGATTTTCAATGGACACTGCAATTTGGAAAAGCTGTAAGAATGAAATATGAAATCAGTCTGAAATGGAATTGGGCTTAAACCGAGTCCGGGAATAGAACTTTGGACCACACATTGTCATAGAGGTGGGGCTAAAAGGCTATACGTACTGACAAAACATCCTATACTTTCCTTATGACCCCTGTAACACTAGCTGCACTGGACAACCCTTATGCTGGATATTTATTAAGCACCTCACCACCTTCAGGTTATGACGTTGGCCCTACCGTGAAGATTCTGATGTGTAAAATCCTCTTGTTAATATTTTAAAACAAGGTTAGGAAAACGTGCGCACACACACACACACACACACACACACACACACACACACACACACACACATGAAGACAAAAAAAAACACTAAAACAAAACCCGGCGTTTCAAGATATCACAAAAAATAAATACAATGTTTCTTGTTATCAAGGGCGACCTTGAGAATTAACTTTACCCAGTCGTGCCCTAGCTGATCGCCTGACAACTCAGCTCAGCTTTTTGATGGTGAAGATTTTACCATCAAAATCTTCACCATAGGACCAACACCAAAACCTGAAGGTGGTGGGTTGCCCAAAAAATATCTAGCATAATCAGATGTCCCCCTAAAAATGTCATTCAAAGAAAGAATGGACGACCTGCACCCACCTGCCTCGTCACTTCCAGATGAAGGCGGAGTTGGGGTCTCGGTCCACCTGGTCCAGTAGGTATCGTGTCCGCAGCCCCAGCAGGCAGCAAAGTTCGTCCGCCGAGTGTAGCCCGGTGAAGTGAGACTGCAGCGGCCCCGCCGCGCTCTCCGTCACCACCACCGGGAACTGTCGGCAGCAAACAGAGCAAATGAAAAAAATCATCCATTAACTCCTAAACAATAGTTAACTGAATTTAAAGAGGCATTCAAAAGCAAATTATACAAGTTCTTGAACTACAATAAAATAGTACTAAATATTTTTGCTGCCTCAAATTACACTATCTGGAGATAGTGGGAAGGGGTCAAGATATAAAATTACATTAAGTCTTATGATGATTTAAATGGGGTGAGGGGGGGGGTTTGAGGTTCAGATGACGTCAAATGTAATCCTATTGTTGATTTTAGGGGTGGGCGAGTACCCGAAGGTCAGGTAATTACCCGAAATTTTGCAACTACTCGAGCACGAGTCGGGTAGTAGGAGCTACCCGACTCGTGAAAAACCGGGTCGAGTAGTTAGTTACTCCCGCCGTTTACGTGCGATCGCGAGTTACGCAAAGCTACATCTGCCGTTTATCCTCAATCGACATATCCTTTATCGCGGCCGCTTGCTAGTTTCACAAATAAGCAGAATTTTCTGTTCATTTGTGGTCGGCAAATAAGCGCGACCGTTTTTTAGGCCCGATTGCTAGTTTTGCTAAGTTGCATTTCGTTTATTTACGATCGGCAAATACAAGAGATCAAATACGATGTGGCCGACCGCGACTTAAGCAAGGCTACATTTGCCAATCATCAGCGATCGGCAAATACGCACGCTCGTATTTCGCGGCCGACCGCGACTTTAGCAACGATACATTTGCCGATTTTCGGTGATCGGCAAATACGCGCGATCGTATTTCGCGGCAGATTGCGAGTTTCGAAAAGGTATACCTTCCGTTTATCCGCGACCGACAGATACATGCTATCGTTTTTCGCAGTCGTCCACGAGTTTTTCATAACAATAACCTCAACAATATTTCATTAACTCATAGAAGAATGGATTTCAACAGTTATTTAGAAATACCATCTCTCAGAATCCAGATATTGAAAACTTCCAGCTTTATTTAGCTCTGACCTTGCACTTTACAACTTCAAATTTTTATTCATAGTCTATCTTTTGATTGGTACACTTACTTTTTTTGAATGATTCACAGCCTTCATTTCTGTTTCATTTGATTCGTGAAAATGAGTAGAAAATTGTGGAGTTAATTGGTTTACATAAAAATTAGTTTAGTTTTTAGGTTTTGTAATTTTAATATTGTGGTATATCTTATTCTTATCTGATCGCAGCTGTGTCACTGTGCTCGAGTGACTGGATGTCAAAAAACAATAGATCAGCAGTAAGGCAGGAGGGTGGGTTTGGGTTCAGAAATAAACAAATAACTGGGCATTTGTAGCTTTCCTCCCTTATCTTGATTTTAATTCTTTTTTTCACAATTTCTTGGCTAAGGTTTTAATTAGGTACAATTACTTTTAGAAAAAAATTAAACCTGTTGTTGATAGTTTGAAAATAATAGGTTAATAATTAATCTTATAACTGTATAAATTTTACAACTATGCATATTTTACATAAATTTATTTTGTGATCTTCTCAAATTTACTTATTTGTTATTTTAAGTGATTTTGTATAGTTATTCATTTTAAGGCAGGGTTCATACAATATAGGGGTATTAGAGGGAAAATAAAAAAAAATTAGCTTAAATGAAGTGGACCAATTTGATAAATCAAACGGATCATATATTTTCATTAATTGTAATTTGAATACCTAATTACTTAAAAAAAAATAACATTTCATCACTTTTTACAAACAACTACTCGACTCGACTCGATACTCGAGTAGTTGGCTTAATACTCGACTCGACTCAACCCGAATTCAAAATCCACTACTCGCCCACCCCTAGTTGATTTTAAAGGTTTTGGCAAAAACCAATGTGAATTTATTTTAAATTGAGATATTTGTACATACATACTTGATGAAATCATTTCTCAACTGACAAGGGAGGATTCAGTTAGATAATGATAGTAGGATTATTTTATTTTAGGGAAGGGCGTCCTAAATTAGCCATAAAGCTATGACATTATTTGTGGACGGCCCCAAACAATTAATAAATTAAAGCTCAAAATCAGTTTTAAGTAGCCGACTAAACATTTTTATTAAGTTATACTTGTCCAAAGAATTCTTTAAAGTACCGCTTACACGTCTATCTACCCAATTGTTTATTTCAAAATCACTTACACAATTTTATTTACTTTAAAAAAGATGTGTTTTCACACAAATAACTTTAGAACAAACTCTATCGTGTCACTGACCCTTTCAATCCTGCGAATGAGTCCCTCCAGCACGCCGAACTGCACCAGCCGGCGCTCGTCGATGTGATTGGCCGCCGGGTCGAGCCTGAGACACAAGTCGCGCACCGTGGTGCCGTGCGTCATGGCCGCGTACATGCGGAACACGTCGCGCAGGCAGGGCGTCTGTCGACCTGCGGAGAGAGATACAGTCAGGCAGTCAATCTGATTGGCCGCCGGGTCGAACCTGAGACACAAGTCGCGCACCGTGGTGCCGTGCGTCATGGCCGCGTACATGCGGAACACGTCGCGCAGGCAGGGCGTCTGTCGACCTGCGGGGAGAGACACAGTCAGACAGTCAATGTGATTGGCCGCCGGGTCGAGCCTGAGACACAAGTCGCGCACCGTGGTGCCGTGCGTCATGGCCGCGTACATGCGGAACACGTCGCGCAGGCAGGGCGTCTGTCGACCTGCGGAGAGAGATACAGTCAGGCAGTCAATCTGATTGGCCGCCGGGTCGAACCTGAGACACAAGTCGCGCACCGTGGTGCCGTGCGTCATGGCCGCGTACATGCGGAACACGTCGCGCAGGCAGGGCGTCTGTCGACCTGCGGGGAGAGACACAGTCAGACAGTCAATGTGATTGGCCGCCGGGTCGAGCCTGAGACACAAGTCGCGCACTGTGGTGCCGTGCGTCATGGCCGCGTACATGCGGAACACGTCGCGCAGGCAGGGCGTCTGTCGACCTGCGGGGAGAGATACAGTCAGGCAGTCAATCTGATTGGCCGCCGGGTCAAACCTGAGACACAAGTCGCGCACCGTGGTGCCGTGCGTCATGGCCGCGTACATGCGGAACACGTCGCGCAGGCAGGGCGTCTGTCGACCTGCGGGGAGAGACACAGTCAGACAGTCAATGTGATTGGCCGCCGGGTCGAACCTGAGACACAAGTCGCGCACTGTGGTGCCGTGCGTCATGGCCGCGTACATGCGGAACACGTCACGCAGGCAGGGCGTCTGTCGACCTGTCGGGCGAGAGGGTGCAGAGGATGAGGCGTGGGGAAGGTAAAGTTTACAAACAATACAATAAAGAAGCAGGAGAATAGTGCTGATGCTGAATCTTAAATCTGTAGTCGACTCTAGCTAGCTTGATATGCCACAGAAGTATTCTTTTTCTTCTAACGTGTAGTTCGACGTAGGCATAGTTTGAGTCACACGGGTAATTTTCATTTACTTTCAGAGGTTGTTTGAGCTAAATTCTAGGAAGATGTTGACCAAATTAAAATTAAAGTTAGAGAGGTAATGAATAATAACAATGGATATGACTCGTTGAAACGCTGAAAAAGTGTACGTCAGGATTTTGACTTACAAAGGTTTGTAGAGTAAACTTCAATAAATAGAGGTAAAATCAGACTCACAGAGATAAAGTAAAACCTTTACTCGACTTGTCTACTAATTGAGCTATAGAGGTAATTATTGGGTCGCTTAGGATTCGAGAGGTAAAATATAACTAAACAATTATTCCAAGTTACGCATGGTTTTTATTTCAATTTAGACAGGTTTTTCTTCAAAGGGTTGAAAATAATATGAGTTGTTGATGATTTTGATTTATCGAGAATTGATTGTACCGTGTCTTCAAAAAAAAAAGATTGAAAGAAGGATTACTTGAATAGAAGAAGATAACGCAAACTTCTAAGACTTATTTTGTCATTCTCTTTGCCACTGAATATTCAACAAATTCAATATAATTTATTTCAGGCTTTAGATATCCGTAGGCTATTATATTAATGGCATTGATTGTCTGCAGTTCCCTATCCTCTTTTTTGTATGTTAATAATTAAAAGAATGTTGACATTAATTTTTTTCTAAAAAGTAAAATTTGTTATACAAACCCCATAACATTTTAACCGTAATTTATTTTCCACAAAATTCATTATTTGTACTGAACAGAGAAAGTATTAAATTTTATTTTTATGATAAGATTTTGATATACAATTATTTTTGGAATTGACTATCTTCTGACTTGTTTTCAGCTGAGCAAAAAAGTTTATTTCTTTAGTCTCTAAGATTGTTACTAACAACATTATGAATTTATCACAAAAAAACCAATACTAAGAAGGAATCTGATGTCTGACCTGTCTTGGCGACCGTGCGCAGACACTCGTCCTGTAGCCGTTTGTCCACAGCTAGCCTCCGCAGCTTGGGCGTCACTGTGTACATGTTGGAGTATTGGAATATCGGCACCATGCTCACCAGTCCGTAGTACCTGCAGCGATTTAACTACTTTAATACGGGACTGTCATCCATCCCTCTTTCATTTTAACAGCTCATCCCTTTCTTTTTTGACATGCAGCTAAATAATTACGTGTTCATATTTTTCATTTAAAGTTTTCTTATTTGCATGTAGGACCAGTTGTACTTAATTTTATTTCTTCTGTCACTGGTATTTCAATTTTATTTTTCTTAACAGTAACAGTTACTGTTAACTGTTAACAGCTAACATAAAAAATAAAATAAAATAAGCTACCAGGTATTTTTTAGTATGCAACTGTTTGATTATCAAAAACAACCAAGATAAATTTTATTACTAAGTCAATAAAAATACTTACACAAGGTTCTGAAGACACGATTTAACCAAGTTGTTTTCAACATCTGCTTCAGATGCGATTTTCGCAACATGGTTCATACCATCTATGTAAGGTAACACCTGCAAACAATAATTATAATAAAAAAAGTTGGTCTGTAACAAAAAGTAAATAAAACAACTTAACCTTCTTTCTAATGCTATACTTAGATTGGAATAAATATACCAACATTTTTCATGTTAAGCAGTTCCTAAGTTGGTTCTGCATCTTTTCACATTTGATTAAACTTAACTATTTAACACACTTGACCCTGCGCCGCGGGGATGCCCGCGGGATTTCCCGCGCTGTGTATATGGATTCTCTATTGATTCAGTGACCGGCTAGCACTGCTGCGTTTTTTGTATTTCACGTTGTAATTCAGTGAAAAATGGCTGCCTCTACATCTAGGCAAAGCATAGTCCCTCTTAGTGAGTGATCTGGGCCGGGAATTTTTGTTATCCCTTGCCCAAGTGCTGAGTGCCGGATTTCCCACGAAGTATTATGACGTCATAAAAAACACGTGTTTGTTATGGATACCAATTTTGATATTCATTTTTATCATGCTGGGACATCGTATTCCAACATTCTATGACAAAAGATAGGTGTTTGCTGAAGTCATAGTGCAATTATTTTCGTTATCCCTTGCCCGAGTGCTGAGCGCGGGATTTCCCGCGAAGTATTATGACGTCATAAAAAACACATGTTTTTTATGAAAACCAATTTGATATTAATTTTTAGCATTCCTAACGTATAATCATTAAAAAATATCCATAAACAAATTTCAGCTCTCGGGTAAATTGGTCCATATTTTAATAGCTGACAATGTGTTAAATTTAGTGGTAAAGAGCTTTATTTAATTTTACACATAAGTTATTTGAAAGAAACAAATTTTAAAAGTCACTGTCACACTATTAAAGACAGTGATCTCAAGTCCCTGTTAGGGTGGGAAATATTTTGTCCATGGTTTGTTTTTTACGTACCTGCTGGGTGGTGAGGTCCCACTGGTCGGAGCGGAACATGTCGTGTGTCTCCAGGAACACCGGCACCTGGTGGTCCAGCACCGGCGGAGGGTCCGAGCACACTCGCACCACCTTCAGATGGGTCGTCATCGTGCCCTCTGCAACAATCCACAGACGTCCGGACATTAAAGTGGTTACAGAATTCCTTCTCCCAACTGATATGTAATTTAACTACTGTAGAACCTCGATCAACCATCACTCTTTTAACCGTCTCTCTCTGTTAACCATCACCGCTACTTATTTTTGATGTTTCGTGATATACGCCGTAAAAACAGTAATCGAGTATAGCATTTCAGTTTTACTCTTGTATATATATATATACTTTAATTACAAATCTGTATTATCCACATATAAAAAATATAATTTCTTCCAAACTCTTTTAAATCTACAATTAATTTACAGGTTTATAATGAAATTTCTGTTAGACCTATCCGTCTAGTCTCTTAATCGTCACACTCTCGGTCCCAAGGGTGACAGTTAACAGAAGTATCACTGTACCTCTCAGGTAATAACTGCCTTGTTTATCAGTTAAAAAAAATTATTTATGCATTATGCGGGTAACACTTTACGCCCCACTGGTCTTTCTTGCTACAGGTAAATAGTTAACACTCGCACCACCTGTTGAACAAGTGACTCGCACACGCAGTTGAACAAGTGATGCATAGCAGAGCGTTATAATTTTAGCGAAAGCAAGAAAGACTCTTTCCTCACGAAATTAATACAACATTTTTCCTACAACTGCGGTTTTGGATTCCCAAACAATAAATACAATCACAATAACCCACGTCTAATGTAGGCCTTAGCTGAATGTGTTATTCATATTTTTGATGCTATAAACAAGTCAGACTTCATCAAACTGAAACGTAAGCAGAAGGTAACCAGCTGGAGCTAGGATTACATAGGGGAAGGGGGGCTGGCAGCTGGCAAGCATAATGTACTTTGTCGCTCGCTCCTCTATAAACAGCTGTTTTACAATTAGTTTTCAGTGCGTCGAATGACAATTTATATGTGGTTGAAGGATAAATGTATTAGTCAAGATGACTTCTAGATTGAATTATTACATCTTCATTGCCCCCTATTGAAATGAGTTCTTCTGAGGGTAGCTCAACATAGTTACAAAGTTACAATGACTTGTTTTTTTTCTGAAGATTGTTGAGGTACGTTATTGTCAGAGTCAAATGACACAGCCCTGGCTCTCCACAAGCCCAATTCTAAATTTAACATTAGTCTTATGAACAGCCTGAGCCATCTCATTTGACACAGACTATACATAGTACCTATACTAGGCCTACATAGAAAAATTCAATGCAAATATTCACTCTTTAAAATTCACTTATATCAGGAAATCTATTGTTAGATTATCACTCAGGCATGGAACGCTTATCTTAGCCTATAATTTTTACATAGTTTCATAGTTAGTTTCGAAACTCACCGGAGAGTGTACACATTTTGTGGTTGTTCAGATCGTGAAGGACTTGTTTCAGCATACTGACCAACCGAGTTCGGTAACTTGAATTTTGTTCCTGCTGTGATAGAAAGTTACTTTCTACTTCCATTGCAGTCTGGAAATAAATAGATTATTAGGCCTGCAACATTAAAGCCAACATAAAAACCAACATAGATCCTCTTTGAATATGTCTCTTGATCTGAAACTTGCTCAAAAACAATTTGGCTTCTATTCAGTAAACCTCAATCTTTTGAAAACTCTGAGCTGCGAAATGCGTACTAAAAATGTTAAAACAATGTCAAGTTTTTTTTAGAAAATTGTTTAAGTTATGATAGCTGAAATGGGCAGCCAAATTTAGTTCCAGGTCTGTTTAATTAAAATATGACAATTTTTTATTGAGTATCTGCAGCCAAACAGGCAAGCTTCTAATAAAATTATCCAAAAACAAGTCAACAGATGATAACACTATTAAAAATATAAAAAATAAATGAAAGACTTACAATATTGTTAAAACAACTTATAATTTGTTATGAAAATCTTGGATAGTTACAAACCAGGTATTCAGACAGTTTCTTCACCAGTGGTTCATACTGCACAGTACGAGCCCATGAATCAAACACGAAACACAGGTTGAAGTAAAAGGCATTTCTGGCATACTTTTTGTTGTCAATTCGGACTGGAAATCCCAAGATCTTCAAACCCCATACAGTTCTAAAAATATATGGAATCACATAATTTATTTCTAAAAGTTAACAACAATACTTAGAACATATGTGATTGTTACATGAAACTCTTGCAACTGACAAAGAAATCAGTTATGTCATGCAATTATTCAAACCGTAACTGTACCAAGCGAAGGCAGAACTTTTTCAGTAAGATCACGCTTATCAGGGCCTGATTTATAAGAATTTCTGTACATCAAATCTGATTTATAATCAAGGTTTGCATCAAGAATTTCCTTAAACCAAACTGGGAGTTCCGGTAGCAGCAGGAACATAGAAGTTTGGTTGGGTTAAAAACTCAGAGCATTTGAACTGCATTGATTAACTTGTAGCATTGACTAAAGTCAATGCTTGTAAGGAAGGTGTCCAAATAAAAAAATGTTTGACATTTCAAACAAATTTCATAATCAACTATAAATAATAATAATAATCCTTTAATGTCACTCAGCATTTTTTTTAAATTGTGAGCTTACAATTTAAGACAAGCGACGTTGTCGAATGAAATTTACAGAAAAATAATAAAACTAAATGAACATTAGTTAACTTAAAAATTTACAATCTAAACTATATACAAAGAGTCATAAATCATGCCTGAGTTCAATTGAATAGCATCAGATTATGCTAAAAATTCATCCTGCAAAAATCTGTCTATTGAATAACACATTTTATTTATCTATTAATCATTCTTTCAATTTTACTTTCCATCGTTCCGGATATTCGATTAATTTAAATTCATGGGGGAGCTTTTCAAAGAATTTCATTCCCATATAAAAGGGCAATTGTTTGTTAAAGTTAAAAGTAAATCTATGTACAGGAAAAAAATCATTTTCACACCTTGTACTTAAATTGTGTTTATGCTTGTTAGTAATGTCCTAATGACACATAAGTTTATTACTTTTAGTGTGAATTAGACATTAGACAAAATATATACTGAAGGCACTGTTAAAACAGGTTTAGGTTTTTAAATATTGGTTTACATATGAAGCTTGCTTTCATAAAAAAGTTAAAATACGCAAAATACGTTTTTGATTTAAAAAAATATTTTTCTAATCACTTTATTAAAAAAAAATTCTATGATGTCAAAGAGTAAAACATTAATGAGTAAAATAATAAATAGTAAACAAGATCAGTAGTCACTCTTAAAACCAGCATTAGATAGCAACGTTGATGTTTAGGCCTAAGTTAAACATTTTAAGACAATTTTTCAATATAAAATATCCATGATAAGTTATAGTCCAGAGTAATTCCTAAGAAATTACAAGATGTTGTTACTGCTATTTCATGGCTATTGAAATCTATTCTAGAATCAAATGGTTCTTTATTCTAATATTTATTAAATTAGATTATGTTATTTTTTTAGATGTTTGGTCCCAGTCCATTTGCCTCGAACCATGATGACAGCTATTGGGGGTGGTTCTTTATGGATTATAAAAGTAATAAGGTGTTCTTGGCTTTTACTATTGAAGTTGCATTATCTGAATATAAGATTAAAGTAGGCTATTTAATTGATATTATTTGGTAGGCCTAGCCTATATCGTTTACATAAATTATAAAAGAAGTGGACCCAAAATGACATCTGTGGCACACCTAACTTGATTTCCTGCCATGATGAAGATATTGCTTTGGAATTTTTCTGTAAAATGACTGTTCTTTGTGACAAAGCTTGTGGAGAAAAATTGTAAAATTTTATTTTTTCTAATAAAAGGGTATTTGACAGATTCTACTTACATGGTCAAAGTGCTTCTTTGAAGCTGAGCTTTTGGAATAATATACACACTAACAGCTTCAAATGTGTCTTTTGCAATGTAATCTTCAGGAACCTGAAATAGGAAATTAAATTATTCTGTGACTTTCAACTTGAGTCCAAAACAACATTGGGCTAGACTAAGTGAAATCATAAAAGATAAGGTAGAGGCAAATAAAACACACAAGTTAGACTACACACAAATTCCATGTTAACATAGTTCTAGAGTGCCGGCCAAATCAGTAGGCGGATGAGTTGATTGAACCTCAATCAACTTGTCAAGGAGCCAACACGTGTGACTGAATCCTCCTCCTCTCTGATAGACCTGATAATTGCCGACAAGAATGTCAAACTCAATGTTGGAATGATTGATACAGCGAAGATTCTTGATTCTGCTGGAAGAAAAATAACGGATCACAATTTAATTTTTTGTGATTTCCCATATTGTAGAACGAAGAGCAAGTCGAAATATGTAACCTACAGGAATCTGAAAAACATTGATGTGGACCTCTTTACCGAGTTAGCGTCAAAGTCTGACTGGAATGAAATATCTTCCCTGAAAGAAGTGGATGAAGTTGTAAATGCTCTGAATAGTAAAATTTTGTATATTTTCAACTCTTGTGCCCCAGTTGTGAGAATGCGTGTAACGAGGAAAAGGGCTCCATGGAGAGACGATCATATTTTGTCTCTGACAAAAATTAAGAACAAATGTCATAAAGCGCTCTTAAGTTGTAGGAACAGTTCGACCAGATCTGCATATACAAAAGCAAGAAACACATTGAACTCAGCCATAAGAAGTGCAAAAAAGCGCTACTTTTCAAGTCAATTTAAGAATAAAGACCCAAAAGGTTTTTGGTCATCGTTAAGAAGCAATGGCGTACTGGGCTCGAACAAAGATAATGAGTGTAACTTCTCTCCAGAGCACTTGAATCAATTCTTCTCCACAATGGGCGGCAAAGCTTGTATTGACAAGAGCAGGATTGAGTTCTACAATGATAATCTAAGTGGCCAAGTGAAGAGCAAATTCTCATTCAGTCCGGTGACAGAGAAAAGAATCAGGGATGTCATGAACAGCATCACAACCCGAGCAGTTGGTGTGGACGGCATTTCTATTGACATGGTTAAATCGTTAAGTCCTTACTGTGTTTCTGCCATTTGTCATCTTGTCAATTTGTCTCTGACTACTAGCATTTTTCCCAGTGCCTGGAAACAAAGTATTTTGATGCTTCGTGTGCTTCTCATTTCAGACCCATTTCAATTCTTCCAGTGCTTTCCAAAATATTGGAAAAGGTAATTGGAGAGCAATTGGTTTCGTTCCTTGAGTCAGAGGACGTTCTTCCTGAAACACAATCAGGCTTTCGGAAAGGCTTCAGCACTAGTTCAGCTCTTCTTAATGTTATGGATGAATTGATTTGTGCTAGAGATAGAAATTGGGGTAGTATTGTAGCTGGATTGGACTTTTCACAGGCATTCGATTCGGTTAGTTTCGATCTTCTGTTGGCCAAACTGAGATTTTACCATTTTGATAATCAATCTGTGGACTGGTTTTCTTCCTACATCCATAATAGGTCTCAACAAACTCAAGTTAATGATCAGGTTTCAAGTTTTTTGCCCAAAGTATCCGGGGTTCCTCAGGGCAGCTGCTTAGGCCCTATCCTCTTCCTGATATACACTGCCAACCTTGAGTCACAACTTGGTCACTGTTCTGTCCATTCTTATGCTGACGACTCGCATCTTGTGTTATCTTACCCGTTGGCTGAATTTCCGGAGGCAATCGTTTGCATGAATGACGACTTGAGAAGGGTGAATCAATGGTCTGTTGATCACGGTCTTCAGCTGAATCCTGACAAGTGTTCGGTTTTAAGAATCGTAAACTACTCTGTTCAAAACCAACGCAATAAGGATAGTGATTGGGAAGTTCTTCTGGATGATAAGTCTTTACCTGTGTGTAATTCATTAAAACTTCTTGGTGTCAAATTAGACTCTATGCTCAATTTTTCTGAACATGTGAGACACATCTGTAAAACAGTTATTGCTAAATTAAGATTGTTTAATAGGTTTAGGTTTGTTCTTCCAGTTTCTACCAAACTTGAGATAGTTCGTGCTATAGTCCTTCCATCTATTTATTATGCTCTTCCCTCTTTTGCTAACAGCCTTACTCAGGAAAAGATGAATATTCTCACAAGACTTCAGAATAGTGCTCTGAGATTTGTTTTCAACCTAAAAAAGTCAGATCATATCAGCGAGTATAGGTCGAAGGCAAACATCTTGACTGTAAAACAATGCTGTGACATCCAAACAAATCTCATTATTCATAAAACTTTGTTAACGGAGTGTCCCAAATATCTAAGAAGGAAACTGGTTTTCAGGTCTGAGGTGAGCGTTCGCTCCACTCGGCAGGAAGGCTTGTTACACTTGCCAAGGGTCAAAACAGAACTTGGGAAAAAAGCTTTTTCATACTTCGGGCCCCAAGGCTACAATGCCCTTCCAATTGACCTCAGATTGACAAGCCTTGCAGTTTTCAAAAGGGGTTTGAAAGAATTATATTAATAATAATTTAAGAACAGAAGCTAAGAATAATTTATTAATAAGTTAATAACTTGACAACAGTTGTATTGAAAAGCAAAGCATTGTACTTTGAATAACGCTGGCTAAATAAAAGACGTTTTCATTCATTTATTCATTCATGAGTGAGTGCACTGCTGGCGTTCAAAATTATGTTTCTGTCAACCTTTTACCCATCTGAAATTATAGGCAGTTATGCTCTTTGTTTATGTTCTCCAAATCAGCTGAGTAAGTTCTCCAAACATACCCAAGTAAATGTGCTTCTATCTGTTGGAAATATGTTCAAATACTTAACTGTGTAGAGGAGCAAAGGAGTCTTAAACATCAAGTCATTTATACAGCTGGAGTTTCCATTTTTTGCCACCCGCCTAATGATTTGGCCCAAACTCTAGTTCTTAATTTCTTAATCATTTTTCTTAATCATTCTTTTGGACGTTACCCTGAATATGAGTGAAGGATGAGTCACTTCATATATCCATGATAAGTTATGGTCCATATTTATCCATAATATGGTCACTATCCTAGTTTGTGCCATGTTAAATAACAATCACAAAACGACAAATATAGATTCACACCATAGATTTCAGGATGAAATGAAAAACACCCCATAACATGATTTGGGGCAAATAAATCTTTAAATCACGCTACAAGCTGATTTTATAAGTAGGCCTAAATCCCTTTGGAAATAGAAGTTTAAAGTACTGGATCAAGAGGTCCAGGGCAGACTAAGAGTAAAGCCTGCATTAGTTTAAAATTATAGTTTGTTAACCCTAGATTGGTAAGGCGTAGTCTCACAAACGATGCAAAACACATGTTTGAATTTCGCACGCAAACCGTCCATTTGTTTTACTTCCCCGCTCTTGCCAACTCAGTTCGCCCCCACCTGGTGGTCCGTGAGGAGGGGTTACTACGTGCTCCGGCTCATATTTCAGTCTGTGCATGGACGAGTGTCTGACAGTCGAAGCGTTACCGTTTACATGGTTGGAACATTGTCTGTATAGTTAACAAGTTTGAACAGGCCCCTCAGACAAAAAATTGCCAGAATTCTCAAGGCTGAAGTTCCAGTGACTCCAAACACAAAAAAAAAATAAAGGACGCAAGATTTCAAATCTTGTCCTTCAAAAAAGCGACGGATGACAGCTTAGTTTACTTCTTTGACCGATCCATGTTCTTGGGCCGATGTGTGGAGAACACCAGGGAAAAGTTTGCCGAGAATGTGCTGAATGACTTTGATATGTTTAAGATTGTAAAAGTTCAACACCTCCTTTAAGTATTGTGAGTAATAAAATAATTCTTTGTAAAAAAACCTTTGTGTAATAGGCCCTTGGTACCTACCATTTTTTTAGAAAGTAGTCTCCCAGACAAAGCATTGCCATTTACGTTTGTTTTTTTTTTTTTTTTTTTTTTTTTGGGAGGGCGTTACCAATCTAGGGTTAAAGAGAAAAACTACAGTAGGTCTTGCCTATCCTGAATCCAAGGTTATTTTGTGTAACTTTCGAAGTTGCTCATTTTGCATCAGAACTATAAAATGTTCTAAGCTTACATTCAATTAAATGTATTACATTCAGCCTATCAATGTACTGAAGTTACTGAAGACATCAAAGCCCTCGTATAGTAAAGGATCAATAAATGTATAGGCTACCACGGGTGACTCACTATGATATGATGGTGTCCATATATTAAACATAGGCTTAATCAGGGACTTACTTGGCATGTAATTTTTGGTCCAGCAGTGTGATGAAATTCTGTAAGGAATATACAGTTAATTGGGCCTTCTCTTCCACAACCTTCGAAATACCTCGTATTTTTCTCCATCATCAGTTTTTTACAAGTTCCACTTTTAGTAGCCTATGTAAGTGGGCCTTAGAAGTAGGTTTTTTTAATTTTAATTTATATCAGTGAACCTTTAGTCTTTAATTTAGACTATGCTTAAGATACAAACACTGATTTTACATAGTTAACTAAAAACAAAATTTTGACCTACATAACCTAAGACTGTTGGTTTTTATCCAATGAATAACTCACGACACTATCAATTGACACTATTCAGAAAGGTACGTTCAGAAACTGATTTTCTTCTCGATTGAATGACATAACAAAAAACCTTTATTAATAAACATTTAATATTAAATGTAATATGCTTTCAAGTGATTTCAAATTTAAACACTGCACTGAGAACTGATTCTTGGTCTGTTGTATTCTGCTTCAACAGACGAAGACGAAGGCAAATAAAACAGCTGAGAGGTGAGAAGAAAAAGAATCTGCAAAAATACTAACAGCCAAACAGCTGATTATACTAACGAGTTTGTGCTTCTCTCGTCTGTCGTCTTAACCTTCAAATTATTGTTCATTTTTTCGTTGGTATTTTTGTAAAATTTTATCTTTAATTAGGTTACACAAAGACGTAAAATGTCACTTAAGAAGCTTTTAGCTTTAGATAAAATAGGAACCTTGTTTAGCATTGTTAAAGAAAATGGAGGAGTGGTAAACTGTCTTGTTAAATTATATAGGTAAGTTATGGATTTATTTATAAAAACAGTTTTTTGCTTTTAGCCATGGTAATCTTGATCTTTTTATTGTAATATTTGAGCTTCTAAATTTATTTTAGGTACCTATCCTCCAGAGGGATCCTAACAGCTGGCTTTAGCCAGTTGAGCTACAAATACCAGTTGAGCTGTTCAGCATGACCTTAAAGAGAAATGCGAGCAACCTAGGGCTCCTAAAACATTGTACTCATTGCCGGATTTGCCACTAGGCCCACAAAGCCTGGGCTTAGGGCTGCACGCTGAAAGGGGCTACACTTGGGGCATCATTTGAGGGTCAGTCACTTCATACTAATGTTTGTCCGACGGTATATTTCAAGTGAATGAAAAGGTTTAATTAGACTCCAAAATATGAAATTGAGCTAAAGAAATAAAATGTCATACTTTTCCACTTTAGATGAGACCGTAGGGGGCCTTACAGAAATCTGGGCTGAGGGCTGCGGCCGTAAATCCGGCCCTGATTATATTTCCTTATTTTCCACGAATTTAGGTAAGGTAACTTAATTCAAAGTGTCAGGTTACCTTATGGTTTGTCAATAACCAACTACATAAATCAAGAATTTATTACAAAGGTAGGGCCTAATAAATTAGGAGATTCTTGGTTTGGGGTCTTGCCAGGGGCGTACCCAGGGGGGATATCAGGATATTTCCCCCCCCCCCAAATATTTGGGGATGTTGGGAAATTTTTGGGAAGATTAATATGTTGTTCATAATGAAGGTGGTGGTATCAATAAACTTGCTGCAAAACAGAGAACACTACACATTAATTACTCACTAAACTTTTATAAGGAGGTTTAAAAAGTCAAATTATTACTTTAAAGATAATTGATTCGGGGATTATATATTGGATTGGGGTATATTTATCTATTGTGGTTATTGCGAGTAATTGGCGGGAATAGGCCTATAATATCATAAGGCAAGCAAAAACTCCTGATGACAACAGTGGCCATTTTAATGGTATCCGCGATATTGTCGCCATCGCCATCGTCATCAGATGTAGCAAAAGACTCATCATATTACGTGAAATATTCATGGTAAAAAAACCAAAGATGTTAAAATGTGGCGTACGAATATTGTCATCTCGCGGCAATCCCGCGCCGCCTTTACACGTCTGTCGGACGATCTTGTAGCAGCATTGCGGCAGACGAAAATCGTCTGCATTCGTTGCGTGAAAACCAAAAATCGCCGTCAAATCTAGGCAGATTTGTGATAAATCTGTCAAATTTGGCAGGCAAACTTTTTCCGGTAGTCACCACTATTCGAGGTAGCCTACCATGTAATTATTGATAGCATTCAATGCTTGTGTGTACATCATAGCTTTGTGGTTGTATTCTGGATCTTGAGAATCACTACAGAAGTGAGACAATAACCTGCATTTTCTAATTTTTTCATCAACCTCGCTCGGATAATCTAGCATCCGGATACTTGAGGTCCAAAACATTCTCGTCTTAAATGAGAATGTAAGATATAGGCCTAGTTTTTACTTTGAGATTAAATAGAAGAAAATCTTTTTTTCCAAGGTTAAGAACGTATAATTTTTAAATTACTTTCTCATCTGCCTTTTAATGTTAAGCCTACTATATAAATATGCTATTTCTTTGATCGTTTCAAAAACATTTCGTTAAAATTCCAATGCGATCTAAAATTTTTTAGATTTAATCTGTGAGCAGCCTCAAAGTAGTTCAAATTTCCGGAGTTATTGTTTGTTGTTATGGCTATAGATTGCCTAAGAACGTGAATTTACAGTTGTAATTTATGAAAATTTCCCGACCCCCGGTGTATCCCCCCCTTCCCCCCGAAAATAAATCCTGCGTACGCCACTGGGTCTTGCTACCTATTTTGGTAATCTTGAATTATTGTAACTTATAATTAGCGGTATAGGGCTACATTGTAACATTGTAAAAGATATTTATAATCTAAAATTTTCAGAATATATACCAATATGCAGACTCAAATACAGTTCAAATATCAGTAGTTACTCTGTGTGTTGTCATGCCTTTTCATTGCCGACAAATGCAGGTTTTCAGCAGCAATTTAAAACATTTCCTGGGGGAGGACCCGGGATTCCCCTCCCACTAGAGCCCTAAACCCGCTGGTTGTGTTCCCCCCTCCTCCACCATGGGACCCTATTGACGGCCGTCCCTTGTTCATCCGGTTGTCCCATCATCATTTGGGAACCCTGCTTATAGCAAAATTTGTCATGATTGGGGACATTGGGCCACTGTAGTTCGTAAAGACATATCCAACGGATTTTGATAATCAACAGTGTCTGGTTACTAATCAAACCCACCATAGGTAAACATTTTTTGGTGGATATATAACAATAATTGTTTGGTGGCCAATCTACCACTACACACCGTTCATTTATTACCCGTAGGTATATTACTCACTGGTGAGTGTGGCTGAATGTGCCCAATATTATTGCTCTAGTAATACAAACAACTTGAGTCCTTTACCAGAGGAGGTTGTGACTGACAGGAGTATGGGTAAGGACTTTCAAATTCAAATTCAAAATTCTTTATTGCCATTGAGTACATAACATACAATAGACCAGGTTAAATAACTTATAATATATTGTACAATAATGTGCACTTGTCAACTTAAATTCTACTACACGTATTACAACATACACGAGAGGCAAATAAAACTTTCTTGGTAACATAAATTGTATAAGAGTTGTTGACTTCTGACTTTAGACAAGATGTAGACATGTCCTTCTGGCTAAAAAATTTTCTTTGGCCACCCAGCCTGATATTTAATAAACCTGGTATTTAAAAATATTTTCAATACCTTTTGCAAAAAGTGACCATAATTTACCTTTAATAGTAATCCCTACGCGATAAGGTTGCTGCAATCAAGGTGGCGCTGCCGCCTTCACCCGCCTTTTTCTTTTTTAGTATTATCTTTCAAGTATTTTTTAAAATATATCCTATTTTGCCAAATTCACAAACACCTAAATATTCTAGTTCCAGATTTCCCTATTGCTTCACTTCTCACCATTCACCTGCTCTTATCGGCGATTTCAGTGGGGAACCAAAGAAAGTAAATGTTAAATCCACTAAATACTGCTTAACTTACATACCTACCATAAAAGTCAGTGATTCTTCAATTAACACCTCTGACCATTAGCTTACCACAAATACATCTGTAGCTTGCAAAGTCCGTATATTATTAATGAGTTGTTCGTAGTAGGAGTAGCCTAATATGATAATGTAATGCTGCAAGCCTAATCTTTCATATATGCATCCTATGTCATGTTGTCTAGAATTTCTCTATGGCCTATGTGAAATCTTTGTCAAAGTGCAGGCTAACTGTTTAGGGAGCGTAAGCCTGAAACTCACCCAGGCGTCTATTATTAGGGCGGCCTTCTTAAAAGGCTAATCATGAAACGGCCACCAGGCCTATTGCTTGAGGGATAGTGAAGGGGGCACTTCAAAGGAAGCGTCAAGGAAGCGCCTGTGTGATGGCTGTGTGGTCTCATACTTTCTGATAGCCAATACCAAAAGACCATGGAAGGCTGACTTGTATTAAAAGATTTTCAAGACTCCAAAACCTGATTCCTCCTAAAAATACCCCTACCTGCTTGAAGTTTTGAATAGGAAACAAAAGGCTCTGTTTAAAACTTAAGCTTGGGAAAATTATATTGATACTCTTTGTTACTATTATTGTTACCGTATAGGCTAGCTCTAAATAACATATGTTACAACAATTTTCAGCTTTAGCTTCACTATTCAAGGAAGGTGGAATTTTCAAAATGGCTGTCTTAAGCCTAATTAAATAAGACACAATAAAACGAAAGGTTTTACAAACACAAATTGGCTATTTATTGGCATACAACATTAAATGAATTCTTGAGGGGGATTGACAAATTTGTTTATAAGGTGTGGGTTTTTCTTCTACTTATAATATCGAATAGTCTTTGGTAATGTTAGAATATGAGAATATATTTGCAGGATTTGGGTTTCGTGCTGGGGAGCGAATGTCAATGTGGTTTCCCAAACATATTAAAATTTGATATAATATATAAGATAAAACTCAAGTTCAGCTTGATTTTAATGAAATAGTAGGCCTAATCGAATGATCTCTATTTATAAGAGTAAATTTATTCAAAGTCAATTAATAATGTAAAACACATGTCCAATGTCCACATATGAACTTGAATTATTAATATTTAAAATATTTAGGTTCTTCCGGAAATTATCCAAAGTGTTCTTTGGGGATTAATTTAATATTTTCAATACCAATTCTGTTGTTATTTCTTTTGGCTGATTTGATTAAAACGGATAAAGTTTTCTCTTCTTAAGATCTCTCATAAAGTTTGGATCTTACCAACTGGAGTCTTCTGTGGGAGGTTTTAGCTAACAAAATGGACCTACCAACCTCCTCACACCGGTGGCTATCAAAAATTCCAGGCTAGTGTGTCCTGAAATTAACTTTTACTTAGGACTTTATAGTAAGGACTGGGCCTTTTGTTTTAAAATTAATTTTTTCTAACACTCCCTATTTCAAATTTCTTCACTGTCCTTCCATCTTGCTGGTCTCTCCTTTAATCTTTGTTACAATAGCACATATGGTATTTTTAGTTACTCAGTTCTGTATTTACCTCACTTATGGCACTTGCAAGCCAACACACTTTCACAGATAATAATATATATATATGAGAGAGATCAATTTAGAAATTTCTACTTTATTAAATATTTGAAACAGCTTTACATAAATTGAGATTGCAGGTGGGATTTAAGTTATATTTAATTTTAAATTAGGCTATCATTATTAAAATAAACTATTGTAAATAAATATATTAGAGTTATTAGGCTGATAGAATAAAGTAAAGGTGAGAATTCATGTAATATTACAAGCTTCATAAAAGTTGTCTTATTTAATTTATTGTTATCTTAAGAATTACAGTTCTGTACCTTAGGGTCTAGGCCCCCTTAATACCAAAAGTTTTCAACATCCTGCCTCCTCAGTTTGTATATGGAGTGCTTTTGAGTCTGGCTCCAGATTAAGAAATCGGTGTATCTCTTTTCAGTTCAGTCACTTCATAAGTTATTGTTTGTTGTGACCAGTAGTTACATTCAGTACACACTTGAAAATTGATTAATTCCCGAATCATATTGTGTGTTAAAATGTACTAGATAACACGTAGCTCGAAATCGAGCAAAAATCATACAGTAAAATAATGAAGAATAACCAGTTTACTTATATACTTTTAAAGTTTAATCAAAGGGCTAAACCAAGGCCACACTACATAGTGGGGCCTTGGCTAAACTCATTAACAAAATTATGGCTTAACTACCGAAACGTTTAAAGTTGATTTGATCCAACGCAGGAGTTTCCGGTAAACGTAAACGCCTTTATAGGGAACACCTTCATTTCCCCATGTCCTCTTGTTTCTGTAATGTATATTTTTATAATGGCAAAAGATCAAGCACTGCTTACAGCAACACTCTTATAGCTGACCGCGAGCAAACACTGGCGGCGCCGTGAGCAATGACCTCCTTTGTTTAGGTATTGCCGCTGTATCGCCAAAACAGATAGGGTACGGCTGTCTTAATAGGAAACCTTTCCTTTGGGGCCAAAACGCGTAAATGACGCATTATCTCTACCAGCCTTTTCATTTTTGAAATGCAACCCACCGCAATTAAAACGTTGGTCTGAGGTTGGAATGAGCATAAAATGTTAGATCGGGAGGGTGATGTCAGCGGTTGCGATCGTGTTCTTTCTGTCTCCTCCAACCGGTCAATGTTCATTTTCTTATTGGTGGCATTATAAATGCACCAAATCCAAAAGTAGATTGGCTCAAGTTAATATAACTTCAGAAAACACTACGCAATATCGTAAACTACATCGTAAAACTGGTAACTGTAATGTTTAAGACCTTTAAAAACTTCAGAACATAACCTAAATTATATAATAAACCTTTTAAAAAAGAAAACTGTTGAGAAAAAAGCCAAAGCAGCAGTAAAAATAAAACTGCTCTTTTCGAAAAAATAATTATAAGCTTAAGTGCTGCAATCTACGATTTATCTATAGAACTATTTCAGAGCTTAACCAAATGTTCAGTTTGTAAAAAAAGTGAACTGAGCTTGCCCAAATGTCGATGAATAGCGCCACTGTCCCGAAACTTCAGCCCTTTACTGTACTTTAGTGATGCCCTTTTTAAAATTCTGAGGCTTGTTGACAAATATACGTACAAATCCCTTTAATTTGACACCTCAAACGTCAAAATCCGCCCAGCCGTTATTGCGGTTGGACTGTGAAAAAAAAACCGCTTGCGTATTAATATATAGATTAAAAAGGGTACTTGAAGAATTTATTTCTTGCCTTAGGCTAATAATAATAATATTAATAACAATAATACAGTCAACTCTCGCTAACACAAACCTTGATATCACGAAATCCTCGATATCACGAATTATTTTTAATCCCCTTGGAAAAACCTGTCTAACACGAAGAAATTACTATACATAACACAAACTTATTTTCATAACACGAACCAATTTTCTGGGTATATTTTATCTCTACAACTCAAAGGGACACAAAAATTACCTCTGTAACACGACGTTCAGTAGATAAGACGAATTCGATTCAAGCTTTACCTCCATAACTCAAAGTTTACCTCCATACCACGAAGTTTTCAGAATGGATCTCTGTAATACAAAATCCCGGCGTTTTGAACTGTGTACTCTATTTTATTTCACACGTTTTTTATTTTGTATACCGTACTGTAAGTATTATTCAAAGTTATAAGTTTACTTTTGTAGCTGTGGGGGATTCAGTAAAGTTTCTTTATATTATTGTTTTAATAAAAATTATGATCAATACTGTAATAATTGTTTTTACATGTTTAAGCAGAGGAAGATTACAAATTTTTTAATCAGAATTCATATGATCTGATCAGTTTTTGTGTTTTACAGGTTATTATATTTGAAATACTGTATTTTTCATTGATAAATAATATTTAAGTAAGTTAAAAGCTTGGATTTGTCAAAGGTGTAGGGTATAAACTACATTTTTCTTTACCTCTATATCGTGAATTTTCATTTAGTTTACCTCTATAACTCGAACTATGCCTACGACGAACTATACGTAACACGAAGAAAAATCGCAGTCCCGTGGACTTTCGAGTTAGCGAGGGTCGACTGTAGTTTTTTTACCTACCCTCTACACCTGATAAGATAGATAAGATATGTTTGTTCCTTTTCAGACAAGATGATTTGAAGACCGGTACATTGGTGGGAGTTGATAAATATGGCAACAAATATTTTGAGAACAACTATTACTTCTATGGTAAGTTTGGGGTGATTTTGGAAAGTGATTTCTACCCTAGTGGCACTTTTTCAGGTTCATTGTAGGGATTTCTGCCCGACACAAATGTTTTTTGGGAATGCAGATTAAATCATAGTGGACATTCCAGGATTTTAACCTACAAAGTGGGGACTGCTGCTCATTGAACAAAAGGGCCAACAGTTGTTTCAGGCTTATTTATTTCTGAAGTTCAAAATGGCAATGCCATTGACCTTCACAGATGCCATAGATGTTGGATGTTATAGATTGCTACCCAATGATACCCTAATTGCTACCCAAGTGCAATGATTGGGTAGCATACAACAACTATTCTTTACCAACTTTGAACTGGCACAACATTTAGTTAGGTAGTATCTGTATCTAAAATCACTGTCAGTGGTTTATCTCGTTAAATACTGCAATGGTACCAGCAGTTCATTGGTAAAGGAGAGCTTGATATTGGTTGGTTTGGGATTCATTTAAGCTAGTAGATTAAATCAAATCTGAATTCCCCCACAAATTTGCCCTCTGTTTGTAGGCCGCAACCGGTGGGTGGAGTATGCAGACTACTACTGGATGGATTACGATGGCAGTCAAGTCCCCGCCGAGTGGTTCGGTTGGCTGCACTACAAGACAGACCTTCCCCCGCACAAGGTACTGTCAAGGAATCTGACAGATGAAGGTTGTTTTTGATAAAAGGTGTCCAGAATTAAGCTGTGTTACTTTTAAATACCCGTCAGTTTTTGATCATCTACGTTTGAAGATGGCAAAAAATTAATATCTTTATGCTGATTAGTAGATAGTCTCAAGAAATAAATCACTTTGTCTCATACTTTGCTACTATTCAGCATTTGGATATGGATCAGTGATACTTTCTTATCTAAAAATTGTATTGAATGGTTTCCTTAAAATGTTTTCTGTAAAACGTTTTGAAAAAGACATGGATGAGAGTCAAGGTACAATATTGTATTAAGATACTGTTATAAGTCATTACAAAAAATTATGACCTAGGTAGTTATTTTGTTCATTAATGCTTTGGTAGTAAATTGTTTTAATAATGTACATATGTAGATGCAATGAAGTAGATTGAGTGATAGACTGAGTGCATCAATATCTGTGTTTGTTAGTTGTCGCTTAATCTAGAAAATAAGGTAAGCATGAGATAGTGATATAATTAATTACCAGATCGAAGCAGTAAAAAAATCTTCAGTTGTTAGAATTCTGATCTCATTGGTTTTTTTTTAATTTTAGCTTTATCTTGCATCTAAAATTGATGGTCAATGAAGGTAAGGTAAGGTAAGTAAATTAAAGGAAAGGAAAGGATATTACTGTCTTTTTTGGTTTATCTATTACATAATTTTTTTTACATGTTAATTTTGGTAAAAAAGAATTTATAAATAAGATAACAATCCTCTCTTAATAGTCCACCTATAGCGTCCTCTTTTTATTGTTTTTTTATTTTTTCGCAGGACCCCACCCGCCCCAAGTACCCGTGGATGGTTGACCACACGGAGAACCTGTCCGGGACACCCGACCAGTACGTCCCTTGGAGCACTACCCCGGGCTGTACAACCAAGATCCACGCTTGGGTCCCGCCGAAGCCCAAGTAGACCCCACTACCCGTCCACCGTTGATAGTAGCTGTAACCATGTGTATTTATAATAATAAAAATGTTATTTAGAATTTTGTTTAGGGTTTTTTTAACCTTTCCCCAAATGTTATAATTTATTTGATGTGTAGATCTACTATGTTTTAAGATTTGAGGTGAAATAAAGCTGAATAAATGAATGTAACATTTAAAAAAAGGAGAACGAGGGTAGCAAGAAAAGAAAGAGGTAACTCATAACAAAATATAGAGAAAGAGTTTGCTGTCCGTATAAGTTGTAGTTCATAATTTATAAACATTTCTACTAGATTTAAAATGCCACTTAAATTTTATACGTTAATGCCAGACCAGTGTTCGGTGACCATTATCGTAAAGTATGTAAAAAAAATGGTTTTGTCATAAATTTAAATATTCTTAAATGATCAAATCTGTGAGTCAATTCTTACAGGCCCTACTGTAAAAAATACCCTTTTGTTATTTAGAAAGATAAAATTTTTGTTTTAATATAGAATTTTTGGAAATTTTTCCTATTGAAAAGTAGCTTACAGTGAGGAATAGTGAAACCTAAGCCAGGGACCAGTATAATTTTTTTTAGGTCTCAGTTCCAAAAAAATTAATATAGGTGTGTTTAGTGTAAACAAAGATATGTATTGTTTTTATTGATAATTATTGTAACAGCCCTAACCAATCAATTAAATTCATTATGTACATCCTAGCAGTTACCTTCTTTAAGCCATCCATTTTGTCAATCCCAAAGCATCCCACATTGACCTCGTGCAAAGATATAGTACACTTGGCGCATTATATCTTGACCCTTGGCCTAGTCCATTGCTGGAGCAGTCAGATATTGTTTATCGTCAATTATTTTTGACAACAAACAATATAAAAACAAATTTCTACAAACATCAACCGTATTTTGTTTGTAAATGACAATTAAGATATACACCGACAGCTGTTGAAAAATGCTAACACTTCAGGCTAGTACAACTTTTGTATCAGCTGTGGTCTCCTGATGATTTTCCCTCCACTCCAATTGCTTCAGGTGTAAAGGGTTCCCAAGTGTCAAGATATAATGCGCCAAGTGTATATGCTTTTACATAAAAGCTTAAGACATGTTTATTTGAACAGGTGATCTTTGGTATTAGTCATAGGCGCATGACATCGTCTGTTGGGTTCTCTTACTAAATGGACAAATTAAGATCACAGATAAGGGCTATTATTAAATTAAATAAATGAAAAATAATGAGTTTCCCTTCTTTTAGTCTTTACTCTCATGCATTTTGACTAATTATAGGCCTGGTCATGATCATAGTGCGATATCTTCCCTTTACATAACCATATTTTATCAACAAAAAGTAAATAATACGTAAAACTATGATAACAGTCAGCTGTTCACTATTATATCGTGAGTGCAATTGGTTTTACTTTATAATCACAATTTTATTCAATATGAAATTAAAGGCTTGAATTTGCATTGTGTTCAAAACATATGTTCAAAAATTTGTATCTGTTTTAGCTTTTATGATGGCGGATTTTTCTTTAATATTAATTTTGTTTCCTCTTTGAAGTAGATTAAGAATAATCATGCTATTTTCGTAGTTTTTTATACTTGTGATATTTTCTTCGTACAAGATTGCCAAAAGTAGACTTTTCTGTTGTTTCCCCATTTGATGTCAACGAATGAACGCCTTCATTGTACCTATGTTTACAACTCCTGCCAGAATGGCAAATTTAATAGCTGGAACAATCACTACACTTGATTCTGTAAATACCACATTTTTCAATTTTTGTTGTATTTTGAAGGTCTCATTAGCCTATATATTTTTGAAAATTTAACAACTAAATTGATGTCATTGTTCCTTGTGGTAAATTCTATCTTGTGATTTGATTTATCAAAAATTTTCCTGATAGCTCTGTTGTTGTAATGTGGCAGACATAAATAATCGTTTTTTGTACATGTACAAATTATTGCTATGGTTGTTTTTTTGCATTTTGTTTCTTAACATGTCTAATAAATTAGTTTTATGTCCAATCCTTTTTGATTGAATTTTGTCTTTTTTCATTATTGTAGTCTCTTGTGTTCTAATGAATTTCAATAATTCTGTTAAAATGACTATAACATATTGCTATGTTGTATTTTAATTTATGATTTTAACTCGCTGAAACTATAAAGTTCGTTTGTATAGATATCGTAAAAATTTAATATGAAATTATATTTTAAAAATATAAAATTATATTTGAATAAGAAATGTTAATTAAAGACAGGCCTACTTAAATACTTTTTTTATCAAACTATAAAAATACCTATAACAATCATATAATAATTTAATCTAAAATTCTACTAACTTTTTTCCGAATACTGTAAACCTAACTATTTACTTCATTTGTGAATGAAAGTAAAAGTAGTCTTACAAAATATTTAAACCCGAGTGAGTATTGTGTAAGGAGCTGTCTCCTCAGCTTAACACCAGAAATAGGTGAAATTCTCAAACTTTCACTGACAGCAGTGCACTGTGCAGCCCCTGTGTTGGTCACCCCGGCATGGCGTAATTACTGCCCCTCCACTATTGGGGACAGGCTAACTGGACATGTCATTAGTGATGTGAGTGTTGGGTGAATTATTCTGGAGGATCTGCATATAAATCATGTAAGTAGCCTAGTTACATTTAAATTTTATACATACTTTTTTTATTATTAAAATATGTAAATAGATTTTTTGTTTTATGGTTTTGAGTGGCAGAGAAAGTGCGAGGAAATAATAGTTTGGTAATGTGCAGTTTGATTTTTGATTTTTGAAAGGAATTAGTTGCAGTAGAATAGGCAATCAAGGAGATATATTACCTTGGATTTGAGGAGATTAATTAAAAATCCAAATACAAGATACACCAGATACAAATTTAAATAAAAATTTTTATTTAAATTACATAAATTTTTATTCAGGAAAAAATATTTATTGGGCTTTGCAATGTTTTCATAAATCAATTAATTATTCAATCAATCTCTTTGCTTAAAAAATAAGCGAGTACAATTATTTGATTCAATAGCGCAAGTGCAAAAATCATAAATTTTTTTTGCACTAAACAGTAAATACCACATAGGTTTATGAAATTTTATTATGTTTTCATCTTGCTTCCTTTTTACTCAATCAATCTTGAAACTGGATACAGTATAAGTAAAAGATATATTACAACACTTATTAAACATATATTTACACTGATACCGAATTCACAAACAATCTTGATGATAGACAAGAAGAATGACAGTATAAAAATTAAATTGAGTTGATTTTGTAATTTTGTGTGTTGTAATAGCTTTGAGCTCACAAAGTAACTCAATAAGTTATTTAAAATATTCTATGAATTCAACGATAATAGGCATGTTGTAAAAAAGTACATTATTTTTTACCAGTCCCATAATCAATTATATAATTTAAAAAAATATAAATTATTTCTGAGATATATTTTGGTAAAAATGAATTAATATATTTTGCAGAACAGTTTACAAAATAGCTGCCCTATACTTAACAGTTGGTACAGTTGGTAAAAGTATAGGTACTTTAAGAAAGACAAATAGATGTTGTTTTTTGTTATCATTTTTTTACTATAGGAAATCGTCTCCTGTCAGGCTGCTGTTGGCAGTGTCATGGATGTCGTTCATCCTCTGCTATCAACAATTGAGTAAGTACATTTATTTATTCTTCTATAAGTATAAAAGAGGATGTTGGTATATATGTATATATATATATATATATATATATATCATTGATAAACCCAGACACCGCTGGACCGATGGCCACGAAACTTGGTAGATACATGTAGAATTTCATGGAGTAGGTTTATACACCTTCAAATTCGTGATAACTTTCAGGGCTTAGCCCTGGGACCGTCTTAAATGTACCCATATCAGGGATTTTGAAAGAATTTGAATTAGATTTGTTTACTAACAAAACATGTGAAAGTAAAATTTAAAACAGGTGATGTAAATTAATGGCATTTCTTTCTGCTACTTAATTGTATTTGTTTACATGAAGATTTGTTACTTGGTGCCAGATGGTTAATGAATTAAGACTTTTGAATATATTTTAAGTGCAATACACTATATAAAATGCTGGTATGTAGTATAACATAAAATAAATAATTGATATTACTGAAGGACTTCTGTGATCACTGATCACTTATACTTGAAGGACCTCTTTTTTATGACAACAAACTGCTGTTTAAAGAGGAAGAGTGTGCTACTGTTTTATCTACAGCACTTTAAAAAAATTGCAGGGACGGCTCATTCAATCTTTTTGTTCAATATAGAGCCTAAAAACGTAAGACAGCACTTTTTATTAATTGCTGGAGTGGAAATATAACTTTTTGTTCAAGGTAGACCTTTAAAAAAATTGCTGGGACGGCTCATTCAATCTTTTTGTTCAATATAGAGCCTAAATCGTAAGACAGCACTTTTTAATAATTGCTGGAGTGGAAATGTAACTTTTTGTTCAAGGTAGACCCTAAAACCTTAAGAAAATGATCTTTTACAGTGAATAAAATTTCAAGTCATGTTCTATGGTTTCTTTAACACGTATGCCTTCATGAAGGAAAGAAATAGGATTTCTAATACGCAGGTCTGCTGCGACGGGGGTGCAATAAATTTCAAATTAAGGGTATCTATGCTCAAGGCCCCACAGTGTGGCCTTGCTATGCTACATATGCGAGCAGATTCAAAGCCGTCGAAAAAGCCAAGGGTACCATTCCTCATATCGTGCCCCAAGATCATCATCAGGGCAAGCTCAGATACCGTGCGTTAAGCAGAAACGACCATAAATTCTTCTCGGCGTTTGTCTTGGGTGAGCCAGTCTCTGTAAATTCGCTTCTTGAGTGTGTGAGCGCAATCCTCTTCACCTGATAGCAAGATCGACTGGACAGCCGATACAAGCAAAGAGCACTTGCAAGAGGAAGGACCGCCGATATTGGGCATGAGCCTACCCAGGGCAGCAACACCATTTGGGGCTTTGTCGGTGGGGCGTTGGATATGGTCACATTTTTTATACAGACAGGCACTTTAGGCAGGAATAGAATACCCCCGTCGTAGCATATGCGTACTAAGAGCAAATTTCCAAAAACTTCGTTGTTTTATGGGAGTACATTTGATATGTTTAAAGAAGTAGATTTTACAACAAGAGAAATAAATGGGAAAGCAAAACGATATAATTGATGGGTGATAGTGTATGTTTAATTTTTATCGTGAGCGAAGCCACGGGTTCTTCTAGTAATTTATAAGGAGTGAAAGTCATTTAAGATTTAAGGTTACAGAATGTTTTATGTTTTACTAGGATTTCACTGTGTTTGACACACATTAAGAATGTTGATCTTCAAAGACACTTCTTCAAGACTTTATTGATGAATTTAATAACTTTAAGTAAATAAACTCATGTCCATTATTTATACAATTTTAAGAGTTTGCTGCGGCTATTATTGAGACCACACAATGTAGTTTGATACTCATTTGTAAGCAACTTTATACACTCTTACCACCTTTTGTACTTCACAGGAACTTTCTTCGTGTGATTATTTTTTGCCCTCAAAAGAAATCAATAATTGATATTTATGGGCTATTTAGGAAGTTTTAAACAAATTCTTCATACATGGTAAAAGCAATTGCACAGTAAATTTATGTAAGTTTTATGCATTTGAAATTCATTGTTGGTGATAGTGATTTTATATTTTGATTTGGATTTTTGCGGACATTTGCCATCACTGATTAGTAAAAAACAAGTTTCACAACGTTTCGGGATCTGGAATCTGACCCCGTCTTCAGGTGGAAGGAAACCTAGAACATAACAAGATTAGTAACACATAGCCAGGAAAACCTGGACAAAAACACAGCTAAAACAGAGAACTGTAAAAGCAGTCACAAAAACACTATGCTGAAAAGAAAAAACAAAAACACAAAATAACACAGAAATCACAAGTATCAAGAATCACCTCTGTGATTTCTGTGTTATTTTATGTTTTTGTTTTTTCTTTTCAGCATAGTGTTTTTGTGACTGCTTTTACAGTTCTCTGTTTTAGCTGTGTTTTTGTCCAGATTTTCTTGGCTATGTGTTACTAATCTTGTTATGTTCTAGGTTTCCTTCCACCTGAAGACGGGGTCAGATTCCAGATCCCGAAACGTCGTGAAACTTTTTTTTTACTAATCAGTGATGGCAAATGTCCGCAAAAATCCAAATCCAAATAGTTTTATGCAGTTAATAAATTAAACTTTAGCTACATAAAATAACCTAGATATGTGGTCAAAACAAGAAAATAAATTCAGAAATACCTGTCAGCTGTTGAAGGTGAAAAATGGAATGAAATGAAATGAAAAATTCTTTATTTTAACAGGCAAAGTCAGGGCCGCATGGCCCTTTCTTACACTTAACCTGCCTAAACACCTTATACGCAAATATATAATACAACAATAACATTATGAAACACATGAACATTATGAAGGTGTTCAAATCACTTAAGTCCCAAACTATTTAAAAGGTTTTCATCTTCATTAAAATTGCCCAAGTATTGCAACTCCCTGTGTGTCTGCAGGGCCACAGCCAGACGACGTGGAGAGTGGGCGGTACGACGAGTTGCGCCACGAGGACCCGCACCTGTGTACCCGACAGTGTCGGCTCGGTGAGAAGCCCCGGATATGCTACTACAAGTGGCACCTCGAGGCCTACAGCGTCCTCGGAGGGTCTGTTGTTGACTGAACTTTAATATTGTTTAAGTTTCCTAGTTAAACAGTAAAATATTTTGTACTTTTTTAGTTGCTATGTCAGTTTTAGGGTCATTTATATATGTTTGATGGGTTCCTGAAAACTATTAGTTAGAAATAAGGAAAATAACACTTTTCAGACACTTAAGATTTTGCATTTAGTTGTGGTCATTAATTGAATAAGCATTATTTTTTACTTGATTTAAAGTTGGTGAGAATATAAACAATTTTATAACTATTAACTTGTAACAATGTATCTTACTACAGGATTTTAATTCAAAATTGGTTTATCAAACATAATTTTTTATTTTTATTTTTTTTATTTATAGTTTATTTTATTTTTACAATAATTATAAAATCTTTTAGTTAAACTTGGCATAATTCTGGCTATTATACGCGACGGAACTCATGACCGAAGCACAATTAGGTATAACTATCCAAGTCATTGTATAATTCAATTCAAAGTCATACCTCTGCTGAAGTACCTTCTGAAGAACGCTCAAACCACACAAATAATAGTTTGTGTCCAAATTTAATTGTGTTATGAGTTAATCGTGTTAAATTTAATTGTGTTAATTATTAAAGTAAGCCAGATTTGAGAAGAATTTAAGATCTTTATAAATAAACATCATGAACATAAATAAATATAAATAAACAATTTATTGTTATATATGTTTGATATATTCTGCAGGGCCTGTGGACTGTGCCCCAAGGTCAAGGCAGATTGTTTCGCCCCCCAGTGTGTGACTGCCGATGGCTATGAGCGAGCTATTTTAACTGTTAACCGGAAGCTTCCTGGCCCATCGATTCAGGTACAGTCTATTGGTATCTGTTTTAAACACTCTATTTTCAAGTTAGTCAAAGTTTTGTGATTAGTAATAATTTTTAATCTTAATATTTTTAATTAAAAACAGTATGATTTGTGCAAGAAAATTTTCATCAACTACCTGGAACAGCATCACTTCAGAACTTATGGTTGTAACTGATCCACTGAAAAGGAATCCTAATAATAACACTCCCAACAATTAGTTGAAAATTGCGTTATAACGGTTAGAAAATAACTATTCAAAAAAGTGGGGTTTTGGTGAAATTCTGAAAAACATATTTTATTTGATACACAATTTTAATCAACTCTTTACATATTCTCCATTTTGTCAACACTTATTTTTTTCTCTTCTAAGAATGAAAACATCTGCTTTTAAACATCAAATTAAAATTACAAAGAAAATATTAACATATGGTATTTTTAAAAACCAATAAAATAAATCCAAGACTGATTATATATACAAAAATGTTAATGTCCATAACATCCTCCCACCCAGTGATGAAACCGACAGGTTTCATTACTGTTCTCGTACTTCCAAGGGATATATACGTTGTACTGGCCGTAATATTTCATTGTTAGCTGTCTTCAATCGTACAGTACGAACTATGTCATCTCTTCCTTTAAAGACTTCGATTATCTTCGCAATCACCCAGTTCAAACGTTTTTCAGTGTCATTACCAACCAGGACTACTTCTCCGACTTCTGGCTGTCTATATTTCTTGACGATGTTTTGATGTTTCAACAACCCAAGATACTCACTCCTGAATCTTGTTTTAAGTCCTTCTCGGATTCTCCTTCTATACATCGCTTTTTTTGGTAGGTTGATGTTTTCGATCGCGTCCAGATCGGGTTTCCTAACATCATGTAAATCTTGTAAAAACATCGCAGGAGTAATAGGACTCAAATCATTCGGGTCTTCTGATACATACGTCAGGGGTCTGGTGTTAATAACACTCTCACAGTCACATAAAGTTGTCATCATTTCTTCATAGTTCAGACTAGTTCTCTTCAGAACTCTTTTCAGTAAATCTTTTAACATTCTTATCAATCTTTCGTAAAAACCTCCCCACCATAGTGAATTTGGTGGAATGAATTTCCAATGTATTCTTGTGACATCTTGAATATTTTCCCTATTCAAGTTCTTCATTAAGTTGTCCACTCCAGTAAAATTTGTGCCGTTGTCGGAAAAAATTGTATGTGGTCTTCCTCTTCTGTCAATAAATCGTCGTAATGCTTGTATAAATGCATCTGTAGACAACGATTGTATCAGTTCAAGGTGGACGGCTCTAACAGTAGCACAAACAAAAATACAAATATAAGCCTTTTGATTTCCTTTTAAAAAGACTGGACCTGTCATGTCAACTCCACAAACCTCAAAGGCAACAGGATCACGAACTCGTTCTTCAGGTAAAGTTGCAGAGGGAGTTTCCAGACTTTTTGAAGAAAATCTTCGACAAGTCACACATCGGTTTACAACACATCTTACAGTTCTTCTTCCTCCTAATATCCAAAATCTTTCCCTCAATAAGCTCAACAACCCTTGCACTCCAACATGATTCGAAATCTCATGAAAATGTTGAATAAGACGAAAGACTACTGGATGCTTGGATGGTAAAACGATTGGTTGTCGAAAATCAACAGTATCGTCTCGTTGTAATACCTTTGTTTTTAACCCTATGACTCCCTTTTCATCAGAAAAATAGTCAAAGTTTTTAAGTTTAGATAAAGATTCACCGACAAAACTATCTCTTTGAATAAGTTTCAATAGTTGAATTTCGGCCGAATCAAATTCTTCGTTAGACAAAATACCAGACAGTTTAGATCCTTTACAATTGTTAGCGAATCGCAAGATCCATCCTATACACCTAACTAACATTTGATATTTAGAAAAACGTCTATAATACCAATCACTCTGAGAGTTGGAATTTGTCAAAGAAGAAAAAACTACCTTACACCTTTCTGTGTTTATCTCTTCTTCGTCCGTAAATACTATTTCAGAAGGCCACTTTTCTTCCGGTTCACATAGCCACTTGGGACCCTCCCACCAACGAACTGACAAAAGTTTCTTAGCACTGCAACCTCGTGATGGGAGGTCAGCAGGATTCAGCTGTCCAGGAACGAACCTCCATTGTTCAGCATCAGTAGTGTTTCTAATTTCATTAATACGGTTCCTTACAAAAATAGCCCAATTCTCGTCCCGCCTTATCCAAGCTAAACAGGTAGAAGAGTCACTCCAAAATACAGTCCTAACATTATTTAGCATTTCTGAGCTTTCAACTATTGATGAATACAGTCTTACACTTAAAGTTGCAGCTAAAAGTTCCAATCTGGGAATAGACACATTTTTTATCGGTGCGACCCTAGATTTCGCTTGTATGAGTTGAACCGAAACCCCGGCTGAATTTTCTACTCGTAAAAACGCTGCAGTAGCATATGCATGCTGACTGGCGTCACAAAATATGTGAATAGTCATGTTGATGACTTCATTCGTACCCATCAACCAACGTGGTACTTTCACATCCGATAAGTAATCTAAGTCCTTCAGCCAGGATAAGAAGTCCTTACGGTTATCTCCCCCAATTTCCTCGTCCCACTTGATTTTCATTTTCCACATGTTTTGTAGGAGAAGTTTTGGAATGAGTGTCACTGGACAAAAAATGCCTAACGGATCAAATATTTTCTGTGTTAAAGATAACACATTACGTTTCGTAACGATCTCTAAGTTATCAATTTTGTCAAAACGTACACCAAGAGTGTCCTGCTCCTTATTCCACTCTAAACCCAATACCTTAGTAACAGAAGTTTGAGTTTCTTGTCGGTTAAACTCCCACCCTCTCAAACAAAATGAGCCGTTAGCCATTTCATCAGTCGCACTAGTGATAGATCTTTCTAATTCATCTTGTGAACTCAAGCTGGTGACACAATTGTCAACGTAAAAACTACGATTCAGTCTATCGATAACATCTATTTCACCCTCAAATTTGCATCTTGCCAACTGTAGATGGTGATTTATTACAGCACTAAGCAGAAAAGGACTGCTAACTAAGCCAAACACTACTCGACAATGTCTAAAACACTGTAAACTTCCATTTTTATCGACCCATAAAAAAGCTAAGAAATTCCTGTCTTTTTCTTGTATACTGATTTGTAAAAACGCCTGTTTGATATCTGACACAACTCCAAATCTACCCAATCGAAACCTATTCAACAAATGTGGTATTTTCTCAATCATATTCGTCCCCTTTTCCAAACAATCATTTAAGGAGGGCTTACCTTTAAAATGTGCAGAAGCATCAAAAACAGGTCTCACCGGAGTCGTCTCGCTGTCCTTCAAAACGGCTCGATGAGGGATGAAGTGTTTAATTTGATCTTGCTCGTCAGCAGGAACTGATTCAATAATTCCCTCTTTCTGCCAATTGCTAAAAACCTCTTGATACTTATCGAAATAACCACCATTCTTAGTTTTATCTATTGTAGATTGCAGACGTTTCTTCGCTATTTCAAGGTTATCAGGAAGAATACTGCTATCCTCTACCCAAGGTAAACAAACTTCATAGCGGCCTTCACTATTAATACTTACAGTGTTTTTAAAATGTTCTAGTGTCATCTCGTGTAGCTCCTGTTTTGACCTTTGTTCTACAGGATCACCAATACCAAGGGTTTCTAGTTTCCAGAACAGTGATATGTCTTCATTGGGTTTATTACTACAAAACATACTAATACACGAGTTATAATCCTCGGCTTTACAAGTACCTGAATTTACAATATTAGACACTCGACCCATTAGTGTCCAACCCAGAAAGGTCTCTACAGCTACAAGTCCACACTTAAGTTGCAAAGTTTTCCCTGTAAATAACTTTCCCGCTACGTCTGCTCCAATTAGCACTTCGATTTTAGAGTTTGAATTGTCCACGTCTGAAAAAACAATGTTAGTACCCTCAATTTCTTCGATTTCTGGCCCTCTCTCAACACTAGGAATACTTTCACTAATAAGTGTTTGGTCTAACACCTTGAATCTACACAAATATTCATTATTCAAGTTACCAAGAACAATCTTAAACTCATTGTGTTTAACCTCATTTGTTTTTACACCTCCAAACAGAGAATGAGTTAATCTTTCCTGACCTTCAGGACACAAACCAACTTCAAATGTGGTAGATGCCAGGATATAGGATCTCATTGAGCCTGTGTCAATTAAAACTCTCACAGGACGTACAAACCCGTTATGGACCAGATTGACTACCAAGGTTTGCAGAAAAATCTGAGTCTGCCTGAGTAAATTAGACAAATCTTTTACTTCACTTTTTATTACAGTCTTATTTGATTTTCCAGCAGCATCTTGTTCTTTATTGCATATAATAGCAGGATGTTTGTGAGAACACAAATTACATTTCATCGGTCGCCTACAAAACTTAGCTGTGTGACCTTGCACCAAACATGAAAAACAAGCTTTTTTATCTAACACGATTTGTCTCCTATCTTTGTAATCCATAGACTTAGCTTTAATGCAATTTACACTTTTATGTGATTCCATGCAGAAAATACATGTTGGCTCTTTCACTTTATCTACCAAACAAGATGCTGATGGCATATCTGAGTTTTTAACAGCATTATTCTTAGTGCTTACCTTTTTACTCATACTGTAACCGCTTTTGGCCAGAACTATTCGTTCCTCACCTTCAACTTCATGTTTTATAAACTTTCGTAACCTCTCCAAGGTAAGCTCCTCTGCTTCCGATGATCCGTCGCTCTCTCGACTGGTAGATGAACCTTGTCTCTGCCACGCTCTGAGGAGGTCATCTGGTAGACAGGATTCGACTAAGGGAAGTAAGATACAAGCACATTTATCTGAAGTTACCTGTAAACTTTCTAATGCTCTTAGCTGGCATTCTAATTTGTCATAAAATTGCATTAGAGGTACACTACTTCTTGTTTCGGAATTTTTCAAAACTAATGCTAACAATTCCCTAATATATACTTGTACTAGCAACCCATCCTGTCCAAATCTACATTTTAGTTCGTTCAAAACTTTTGGATAGTTTTCTGCAGTTGGGGGGAAGCTCTTTACAACTTCGTACGCTCTGGATCCGGGAATCATACTTTGAAATAAGTATTGGAACTTATCCTCAGAAGTTATGCTAGATTCTTTATCGATCGCTTGAAAAAGACTCCAAAAGTGTAGCCAGCCTTTCGGATCCCCTCCAAATTTCATCAATTCTACTTTGGGAAGTCTTATTGAGCTACTTTTTTGAACTGATTGAGGATTACTTACATGGCAGCTTTGGGATCTGGTTTCATCAATTAGAAGTACATTTCCTCGCATCTTACCCTCTACTGCAGCAAACATCTCGTGATACTCGTCCTGTTTCTCAAGCTCCGCTTCAATTTCTTCTTCTGATTTTTCTTCCAGCATGACGTTGAAAATTTCCTTATCAATTTCTTTTAACTCGTTATATCTATTCTCAATAACTTTAAAAAGTGTATTCGCCTTTTCTGCATCTTCCGAGTATACTTCATAAAACTTGTTTACATTTTTACTTAAAGTTGACCTCAATACTTTCCGCTTCTTCAATAAGGGATCCATTTTCTTACAATCAAATAATATTCACAAAACTATATAATTCCACCAGCGCCCCACGTTGGGCGCCACAATATAACGGTTAGAAAATAACTATTCAAAAAAGTGGGGTTTTGGTGAAATTCTGAAAAACATATTTTATTTGATACAAAATTTTAATCAACTCTTTACATATTCTCCATTTTGTCAACACTTATTTTTTCTCTTCTAAGAATGAAAACATCTGCTTTTAAACATCAAATTAAAATTACAAAGAAAATATTAACATATGGTATTTTTAAAAACCAATAAAATAAATCCAAGACTGATTATATATACAAAAATGTTAATGTCCATAACATGCGTTATTCATTGTTAACTGTGGAAAAAATGAAATCTATTAATTAGCAACAGTTACCAAGAAAAAAGTATTACTGTTGCAAAAGTTACTTAAAAATAACCGTTATCAAGTAGCAGGTTAGCCAGTAACAGCTGATTACATTGTAGGTGTGCCAGGGAGACATCGTGGTGGTGGATGTGGCCAACCAGATGCCAGGCAGCAGCACGACCATCCACTGGCACGGGCTGCGGCAGCGAGGCTCTCCATGGATGGACGGGGTGCCGATGGTTACCCAGTGTCCCATCATGGAGGGCCAGACCTTCCGCTACCGCTTTGAGGCAGAGGAGTTCGGCTCTTACTTCTGGCACTCGCATTCAGGTGGGGAAATTTTGTGATCTCAATACGTACTTTTTTACTTGACCACTTTGCTTTTACATTTAAGTAACTTAAATAACACACGGACAATTTTTGAACATTGACCTTCAATTTGGACTGATTTCCACATTCACTAAAAAAAACTTAAAGAAATGCCGTAGTAAACTGCAAAGAGTAACAGCACTGAAGAGCTTAAACATAATTTTTTTAAATTTAATAAAAAATTTTAACTTTTATTTTTAAGAGAAAATTAATTATGAATTATTTTAATTAATTATTTGGCAATATTACTCATCTCTGATTAGTGTGCAAGTAAAAGTAGTGAGTCAGTGTCACAGTTGGTAGCGCACTGGGCATCGGAACTTTGACAGCGATATTGTAGGTTTGTCCCATCATTGTCGCATACTTTTAGCAGTACTGTTTACTCTTTACTGTAAGGGCTCCATGCTTTGGTTGACAACTTAGGCACAGACCTATATTTAGTGTTTGAAAATTAATATTACAATTTAAAGTTAAAATAAAGCTTGGTGAATAGCAATGAAACATTGGAAAATGATGTGATTCTGTAGTCTTTCTCAGTGTTATAGCAGATTGTATTGTGCAAAAAAATTTTCATCTGTATTCAGAAAAAATTACTAGACATTGTGAAATCAGATACTAAAATTAGAAAAACCTACTAGTAATTTGTGACATGATGAAAAGTTTTGTTCATTACTCATCACAAAAGTCCCATTTCGAGCTTGATAGCATTTTCCATGCTTGCCATGGCTCTCCCGTAAATGTACTATCTTGCCCCGAAATTGGTCGCTTTCGTGCCTAGTAGTGTAATGAACTACTCCTTTCCCAAAGATTACTTTCCCCTCCCCAAAAAAATTTTTCCATTCTCCAGCTTACTTAAAAGCAAAAATAAAAGTTTTTCCATCCTCCAGCAGACTTGAAAACAAACAAAACATTTTAAAACTGTGTGATGTTTACTTATGGAAAAATTACTGGACTATGTAATATCAGATACACTAACTGAAAAAAACAACAAACAAAAATCAAGTGTTAATTTTCATTTCAATGGTTATATTACTTGTCACAAAAGACCTGTTTTAGGGCTTGATAGTGTTTTCCAAGCTCACCATGGTTCATACTGTCCTTCCCCAAAATGGGTCTTTTTCATGGAAGTGAAATATACTATTCTTTGATGTTGTCACACCTTGTCCATATGATAATACTTTCTTAATTACACCAGAATTATTTCATATCCAAACTATTTAACAATCTAAACACCCCGACTCTTCGTGTACCACAGGGCTACAGAAGGTGGATGGAGTGGTCGGCAGTTTGATCGTTAGGGAGCCTGATGAGACCAACAAGTTGCGGCACCTGTACGACCTGGACCTCCCATCCCACGTGGTCCTGGTGCAGGACTGGATGCACACCCCGGCCGGCGACAGACTCCCAGGCATGCTGACCATGGAGCGCGGCCAGGTCCCCGACTCCTATCTGATAAATGGACGTGGCATACAGACGGTCAGTCTCCAGTTGAAGTAATAGAATTATGAATTATTGTTCTCGTGCTTTATAGTTTCATTAATTCTGCTGTGGTTGATTCCAAGCTTACAAAAATTAAGAGACCATTAACTAATTAATACCCTATTTCTAATTTCTTTATTCTTATCTGAATTATTTACCAAGACACCAGAAATCAAAGACCAGAAATTTAAATCAAAACAATCATCGTAAGCGTGGTTTACGATTAGATTCTACCTCAGAAATTTGTGTAAAGATTAAGATGAAAAGAAGGTATAAAATATAAAAGCAAATGAACTAATGTTTTTCATATATTGTGACAACCCTGGGAAGCAATCAATTTGTTTTCAATATTTCCAAGTAAGACACATGTTTGTACATGGTGGAGATAGGTCTTGATAATACCGAGACACTTATCAGCCCAGAATATCTTGTATAACTGATGCTTAACTGGACTACTTTGACTGCTTCAACCCTACAGATGCTTACTATTATAGTTCGTTCATGGCAAAAATCCATGCCTCAGTAAATTGGTAAATCTTTAATTTATATCGTGTTGGATCTTGTATATGGTATTTTACTTTTCTACTTTACAAATTTTTTTTACATTTTTAATAAAAAAATAAATCTTTTTTAAATTCTGTCTAATTATTTTTTTATGTTTTATTTCTTTAACTGTATTTCGTTTGTTATTTTTTCACTGTGTGAAAGAGTGCTTCTATTTTAGTTTTAAAACTACTAAGCAGCCAGTTATGGACTCAATCACGCACAGGTCACACGACCCATGTGATTTTTATATTTTTATATTTACGAGGTACAGTCAAAAAGTTCCCGGAATGAATTTTTGTAGACATTTAGCGTGATCGCCAGAAGGAAATTCAACTTGCATTAGTTGGTACGACTCCTGGGGAGGGCATATCGGTAGTGGGGGTATAGCTAACTTTCCGTAGTGCAGCACTGGAAAGCCCTTTTCGTGTTCCTGCAAGTCTACATTGTCGAATTTTGAAAAATGGTATTTCATGACCAGCGCGCGAACATTAAGTTCTGTAGTTAACCTAAAAATCACATAATGAGACTCTTGAGTTGTTAATTCAAGCTAATGTAAAGAGGCGATGAAGAAAAGTCAAGTTTAGGAGTGTCACAAACGGTTCCGTGAAGGCCGTGAAAGCATTGAGGATGACCCTCGTAGTGGACGGCCTTCAAACATCAGTTAATGACGAAAACATTGAGCGAGTACGACAAGTTGTGCATGAAACTCGGAAATTAACAATCGATGAAATTGCATTTCAGGTAAATTTATCACATGGAAGTGTTTCTTTATGATCATTTGAACATGCATCGAATTTGTTCACATAACAAAGAAATCCGACATTTTGGACATGCAGGTACACAAAAAGCGCTTTCCAATGCTGCACTACGGCAAGTCAGCTATACCCACATTACCGATATGCCCTCCCCAGGAGTCGTACCAACTACTGCAAGGCAAATTTCCCGCTGGCAATCGTGCTGAAAGTCTACAAAAATTCATTCCGGGAACTTTTTGACTGTACCTCGTATATCTTTGTAATTAGCTGTAAATTTACAACGTTGAATAAAAAATTTTTTGATTTGATTTTTTTTGACATGTAATTAAAGTCTGGGCATAGAATGTATAAGCCATTTACTTTGAATTTATTATTCGTATTGATCTTGAACAACGGATATTCCATCAACGGATATTCATTTGGGACATGCAGAACTTCACATTAAAAATATATCTCACTTGTTCTACAGTATAATTTGCCTTTTGTGTTAAAATTATCACTCCTTTGGAATTTTGTTGAGTTTGTTTTTAGTAACATACATACCTTAATTTGTTCCAGCATACAAAATAAAATAGCATACAAAAGGCTTGATTATAATTTAAACCTCTGTAACTTATTAAGTATTAAATGGTCAGTGGTAATTTAAAACAATTTTTAATATTATTTGGAGGTTTAATAACTCTTTTTTTATGTTTTTATCGCAGAATTCTCTCAGAGAGTTCTACAGCCCGCACAGTACGCCGTGGGCGGAGTTTGTGGTCCGGCCGGGGTTCCGCTACCGCTTCCGTCTCATCGGAGGCTCGTGTCTCTCGTGTCCGTTCCGCGTGAGTGTGCAGAGTCATCAGCTGTTGGTCATCACTACCGATGACAACTCCATCGAACCGGTCCTGGTCGACTCTGTCGTCATTTCTTCAGGTAACCTTAGTTGTTTTTTTTGATTGTGAGTTTAAAAAAAGGAAAAAATAATTCTTAACTTTTTTTAATTGATAAGTATGCTGAATCTACTACTTTTAATAAGCCATGATGTCTATGAGCTCAGATAAAAATTTAGTCAACAATTATTTTCATCAGAAAGCGAATTTGTTTTTTGTTATTTTAATTTTAATGTACTAATAGACGATAATATTTATTGAAATGAATATAGCTGTTCTTTAGCCTTGTTTTCAACTGATTGCAGGTTGAGAAAAAAAACACTGTGAACATGTGTGAAAATAATAAAAATGCAATTAATTCTGGGCAAGGGCATTACCATGGTTCAAAGTCAACTACTTTGACAAGGCCTTCTTTTTTTTATCTAGCATGATCTTAATTTTAGTACAATAAGAAATCTTTTTCAACTTACTTCTTGTCAACTTGCATGAGAGACCACCACATTTAACTACCACTTGTAGTTTACTTTGTTGGCTTGCCCATCTATAGTTGATTACTCCCTTTGAATAGAACAAACTAACAGCTCTTAATCCTTTGACTACCAAGTTTTATTTTATTTCTCAAGTTTTAGTTGGAATATTTTTATTGTGTTTGTATTGTGTAAATTTTCTTGGCAATGTACTTGTTAATTCCCCACATTGTTGACAATATGCTACAACGAATTTAAAATCAAAATAAAACGTGCCCCCCTCCCTATACAAGGCTAAAGAGAAGCAAAACAGGTGTCCACTGCAATCCCTATTAAACGGACAATAGCCATCAACTTCAACCCAAGCTGGTCACCGTTTGTTTAAGGTTGGCCCTCCCGCCAACTGTACCACTCTATTGCAAGCCTAATAGGGATTGCTCATGGGCGGGAAACAAACCTGCGCCACGGCTTATGTCTTCAACATCGACTCGTCAGTCAACGCCTTAGACCACACGACCATGCAGTTCCGTCAGACTAATGCTCGTTTGACTCTTAAAGCCTACGGCTCTAGCGAACTCTGGCAGCAATTCATTGAACCTCTTGAGTGACCGGTCTGGTGGCAGTTCATTGAACTAAGTGAGTATAACTGTAAGCACCACCACCGGTGTGCCCGTGGACTTAACACGTTCGCTACCAAGCGTCAAATACAGTTGACACTGGACGAATTGCTAATGAATGACCTCCAGAAACTGACTTTCAGCAGAAACCATTCACAGTCCTGTGGATATCGCCACAGTTTATAAGTAACATATTACTTTTTCCACAGATGTCTAAATAAGCATGATAAACACTAACTGCACCAAAAAAAGTCATTTTATTCTAGGGAATCTCCGGTGGACCGACACACAAAAAGTTGAAAAAGCAGACCGATATGAAGTAAAACGCAATAATATCCACGTCAACAATAGTTGACTTCGGTCCACTGGGATCGACCCGTGCGTCCACTATAGTTGACATCAGGCTGTGGGGAAGTTTTCACGTCAACTACACTTGACGTTGGGCTGTGGAAATGGCTTTTTTTAACATGTCGGTGGCGAACGTGTTAAAGAGGTTCATAATGACATTTGACAACTGTGTATGTCGTAGGAGAGCGATACGACGTGGTGATAGAAGCCTCGCAGCCCGTCGACCCATATTGGTTGCTGGTGGAAGGGCTGGGGGAGTGCAGTCGCGCCCGCCAGGTCGCAGTGTTGCTCTACTATGGCTCTCCCATCAAACAACCCTCCCTGCCTCCGTGGTCGGTCGTCACCGGGTTCGGCAGTCTGGATCCCGGTTATGTAAGTGTAACGGACAGAAGGGCTTCATCTGATAGCAAAACAGAATAAAGCCCTCCACACGGGACGTAGTTCCAACAAATAAGATATATGTTTGCTGACATTGAAATACGTTTAATCTCCGGCTAAACAAAATGCTTACTACAAATTTAACTACTTTATAAAACAAGATCTTAATACAGTAGACACCTCTTAACCAACCCTGATGGGACCGGAACTAGGTCGGATAACTTAAAAGGTTGGTTAAAACAGATAATCCTCTAAACACCTAAAAATGAAAGCTCTATTGATTTGGGGTTATATTAACATCATTCTAAAGCCGATGGTTGATTATTTAGAAAATAAACTATAAATACCAACTTATTTTCCAAAATAACTACTGTAGAAATGTCACAAATAACCCCAAAACATGGTCAAAACAACACTTTTCATAAACTAAATACTAGTAAACGTGTTTTGAAAAAGGTTCTTATGTTAACACCTTTAATAATGGGTTTATATTTTTTCAAAAAATCTGTTATAACGCGGTATTGGCTGTCAATACATCTACTGTACTTTTTCATACATTAATAAATGCTGTATTCAAAATATTTTAACCCGTAACAACCTGTAGAGTTGTTCGTACAACGTTCCCATTGCTGAGTATGGGAACGGAAATGCCAGAATTCCTAGTAAAGGGCGGTTAAACCGAGCTGTTCTAAAAACAGGGTCGGTTAAAACGATCTTTAACATTGATCAGCAATGGTGGATAATCCGATCGTCGGTTAAAACGAGGTCGGTTAAGAGGGGGTCTACTGTACAGTTCGCGCATTATATCTCCGGCTATGACCACTACGCTACTAACCATGTCATATGATATTTTGAACATATGATATTGGTAAACACATCATTTGACAAGCAGCGGCGTTTTAGAAAACGTTTTCAGAAAAGTACCCCCTCCCCCCCCCGCTCCTTACAATCAGCTGACGCGGTCATAGCCGGAGATATAATGCGCAAACTGTACAATGAAAACTCTAAAAACAACAAACATATTTCTTTTTTATTTTGGAAACAAGCTAAAGATTTTTAAAGATTAAATACAATTAAAGATAACTCAAAGAGAGCCTGGAATTTGTAAGAATGTAAAGACCTACGCTTTAAATAGGAAAGGACTGAAAAACCAAAATACTCACATGGGTCGATGGTCTAATGGGCCAGGGGCCCTGAGGTCCCTCGGTCCTCCAGCCCACACCCCCAAACACCCTCCTGAGTAAATGACCCCCAACCTCTAGTTAGCTGACCCACTTAAAGCCACTCCGGGGCTCTCAGTCAGTCAGCATAAGAAAAGTCAGTGTAGTAACAATTCCAGTCTACTCCCACAACATGCTCAAATATTTCCTCAAGCTCAAATATGGTAGGTTGACGTCCCCTACCATTACATAAGGGGCTTTCTTCTTTCATAAACTCGGAAATTTAACTCCCTTAGCATGAACAGACTTAGGTTAAAATGTTTTTGTCGGTTTGTCGGTGGATGAAGTTACGTTCTGTCTCCCACTTTACTGCCGGTCATAGATATATTTTAAATTTAAATAATGATTTATTTCGGATTAAAGTGCTATAAGTGCAAATCCTGTAGAAAATTAACCTTGAGTTTACGACTCCAATGTTTGTGACAGTTTGAAAATATATGAGAGAAATTAAATATTTGAAATTGAAACCAGAAAATTTTATATTCTTCGAGACTTTGCCACACATTCCTCATTCTACAGGACTTAGAAATAGTTTCCATCACATAATTGTTGACATGACTCTTTTATAAAAACTATGGCTGATTTCTACAGTAAACTGAATTTCTCAATGCATGAGCCGTCCAGCACAGCATATATACCCGGGCCCTCAGAAAATGTGACAATTCATTTATAGAATAGAAACTTGCCATGGACTTTGTTGCCACGGACTTTGAACTCCCACTGCATTGGATAAAAAATAATAACAATCATAAAAAATCAATTTATAAAAGAACATATGAGGCGCCAATTATTGTTTGAATGAACACAATATTTACAGAAATCATTCATATTTTGTATTGACAAAAATTATAAATAAATTTTATTTTCTAAATTTGTAGATTATTTTTCTTATTATTTCCTGTGATCAGCTTGCTTGAAAAATAATCTGTTACTTAATTTCCAACAAACTAGCTTTATCTTAAAAAAACAGTGTAGGCTTCCACGATCGTTGTCACACGATGTTAAATTCTTGGGTTGGACCACGTCGTATCGTCGAAGATTTCTGCTGACATTTCAAAAACATTGCATTACTCCATCTTCAGGGCGAATAACATAGTCGCAAACAACACAAACTACTTTATTCTTCGAATTCTTAACTTCTGGGTTGGACCGCGTTGTATCGTCAAAGATTTCCGTCGACATTTCGGAAAATTACAGTACTCCATCTTCAGGGCGAATAATGCAGTTGCGCACAACACAAACTACTTTATTACTTAAGATGTTAAATTCTTGACTTCTGGGTTGAACCGTGTTGTGTTGTCGAAGATTTCCGCCAACAGTAATAAGTAGTTTGTGTTGTGCGCTACTATGTTATTTGCCCTGAAGATGGAGTACTGCAATTTCTCCTAAACGTCGGCAGAAATCTTTGACAATATGTTGACTGTTGTTGCGGTCCAACCCAGAAGTCAAGAATTTAATATCTTTATCTTGTAGTAAAATGTTTTTTTTCTTCAACAGACCCTGAACCCTCGCAACTCCAAGTGCTTAGAAGCGTCACTTTTCCGAGGAGTTTGTGTCAGCCAGCTGAGGAATCTAGATGTAAATCCTCCACAAATCAGTGGCACTCCTGATGTCCGGATCTTTATGCCTTTTGGATTTCATGTATTCAACAAACCTGAGCTTTATGAAACAAATAGATACAGTCCATTCTTTGGTAAGTTTTAAGACAACATTTACCCATTTAAATATAGTGATTACAACCTCGTAAAAAATTATATTGTAATCTGTGATTGGATCAGTAATGACTTATAAACTCTGTGATAACTCCATATAATAATATTTACCTCCTTCCTCCAGTCCTTTAGAAGTATAGAGATATTACATGGATCTTAGACCTTACAATAATCTACCTTCCAAATTTAAAGAAATTCAAGATGCATTCAAATTTGAAACTCTATTAAATCAAATAAAATTAAATTAAATAATTCTTTATTAACAAAATCAAATGATACAAGTGGCGTTTCAATACTGACCTTCAAACCTTTCAATTTAAAAACACCTCACATAGGTCAAGGACCTGTGTGTGCAGCGAGATTGTGTCCAATGCTGCATTCTGTAATGTACAGAAGTCAAATAAAAATGAACATAACCACAAGAAGTAAATTAATTACAATAACAAGAAATTTGATATTAAGATTTATTTCTTAAGATCTATTAGCTGCTGGTAAGGAGCAACATCTATCAATTAGGGTCGGTTTCACATGATGGAGAAAATAAATATTGATTTCAAATTTACAAAACTATGTGAGGCATGGGTATAGAGTACGTGATAGTGGAGTAACAAGGTTTTGTAGGATATTCTGGGCCAATAAGCGACTCAGCGATAACCGGGCCTATCTCCGCCAACTAGGCCGCCACAACCCATTGTAGGCGGCGAGTGGAACTTGCAGGCTCCAAAAAAATCCTGTCCTATTCAAAATCCTACCTTGTTTCAAAAATGTATTATTCCTACAGTGATTATTTATTTAGTTTTAATACTTTATTTTGACACCTGTTTTCTTAGCCCTGCTGTAATTTGAAAGTGTGATATGACAATTAAGTGATATTTCATTTCAGAGAACAAATAAAAATAGGATTCGGGTGATTTCTGTCCAAATGTTGTTACAAGCTAACTGACAACTGACCATAATAATTTCACCTTAATCATAATTTTGACCATTTTTTCCTCTCATGTTACAGTTGCATCCACCTACACTCATGTTATCAGTACGATGAACAACGTCAGCAATGTTCTTCCCCCCGCACCCCTCCTCACTCAGTTCTACGACATTCCCTCGACGCAGTTCTGCCACGAGTCAAACTGCAACCCGTACGCCGTGTGCAGGTGTACCAACCTCATCAAGGTGCCGTTGGGATCTGTTGTCGAGTTTATACTGGTCGACACAAGTGAGTATCTTCACCAGTTTAACTATTATCTTTTTACCTTTGATATCCTGCAATTAAATTATAACTCAGTTTCTAATCCACTAATATAACTATAAATGTGTACGAAACAAGGTCTGTTCCCAGAAAATCAAATAGTGAATTTTATATTGAATGAAATTTTAAGGTTAGTATCATGGGTTTTAAATTAAAGTAAAAGCTTTAAGTTGTAGCTGACTGTTAAGAGAATTACTTATGAAGTTTGCGATCAGTCTGTTAATTTCTCAACGTGATCACACAGGATTCAAACCAATTAATTAATACTCAGCCGGTGTGCTTAATGGTGATCCATATTTTTTTAATCCCACAGTTATTTGGCAAGAAAAGAGTTGGGCAGTTATTTGAAGAGTTCATTGTACCCTGAAAAATAAAGATAGTGTTAAAAATATAATATGTGGGAATTTTGTTGACTTTTCCCCTATTGTAGCATAATAGAAATTGTTGGCCCATGGAGAATTCTACACTCCAAGAGGTATCTAGTAAAACCTTTCCTTGACCCCTTAAGCGCCGAGTAAATAGCCCCCGCGGTTTTTAGTAGCACACAGTTTAATTACACGATCAACACGAAAACGCCGGGATTCGTCTCAACGGACGAGCGCGATACTGCAGAACTCGTGGTGTGGACGTAGTTCGAGAAAAATCCACCAGAGTGCAGCACCAAACGGTCTGCACCTTGTCAAAGTCAACTGTACTGTCTTAGCAGGAAAAAACCTAGCCTAACAGTTGTACCAACACAAATCAGCACAGAACGTCAAATCCGAGTAAACTCGGGCGTGGCGGTCAACGAAGCGAGGGTGACGCATGAGATTTCTCGTGCATGGCGGAGCGCGTACAGAATACTACCATGTGTTAACTCGTGCACGGCGGTTAAGAGGTTAAAGGTATGTTATGTGCACATTATCACTCTGTTTATCACTCATGCTTATCACTTGTGATTATCACTCGTGCTTATTAATATCACTCTTCTTATCACTTATCACTATGTTCGCAGATCCACCAACCCCTATAGGGCTCTCTCACCCCTTCCACATTCACGGACACGACTTCTACGTAGTGGAGCAAGGGAAGATAAAGCTTCCACTGCTGCAGTTCCTGCTAGACTTGGACCTCCGGTTGTCGAAGGCCGGTCGAACTGTCGGCACCTTCCTCCCGGCTAAGGACACGGTCACGGTGCCGGAAACCGGTTACGCCATCGTCAGGATATTAGCGGACAATCCAGGTACATGATACAACCTAGGTACCTGGGTACCTAGGTACCCAGGACCCTAGGTCGTGGGTGAGGTAGGTGGGTTTTGTCCTAGGGATTTGGTGATTAGGACAAAACTTACAATACAAACATATTTTTAATTTTTTTTAAATTAAATTCGATTTATTTATTTATTTATTTTTAATACAGTAGAGCCCCACAAACTCGGATCAATATGGAATGAACAGTGTCCGGGTTTGTGAAAATTCGTGAGGATACCGGGATAGGCATAATACATTATTATTTGAAGACGTATTCGAAGACTAAAAACTGAAAACACATCTGTTAAAACAAACTTAAAGAAAAGCTTAAACTGTTTAGTAGGCTTACTTACCGTGCTCCGGCCAATTCCATGGTCCTTATCACCTTCAATACAATTCAATTCAATTCAAAATGTCTTTATTTGTTGTTACATACAGTTAAGATGAATAGTGTCACAAATTTTACTAAAATCCTTAAGTCCCAGTGCACTTTATTGTTCAGGCAGGCTTTCCAAGTTATCCACAGTTCAGGATTTTTAAAGTCCATGTTATCGAAGTCTGGGTTCGCAGGACTCTACTGTACTATTGTGTTTTTAGTTAACACTCCGTAGGTCGTGCGGGGTACAGTTGTGTCCCAGTGTTTTGTTTTTACGTGCTATTATGATTTGGATTTGCTATTATGGAGCTCGTGTGACCATGAGCGGCCATTTACCTTTCCCATGAAATCTCTAGAATGCATTAAAATTACTGACTTGGCCCTAATCATGAGTGTAAAGTGCTTGTAATTCCTGTTTTTTATAGTGATAGTCACATTTTTGGGGTAAAACTGTACCCCGCACAACCAATTTTTTCAACTGTCAGGCATTTTGATGTAAATACAGCATATAATCATTTATATTATATTGAAACTATGTTTAAAATTAATTTATTTTCTAATGAAAATTTGTAACGGTGATTAGTAGAGGACATTACGTAATTAGGTTTATGGTGAAGTATAGCAGAGAACGATGAAAATACTGAAAAGTACTACACTAAGATTACCTTGGAGCAATAATGACTCTGAGTCTGTTAATAAGTTTTTTTTTATCGTTAACAACCCTGATAAAAACCAAAAACGTATTATACATATCAGTGGCGGCCGGCCCATAAGAACTCGCGGACGCCGCCCCCCCAGAAGATTTTCAAACATACTGAATTAAAATTGGTTTACATATGTATCCGATAAATGTGTAAAAAACTACTAATTTTCATTATGCTGACCATTAATGATAAATTAATTTCAACTATATGCATCGAAATATGTTGCGAAAGTATTTAGGCGTCAACTGCTATTGCGCATATATCCCACGGATGCTGGCCGGAGCGTCCCAATCCTAACGCATGCTATCTTATGGAAAATCCTGCAGACAATCGTGGTGGTGCTCTGACGTCACTGCCATGTTGCGATATAGGGCGTCTCGGGCAGCGTCCGAAGATGCGTGCGCACATCAGTAATCAGTGCAGCCACCATAATCTCTTTAGGGCGATAAGAAACTGAACCTTTGCTGCCGTTATGATTGCACGATTCATGTTGGCGAACCTGTTGTTTATTCGTTTTAGTAACTATAGAAACCCGCCAATCTCTTTAACCTCCAAACCTTAACCTAAACGGTGAGGCATGGTGAGGCAAGTGAGGTTATTTTTTTATATGCTGTGTTTCATGTATCTATTTTACTCCAATGAGTTGGTAATCGTAATCAGTAATGGTGATAAGTGATTGTTATTATTTTAATAGTGAATTCAGCGGATATTGGTAATATTACAGACCATGAAATGTGAATAGCAATCGAAGGTAAGTGTAATACACAAAATTTGTAATATACGCTTTTAGTAGTTAGTAGTAAGTGAGTCCTCCTGATCATTTAACCCACCAGCCGCCACTGATACATATTTTAAAATTATAAAAACTTGTGTGGAGTACAGTTGTACCAGAGTATAACCTCCAGGGTGTTAAACTCCGTACATGTTCTGTTTGCAGGGATGTGGCTGTTCCACTGTCACTTTGCCTTCCACTTGGAGACCGGGATGGCTGCGATCATCCAAGTGGGGGAGCTCTCCGACTTCCTCCCTGCGCCGCGCGGCTTCCCCACATGTCACGAGTTTCTGCCCCCCATCGACGAGCTGGGACGGTTTTCTTCTCCAACTTAAAAGCTGTTTTTCTGTGGTCGCACAGAATGAGTTTGTGAATGTTTTGGTGTGATTGTAGGACTAGCACCTGTGGCAGAAAGAAGGAGGGTGATCAATTAGTTACCACCTTAAGCTAATAACTGTCGGAAATAATGTTTGTTTGATAGGGATTGTTTTTGTCGGGAACATCCCTCAAAGTTTTTTCTTTCCAAGTTCATGACCTTCCCTAAATTGATTTTCTATTTATGCTACTGTGAAGCATGAAGGGGTTCAGAACATTTAAAGTAAAAATATCATCAGCCTCAAAACTGTCGAAGGGGGGAAAAATAAATAGACTACATAACGCCACACACTACATTGAGACTGAGACGCCACATACTTTTACATATGTGGCATCTTAGTTGGTCAAAACCAAAGGAATCAAACTACAATCTTTTAGCAAAGTTAAGCATAGCAATGGTGTGGCGTGTGGAAAACTCACCCTCCTTAGCCACATAAGACATATAAGACACCATTGACTCTATACTTAAAACCTAAATTTATAAAACAAAATATGACTAACTATCTTGTGTGTTAATTCCCAGTACAATAGTTCCATTTCAATAAACATTCCCATTACTTTTGGATTCTGTATCTTACTTCAAGATTCAAATCAAGGAATCGATACTACTGAGGAGCCGCAGATACTATGAAATTGATTTTATACTTACTTTGTTGTTTATTTAGATTAATACAGGGTTTTTTTTTTTCAATGCAACCCATTTTTAAGATTAAATAATGTACATATAAAGATGAAATGAGTATTGTTTTGCCAATTTTTACATTTTATACAGCCTATTATTTAAGTTTGGTCACGTTTAGCTTACATTATGTGTTCAAACAATCCGCCATTGGCATTTATACAAAGTTATGCTCTCTCCATCAAATTCCTGAACACGTTTTGCAAAGTACCTATTTGAATTACTTGTATTAAATTTGTTATGTTTGTTTTGAGGTGCTAATATCCTGTGAATTGTATTCGTAGGTCTTATGTTTTATGTATTCCCAAAGAAAATTATATAGTGGGGTCAAATCCGGGGATCTTGGAGAGAATAATTCTTTACTAATAAAATAAAATTTTGGGTTGCATTAAAAAAAAACACCCTGTATCAATGCACTCTTAAACACAAAAGTTTGTTGCTGTTTTTATGGACTAGTAAATGGGGACCAAGCTTTGCTGAAGGGAAAACAGTAATATTTTAAACATACAAGTTTATATGGCTCCTTATCAATGACAAAATAATTAACTTTTTGATTTGATTCATTTAGGTTTCCATTTTGTTCAAATATTCAATTTATTCAGTCTTTGTTCTTTTAATTGATGCTCTCGTTGCTCGTTTCATTGGCCTAGGGTTGTGTCGCACGTTCACGTTATGTTAGATATTCTCAATGGTGTGTTTCCATTGCTTGACATTGTCACTCCTTACCCGTTGTTTTGCATGTAACTGATTACCTTCTCGTAGAAAATTAAAATTATTCAATCTCTTCACAAATAACAGAGGATAAATTTTCCAATTATCTTAATTTTGCTGCACTAACCAAAGTAGATTGGGTCGGATGTAACGATTTGCGACTGCAAGACTCTACTTGCTACGTGCTAAAGCTAAAACAATTAAGTGGCTTGTTTATGAACAGCTGAAAGATTCTCTTGTTTATGAAGTACATGTATACTTTTTTAATTTCAATTTACTGACCACAAATTAGACTCTTGAGAAAGAGATAGGATGCACCTCAACTCTTTCCATGAAAATGGTTTACTTTCATAAAGAACACAGATTGATAAGAAATTTAAACCTTAAAGTTATTTTGTATACTTTTAAGTTTGTAAATATGTAAAAATAAATTTGTTTATCCACATAGACTGCCTTGTAGAATGTGATTTCGTTTAAGTTAATATTAGTGACTTCATGATGAACATTGTTTAAGAAATATTTATTATTTATGCATTAAAGTTAGTTAAAACAATTATCTTTGCTCTTATTTTACAATTAAAACCTCTTTTTTACTTTTAAAGAGTTTCTACAGACTTTTAAATTCTATTATGGTTACAATAAGTCAGGATGTGTCTAAACTTTTTGCTTAACACTATTTTTGAAATTAAATAAATTAGTAATGGCATTATTTGACTTTAATAACCTATTCATTCCATCAATCTAGAAACAAAAATATGACAAATGAATTAAAATGAAGACGGTCAAATCTTAATTTTGAACAAATATGTATGTACCGCCATAAATTCAAGGTACATTTCAATATACAAAGAATGAATAAATGAAAATACCTCTTTATTGTAGCGAACATTAGGACCATATGGCCTTTTCTTACATTTAACCGCTTAAAACAAAGGGTAATGAATGATTATACTAAATATTAACCAATTGCAAATGTTCCAAAAATAGTAAATGGACATTTACCTATAGGTCCATTAAAACTAAAATAATTAACTGGATATATTTGTTTTATGTAGATACCTACTCAATATTGTTGGAATAAAAGTGAATCTCATCGAACAAATGGTGCTGTATTATTTTACGTAAGGTAGATACCATCAGTAAACAAATACCACAGAGACAGTGTGAGCTGTCAAGCAGAGAAAAGGAACATCCACTATTTGGTCTCATGTCTTGACAAGGTGCTTTTTATACTTTTTAACAAATGATACTCAGAAAATTTGGTCAGAATACTTTATAAGCTTTTAAAATGTAAGTAAAATATATTTTAAAAATAATTTATTGAACATGCTCTTTAAATAATGATTTTTTCACTTTTACAAGCTTGGTATTTTGCTTGCAATTTTTGAGAAGATAAGTGTCTGGTAGTACTGTCTGGTTCGGTTGAAATTCGTCCGGTTACCTGATAACCGTCCTCATAATTAGACCAGTTCGTAAATTGTAAACCAGGCGAAGTAGTGGTTCGGACGTCCGAACCACTACGTCCCACGCTAAAATGTAGGTCCCTTAGTTGCCATTGGCTGTTGGGCTATTAATTAACAGTCCTGTCTAGGGAATATGTCGGCCTTAGTCAGTAACAAGACTACAAGATCGCGCCACAATCATCCTTCACTCATCTGTCATTCATACTTGGCTTAAAATACCTACCTGGATAGGTCGCCATTTCAGATAATGTATCTAATGTATCTAATGTATCTAAAATACTTCAAATATAAAATTTTTCCAATCTTGTTAACCCTTTGATGTACCAATTTTTTTATTTCTAAGTTTTCATTTTAATATTTTGTTTGTATTTGGTCTAATATTTAGGTTATGTCCCTTTTGATTGTCCATATGTATTGACAATATGCTGAATTAATTAATAAAAACTATAATAAATGTCCTCCTCCTCTATACAAAAGTAAACAAGCAAAACAGGTGTCCACTGCAATCCCTATTAAATGTGCAAATGCCGTCAGCTTCCACCCAAGCCGCTCATCGTTTAAAGGTGGGCCCACCCTCCAACTTTACCACACATTTGCAAGCCTAATAGGGATTGCTCCTGGTCGGGAATCGAACCCACGCACCTCTGAACAACTTCAGCCCTATACTTGTCAGTGTAGTGCGTTAGCCAACTCAGCCATGGCGCCACTGTCAGCCAGGAGAACGAATGGTGCATAAAGCCTACAGTCGACCCTAGCAGCAAACCAGTGAACTACTAGGCCAAGCCCCTACTAACAGCACCCAAAGAACATAGAAATTCTTTGACAGAACTGTTCCGTCAAAGTATGTCATTGGGTTAAGAAATAGATATTTCTCTATGTGGCTGATTTTGACTCATCCCTCACGCACAGGCTCATGTAGGACATTTTTCAAGAATGCATGTACAATTGACTCTTGTGTACTCAAAATCAACGTGACTAAAGTTTTTATTAGCGTTATGTGTAGTTCAATTTCGGTACAGTTCAAGCCAAAGAGGTAATTATTAGTTAATTTGAAGTTAGAGAGATAATTTAAGCTAAATTGAAGATATAAAGGTAAACCAAATGAATGTTCGAGTTACAGAAGTCAAGAATAGTGACGTTGGACTAGAAATGACAAATTGCAAGCTTTACACCAGGGTTTTGTCTTATTTATATTTATGTATTAAAATCACCTTTTTTCGCCCTTACATGCAAATCTTGACTGGGCATTAGACTTGTCAATTCGTCAGTAAACTTTGAGTTGTAAACTTTGACTTACAGAGGCAAAGTAAAACTTTTTTATCTAGTATGGACAAAAAATACTGAAAACCTTTAAAATTTATATTGGGATTCAAATCATTAGAAGTTCCATCTTGAGTATAGAATTAACTGTCCTTGGCCACAGTGCCAGCCTTAGCGAAGGGCGACAGGGGCGGCTGCGAAGGGCGACAGGGGCAGCTGCGAAGGGTGACAGGGGCGGCTGCGAAGGGCGACAGGGGCGGCTGCGAAGGGTGACAGGGGCGGCTGCGAAGGGCGACATGAGCTGCTGCGAAGGGCGACAGGGGCGGTTGCGAAGGGCGACATGAGCGGCTGCGAAGGGTGACAGGGGCGGCTGCGAAGGGCGACATGAGCGGCTGCGAAGGGTGACAGGGGCGGCTGCGAAGGGCGACATGAGCGGCTGCGAAGGGCGACAGGGGCGGTTGCGAAGGGCGACATGAGCGGCTGCGAAGGGTGACAGGGGCGGCTGCGAAGGGCGACATGAGCGGCTGCGAAGGGCGACAGGGGCGGCTACGAAGGGCGACAGGGGTGGCTGCCCAGGGCGACAGGGGCGGCTGCCCAGGGCCTTGCACCTGGGAGGGCCTCACTCTTCTGATAGGAGTTTCCTTTTTTTTAATTGGTGACTAGAAATAATAAAATTACTATAACAACTCTGAGATATTTATTAAGCCAAGAGGATGATTGATTACATGTAATATTAATACAATGCTGTACATGACAAAATTGTTCAAACTCGTTCACACCGTTGAGGGGGGGGGGGGGCGGGAGGGGGTTGCCCCTATATGTAATTTACACGTGATTAATTTCTAAAAATTAAGATTACATTGAGGAGGATTGGTGTTGGGAGGGGGTTATGGAATGGGATTGGAATGGGAAGTCCTCGCAAATGTTTTCTTGCCCTGGGCCATGCACTCACTAAGTCCATTACTGCTTGGCCAGCAAGGTTTTTTTTAAATGTTTTCATTTTGTTTATGTCTGTGGCCCTGTTCATATGTGTCTATGTGAAATTTTAACAATTTGACGATGATATTTGTTTGATGACTGTTTGACAAGGATTTGAAAATGGGACAAAAGTCCTAAAAATTTAGAAACCTTACATTACAGTTACTGTATTTTTGGATTGACACACAAGGTAAGTAATCTGTTATGCTTGAGCTGATTTTCAATCCAAGAGGCAAATTATGAAAAAGGATACATTAGGTTTTAGTTCCAACCGATCATTTTGCATTGCTACCTCGATCCTGTCCTAATAATGGAATTTCATTGGGAATTCTTCACCACCCTATCAAAACCTAATTTAATTAATTATAAACTATAATGACTAAATTAATTATAACATATTATTCATAATAAAGTTGATTAAAAAATATTTACAAGAAAGTAGGCCAATTAAAATTTGCCCAAAAGTAGAAATAAGTGGTCTTTAATAATTGAACCAAGTGGATTATTGTTAAAAAACTATTATATGTTTTTCAGGAATGTTGGAGTTCCACTGTATGTTTTGCTTTTATTTCTCTCCAAATGTTGTACTTCCGTAAAGTGGCATCTAGGTGAGTTTCTTTCTCATGATTTAGAGCGAAATACTATTGATTTTTGTACACAATAAACTCATTCACATGTACATATTCAGAAAAAAATTATACTCCCTAATGGTCTTATCAACTTTCATAAACCCTACAGTGGCTGTAAAGGACCTTACTGACCCCTTATGATTTTATTTTGCTCTAGACAAGGACACTAATGTTTACTGACATAAACATTAGGGGGGTTAACTTCACATCATTTCAGGTATGCTAAGAGGGGCTTGTGGCTATTCTTGTGATAAAAACCTCATTTGTCGTAACATTTCTGTATTCTGTATTCATTAATGTTATTATTATTCCACTATCAATGACATTTTCAAGTAGTTAAGACAAACTCTACAATTATTTACAAATTTTATTTCTGTGAAACGTTTTGATTTGCTATTCATATTGATCAGTTCATAATGAAATTCTGTTTACAAACGTAATTTTACTGTACAGTAGAACCTCGCTAGTCCGACCTCCGATAGTCCGACTCCTCGGTTAATCCGACCATGCCGCCGGGGAAATAGGCCTCCGCTAGTTCGCCCTCAGCGGGGTTTTCTCATCGGTTAGTCCGACCACACAATTGGAAATTGATGTTTTTTTACATTTCCGGTGCATTCCTCCGTTCAGGTTGGCTCCTGTCGATGACGTATTACTCATTGGGAGTGCATATATCGTTCAGTAGAGCAATAACATTTGGTGCGGTTAGTTTTTTGGTCCTAATGTCGTTTTTTACAGTACAGTAGCTTGTTAAACACTCTTAATGCAATTTTTTCTGATCAAAATGGAGTTTCTGTACGTTTTTCATGTCAATAAAATGAGTTCATCCGATAATCTGACCTTTTTGCTGTTCCGACCATGCCCCCGGTCCCATAGGTGATGGATTACCGAGGTTCTACTGTAATCAAAAGTTATTACAAGAATAACTTTTGTATTATACAATTAATTTTTACAGAACCACAGCCAGATGACGTGGACAGAGGGAGTTACGATGAGCCGAGACCCGATGATGGCCACATCTGCTTCCGAGAGTGTGAGAGGGGAGAGGTCCCCAGGATCTGCTACTACAGGTTCCATCTGGAGGAACACTCTGTACTCAGCAGGTAACATCTGCTTCCGAGAGTGTGAGAGGGGAGAGGTCCCCAGGATCTGCTACTACAGGTTCCATCTGGAGGAACACTTTGTACTCAGCAGGTAACATCTGCTTCCGAGAGTGTGAGAGAGGGGAGGTCCCCAGGATCTGCTACTACAGGTTCCATCTGGAGGAACACTCTGTACTCAGCAGGTAACATCTGCTTCCGAGAGTGTGAGAGAGGGGAGGTCCCCAGGATCTGCTACTACAGGTTCCATCTGGAGGAACACTCTGTACTCAGCAGGTAACATCTGCTTCCGAGAGTGTGAGAGAGGGGAGGTCCCCAGGATCTGCTACTACAAGTTCCATCTGGAGGAACACTCTGTACTCAGCAGGTAACATCTGCTTCCGAGAGTGTGAGAGAGGAGAGGTCCCCAGGATCTGCTACTACAGGTTCCATCTGGAGGAACACTTTGTACTCAGCAGGTAACATCTGCTTCCGAGAGTGTGAGAGAGGGGAGGTCCCCAGGATCTGCTACTACAGGTTCCATCTGGAGGAACACTCTGTACTCAGCAGGTAACATCTGCCTCCGAGAGTGTGAGAGAGGGGAGGTCCCCAGGATCTGCTACTACAGGTTCCATCTGGAGGAACACTCTGTACTCAGCAGGTAACATCTGCCTCCGAGAGTGTGAGAGAGGGGAGGTCCCCAGGATCTGCTACTACAGGTTCCATCTGGAGGAACACTCTGTACTCAGCAGGTAACATCTGCTTCCGAGAGTGTGAGAGAGGGGAGGTCCCCAGGATCTGCTACTACAGGTTCCATCTGGAGGAACACTCTGTACTCAGCAGGTAACATCTGCCTCCGAGAGTGTGAGAGAGGGGAGGTCCCCAGGATCTGCTACTACAGGTTCCATCTGGAGGAACACTCTGTACTCAGCAGGTAACATCTGCCTCCGAGAGTGTGAGAGAGGGGAGGTCCCCAGGATCTGCTACTACAGGTTCCATCTGGAGGAACACTCTGTACTCAGCAGGTAACATCTGCTTCCGAGAGTGTGAGAGAGGGGAGGTCCCCAGGATCTTCTACTACAGGTTCCATCTGGAGGAACACTCTGTACTCAGCAGGTAACATCTGCTTCCGAGAGTGTGAGAGAGGAGAGGTCCCCAGGATCTTCTACTACAGGTTCCATCTGGAGGAACACTCTGTACTCAGCAGGCAACATCTGCTTCCGAGAGTGTGAGAGAGGGGAGGTCCCCAGGATCTTCTACTACAGGTTCCATCTGGAGGAACACTCTGTACTCAGCAGGTAACATCTGCTTCCGAGAGTGTGAGAGAGGGGAGGTCCCCAGGATCTGCTACTACAGGTTCCATCTGGAGGAACACTCTGTACTCAGCAGGTAACATCTGCTTCCGAGAGTGTGAGAGAGGGGAGGCCCCCAGGATCTGCTACTACAGGTTCCATCTGGAGGAACACTCTGTACTCAGCAGGTAACATCTGCTTCCGAGAGTGTGAGAGAGGGGAGGCCCCCAGGATCTGCTACTACAGGTTCCATCTGGAGGAACACTCTGTACTCAGCAGGTAACATCTGCTTCCGAGAGTGTGAGAGAGGGGAGGTCCCCAGGATCTTCTACTACAGGTTCCATCTGGAGGAACACTCTGTACTCAGCAGGTAACATCTGCTTCCGAGAGTGTGAGAGAGGGGAGGCCCCCAGGATCTGCTACTACAGGTTCCATCTGGAGGAACACTCTGTACTCAGCAGGTAACATCTGCTTCCGAGAGTGTGAGAGAGGGGAGGTCCCCAGGATCTTCTACTACAGGTTCCATCTGGAGGAACACTCTGTACTCAGCAGGTAACATCTGCTTCCGAGAGTGTGAGAGAGGGGAGGTCCCCAGGATCTTCTACTACAGGTTCCATCTGGAGGAACACTCTGTACTCAGCAGGTAACATCTGCTTCCGAGAGTGTGAGAGAGGGGAGGTCCCCAGGATCTGCTACTACAGGTTCCATCTGGAGGAACACTCTGTACTCAGCAGGTAACATCTGCCTCCGAGAGTGTGAGAGAGGGGAGGTCCCCAGGATCTGCTACTACAGGTTCCATCTGGAGGAACACTCTGTACTCAGCAGGTAACATCTGCTTCCGAGAGTGTGAGAGAGGAGAGGTCCCCAGGATCTGCTACTACAGGTTCCATCTGGAGGAACACTCTGTACTCAGCAGGTAACATCTGCCTCCGAGAGTGTGAGAGAGGGGAGGTCCCCAGGATCTGCTACTACAGGTTCCATCTGGAGGAACACTCTGTACTCAGCAGGTAACATCTGCTTCCGAGAGTGTGAGAGAGGAGAGGTCCCCAGGATCTGCTACTACAAGTTCCATCTGGAGGAACACTCTGTACTCAGCAGGTAACATCTGCTTCCGAGAGTGTGAGAGAGGGGAGGTCCCCAGGATCTGCTACTACAGGTTCCATCTGGAGGAACACTCTGTACTCAGCAGGTAACATCTGCTTCCGAGAGTGTGAGAGAGGGGAGGTCCCCAGGATCTGCTACTACAGGTTCCATCTGGAGGAACACTCTGTACTCAGCAGGTAACATCTGCCTCCGAGAGTGTGAGAGAGGGGAGGTCCCCAGGATCTGCTACTACAGGTTCCATCTGGAGGAACACTCTGTACTCAGCAGGTAACATCTGCTTCCGAGAGTGTGAGAGAGGGGAGGTCCCCAGGATCTGCTACTACAGGTTCCATCTGGAGGAACACTCTGTACTCAGCAGGTAACATCTGCTTCCGAGAGTGTGAGAGAGGGGAGGTCCCCAGGATCTGCTACTACAGGTTCCATCTGGAGGAACACTCTGTACTCAGCAGGTAACATCTGCTTCCGAGAGTGTGAGAGAGGGGAGGTCCCCAGGATCTTCTACTACAGGTTCCATCTGGAGGAACACTCTGTACTCAGCAGGTAACATCTGCTTCCGAGAGTGTGAGAGAGGGGAGGTCCCCAGGATCTGCTACTACAGGTTCCATCTGGAGGAACACTCTGTACTCAGCAGGTAACATCTGCTTCCGAGAGTGTGAGAGAGGGGAGGCCCCCAGGATCTGCTACTACAGGTTCCATCTGGAGGAACACTCTGTACTCAGCAGGTAACATCTGCTTCCGAGAGTGTGAGAGAGGGGAGGTCCCCAGGATCTGCTACTACAGGTTCCATCTGGAGGAACACTCTGTACTCAGCAGGTAACATCTGCTTCCGAGAGTGTGAGAGAGGAGAGGTCCCCAGGATCTGCTACTACAGGTTCCATCTGGAGGAACACTCTGTACTCAGCAGGTAACATCTGCTTCCGAGAGTGTGAGAGAGGGGAGGTCCCCAGGATCTGCTACTACAGGTTCCATCTGGAGGAACACTCTGTACTCAGCAGGTAACATCTGCTTCCGAGAGTGTGAGAGAGGGGAGGCCCCCAGGATCTGCTACTACAGGTTCCATCTGGAGGAACACTCTGTACTCAGCAGGTAACATCTGCTTCCGAGAGTGTGAGAGAGGGGAGGTCCCCAGGATCTGCTACTACAGGTTCCATCTGGAGGAACACTCTGTACTCAGCAGGTAACATCTGCTTCCGAGAGTGTGAGAGAGGGGAGGTCCCCAGGATCTGCTACTACAGGTTCCATCTGGAGGAACATTCTGTGCTCAGCAGGTTGTGGCTTGAGATGTAATGTTTCTATAGTGCTTCTTACTGAGGGTAGCTATCACCAATCATCCAGACAAGGGTCGAGGGATTGTTTATAATTTAGAAGAGTGTATTTTTGTTTGAGAACTGAATATCTACATCAACCACAAACCCAAATATTCAATGGTTATGTAGGGAATGTCCATCATTAAACAATAAAGTATGTAGAAAAGTGAATACTTAAGGTGGAAGGAACTGAAGGAAAGTCGATGAAATGTTCAGAACTAATAAATGTTATGAGTAACATTTAATGGTAAGTCAGCAAAAATTCTTCAACATCAAATACCTACTTGTGATTTTTCTAGTGTGCATACAGATTAAGATTCCAACTTTCTACGGCAGAATGGGTTCTTAATTGTTTTAAGGAACTTGGCCACTGGAAACCAGGCTTGCACGCAGGTTTACCATTATGTAATATCATTCTCTTCTCAAATTAATATCCCGATCATAATCATAACTCCAATACTATGACTGACTTTGGAACAGCGACCTTGTTGGAACAGCGACATAGACTATTATGTCCTGCCTCTGCTGAGGCCAATATAAAAAAATGTGACTTGGATTAAATCACAACATTCTTTAGATTGGATTAAACTCGCGTCAGTAACATGAATCTGAATCTGAGTTGAATTCCACTCTGGGCATATCGTTGTACTTTTGAGAGATAAAGCTTTATTTTAAGAGGACCATCTAAAGAAGTCAATATTTCTTATTCATTTTTTTCTTATTAAGAAGAAAAATATATTTTTTCTTATTCAGTAACCAGAGCCAGTAGTTTGACTCTACCACGGTTGCTTTGTCCAGTGAGTGTGGCGACTGCCCGGAGCCCAGCTCGGACTGCCTCAACCGCGGTTGTGTCACGGCCGACGCCTACAAGAAGACCATCCTCACTGTCAACCGGCGCCTGCCGGGGCCCTCTATACAGGTCAGGCTTGTCACATTAAATTTTCCAAATTTTATTTTTTTTTGGATTTGGAACAAATCAACAATGATATTTTTTATGGGGGAGGCTTACTTTTCTATAATTGTAGTTTATTTTCACCATTGAGTGATTCTTTTTGCACCTTCTCAAACTGAGCTTTAACATATTAATCGCAAATTATGAGCTGCAGATTCGTGTTTCACCGAGGGCATGAATTAGTCTTTCGTGTTCCATTTGGTGGCCTTGCACATGATGGGAAGTGAGGTATATGTAAGAGAAAGATCAAAATTCCTCCTTAATAAAAATTCTTTTCAACATTTGGTTCTTAAGGCAAAGTTAGAAGACATTTTGGAGGAGCCTAAAGGGATGCATGTATGAAGTCTATAAAGACTTTTAAAATTCCTTTGCTGAGGAGGAAGAACACCGCCTCAGCAGCCCTTTCAGAATGTTTTCAGTAAGTCATTGCAAAATCTTGGGATTAGATACTAAAAGAAGGTCATAACTTTCCTTTCACTATGGTTCTTATATCAACTTGAGGTTTCTAAAAGCACTAATACATTTTAGCACAGCTTACACAACACATGACCAAAAGACCCACACTGTTTATAACTATTATAACAACCCTTAGTGACCCCAACGGGATCCTAACTGGCTTTTGCTAGTTGAGGTGTACCAATACTGGGTACAACAATGAAAGTTGTCATGATTGAAGGCAGTGTTGCAGTTGTCTTTCAGTGAAAGGTTTCTGTTCTCTAATAGGGGAGAGGCTGGACTTCTCAGCAGAATGAGTGGGGGTGTACTGGTGACCAAGATGTGGGCCAAGATGAGGGCCACTCATCCCTTGAGGCCTTCATCTATTGGATAAAGGTTTATTGTTGCCGACCCAGTCTCAGCTTAGCCGAACCTATTACATCTACCCTTTTCTTTTTCCTGTTGCTTCCCCTTTATTAATCCACTAAGGGCGGGTTTCGGAACTCGGGGATACGTAATCCTGGAGTTAGTTAACCCGTGGATTAAGATAATCTTAGCATGAAAAATCGGATTTCGGAGCTCAGGGATAAGTTTCTTAACTCTCGGGTTATCTCAGTCTGAGGATAATTTCATCTTTGGACTTATGCAAGGAGTTACCGATATATTTTGGAGAATTTTCGTTTTTGGGTAGTGGTGGATACTGCGTGCAGATGCATTTTACCTGTTCTTTCTTCTCTTCTCAATTGAATTCGGCTCTTGTTGTGTTCGGGTTATGCCTAGTGAATTAACTCTCGGGTTAAAGATATTCTTGGAGTTAGTTATCCTTGAGCTCCAAACCCCGATTTCTACAGTCCAAAAATAAAAACCGGTTCAAACTAGTATTTAGTCTGAGAATAAAGGTAACCCCGAGCTCCGAAACCCGCCCTAAGGGCCTAAGGGATATTTCAGGGGAAGCTCCCTTTTCTTAAATTTCCGGTAGCCATACAAAAAGACAAAAATGACTGAAGTACCCTACAGGATTTGCTTATGGGATGGGGCAACCCAGGCTTCCTAATACCTCCTAGAATAATTCTTACTACAATAATCCCCAGGTGTGCAAGGGTGACACGGTGCTGGTAGAAGTCGTCAACCACATCCCCAAGTCCGCGGTCACGATTCACTGGCACGGCGTGAAGCACCTCGGCGCGCCCGGTACTCCGTGGATGGACGGCGTACCGTTCGTCACTCAGTGCCCCGTGCTCCACAACCAGTCCTTCGAGTACCACTTTGTACCAGGCGAATCTGGAACCTTCCTGTGGCACTCCTACGACGGTACCAGAGAGTAATTTATTTATTAGTTTGTAGTTTAAAATTATACATTTAATGGTCACAGGAATAAGTAAGTAAGTTTTGAAATTAAATTCTACTCGCTGGTGGTATTCCGCTTCCCTGGGAAAAATTAAAGAAATAATTGTAAATGAAAACAAATCTATTAGCTATTCAGCCCTTTTCTTTGAATTTGTGCCCTTAGCCCTTAGGAAAAATTTATCAAAAAATTAAAATAAATTTATAACAAAAAACTAATGTTTTCCTGGGATTTTCTTGCTGAGACCTTTCATTCAAGCACAGGGTTGTTGGGTGCCACACTTACGGTTTTCTTAAAAGTTGCGGGTAGTTTGGGCTTGATATAAAGATACTCTCAAACAAGCACTTGAATGGGCAAATTTTTTTGGTCCAAGGATTTTTTATTTTTTCTATTTATAAGGGGGTTTCGGCCTCGAGGAATCTATTGGAGCTGGTAATAAGACTGGGAAAAAACAGTTTCTGTCCTACCGCTCTTTGAAGTACCCATTTTATCATTATAGACATTTTTTACCTTAACAGCTGATTCATATATTCAGATTGTTTTTATTTCATCCAAGCAAAGCTCAGACTTTGATCTAGAATTTAAGAGGAGTCGTTTCAAATTACACCAACAAAATTCGAATTCCAAAGAGTAGTTGAAAATATTCAAATTTCAGAGGCTAAATTATAGATTAAAACATTTTGAATTATTGGTTATAATTTTTTTAATATTAGAGGTTTTTGAAGGGAATAAACAAAATATACTAATATAGAGGTATTCAACTATTGTTGGTTTTTACTAGGTATATCTAAATTGAAAACTTTCTTCTAGGCTCACAACACTTGCAAGGGCTGGTGGGAAGCCTCATCGTGCGAGAGCCGTACTCCTCCTCAGACACTCTGAGGATGTTGTACGAACATGACCTGCCATCCCACGTCATCCTGGTGCAAGACTGGGTTCACTGGATGACCGAAGACAACTCCATAGAATGGAAACTCCATTGGACACAAGGAAGACCCAACTCTTACCTCATCAATGGCTGGGGATTGGATTTGGTAAACAACTGATGACTTGTTGAGTTAAAGAGATAAAAAATAAATAAAATATACTTTGCAGTTTAAATGTCTAAGAGGTTTTTGGTTCTTGCAGTTTTTAAAATTATTTCATGGTAAATCTCTTTACTTCTCGTTTGTCTATTTTTACTTCATCTCTGTATGTCTGCAGTAATAAGACCGTACCGTTTCGAACTGGCACAACCAGGGCCGGACTGGGAAGACATTTCAGCCCAGGCATTTATATGCCATACCGGCCCACTGTATTTCTATACCAGCCCACTTTACTTTGACTGCTCATCTCTTTTTTCCGCAAGGAATGTTGAGTCCAAAAATAAATAAGAACTAAGCCAATTTCTTTGCTTTTATTACCATTTCTTCGAATAGAAAATAAAATATTGTAAATTAAATCATTCACTATCACACTGTCGGTTTGCTCTTTAATGTTTAGAGACAGAGAAGGCCAAAGCAAGTGCCTATAGCGGAGTTCTATGTCCGTCACGGGTTCCGGTACCGGTTCCGAGTTATCGGTGGAACTTCCCTCTCTTGTCCGTTTCGTCTCACGATTCAGGGGCATCCAATGCTGGTCTTCTCGGCTGACACTGACCTCATCAAGCCAGTTCTCGTGGAGTCTATGATTGTTGCGTCAGGTAAATATCCGCGATGCATCAGATCTCGAGGTTAGGTCTCTTTTCTAACTTCTCACTTTTTTATTTTTTAAACAATCAAATAAAATTGTAAGTGTATCGTTTATGAATTAGTTTATATTTAAAGATCTAGTTTTCAGATTTATTTTGATACCTAATTAATTTCTTAAATATTCCGTGAACGTTTGAAGTTTTGGGTCTTGATTTCCTAAACTACCCGTTTTAACTAGTCGAAATTTAAATGCCAATAACTCATAGACAAAAAGTCATAGCACCATAAATTATATGTCAAATTGTTCGTAATTTAATGGTAAATTTCAGGATGTTAATAACTCAAAACCGAAAAATTCTGACTTGAGGTCCCTTTTCACTTTCCGCATCACATATATGGAGAAATAAGCGAGATATAGAATTTTGCTTATTTTCCATACAAATACTGTAAGATATAAGGATGATATACTGTGTTAAGCATTTTCAATATCTTGGTAATCAATGGATATAGAGAAATTATCTAAGATAGTAAATTGTTTGCTTCTTCTTAGCTAAACTCAATTCAGTGGAGCCCCGCTAATCCAAAATAATTGGGACCGGACCCATTTTGGATTAGCGAATATTTTGGATTAAGCGAACTATTATTAAAATAAAGATAATTACTAAATACAACATGCAATTACATAAATTAAGCGTCGAAACGCCGAATCACACCAATCACGGTACGAGAATTCGAGATTTTTTACTGATCAGCAAATCGTAGAAATGGTTTTGAGAGAACCGGACAACACCGCGGCCCAAGACGAAAGTGCAGGTGAAGCAGATGACGACAGCGAGCAGAGACTATCCCATTCGGATGCCGCGGCGGCCTTTGATCTAGCGCTACGCTACGTAGAACAATAACAGTCCTCCGCGACCCCAGCCGATACCTTGTTCCTGAGACGCTGGCGCTATTACGCTTGTGGATGGTTCATTATCGATCGTTTTAAGCTTTTTAACAGCAGGCACAACATGTGAAAAGAATTTTCCAATGCTTTCGCATGAGGCCGATTTGTATTTGACCGGCAATGACGGATGATTTCTCAAATAATGAGTTTTGAGATTTTTTAAGATAATTTTCTCGGAACAAACCGAGCAAATTACTCGCTCACCGGATGAAGCCATCACTTTACACAGCAGGCTATCATTAAAATGTTTTCCATGTCAAATATCACCATAAACTGATAAGCCCGAACGTAAGGACAGAACCATAACAAACAAAACAACGTTGACGTCGAAGTTGAGGTTAGATAGTGAGCCGACAGCTGACAAGCCGGCAGACGATGCGCAGTTTTACTTCGCGCATCGGCACATTCGAGTTCGCATTCGGTCAATGGTTAATATGATCGCATATCGATATTTTTTTTCAAACAATCGAATGGGGTTAGAATACGCCTATTGTTATAACATTGTGTAATTCGGTTATTCTATGGAATACTTAATTTCTCACGATCGATGCACCGACTATCGACTTGGCTGCTTTCGTTTTAAAATGCATGACGTTTCATAGCGTTCAGTTCGCAGAAAGGAGAATCTTTCTGCAGAAAATAATGTTGTCGAATTAATACAGAAACTGGTGTGTGAGGCACAAATTGATTAAATTAAACCAAGAAAGAATCATTTTTATTCCAGATAAGATAATTATATTTGTTTTTCTAAAAAGACAAAACAATAACAAAACCAAACATATGATTGAATATACAACATAAATAAATCTCAAAGACATACAACATCTTCCCCTCAACGAATGTAGTTGTTTAGCTTATGTGGTGTTTTGATCAATCGTCCAGATCTTGTTCGATAACCAGTTTCGAGGTTGTTATTTTGTTGTGGACTTCGAGGATTGTCTCTTGCTTCAGCAGGAGGTGGAGACACGGGTCTAGGAGATATTGCAGATCTTGCAGGTCTTGAAGAAACGTGTATTTCATTTCGCCGACATCTGCCTCCTTCTTCCTCTTCAACCAAATAAGACCTTGGGGTGTTGCTATAGCCAACTATTTTACCAGGACACCAGATAGAATTTGGTTTCTTTTGGAACATTACATCCTGACCAATTTCAAACGAGCTTCGATTCCTAGAATTCCTGTTGTAGTATTCCTTCATTTTTTCTCTTTTTTCCAAAATTAGCTTCCTGTCCTTTAGAACTGTTATTTTAGGTTTCAGGTTCTCAATCTTGGTCGGTATGTTGCTTCTTAGTTTTCTTCCCATTAGATTGGCTGCAGGCGAGTTTATTTCTCCTCGGGGAGTGTTCCTGTAGTTCAGGAGTGCCAAAAAAGGATCTTCCCCAGAATCCAGAGCTTTTTTAAGAAGTTTCTTAATAGACTTTACAGAGACCTCAGCATGACCATTTGATTTAGGATAGTGGGGACTTGACATAATGTGATTAAATCCCCAATCCTTTGCAAATTTCTGGAAGAAGGTTGAATCAAAATACAGTGCTCCATCACTGTAAAACGTATGTGGAATCCCATGACGTGCAAAAATCGCTTTCATTTTTTCAACTACAGTTGGGCTTCTCAAATCCGGTAAGCTTGCTACTTCACAAAAGTTAGTCAAAACATCAACCAATACTAAGTAATTTTTTTTTTATTGAGCTGAAAAGTATCCCCAGCAACTTCCATCCAAGGGTACTTTGGAAGATTGCGAGACTCCAGACTCATCTTTATTTTATTGTCTTGGAATTCTAAACACGTCTTGCAGGACTGGACAAACTTTTTTATGTCCTGAGAGATCCCAATCCAAAACATAGTTTCCTTAGCTCTACTCATAGTTCTGTTAATACCAGGGTGACCTGTATGTAGTTTAACAAGCATCTCATGTTGTAATGCTTTGGGAACTAAAATTCGATTGTCTCTGAAAACAACATCTTTCATAACTACAAGTTCATTTCTAAATTCAAAATATGGTTTACAATCATCATCAATCACACTGTATTGATTTGGCCAACCATTCAAAATGTAGCTTTTGAGCTTAGTCAGCACTGTATCTTTATTGGACTCTGCCACAAACAGATCCCATTCAGACTTTATCAGAGGTAAACTTTCCGTTAAAATACAGATCATTAGATCTCCTTCGTCATCTTCAAAAGTTATGTCTTTATCAGAACTCTTACTACTGAAATCACGAGATAATGTATCCGCAACATACATATATTTTCCCGGTGTATGGGATAACTTAAGATTATATGGGCACAGTCGTAACATCAGTCTTTGCAATCGTGAAGGGACTTTGTGAAGAGGCTTTTCAAACAAACCTAGCAGTGGTTTGTGGTCAGTTTCAACTTTAACTTCAGTCTTGCCAATAATATACTGCTTAAAGTTTTCTACTCCAAAGCAAACTGCCAAAAGTTCTTTCTCAATTTGTGAATATCTTGATTGAGCATCACTTAATGCCTTTGATGCATAACCCAGTGGCCGACCATTTTGAAGCACGGTAGCTCCAAGACCAAAAGAACTAGAGTCGACGCTCAAGGTAATTTCTTCTTTGGGATTGTAGAAACTCAAAATAGGTGCCTCAGTTATAGCTTTTTTAAGACTGTTAAGAGCAGCCTCATGATCTTCATTCCACATAAATACAACATCATTCTTCAGAAGTTCTCTGAGAGGCGCAGTAATATTTGCAAAGCCAGGAATGAATTTTGATAAATAATTAAACATTCCAAGAATCCTCTGTAATGATTGTTTGTCAGATGGTCTCTGAAGGTTTAGTACTGTATCTACTTTATCCCGTGCTACTGAAACTCCATTTTTTGTAAAGGTGTGTCCAAGAAATTCTATTTCTTCAGTAAAAAACACACACTTTTTTGGGTTAAATTTTATTCCTTTGCTGTTTGCACGATCAAGAACCATCTTCAGAGTTTTTTCAACTTCCCCTTTAGAATCTCCCCAAATTAATATATCGTCTTGAAAAGAAGTAACATTGCTGATTCCTTCAAAAGTATTGGAGACAATAGAATGGAATATTTCAGGTGCAGAATTCAGTCCAAACGGTAACCGTAAAAATGAGTATCGTCCCCAAGCAGTTTGAAAAGTACACAATTTACTGCTTTCACTATCAAGGGGCAGCATCCAAAATCCAGATTGAGCATCTAACTTACAAAAACATGTAGCACCTTTCAAATTTGCACATATCTCTTCAATAGTTGGAAAAGGGTAATGTGCTCGTTTTATGGCCTTATTCAAATTCCTCGGATCTAGACAAATTCTTAGTGAACCGTCTTTCTTGAGAACAACAACCATTTGATTAACCCAAGCAGTAGGATCTTCTACTTTCCTTATGATCCCAATCGCTTCCATTCTGTCCAATTCGGCCTTTACCTTAGGAAGCAGTGCAAGAGGTATTCTCCTCAAAGGAGATACCACAGGCTTGACATTAGTATCTACTTCGATTTTGACTGTTTTAGACATACAGCCAACATTTCCATCAAACAAATGAACATATTCAGATGGAATGCAGTTTTTCTGATCAAGGGAGAGACAATCAATTCTTGTGATTAATCCTAAAGTTTCAGATGTTTCAATGCCTATGATATTAGCACATTCCCGATTAACAATCATAAAGTCTATTACTACGGGCTCTGAGTTATATTCACATTGAATTGAACACCTCCCAACTACCGGCACTATATCCTTGGTAAAGGATCTTAATACTACTTTAGTATCTTTAAGGTTTTTTAGATTTAGCCCTAATTGCTTGTACTGAGACAATCCCATGACATTGCAAGCAGCCCCAGTATCAATCTTAAATTCAACTGAATGGTTTGCAATTCCTAGTTTTACCGTGTACCAAAATCCTTTTGAACTCTCAACCGAGTCAATTAAAACAGCATCAATAATATCATTGTGATCAATATTCTGCTTTTCAACAACATTAACATTGTTCTTAATTCTACTACAAACTTTTGCAAAATGGTTTCGTCCTTTGCACTTGGCGCAAACTTTTTCAAAGGCAGGGCACCGACCATAAACATGTTCGAAACCGCAGAATTTACAATTAAATTCTCTAGAAATACCACGGTTATTACTAATACTATATTGCTCTTTAGACTTAATTTGTTGCCTGTTGCTACTAATAATATCAATACTAGGCTCAAGTGTATTTCTAGGCTGTTGAATTTGTTCAACTTGGTGAGACACAACAACCCTTGATCTGCAGGCCTCAAGAGCAGAATTCTTTGTCAAACCCTGAATATTTAACAGTTTCTCTTGTAGAGACTTATCTTTAATACCAACTACAAAAATATCTCGAACTAAACTATCACATAAAGTCCCAAAGTCACAGGTTTTGCTCAAGTTCTGCAACGAAACCATAAACTGCTCAAAAGTTTCATCTTCTAATTGACGCCTAGTGAAGAATGCAAAGCGTTCATATGTTACATTAGTAGTTGGGACAAAAAACTCATCAAACTTTCTAAGAACTAAGCCCAAGTCTTGTCTCTCTCTATCTGTTAGGTCAAATGAATCAAAAATGTCTAATAATTCTTCCCCCCCAGAATATAACAACATAGCGATCTTGTTTTCATCAGATTTATTTTCATGGTATGCTTGAATAAAAATCTCAAAATTACGCCTGTACCTTTTCCAGTTCAATGTCCTATTACCCTCTAAGCACATAGGAGCCAAAATTCCAGTAACTACTGCCATCATAAAACGTCTCAAAATACTCAAAAATTGCCAAACATAATCAAATAACACTCAAATTTATCTAAAAAAGTTTAAAAACATTTAAATATTTACCACCGAACTGCCACCATGGTGTGTGAGGCACAAATTGATTAAATTAAACCAAGAAAGAATCATTTTTATTCCAGATAAGATAATGATATTTGTTTTTCTAAAAAGACAAAACAATAACAAAACCAAACATATGATTGAATATACAACATAAATAAATCTCAAAGACATACAACAGAAACTTTTTCTGCAAAAAATAATTTTACTAACTTATTACTTGAAGATTTTCTGCAACCACTATCAAAAATACAACCTGTTGGTCAGGCTGAACTTTCTGCAGGCCTTGTCTTCTTTCTGTGACAATGTCGCACTGTCACCCGTAGTTCTGCTATGGGGAACCAATGTAGTTTCGTTCAATAACACTGTTCTGTTTTGTTTATTACATTTTCGATCTTTGAAACGTACTGTAATTTTCAGAAATATGCTTAATCAATGTTTTTCCTTGTTTTTATTTATTCCTTAATATTTCCTGATTTCGGTTTCGGATTAAGTGGATTTTCTGATTACCGGATTTCAGATTAGCGGGGCTCTACTGTATTGAAAACTAGAAAAAATTTATTATTTGTATTTTTCTGTGTAAAAACTTAGGTGGTCTGTGTTAAAAACTTAGCTTGGGTGGTTTATTCCTCTTTTACTAATCCCTCCGGTGGTCTGACTGGCCTTACTGTTGAACTCGTTCGCGAGATTACCACTATACACGTCTGTATCAAACTTTATTAAGACCATTTTTATGTCCCCTATCTTGTTATAAATTTGAACAAAAGTTGTTTTCAATCAAACTCTCCATCAAAAGTTATGAAATAGACAGTCAGACAGACAAAAATGGTTTTTTACAGACTAACAGGCTGCAAATTTATTACCTATTTGTTCTAGTCGTTGTCTATTTGGGAGAATCTTAATTCATAATCTTCTTTTCATCTGAATTCACAGAACAAAGTTCAAATACCACTATAACCACCCTCATTTCCTTAACATCAGAAAAACATTTAATGTAATTTTTTTAAGTTAAAACAAATTCACAGTAGAATTAGATTGCAATAACAAAAATTCTCCCTGCAGGAGAGAGGTACGACTTTGTGCTGAACGCCACGGAGCCAGTGTGCACGTACTGGATATTGGTGGAGGGGCTGGGGGAGTGTGCGGCTGCTTCGCAAGTTGCGTTGCTGCGTTACCACGGCTGCACCCTGGACAACCTCACTGGGCCGGTGAACATTGCTCCCGGCTTCCGCAAACCTGAGGACAGACACGTGGGTACCAGCCGCCCTGTGCGGGAAGATAGGGAAGATACGTTACTGTAGTATATCCGTACACTTACAGGAAAAAGCTGGTACTAAACTGGTTATTCTAGTCAATTGCTGAGACAAGAATATGTTTTTTTATGGTAATTTATATCGCGGAGGCAAACCTTCAGCTGCCTTCACTTTAGCAGTAGTATATAGATTTAAATTGTTGCTTACATACAGAGTGGCAGGAATACAATTGACTTATTGCCGCTGGCCAATGACTTATTGTGGTCGTTTTGTAGTCGTCCAAAAGCAGAAATTTTTCCGCTTTTGTCATCACAGTGGCGAATGCAATTAAATGGGCGATAACACATTTGGCGGATTTACTACTGTTGCGATGCCACTGTCAGCAACAGCGGCTATACTTATTAGTTTAGTGTGGTAGATGTGCTAAACTTTGTACCGTGTTGATGATGTAAAGACATCTGTGATTGGCATAATAAATACTATATTAAATAAATATATTTTAATTTTTCCTACTTACACACCTTAATTAAATCAATTCTAATGCCACAATTCATTATTAATCTTTAATTTACCATTGAGTAAAAAAATTACAGTAGAAGATTAGAGGAAAAACTAAGAAAGATTATACCCAAATTAGTCAGGTAATTTTAATAAATATATTGGCAAAAGGAAATCCTTAAATACACTCGTTCTGCTAGTCAGTTTTAAATAAAGAGTATCCACTGTTAAAGGTTTATCTCGGAACTGGTCAGTTTCCCACTATGTGTTAAAATCACCATTATTTTTGGGGGTATAGCCTCTGGTTCATTATTTAACATTATGAATTCGATAAGGCTTACCTTATGATCCAAGATTATTGTCACTTACCTTACAATAATAATATAGGATCAATCAATCAATCAAATAATTCTTTATTCAATAGCAATACAGTTTACATGTATTTGAGTAGAGTCATATCACTAAACAATAGATATAACCTAAAATTATACATATTCTCATAGGTAAATGTTTCTGGAGATCCAAATGATATTTAATGTTTTAAATTCATAAATTCATCTATAGAATAAAAAAGGATTTTTTATTAAGAAGTCCTTTAACATTTTTTTGAATTTATTAAAATTAATTTATAATCTTATAGATGTTGGCAAATGTTGTAAGAACCTAAGCCCTGTATAAGAAGTTTTCTCTTTATAAAATTCAAGGTTGTGACGAGGAAGGTCCAATTTACGTCTGGTATCATAATTTAGATTATTGTTTGAATTTAATAATACCCCCATCGCAGCAGATCTGCATAATCAGCGAATTTCCATAGGATTTATTTTGTATATGTGAGCTACTTAATCATTCATGAGTTTTAAACATGAGGAAAATTAACAAGGAGACCACATTGGTTTTCATTTGTACCGGTAACGCATACACTTTTGTATTTTATATAATTCTTAGTCGTTTAATTTAAAAAAAAGTAATCTTGTTATAGTATATAAATGTCGACAAACATATAATCAATAAATTCAAAACAAACAAATAACTTAATCTCATGAAAAAAATAAATTCAATCATATGGTCAGTTTTATAATTCCAGTAAACACCCCTGTTATAGCAGACCTGGATCTCCAGCCAATTTCAATAAAACATATCATCAATCCTCATCATTGTAAACATAACATAATATTATGCTACATTTTCAGGCAGTTTAGACCAAGACACATTCCCCCTCCAAATGCTCATACTTTCTTTATTAAATTTAAAAATAATTTATATATTTTTTGATATAGTATATATTTTCTAAAAAATCTTGATCAAGGAACTCTAACTATTCAACATAAACACAAATAAAATATTCATCAACTGAAATTTTGATCATATGTTCAGAATTGTATTTTTTTTAATCTGTCAAATCAGGGTAACTATACTTTTTGGAGGGTAAAATTAAAATAATATTGGACAACGTACTGTGTTTAGCACTTTCAATATCTCAGCAACGGATTGACGTAGAATAATAATTCAAAATGCTAAATTGTTCATTTTTTTAAGCTGAATCCAATTCTGACACTTAAATTTTCAAGAAAATAATATAAAGATATTAAATCCTAAAAATAAATTTTATTTTGTCAAAAAACCCTCCTTAGAGTTAACTTATCGCGCTGGTTTTCGAACTCGAAGTAATAAATGTTACTCTAGACGTATGTACCAAATTTCATCGCGATCGGACCTTTTTTACAAAAGTTATCGCGCCTACGGACAGGTATATATATATATATATCCTTATATATATAAATATATATGAAAATTAACGAACGGTGTTTTTGGGGTCTGGGGGCATCAAAATGAAAAGTTACGGTGGTCCCGTGCTTAAGTCTTACCATACCGCCTACGGTAACAGCTACTTCCCTATAAGGGGAAATTCGCTAAAATTTGTTGAATTTTAGTTTTAATATTGCTCTTATTGCTTTTTTTTGTTGGAGAAGTGTGTATTTTATCTAAATTTTTCTTTGTTTTTGACCCATAAATAGAAATCTCATAAGAAATATGACAGTGGATTAATGAGAAGTAAATAATTTGCAGACGTTGAACCCGATGGCCAGTGAGTGCTCGGAGGCCTCGCGCCACGCCGGCGTGTGCGCCAGTCAGCTGCTGAGTCCGCTGCCGACACATCTTCGGCTGAGTCGACTGCCCGACCTGCGCTTCCTCCTCCCCCTCGACCCTCGGGCCTCCCTCAGTCACTTCGGACCCTACAGCTTCCTGCCGTGTACGGTTTATTTGTAAATCAATCAATTCATCTTTTATTTTCCACATAGTTGAATGCAATGACTTAACAAGTAAAATAGTGAAAATGGGACCCTGCTAAGCTATGCTTGAGCGCAGGGACCGAGCCAAAATCAATCTGTCATTCAGTTCAACAATATTTTAGATCACTTACGGTTTCAGAGTTCAATCACTTCACAATTAAAACTAAGACACAAAAACAACAAAAAACTAAGACTAAAAAAACAACAAATTGCCTAATGAAGATAATATTATTCATGCTTTTTAGCAAAATGAGATTGTCAGTTAGGCCTGAGTTGCACAAGGGTTATTTTGAGTTATCGATTTTTCTGATCTGACTTGTTCAAATTTATATGCATTTTGGAACCTTCCCAGAACCAACTTGGTAAAACTTGAACAGGTCTTTAATCAAAATTGATCAAAATAGTCAAGTTTCTTCAGGGGTACCACTGATACCCCTGATCAAATTTGTATGCATTTTGGGACCTAACAGGATCAAATTTTATCAGGGGTCTTGATCAAATCTGATCATGTGTAGTAAGATTCTATGATATATAACAGTTAATTAAGAGTTTATGATAAATACAAGCATCATAAGAAACTCTGAAATCTGGAATTTGGCTGGTTACACTTTTATTGATGAAAAGAAGTTGATAAAGTCAATAAAGTTGATAAAAAAAATCAGTAAAAATTTACATTTGTGATACTATGATGTTACAGTAACCCCTGAAATGCCCAACAGCACTACTAAAATACATGTACCACTGAATGCAGTTTTTGAAATTTTAATGGTAAATACAAGTGAGTAAAAGTCAAATACTCCTTTATTATAGTTTACATCTAAGAAGATTTAATGTATTATCAGTAAGCAAAGCTACTGCTTAACTGAAAAAAAAACTTACGTACAGTTCGCGCATTATATCTCCAGCTATGACAGAGTCAGCTGGTTGCAAGGCGCGGGGGGGAGAGGGGGTACTTTTCTGAAAACATTGTTCTACAGTCCCGCTGTATATCAAATGCTGTGTTTACCAAAATCATATGTTTAAAATATCATATGATACGGTTAATAGCGTACTAGTCATAGCCGGAGACATAATGCGCGAACTGTAAATTAAATGATTTACATATTAGAAAAATAATAATAATAATTTTTTTTCAATTAACCTAGTAATTATTTTTGGGTTAATTTTCTATAATGTTAAGAGTTAACACTATATAAGTAATTGAAACTAAAACAAAGCGTAGGCTTTTATTTTATCTAAACTGCCACATGGTAAGCAACTAAACAAAATTTTCCAGACACCTCACTGAAAAAAACAAGCATAAAAACAACTAACATGCTATCTCTAGATTACTAAGATTTTGGCTTCTTCAACAATTACATCCCCTTTCAACAGTGAAAAATTGTTTTACAGGAGCATTGCACATGAGTCTATCCTGCCACATTCATGGACATGAATTTTACATTGTAGAGCAAGGGAGACTGCCAGATCCTTCCTTATCAGATAACTTGAATGAACTCCAGCTTCGATTAGCTGATAAGAAATTTGTCAGTAGGTTGATGCCCTCAAAGGACACCATAGCTGTGGCAGATGGTGGATATTCTCTAGTTAGAATCCTCGCTGACAATCCAGGTTAATACATTTACTTAAGCTGGTTTACTTCAAATTCAAAAAGGTTAGATTATTGGTATAGGACTCTAGGTCATATTAGGATTATTTAGGAAGGATAGCAGGCTTACCTGAATGAGATTTATTCAAGGTGAGAGAGGATACTAATAATTGAAACACAATTGGAATATTTGGAATGATAATATTTTGGAATGGTGCCAGTGGCACTGAAATATTCCAACTGTGTTTCAATTATTAGTGTTCTCTATCACCTTGAATAATCTTCATTCAGGTAAGCCTGCTATCCTTCCTAAATAATCTTCAAATTCAAAAAGGTTATCTTTTTAATGTATCTTTATTTTTACTTTATTTGGATTAATGTTTTTCATCCTGGTTTATAGTTTTGGCAATGACTAATCGGAACTACTTGGATAATGCAAGTGTAAGCTTTGCATGAACCTCTCATACTATTTATTCACTGAAAAATAAAGAAATTTTTGATCATGTTTATTATATAAATAAATTATTATTCATTCCATTAATAAAAATATCAAATAAAGTTTTTGGGATGATTTTGAGATATGAACATGAACACTGCTATCTAGACTAAAAGCCTGTCTGGTTGAACCATCTGATGATCCGCAAATTCAGAGTATTCAAGGCAAAACTGAATAGAGTATTCAAGCCCAACAGCCAATGGCTACTAAGGGACCAACATTTTAATGTGAAATCCGAACACTGTTTTGCTCGGTTTACAATTTTCAAACTGGCCTAATTATTTGGACGTCCTGTGAACGTAGTACTCAATAGTGCTGATGTTATTCCCCTCTAAGGAACACCTTGTTCACAAGCCATTGCTCATAAATATCCACAATTTGTTAGCTCCAAGTAGTTGGATTACAGGACACGCCACACTCCCAGTCTTCATTTATTTATCTTCCCAATTTCACAGCATTGAAGATGTATCTTCGCATCAACTGTGCATTAATATGTAGATTACAGGTTTAATATTTACTTTTTCAAAATTTTCTTCTACCCTTGCCAAAAAAATCCAGTTATCCATCTACTTGGGGGTCACAGATTGGATAGTAATAAGCAATGGGTTTTGGGTGTGATATTCCCTGGTGAGGATCAACATCTGCACCAGTGAATACTGCATTCACCCATTAGAACATCCTCATAATTAGACCAGTTCGTGGCTCAGTGGTAAAATTGTGGTTCGTATTCCATGGTAGGTTTCTCCATTGACTGTTGGGCTATTAATTAACAGTCCTGACTATGGAACATGTCGGCCTAGATTACAAGACCATAAGATTGCGTTATACTCATCCTACACTCATCTCTCATTCATACTTTGCTTAAAATACCTACCAGCTCACTATTTCATAACAGTATCTAAAATTTGAAAGAAACAAATTGAACATTGCAGGTTTCTGGCCCCTCAAGTGCCGCACTGACCCAGAAACGTCAGTTCTGATCCAGGTGGGGCGAGTGTCAGACATCCCCCTGCCCCCCGAGGACTTCCCGGCTTGCGAAGGCTTCAGGCCCTACGCCTCGGACTTCCTGACTATGTGATAGATGACTCCGTTGTATTCGAACCAGACTGATGACTAATTTAATGTATTTGTATTTAATAAACAACTTTTGTAAATAGTATTGATGTATTTATTCAAATATTTTCTTTTAAAATTAAAGTTATTATTCAGTTGTAATATAACAAAAAAGAAGAGAATCTGGCAATTAGAGACAATATGAAACATTTTTAGATGTTATTCGTGGTTAGAATGGTGAAATTTAGTTTTAAGGCTAATGTTAGTACCATCTAGAAGATGATGTGAATTTTGAAAAAAATTAAAATTATGAAATATTTGAGAACTAAGGCAGTTAATTCAATAACATATCATAGAGAACAACTGCCTAAACTGGACAAGCTAATATTGTTAGCATTGGCATCCTACTCAATCATATCATGGAGTTCATATATTGCTCAAAATGGTCCAAGAGTAGATTGCATGAATTACCTATTGAAATGGCTTGGCAACCCCTTAAACATATTTAGATTACATAATTTATCATCCCAAATAAAAAATAATTTAATTTAAATTAGGTTTTTTAAATGTAAAAAATGATTTAATTTGGTCATAGATTTCATCAAATTAAAATTGTTCTTGTTATTACCGAACTATGGTAAAGTTCACCGCTTACCATATTCACCGCTTTTCATTAATCATCAAAAGCAGATGGTAAACTATAGAAAGTAAGGGCAATGGATACCACTTCACTTTAATGTATGTAACCCCAAAAGTGCTTATTGCATGAAAATTGTGGAGTAAATTCCAAAAAAGGAATTGAAGCAAAAAAAATCAAGGAGTAATATACTGTTTTATACATATTTCAAAATAAAACAACAATTAATAAATGATAGATGAATTAAATACATGATTAATAAGTATAAAGTATAGTAAAACATTGAGTATAGAATCTGATTATCTGAATAAATTTGGTTGTGAAACAAAATGTTGACCATGACTTGAAGAGTAGTCATGGTTGGAGCTACATTATCAAGTCTAGTATATCATTATATCATTGGAATCATATAAACACATAAAGGTAGACCTACTGTAAAGCATGGTATGGATATTTATAGGGTGTATTGTTTAAAAATCAACCTTTTCCTCATGGTGCCAGATCTTAGAAAGAATCATGGAGTTTACAATTAATAGGTAAGAGTATATTATTGATTTTCTCTATTTATTGAGTGATTTCACAAGTGATGAATTAATTGCACTTGATGGTAGTTTATTTGATTTATCAAACAATATGCATACTTTTATTAATTTAATTTATGATAAATGATTATTTCAATAGGATCAAAACCACCATCTTTTTTAAGCTTGTGTTTGAAACCAAAACTGAAAATCAATTGTTTTACTTTACGCCACCTGACCTGTCAGACGCTGTCCTGCCATATTTAAAAATATAATTCAAACTATATGAATAATAACAAAAATTACTTCTAAAAATATTTAGTGATTGATTGGTATTATCCTTTTTTGTATATTCAAGGTGCTGCAATATTATCAGCAGAGCTGCATTTTATTAACAGTTAATATATTTTACTTATACATAAAAAATACAGCCTAAAAAATAATATAGTAAAAAGTGTGGGAAAAGTATGTCCTCACAAGAGGCAAATACGTATTGAGTGTTCACGAGAAGCTGAGTTGTCCATGGCAACGTTAAAACAACAATGTACGGAACGGTTCCGGAGCGTCACCAGCTCTCGGCGCCATCCCACCTTGATGTTCCAGAACGTCCACAGCAGCGAACGTGTAAACACAAAATGTATACATTGTTGAATTCAAATTACTTGATTCTGCTCAACTTCAATCTGCACATTGTGTTGTTAGTCACCCATATCTTTGATCTGCAGCACTGCTGGTTTTTCGACCATCGCTGGTATATCACATTGGTGGCATTTTGAAGAGCCACAATTCAACAGACCTCACTACTGTATTAGGCCTAAATTAAACTTGTAATATATATAGCCTATTATCAAGATTGATTGCGGTGAACTAACTGTGATAAAAAAATCATTCTTGAACAAACTGCAAACTGGATAAATAATCCCATCAACTCTATTGTTCGTTGATCAATTTAAAAAAATGTAAAACATGTGATAGACGTACATTGTTATACCCCTTTACACCCACTAAAAGTTATACATAAAGGTTTAGGTTCACAGGTTATATTTCTGTATCTATATAGATTTTGCCTCAATCCCCCTCCAATACCTCCTCAAGACCTTTGAAAGGAGTTCCATCTTGATGCCGTAATACTGAATATGAGAGCTCTAACTACTCTAAGTTTTCAGAGAAAGTCTTAAACACTCATTGAAATAACACTTTAAGTTAAGAACGTTTATTCTTAGAATTTTTGGCCATCCAGGCAATTTAAATTTGGTAAAAAGAGGTTGATATGAATGATTCATCTATACAAAGCTTTATTCAACATAAACATAGTACTTAAATAAACAACATGTTAAAAAACATTTATATTATTGATTTCAAATTACAAAAATCAGCTAGTGCAAACAAAGTTTAAAATAAATTAATCGGTCTAAACTTAATATATAGGGTGGCTGGTCATCAGTGTGACAAAACTTTTTTGCTGAAAGTACTAAATAAATGTGACAAGAAAATTATTTTTTCAAAATTCTCACTCAAAAATCTATGTAGTTATTGAATTTATAGATTATTTGCAAAAATATGTGTAATTTCACTTTTAACCTCAATTTTTACCACTAACAATATGTTTTTCTTCAATTTTTATAACATTTTTGAAATCTAAATAACATTTTCTTTAAAAATAATCAAAATTATAACTTCTCAATTGCATTGTATTAACCTTAACTGCCTTTTAAAGTAAAAAAAGTAATAGTTAAAAAAATACTAACGAAACAAGGATACAGATATTTTTTTTATAAACACCTACTGACACTGTCAAATATTATTAAAAACTTTCCCATTTAATAGGCTTTAAAATGGTATAGTTCAATCTAGTGTTTAAAATTTTCATACCTGAAAAATTGTATGCTGAGTGCAGGAAAGCATGGTAGTAGTAGTAGTAGTAGTAGTAGTAGTATCCTGTAGCGCTCGATGACCCGTAGGTGTAGAGCTTGTCAAGGTGCCCACAAAGTTGCAGGACACATTTGTTAGGAAAATTTAGGTAGGAGAATGGGAGGTGTCTAATTTGGATGGTTAGGCCTGATTATATGTGACAAGAAAAAAATATATTATATAATAATAATAATAATAATTATAATATAATAATATATAATAATAATATTATATAATAAAAATATAAATATAAAAAATATATATATATATATGGTGTCCCTAAAAACAATTGTTACACAACTGTTCGTTTTGTAAATGTTTTATTACACACATACTATTGCACTACATAGATAAAAACAAGAAACATATCACAAAAAAATTAAAAAAATCTGAAAATTAGTTTTTTTCACCACAACTATAAAACAAAAGATTTAGTTGGAAATTGGCAAAATTGACTAGAATCCACGCTAAGTTTTTACAAACTACCTCATTACTTTTTTTGTGTTCAAATTGCTTTCCAATTTCCTTCACATACACTCATGCTCTTTTTTTCTTTTTTAGTGTTTAAAATTTCAGTTGCCAGACCTTCATTTCTATTCAATATTTACTACAGCATATCCTTAACAAAAAGATAATATTGTGATGTCTAATTCCTGTTCTATCAATCCCTAGACATTCTTATTACTATAAAAGAAGATAAACTGTACTGACTTACGTTCTGGTCAGTCAGAGTCGGTGAATCAATCTATTAAAATGTCTTTTTCTAATCTGGAGTACGTTGAAATGCCCTTTATTTATGGATTCTCTAACGGAAATGCTCGAGCGGCCCAGAGGGAATATGACGTTGTGGTATCCTGGTCGTGTGATCCCAAGACCACAAGTTTTTACTTAAGTCCACCAACGCCCATTGGAAATAGGATCTGTTCAAAATATCAAAAAAGAGGTAGGTCCAAATATTGATGTTTTTACTTAAGAAGACCTAGCACGGGTTGAAGAAAATCCAGAAGTGACCACTAGACAACTTTCGATTGAGACTGGCCTTTCTCGCTGGAAAGTTTCAAAGGTTTTAAAATACAACCAGTTCCACCCGTATCATTTTACTTTAGTGCAGGCTCTCGGGGAAAATTATCACAAAGCTAGAGTTGTGTTTTGCTGCTGGTTTTTAATCGAAAAAATTATACAGTATGCTTTTTTTAAGAAATCATTTTGGAACGATGAGACACAGTTTACTAGAGAAGGGGTGTTCAACTCACATAACATGTATTTGTGGGCAACTAAAAATCCAAAATCGATGAGAGAATCTTCTTTCCAGCACCGATTTAGTATAAATGTGCGTGCTGGAGTAATGGGTAATGTCATATAATTAAAGGAAAATTGAAGGCACTAAAATAATTGAGATTTGTTACAGCACAACTTGCCTCAAGTTTATCCAAAGTGAAGAAGATATTTGCAATAAGATTTTCAATGCTGCAAATAAAGTAAGAGAGGCACTTTCAGACAAGGTCACTGTGAGGGCTATACGGAAAATAGCAAGAGCGTATGTGAAGGAAATTGGAAAGCAATTTGAACATAAAATAAAGTAATGAGGTAGTTTGTAAAAACTTAGTGTGGATTCTAGTTAATTTGGCCAATTCATACCTAAATTTTGAGTTTTATGGTTGTGGTGAAAAAAAAATAATTTTTAGATTTTTTACTTTTTTGTGATATGTTTCTTATTTTTATCTATGTAGTACAATAGTGTGTGTGTAATAAAACATTTACAAAACGCACAGCTGTGTAACAATTGTTTTTAGGGACACCATGCTTTCCTGCACTCAACATATAATTTTTTAGGTATGAAAATTTTAAACACTTGATTGAACTATACCAATCTAAAGCCTATTGGAAAGCTTTTAATAATATTTGACAGTGTCAGAAGGTTTTTATAAAAAAAATATCTGTATACTTGTTTCGTTAGTATTTTTTTAACTATTACTTTTTTTGTTTTAAGAGCCAGTTAAGGTTAATACAATGCAATCGAGAAGTTATAATTGGGATTATTTTTAAAGAAAACGTTATGTAGATTTCAAAAATGTCGTAAAAAGTGAAAAAAACCTATAATTGTAGTGTTGAAAATTGAGGTTAAAAGTGAAATTACACATATTTTCGCAAATAATCTATAAATTCAATAATTATGTAAATTTGTGAGTGAGAATTTTGAAAAAATAATTTTCTTGTCACATTTACTCAGTACTTTCAGCAAAAAAGTTTTGTCACACTGATGACCAGCCACCTTGTATATACAAATTGAAGCCTCAAGTTATTATGCCTCTTTCACATGAAGTAGTTTTACGAAGCTGCTGCAATGCGGAAATGAGCCGCACGGCCACTGCTGTTGCACTTTAGCATGTGCATCATACAAAATTCTCATGCAGCGAGTTGCCGGATCATTTGAAAGCACCCATAAACTCACATACAACACCGAGCGAGACGACCCCTCACTGTGCTTTTTGAGTAGCTGCGTAAAACCGCTTTGTGTGAAAGGAGGCTTAGCCTTGGTGTACCAAGGTACCGAAGAGGCAGAAGGAAAATCTAATAAAATCAAGATTTGAGATGAATGGAGAATTTTTCAAACACGTGTGCCTTCAAGCATATCTTTATGATGTTTGTTTGTAAAAACGATACAGTTTGTATGGTGATAGCGATATATGAACAGTGCCAGACATAATCACTGGTTGGTTAAAATCTTGAAGAAATGCAGATTATGTCTGATATCAGGTTAGTTTACTGGATTTCATAGACACTCTTGACAAATACGGGTTAGTTTGTAAAAGCATTTTTAGCAGAATTTAATTTTTTAATTTTTATTTAAATCTGATGTTACACTTGTTCTGACATTTATACATTAATATTATTTTTGCAAAGTCATTTAGTGTGTAAAAAATCTCATACTTTTGGAATTTCTTTATTACGTCCTTTCAGGTTCTGCTGGTAATGGTGGGTGGTCAGCAAGTGGCCACTATATTGGATTTTAGGTGTAATTTTTAGGTTTTTCCAAATTATCTCAAAAACTATTAACTTCTGGTAATTACATGAAATTAAGAAATATAGAACCTAAATCAGCCATAAAAATATAAATGATGTGTTTACATTGGTCCAAACATTTACAAGATAATCACCTTTTAATTTTATAAAATTCAAAGGTGATAATTTCATAAATGGATACACTAATAAAACATCTGATAAATTACGTTTGGTTTCATAAAATAAATACCCCCGTCACAGCAGACCTGCGTACTCAGCGAATTTCCATAGGATTTACTTTGTATATGTGAGCATTCAACCTATTTGAAGGAAAGTATTGTTTGAATGATATGTTAAGTAAATAATATATTAAAAACGTATGTTTAATATATATTACATATATTATTCTTTAGCTTTGAACATGAAGAAAATTAACAAAGAGACCACATTTGTTTTCATTAGTAATACATACACTTTTGTATTTTATATAATTCTTAGTCTTTTAATTTTTAATAACTGTAATCTTGTTATAGTACCTATATAAATGTCAACAAAATATAATCAATTAATTGAAAACACCCAAAACAAACAAATAACTTAAACTCATGAAAAAATTAAATTCAATCACATGTTTAGTTTTACAGTAATTAAAACATCCCTGTTGCAACAGACCTACATCTCCAGCCAATTTCAATAAAACGTATTATCAATCCTCATCAGTAAACATACGATATATTATGCTACATTTTCAAGCAGTTCAGACCAAGACATCCCCCCCTCCAAATGCTCATACTTTCTTTATTAAATTTAAATATAATTTGTATTTTTTATATAGTATATATTCTCTGCAAAATCTTGATCAATGAACTCTTACTATTCAAAATAAACACAAATAAAATATTCATCACCTGAAAATTTAATCATATGTTCATAATTGTATTTTTTTTAAATATCTAAAATCAGGGTGACTATTTTTTGGAGGGAAAAATTAAAAATAATATTGGGCAACGTACTTTTTTACCAGGGCCGCCGAGAGCCAAGTCGGGCCCCAAGTCTGCACACAGTACGGCCCTCCGGGGGGTCGGGGGGGGGGGGGGGGGGTATGGAATACACCCCCAGCGAAAGGGGGGTCCGGGGAAAATTGTTGAGTATTAGGTCTCTAAACTCGCGTTTTTAGGCAGTCTAGATGCGGAACATCATACATATCCGAACCTCCAAAAAAGACCAATAATCCCAACCAACTGAGGCTAAATGGTCGGTAGAACTTAGAAAATAGTCTACTCTGATTAAAAATAAAAAAACTTAAAAATTATCAGCGATCCCGCACTATTGCATTTTCCATTCATTCATCTCTTTCACATAACTTCCGCATTCGTTCCTCTCACAAAGTTACTCTTCCGTTTTTTCGCGATCAATGCGCACGATTGTTTTTTCCGGCCATCTTCATTTATTGCAACATATGTTGTGCTCTTGTTGACTAACATCGTGGATAGTTACCTAACGTATTTAAGTTGTTGTTAATATATTTTAATTCAGAGGGGTGGAGAGGGAGGTAGAGTCGCTCACGCTCACAACTTGCTGGCCGCCACTGCCGTAGCTAGTGCAGTACAGTCAGCCGCAAGTATAAAAAACAGACAGACAGACAAAACAATCACTTTTGCCTTAACTAAATACTGTATTATCAAAGTAATTTGTCTGATAAAGTCAGACATTTTATTTTTTAACATTTAGGCCAAATTTTATTTCCAAATTTTGATTTAGCAATATTTCCTCAATCTAAAAAAAATCCCCTCATCCCGGGCCCCTTCGGAGCCCGGGCCCCAAGTTTCAGACTTGGCTGACATGGCCTCTCGGCGGCCCAGTGTTTACCACATCCAATATTATCCAATATCTAAGCAACGGATTGACGTAGAAAAATAATTCAAAATGCTAAATTGTTTGTTTTTTCAAGCTGAATTCAATTTTGACAATGAAATTTAAAAATAATTAGTAAAAAGGTGCTAAATCTTGAAAATAAATTTTATTTTGTCGAAAAAACCTTCTTAGAGTAAACCAATCTTGCTGGTTTTCGAACTTGAAGTCATGAATGACGCTTTATACGTTTGTTCCAAATTTCATCAAGATCGGACCTTTTTTACAAAAGTTATCGCGCCTACGGACTGATATATATCCCTATATATATATATATATATATATATATATATATATATATATATATATTTATATATATATGAAAATGAACGAACGGTGTTTTTGGGGTCTAGGGACCTCAAAATAAAAAGTTACGGTGGACCCGCACTTCAGTCTCACCGTGCCGCCTACGGTAGTAGCTACTTCCCTATAGGGGGAAATTCACTAAAAGAGATTATTTTGTAAATGTTTGGACTAATGTGAGCTCATTATATATTTTTCTTGTAGGAAATTTGATTATACTTCGGCCTTTCATTTTTAATTTAATTTATTATTCAAAAAGTTAGTGACTTTCGAAAAATCTCAAAATGGCATCTAAAATCCAATATGGCAGCCACATGTTGAACATCCATCATTTGGCCTTTTTGGGTTTGTAAAATATAAACTTAGCACATTAAAGCAATTTCAAGAATCTATATAATTTTAAGGGAAATTTGGAATATAGAATGTCGGTGCTACTTGTGGAGAATGTTTTATGCAAATAATTGATTTCTATGTATAATTGTTTATGCGGAAATAAATTAGATTCTAGTTAAAATAGAAACATACAATATTTTCCAATAAACAGATTGCGAGCCAAGCCATTTATTTTCCTTTAAAAACTATGAAGTCATCTTAATTTATTATTTTATTATTTTAATGAGTTTGATGAGTCCGCCAACCATGCATAGAGTCTGACGAATGTGAATGTGATATAAAAAAGTACCCGTAATTGATCAGGTTAACAATATGGCAGACTTGTTATCTGTCCCAACAAGGCCATTTATTTGAAAAGTTTAATTTTCATGTAATCTCAGTAAATTATCAGGAAATGTGTATATCAAAAGAATTTTCCTCTTCCCTGCAAACTATAAATCATAGAGATTGTTAAAGTGATAAAGCACCGTGAACAAGGTCAACGTTGTGTTTCAAGATATCATAGAAAGGATTGTCTCTGACAAATTGAAGACAATCAGACCAAAGTTGGGACCATTAGAGTGCAAAATATATATATGTATATATACATATATGAAGTTTTGAATGAAAAGTGTTTTTGGCGACTGGAGACTCCAAAAAAAAGTTATCATGGTCCCGCGCCTCAGTGCCACCATGCATTTTTGGAAAAAAATGTTGAAAATACGTTGTGTTATGTAAATAATCACCAATTAAATGGAATTTAAAATCCGCGGGAGGGCCCCAGGGCTATTTAGTATGCAAGAAGCCTTTATGGCGGGAACCGGACAATTGGCAGAGATTGTCCTCTAATATTTTATTAAATTTTTACTATTTTATCAAATTTTACTGTATTTCTCCTCTACTTTTTTCAGGAGAAATGGTGTGACACAACTTGTTCTACTACTGGTGATAGTATCATGTTACAACTCATGTTGGGGGCAACAGTCAGGTAAATCAAAGATTCTCTTAGATTAAAGCAGTTATTAAGAAATCTCATAAATAATTTTCTTTTAGTCTTAGTTTTTGATCTAAGACTAAAAGATCAAAAACTTATATCAAAGGACTCTACTGTACTCTAGCTGTACCTCTATTTCTGGCTCACTAGATAATACTAAAGACCCTGTTCACATTAGACTGGTTGCCAGTGCTGATGTTCAGCTGTTAAGCAGTGGCTGGCGTCAGTGCTGGTGGATACATGTATTTTGACTTTTAAGAATAGCCCTCTACCACACTTGTGTACCAAAAAAGGTTTTTATTTCCACAGGTTATGTTAAGAATTTTCTTCTTTTTTATAACAACTCAGAGATATCCCAACATGAACAGACCAAGTTCTATTGAAGTACTAACAGGTCAACTAATATTTACCGTGTTATAAGTTTAAAATCTGGCATAAAAGGCTACACTTATTCAACGTGAGAACTTATCTCTTGTTTTCTTATGTTCCATATGACTTCTCATGACTAAATAAATTAATTAAAAGGAAAATATTTCAGCAACACGGTCAAATCACAAGAGGATGAAATCAAATGCAAGAATAAAATCACAACCGGATGACATCACTTCAGGGAAGTACGATGATATGAGGTTTGACGATGGATGGATGTGTACAAGAGAATGTAAGCCCAACGACCCAAGAGTCTGTTACTACATTTGGGCGATCGAGCCTTATGATACGATGAACAGGTACTTCAAACTCAAACTAACAATAACTGCTTAGCAAACTAACAATAACTGATCAGCAAACTATAACAATAACTGATTAGCAATCTAGCAATAACTGCTTAGACAACCAAAAGTAGGCATATCTCAAAAATGTTTTCCCTTCACTCAGGGTTGAAGCTGGAAATGCTCGAATCAACCACAAAATCTTTTTGGTGGATTTTTGCACACAGAATAAAAGTTCTTAGTTCATGTCTTTAAGAAATTGTTAAATACCTCGAAAAATCATGCTTTTCTGGAATATCTATATAATTTTACATGGGTTCTGCATGTTTCATAAAAAATTGCACTTGTTTTTGCAAGGGAAAATTATTATTGCCTTCAGGGATGAATGACCACTTATTCTTAAGCAAAATAAATAGAAAACCACAGATAGTCCTATTTTAACTCATCATCATTTTCTATATTTACATGACTCATTCCTAACTTGAAGAATTTTGTTAAAGTTTAAATAAGTAAGTCATTCACTATTTTAGTTAGTACCATAATTAGTACAGTTTTTTCTCAGAATAAATTACAAAAATGTTGCATTTGTCATTTAACAAAGAGGAAAACATGAAATTTTATTAAGAATTTATATCAAAGGACTCTACTGTACTCTAGCTGTACCTCTATTTCTGGCTCACTAGATAATACTAAAGACCCTGTTCACATTAGACTGGTTGCCAGTGCTGATGTTCAGCTGTTAAGCAGTGGCTGGCGTCAGTGCTGGTGGATACATGTATTAGTATCTAAGTCAGTGGCGGATTATGCGTTCATACTGAGCCGAGGATTGCAGCTTCCACAACCACTGACTGTCAGTATCGGCAACCAGTCTAATGTAAACGGGCCTTAATCCAGCAGAACTGACTTCGATTTGAAAACGCAATGACTGACTAATGGTCTTTTGGACCAGGTTTTATAAAAAAAGTTTGTATATTGAAAAATTATAAGTTTATTTGCACAAACACTCCACTGAAGTCTTTTTTCATTATTTTTGTGACTACTTTATATAGGATATATGTGCATACAAAATATTTTTGTGTATATTATAAAAAAAATTTTTTAATTGCAGTAGGTACTTTAATAATTATTGTTATCATGGTAAAAAACAATCGTATGCTGTACAACGATGTATTTATACTGACAAAAACTCCTCAAAAGTATTGTACATTAGTGTTTTGAATATTTTATATAAGAAATATGTGCACACAAAATATTTATATGTATCATGAAGCCTTATGTGACCCACAGTCGAAAACACCAGACCTCTAAAGAAACTTTCATTGAACTGACTGTAAGGGTTAGATAATGACGGGAGGTGAGTCATGATGTTCCTGCAAAGACGTATGAGAGGTATAGTGACAGCCAGCCCTGCCGACACCCAAAAAATATAATTTTTATAGAAAAAACTACTAACCCGGTCTTTTAGACATGTATGTCAGTCCTCGCGGGTTAAGGTAGGTTGCTCCTTGCAGGGCCTGTGGGAACTGCCCCAACGTGACTTCGGACTGCTTCCTGCCACAGTGTGTGGCGGCTGACGGTTTCGAGAGATCATTCATCGCTGTCGACCGACTACTCCCGGGCCCTTCCATTCAAGTAATTTGAAAATAATTTACATACTTTTTTACATATTTGTATATTTAATGGCCAGCTGAGCTGAGCTGTATATGGAATCGCTGTCAATAGAAACAGCATAAGGACAAGTGCTGAAGCAAGGCAGCTGGTTATAAAAAAAATACATTTAAAGGGTTTATACACAGAAAAATCTGTTTCCTGTGCTTTTTTGGCAGAAAAGTTACCATTTTCCAAGAAATAAAATCTAAATTTACATTTGTAAATAATCAGTTGATAGCAACAATACCTTGTTGAGTGTTTGTTCATCATGGATTATGTTTGAAGAATGGAAAAAATAGAGGTTCAAGTAAAAACAAGTTTTGGTTAAAAATATGTTCATTGTTTATGTGTATTTTGATTTAAAAATGGTATACAACTTGTCTGGCAAGTCTTGCTGTATATGCATAAAAATACCCCGCTTGCCTGGTACTTGATTACATTGCTATTAATGTAATATACTAGTATTTGAAGGCGGTCAGGGGATGAGGTAGGCAATTTTCCATTGACTTTATAGCTAAGAGGAGATGGATAGATGGAGATGGATATAGCTAATGCTTGTAGATGTTTTGAGGCCATAAATTGAACACTTGCGAAATTAGTTCGACGCTTGTCACTAGAGATTGCGCCAGTAGCGTGATTTTACGCTAAAGATTTGTATCCCTAAAGTGGGAAATCTTTGCTTCTTCCGGGATAAAATTTGGTATTGGGTTAAAAAAGAGATTTTATTTTTACAACATCAAAACTAGGAGTGCAAAAGAGACAGTGAGAAATATATTTTGAATTTATTTAATACCAGAATTTTCTACCAGAATATGCTAATTTTTGTTACAAATGATCACATTTTTGCTTCAAAATTTAACATTGCCTGGACCATCTATTTTATTTTATGATCTGTACTATATATAAATGAGAAGGGGTTTTCGATCGGACAGTGAATCTCCAAAACCAAAAGACCTACAGAGCTGAAATTTGGCGTATGTATTCCCTTTGGGACCTGGGACCAAACACATACCAAGAAATACTTTTACGAAATTCCCTTTTGGTTACACCCTATGGTTCTCCAAATTTTCAATGTTAAACTGAAGGGAAGCTTATGAAGTTGCCATCGCAATCTCATGAAGTAAGGAAGTACAAATAATTAAATCCCGCCTAGGGAATTTTTTTGGTTTTTCAACGGGGGTATGATCAGCTGGTCAATGATGAAGCTAAAATTCATTTGGCAATTAAAAAGCTTGACCTTTTGACATTTATGCCATTCATAGATTATCATAGAAGACGCCCATAGTATATGGGTGCGGGGCTTTTGAGGTATTGACAATTTTTTTCAAAATGTATGAATCCAACTCAGACCAATGTCTTAATGTCAATAAAACTAATAATGCTAGTCAAAAACTGCAATGTGTATGTCAATTCGCTGTATGTATCTAAAAAAACTCATACATTAAAACAGTTAAAACTCATACTGTAACAACAGTTTAGTCTCAAACTTAAGCACTCCAAAGTTTGAAATCTCTAGAAATTAGTTTTGAGTTTTGGTTTTCTCATTTCACCTAGAAAAAAGTCTTTAAGGAAAAACCATGTTGGATTCAGTACCTATTTGAATGAGAACTTCTATCTCACTGTAGGAAAAGTCTCTAAGAAATCCTTTAGACAAAACTTTACAAGATTTTCAGCTAAATACTAAGAGAATGGATGTTTGTCCAGGTTTGCAAAGGAGACACGGTGATCGTGGACACAGTCAACGAGATGCCCGGTCGCAGCACGACGCTCCACTGGCACGGGCTCCACCAGCACGGGACGCCGTGGATGGACGGGGTGAATGGACAGTCTCTACAGTCAACATCACAGTATCTCTATACAGGGTGTCTATAAAAGAACTCTGGGGTTTTGAGACTAAATATTTTAATGAAGTAAAAAACTTATATAGTTGTTTAATACATGAAGGTTGCATTTTCAAAAATTTTTTTAGCAATTTAATGAAGTTCAATATGAGCCCCCATAGTGGCACGGCCCACATCGTAACGATATTCCATCTCTTCCCAAGGGAAGACAAGTCCTAGCCAGTATGTCTGGGGGACGGTTGCCACATAATTGATTATTCGTTGCCTGAGATAGTCAACGTCACAAATTTCGAAAGTTCGTTTGTACTGTAAAAACAGAATTAGTTTCTATTGGCCAAATAACGCATTGAGCCTTTGGATGCGGCATCGCCATATCGTGGCAATCCAGACAGCACCGACAGCCACGATTCGTTGTTTCAAGGTCAATGCTCTGCAGCGCTGCCACCTCTCAATAAAAACATCCCCAATTGTTATGAGTAAAACTTGATGAGCTACTTGTTTCAGAGAGATCAGCTACATTTTTCTATTTTAGCGAATTTCCCCTATAGGGAAGAAGCTATTACCGTAGGTCTCATGGTAAGACCTAAGCCCAAGACCATAATAACTTTTCGTTTTGGGGCCCCCAGAAGCAAAAAACACCATTAGTTCAAATTTTAGCGAATTTCCCCTATAGGGAAGAAGCTATTACCGTAGGTCTCATGGTAAGACCTAAGCCCGAGACCATGATAACATTTCGTTTTGGGGCCACCAGAAGCAAAAAACACCATTCGTTCGAATTTTTATATATCTATCTATCTATCTATCTATCTATATATATATATGTGTGTCTGTAAGCACGATAGCGGACATAAATATGGTCCGATCTTAATGAAATTTAGTACAGAGATGTAAAGTGGTAGTCGATTGGACGAGTTCGTGAACCAGCCCGATCGGACCATCGGAAGGGGGGGTAAAGGGGGATAAACCCCCCCAAAAATGGGTTTTTTGAGTTTTTTACATAGAAAAATAAAATTGATCAAATTTTTGTTGGCACCATTGAATTCAGCTCAAAAAAACAAACAATTTAGTATCTTGAATCATTGCTCTATCTCCATTGGTTACCGAGATATTGAAAGTGGTAAACACAGTACGTTGTCCCAATGTTAACCTTATGGGGAATAAGTAAAATTCTATATCTCGCTTATTTCTCAACATATCTTAATAAAACTTGGTTTGTGGCTTCATCTAGATGAGATCTAATGTATTTTAGTCTAAAACCCCCGACATTTCCATTTATGAGGCAGCAAACCTGCATAATCATTCCCCATGTTATCCTTATGGGAAATAAAAAAATTCTATATCTTCCTTATTTTTTAAAGTTTCTTGATAAAACTTGGTACACGGCTTCTTCTAGTCAAGATCTACTAAATAATGAATTAAAACCAACCAGTTTTAACATACCTGTTGCAGCTAACCTGCATACTCTTCCCCCATGTTATTCTTATGGAGATTACAAAACATGACAAATTTCGCTATGTTGGATTGAATTATGTTCTTTTGCACTTGGAATTCGCTTAGTATGCAGGTCTGCTGCAACGGGTGTATTTAGATATATATATATATATATATATATGTGTCTGTAAGCACGATAGCGCTCGCAAAAATGGTCCGATCGGAATGAAATTTGGCACAGTTGTGTAAAGTAGTAATTATTCGGACGAGTTCGTGAACCAGCCCGATCGGACCACCGGAAGGGGGGGTAAAGCGGGGTAAACCCCCCCAAAAATGGGGTTTTCGAGTTTTTTATATAGAAAAATAAAATTTATCGAATTTTGGTTAACACCATTGAATTCAGCTCAAAAAAACAAACAATTTAATAATTTGAATCATTGCTCTATGTCCACTGGTTACCGAGATACTGAAAGTGGTAAACACAGTACGTTGTCTCAATGTTAACCTTATGGGGAATAAGTAAAATTCTATATCTCGCTTATTTCTCAACATATCATAATGAAACATGGTTTGTGGCTTCATATAGATGAGATCTAATGTATTTTAGTATAAATCCCGGATATTACCGTTTTTATGGCAGCAAACCTGCATACTCATTCCCCATGTTATCCTTATGGGAAATAAAAAAATGCAATATCTTCCTTATTTCTTAACATATCTTGATAAAACTTGGTATATGGCTTCTTATAGTTCAGATCTACTAAACATTGAATTAAAACCACGCTGTTTTAAATTTCCTGTTGCAGCAAACCTGCATACTCATTCCCCATGTTATTCTTATGGAGCTTAAAAAACGTGTCAAATCTCACTATATTGGATTGAAACATGTGCTTTATAATTGAAATTCGCTGAGTATGCAGGTCTGCTGCAACGGGGGTATTCTACAGTTATTAAGATATGAATTTTTAAAATCCTGGAGTTCTTTTATCAGACACCCTGCATATTGATGCACGTGGGGTTTTCTTCCCACCATCATAACTCGAGAACGACTGGATGGACTTTAACACTTTAGGGTCAAATTGAAGGCATTTCTATTTAGATTTTTCATCGCGTCAATTTGTGAAAAAGAGCTTTGCTTAAGTACAATAAAGTGCTAAATGTTTGAATCAGTGGCACTTTCCGTCGACACTGGATCAAACTCAATTTACTTCGTTTACAACTAAACATATGGTCATGGTTTGAAATAGTTCTATGGATCAACTACACATTGTAGCTCCAATGGCACGGCCTCCATCAGCACGGAACTCCATGGGTGGACAGGGTGACTGGACAGTCTCTACGGTCCACACTATAGTATCTACACAGGGTGTTAAAAAATGTAGGGCAATAATTTATGTAGTGATTCCTTGTGTCGAAATGAGCAAAAAATTTTATATAGACATATGTCTGATCTCGTTTAGTTTAGCGTCTGTCTGTCTGTATGTGTATTTTACGAAATAATTCATAACTCCTTAACGGTTTGAGTTACAGCGTTGAGATTGTGCGCAAATGTTTATCATATTAGTCACTGCTTTTGTAGAAAATATTAATAAAAATCTTTAACCGTTTCAAAATGGTGGCTATTTTAAATATTTGGTGGCAAATTTCAAGAAAAACCAATTTATGGTCACAAGGGGGGGATATGTAAGTTTCCTCTGAACTTCCTCAGAATTTACGCTATTTTTTAAGGCTATGCCATACAGCTTTACAAATTTTGAATCAATATAATCCTTGTAGAAGAACAAAAATGTTTATTTTATCTGTTGTTAATTGTAAGCGAAGCTGCAATAGTAATCTAGTTATTTTAGGATTTGTCAAACTACAGTTATTCTTTTATATTTGATACCTGATATTTTTTTGTTGGAAACAGGTGCCTTTCGTCACCCAGTGTCCAATTCACGAAGCACAAACATTCAGGTACCGTTTTGTGGCAGATGAAGATGGTACCAACTTCTGGCATTCTCATGATGGTAATTCATACTATATAATACATTTTATAAATTTAAATACTGTTGGTGCCAAAATAAACAGTACTGACACCAAATTATCTCTAATTAGATAAACAATGTATGTTGAATCAACCATTGGTTCTTTCAGATTTTAAATGCTGTTAGGGCTACGGTTATTAATATATTAAATTATTATTGGGTGGTTTAAGAATAATTTATTGAAAACACACAGCAGTTATTATGAAAGTTGAAAAACTCGCCCGACCAATCTGGATCATGGAAATATCGTCTAGAAACATTCCAAATCCCAATGTGACTTGAAACTTGTTTTGCTAATCACTGATTAGTTATCAGCGATGACAAACGTCTACAAAAATCAAAGTAACAATTCTGTACCATTCAAAAATACTTGTGTGCTATACAATATTCCTCAGGGAAAATGAGTATTGAGCCTAAACTTTAAGCTAACTTCAAATTTGGAATCGAAATCACGATAAAAACATGGGATACTAACAAGTTGACCCAACTGATCAATTGAATCAATCTAATTTAGTTTCAGTAATGTATACAGTGTAACAGTATGATGGTAACATGGTTGGTAATGGTAATATGATTAATGTTAACTGTAACTGGTTGAAAAGCACAGAGGTAAACTGATCACTTTGTAAAACGAAGGCCGCCAGATCGATCCTAAACAAGATGCCAAGGAAATTTTTGCAAAGGTTAGAATCTTACTCAGCTGCCTTTGGTTATTGGGCTATCAATTAATAATCCTGGTAAATGAATCTGCTGATCTTTGCCAGTAACAAAGCTTTCATATTATCCGATCTACTCACAACTTCCATTCATATTCTGGTTAAAATATTCAGAGAGTGTTGCGAACCCGAATCAGATTATTGAGATTATGTATGTATGTATGTTCAGTACTGAAAACTACTGAACAAGATTGCCACAGTACTAGATAAGAAACTATTGCACTCAGGTGTGATTTTCAGGTTAATATGAATGAGGGATCAGTGTAGAATAGCTTCGTTCCAGGTGAAAATACTAGCTAATTCATTTACCAGGATAAACTATTTGTCGGTCCAGTGATCAATAACATTAAGGGTCCTGAAAAAACCCATTAAAAATCTTCAGGACTTTTCTCATAATCAATCTGGTTTTTAAAGTAGAAGGGGAGCACTATAATAACCATCCCACCCACAAAATTCATTAAAGTATACACATTCAAACTCTTTGACACTGCAAGTTGGCTGTCTTCGTAGCTGTCGCTAAATTTTGTAACACTCCTAAGGGGGAGGGGGGGGGGAGTTCCAGCAACACTCTGGACCATTACATGTAGGAGGGTAGGGGGTATTCATCACATTGGTATATAACTAAACATTCCCAAGGAATAATTAATAATTTGTTCAAAACTTTCTCCGTTTTTCTTTAAAATAAAATTCATTAAAAAAAGTGTTTCATCAGTAGGGACGAGCCCTAACCATGTATAAATACAAAGAATGTTTTCAGGTCTACAAAAGGCGGATGGAGTTCTCAGCAGTTTTATTGTACGATTGCCGGATTGTGAAAACCCCGTGCGGCGTTTCTACGACTTTGACTTACCCTCTCACGTGGTGGTGATTGAGGACTGGATGCACACAACGGCTGACGAGAGATTGCCGGGTTACTACCGATACCGAATACTGGGCCAGGGACCAGCCACGTACCTCATCAATGGCAGGGGCAGAAAAGTGGTATTCATTGTTGTTATTTTGTTAATAATTGGAGTAATTTGTATCAAGAGTTGTCAGTTATCAGTTTAAAAAAACTGGAATTAGTGTTAAACCTGAAGACATTTTCTCAGGATTTAACTGGCAATCTTTCGATTATGAAGAGAAGCTCCATTCCCACATGTTAAGAAGTAAGGTTAAAACTGAATGCTGTAGATAAGTGATATGCATTTGTGATAAGTGATAGTGTTTTGAGTTTTTTCACTCGAAAACTACGTCAATACTAAAAGTTTTCTTGTAATTTCTTTTACCCCATCATGAACAGCAATAAATTATATTAGAAACTTTTAAATAATAGGCCATATTACATATTTTATGAAATATTACATGTCAGACAATAGGTATTTTGAATAAAAAGGGCTTGTGTAATCATGAAAAATGATTATCTGTTACTGACAGAAATCAACATTTTAAAGTCTGCTTACTACCGGATTTTGTAGCATTGTTAGACTGTCAAAATAAAAAAAATTCTAATTTGTTCTTTTGTAACAAAACTAAATACATCTTCCAATAACCTCTACAGTCGCTTTTATACAAAAAAGGGGGATTCCTGAATTGAGCTAGGAAACCAAAAGCACTTGAAAATGTTTTTATCGATCATTCTATTTTCAGGTCAACAGGACAGAAATAGTCGGCAACACACCTTTATCAGAATTCAAGGTTCGCCAAGGCTACCGCTACCGTTTCCGAATCATCGGAGCGAGCTGCTTATCATGCCCCTACCAGATATCTGTTCAGGACCACAAACTTTTAGCCATTGCTATTGATCGCAGCATGATTGAACCAGTTCTTTTTGACACGGTTGTTCTTAATGCAGGTAAATAGTTAATTAAATTTTCATCATACTTGAGTAGACTATGTTGGAGAAGCATGCTCAAGCTCAAGCAAATCATTTAAAATGTTCTATTTATTTATTGATTCTTACATTTTTAGATAGGAATACACTGAAAATCTTTGTAAAAACAGGCACCGTTTAAAACATTTTGAGATGTGTTTTGGAGTGAAGTTTCAACACCATTGGAGTTTTAAACTATTTTAAAAAGTGTACTAACCTTGATCAGTCTACTATTACAATTCAGTGCAATGTGTTAAGTGGTGTCACACCTTTTCAAAGTTTGCAGGTCTCTCAAAAAGATTGGAGTGGAGCCACTTACTATCTAGTGACATATGGTGATTAAACATAAATCATATCTTTATCTAATTTCTTATGTTCAGTTATTGTTATGCTAGGTAATACCTATTTAAATAATTTATTTCTCAAGTCTTTTTTAATTGTTGTCAATGAAAATGTGATGCGGAAAGTAAAAAGGAACCTCAAGTCGCAATTTTCAGGTTTTGAGTTATTAACATCCTGAAATTCTGAATTAAATTGTGAACAATTTTACATATAATTTATAGCGCTATGATTTTTTGTCTTTGAATTATTGGCGTTTGAATTTTAAATAGTCAAAACGGGCATTTTAGGAAATCAAGGCCCAAAACTTCAAACGTTCACAGAAAACTTATTATTGATATTTAAGAAATGAATTTGGTATAAAAATAAAGCTGAAAACTAGATCTTTAAATCTAAACTGAAACAGACAAGATACACTCACAATTTCATTGTTTAAAAAACGAGAAAGTGAGAAGTTTGAAAAGGGACATCAAGTCGGAGGGCAGAATACTGAGGAATAAAAGAGAAATACACTGTCAATACGGTGATTTTTGGACTCAGACAATGTTCTTCTACAGCGAAAAACTCAAAGTAGTTAAATTATCCGCCGATAGATGTCAGGGATAGACTAGTTTTGTAATGCCCCTGGCGACACTGTCGGGCCTGCACATTTGGGAAATGGGACCTGAAGTTGCCCGCCATGTTATTTTCCATATAAGCGACTTTGAGGTCCCTTTTCGTTTGCATGACATTGGCTACTAAATCTATTATTTTTTAATATTTATCGGATTCTTATCGCTAAAATAACCGAATGAATATGTACAGGAAAGATTAAAGAATCGTATCCAATTGAAACTTAAAAATCAATATTTTTGACCCGATTCGACTAAAATGCCCGTACTGTAAAATTTACTCCAGCGACTTGAGGTCCCTTTTAACTTTCCGCATCACAAATAGTTTTTTTTTTATATTTCAGTTTTCATCCCAGGGTAAAATTATTTAAAAACCTTTTTAGCAAGTCATTTTTACTTTCACCTCCCTATACATAGTATATGGAGAAAGTATTGTTTTCGTCAACATTTTTGAGTTTGAGTTGTTAGTGGATATATTCGTTTTAGTGCTCCCTGAATCAAAAAAAGTGGTTTTTGGCGTGGTGTCTGTCTGTCTGTGTGTGTGTGTGTGTGGATGTAAAATTAGCTAGAGTCGACACCAGTGGTCCGATTTTAATGAAATTTGGCATGTAGCTATAAAGCCGTGGTATCTCCAGGCATATTTTTCATTTTTTTGAATTTTTGATTTTTAAGGGTATTTACCCCATAAAAACCCATAAAAAATGACAAAAATTCAAATTCCTCAAAAACGGCTCTAACGATTTTGATAAAAATTTCATTGTTTTTAGTGCTTAAGATGACAAACAAAATGACACCACCCGCATGTCTGTAAAAATTCAGGTTCAGACGTTATGGGGGTTTAAGTGTTAAAAAATTGACAGTTATAGTTCTTATTTTTTTTAAATTTCACAAAATCTGTGATCTCTAAAGAAAATATACTTGCAACCATTAAATTTGACTTGAAAAACTAAATAATCTGGTATTTTGAATCATTCGTTTATGTCAACTGGTTGCGGAGATAACTGATATTTTAGTTCGGCGGTAAACGCAGTAAGTTGTCCAATGTTATTCTTATGGCAAAGGAGAAAGTATGTGTCAGTTTCCTGATACCGTTTATTTTATTAGGTGAACGCTATGACGTGGTGATTGAAGCCATGCAGCCAATCGATGCTTACTACATTTTGGTTGAGGGACTTGGAGATTGTAGTCAAATTGCCCAAGTGGCAATTTTGAGATATGAAGGAGGACCTTGTGAACCTTCAGTGCCCCTTCGTAGAGCTTTTCCTGACGGTCCTGGATATGTGAGTTAAAGTATTCTTATTACATATCTAGATGTGCTTTTAAGCAACTGTTCAAAATGTTAGAGGTCTATTTGGATCTCTTTGAATGGGATATGAAGAATCATGATGTTCATGGATAAGAACTTGGTAGACAACTATATGCTACATTCCTTAGACTTATTCCTGCCCTAATAAAGTATTAAGAATGAATGCAATGAAATTGTGAGTCACTTTGTGTTGGGTATTCTCAGCCTCTGTTTTATTTGGATCTATGTGGAATAAATTTTAATATGAAAATGCACTAAGCTTCTGATTGTAGTCTCAGTAGAATTTTTTTAATTATCATTCAACTCTGAATAGCGATTTTTTATACTGAAGACCTACAATTCTAGCTTCTCCATCCAAATGACCCTTTTTAATGTCCCAACACTTCTTTAAGATGTAAGGTCCAGCGATTGATGGAAGGATAGTTTTCTAATCAGTTGATAACAGAAAACATTATGTACTTTTTACACACTTACAGACTTTAAAGAAGTTTTAAATAATTAGAAGTACAGTTAGTTGTAGTTATAAGGTATTGTATTTAGCAAAAACAGCTCATCTAATTTAATTTTGTATCCTTCCCAGATGCTGAACGCCTACAATGCCGCCTGTGATGATTCAAGCCTCGCTATTGGTCGTTGTATCAGCCAACTCAACGGCGTTAAGCGATCGCCACCAAGACTCTTGCGGCCAGCTCCTGACGTCAGAGTTCTTCTTCCGTTTCAATTTTACATCTTCGATGCTGAAGAGCTCTTCTATTCAGATCAATTTACCAGTTACTTTGGTAATTTGCTTCTTTATTAATACCATAGGTTAATTGTAAATTATAAATTATAAGTTTATACAAGACATTTAACTGGACAACTTTCAATCTGATGATAATAACTTTATTTCTACCAAAGGTTTGATATCATCGATCCAGACCAATATGGCTGTGTCAGAGCAAATAACCACAAATTTCCAAAGGCAAAGTTCAAATGCATTCTGGAAGATTACAATAAAATATTTTTGAATACTTGACATTTGATGTTCCGTTTTGTGTGTGTTCATTGCTGTTGCCCCATATAACCTATGGAATGAACAACTAATCTCTTATCTCAATTTAATACAGTAGAACATTAATAAGAAGACTCTGAAGGGTATCCTGGAAACGGTTTTGCTGTCAAGGGACTGCACTTATTAAGGTTCATATTAACAAGACATTAAGTGTCATTACAATTTTAAGGAGACTTTAAAAGTGCATTTGTTAAGTGTTTTGTGTTTTGTATCGAGTGTCTTCTTATCAAGATTCCATTGTATACAAAATTCAAAGTCATATTATCATTAAATATAGCATTTTTTAAAGTTTTCTTTTCATCCAACACACTGATGGAAGTTACTTATACCCTAATAGTTTAAATATCTGCAATTCTGTAATCCACTTGTTGCTGGTGGCAACTAGTTTCGGCTCTTATAGAACCATCTTCAGGCCATACAAGTAGTCATCAATTTGTTATCTTCACTGTAGGTGAAGGTTGTCATTGTAGATAAAATAAAAATTCACATTTAAACACGTATTGTGTCAGTGTCAATGTGCGTGTTGGTGTTTAAATGTGAATTTTTATTTGATCTACAATGACGACCTTCACCTACAGTGAAGATAACAAATTGATGACTACTTGTATGGCCTGAAGATGGTTCTTTAAGAACCAAAATTAGATGCCACCAGCAACAAGTGGATTACAGAATTGAAGGTATTTAAACCACTATAAGTATTCAAACATAATCCGGAGGCTGATAACTTTGAAAAATGATGATGGAAGTTAATTGTGAAAATCGTAAAAAATGTTCTATATTAAAATTCTTATTTGATTTATGAATGACATTTCTCTGCAGTTGTTCCGAACCTGAATCACCTCGCGGGAATGATGCAGAATATCTCCCACTCCAGCCCGCCGGCGCCCCTCCTCACTCAGTTCCACGACATTCCCCCCGAAATGTTCTGCGAGAATGCCGAATGTGAGCCGAACGAGAACTGCAAGTGTACCCACGTCGTTCATGTCCCTCTCAACTCAGTTGTCGAATTCATGTTTGTTCATGCAGGTTGGTGATACAATTTATTACTTACTTATGAGAAGTAATTAAACAAATTTTTTCAGTTTGTTTCTTTTGTGATGACGTTTTTTGATTTAGGTTGGCAATGTTCTAAACTTGGGTCCAAATGGTGTCCTTTTTGATAGCATGATTAATTCATAGCCCAAATAAATGGGGGGACATATGGCAACAGCATCTACATCCACTTATTTTCCGATCGGTGACCACAATTATAAAGAGTAAAAAAACTTCACTGTTTGTGCAGTGAAACACAAAAAATCTACTATATTTTAACAAAATGCTAACTCCAGATACAGTATGTATTTTCCTAAGTACCTATTTAAAATTTTGGGTAAAAATTCCAAAGTGTAAAAATAGTTTACGGTAGCATATTTAATTAAATAATTTATATTATAATAATATTTCAGACATACCAGATCCAGCAATGTTGACTCACCCCTTCCACATTCATGGTTACGACTTTTACGTCATAGAAGAGGGAAAATTGCCGGATATTTATCATTCACCTTTGGGTAGGGCTTTTGTACAGCACAAACTGAACGAAAACAGGTACAATCTGAAGCCAAACTTGCCCATGAAGGACACAGTGTCTGTTACCACCCAAGGCTACAGCATAATGAGGATAGTGGCTGACAATCCAGGTATGCAGTCTATCTCACCGTCATTGCCCACACATGTCACATGTCACAATCACACACACACACAGCACATGACATGTCACGTATGATGTCAAGTGATATCACATGTCGTGTCACATGTTCAGCCCGATGATAGTCAACAGTCAATTTTCACATCATAATCCTGAGGTGCGCCACATGTGGCGCTCAGCAAACTTTCCAAAACGCCGACATGTGGCGCACTGTTCCCATTTGATTCGATGCTTTTTCACAGCCCTTTCGGAGCTGTGCTGGGTTATATTATTAGTGGCGCACCAGTGAAGCACGCTTAAAGTTTTTTTCGTCTCCTGAAAAAATAAATGTGATGTAGGCGAACAAAAAATGGCAGAAGGGGTCATCAGGAGAACTGGGAAGTACTTTCCTTGTACGGAGGTTACGATAACTAACAGTGTATCATTCGCTCCTTTGCCGCTTGCCGCGTCATCGGAGAATCATTTGTGTACCACACATGGCACACGTCGGCCCGTGGGGATTTCAGTATGCTCATTGGGTCGACACCACCACCGATGTGTGCCACTGGATGTACACTATTTAAATGTACGAATTTCACTCAAGTTTTAACAAGTTCAATAATTCCGATGTGTACCTCCGGTGGCGCACGTTGGGCTGAACGTGTTGTAAGCTTGCTAAAGCCAAATTTTTTTTAATCGAAATATTTTTTTAAGATTTTTTCAAATGAGTTAGAGTCTGTGGAAATGAATGTTACTGCTGAATGTTATTGTTTTAACTTACTTGTACTTAACCTTTTACTTATGACTGCCAAGAGGCTGGTTCTAAAAGTATCCTTCAACACATCATTGTGGTGTAAGATTGAGTAATCTCTGCTAGTAGCAAATTGATCCTTTATGACCTCACCACTAAACCAAGAATCAAGAAGTTTATTTCCATCAGCAGATATAATATTTAGATTAAACATAGAAATTTTCACATGGAAGTTACTCCCCACAAGACTACTCATCTGAGTGAGGGGAAGAGTGTCTCAGTCCCTATTTATTTCTTGGAAACTTCTTAAACTAAATATTTAAATTTTAAACTAAAAAAAATTGGCTATAAAAATTTAGAAAATAAGTATTAGGGTAATTCGTACACAATTTTTTTGTTATAAGTAAAAAAATATGTATAGGGTCTTCTATTAAAATATCTATTGAATTACAACTAGTTACTGAATGCCAGACTGAACTGTAAAACAAATCATTGATTTGAATTAGAAAAAAGCTAGATTAAAAAGTTGAATTAATAACTAGAAAAATTTGAGTAGATTTAGGTGTAGGGCCAACTAGTAAAGATTTCCGCAGCTTCAGCGCTGATGCGGAGCAGCCACTCCTCAACCCTCTGTATGTAAACGATGACACTGCCCTTGGCTGCTATGATTTCATTTTAAGACAGTTTGGATAGATTTGATGAGCTAAATAGATAGAGCTAAACAGATCTGATCTAAAATTTAATTTTAACATGGAAAAACCAAAGTTAAGTCTACTTCTCAAACCACTTGACAATTAAAAATTTAAAAAAAAAACGGAAACTTGTAATTGTATTTGGTTGGCAGGGATGTGGTTCCTGCACTGCCACTACGCGTACCACCAGGAGACGGGGATGGCGCTGGTGCTGTGGGTGGGGGAGCTGGAGGACAATCCGCCCCCGCCCCCGGGCTTCCCCGTCTGCAACGACTTCCTCACCCTGCCCACGGAGCTCATCACCAGACCCGAGAGAACTTTCCATGTCATCTAGATTCATCACAAAACCTGAAACAACATTCCATGTGATCTAGATTCATCACAAAATCCAAAAGAACATTCCATGTCATCTAGATTCATCACGAAACCCGAAAGAATATTCCGAGTGATCTAGATTCATCACGAAACCTGAAAGAACATTCCAAGTGATCTAGATTCATCACGAAACCTGAAAGAACATTCCAAGTGATCTAGATTCATCACGAAACCTGAAAGAACATTCCAAGTGATCTAGATTCAATATGTAACCCGAAAGAACATTCCAAGTGATCTAGATTCAATATGTAACCCGAAAGAACATTCTGAGTGATCTAGATTCATCATGAAACCCTAAAGAACATTCCGAGTGATCTAGATATCAGCAGGGTTTGGCGACGAAGTCTTGTAAAGTTTATCGGAGTTTAGGCAAATCTTGAAATTTTTAGTGACCGGTGGCTGATAGAAATAACCATATTGCATGATTACAGTAGAATTAATACAACTATGAACCGCGAGAGGGAGGGAAATTTCACTTATCGTTTGTCAGTGCCAGGCATGTCGCTCAGTAAACAAATAAAACCAACGACTATTGTTCGTAAGATCCCGTTAAGTATATCATTAGCTGGAGAATTTTGGTTTTTTGTGATAACGACGTTTCCTATTGGAATGAAATGAAAAAAGTCTTTATTTAAGAGGCGAATTTAGGACTGCAAGTCCTCTCTATCACCTAACCTCCAACAGAAAATAATATATAATATAAAATAATTGTATTGGTTGCACGTGGAGAAAATATACCAAATGACTAATGCAGTTTAAATTATTATTTATGAAATTATGAATGACAATTATGACAAAATAATGTAGATTAAAAATCAATTGAGATATTTTTTTACCACACACGCTCACAATTACCCATGTCGCCCAGGACCCGTCACACCAAAGCCACAAGCATCACTGCATGTAGCTATTGCATGAACCACTTTTGGTTTGCTATTTGTATCTTTCCCTAAAAGTTTATTGACTGTCCGCTAGATATTAACACTTGGAATTTTTGGATATTTCAGAACTCCTTGTCTGCCTTCGAGGGGTTGACCTGTCGCTGGTGAATGAGAAGTATCTCAATTTCCCTCCCTCTCATGCTTCATGGTTGTATTAATTCAAGTATGGTTCATAACAATTCTAGTGGAGCCATTACTATAAGAAATATATTTAAATTTATATTTTATCCGAATGCTTGCATTCATGGTGGATATTCTCCTGATTTTTTACAGATAAAAAATAGAATGGAATTTAAACAGTTGGATCCCATTCCAAGCGGGCCAGTTAAACACCTTAACTAAAAAAGTTTCTCTATTTTAAAAATATTCTTAGAATTTGTTTTTATGTGTTTAAAACATCAAAATAGTTTTAGGAAGAATTTTAATACAAAAATAGTATAACTATGGCACTGTGGTACTGATAACAACCAAAATATTATTTAGTACTTAACCTTAAGTGGTGGATCTTAAAATAAACCACTTAAAAATGTTATTCGTTGTTCTTTTATTTACTAAACCACTTAAACATTTTTACCCTAAAAAATCAATTTTTTTCACTCATAAAAATATAGTATTCATCATTGGTTGTGATGACACACTTAACTACATGTGATTCAGTTTACATTTTATGAGTGCAACGACTTTGAAGATAGCACACGGCCAAAAGACATTTAAATGACGCTCACTACTCTCAGCAGGACAGTTGCATGTAAGTGGGTAAGTTAGAGGCAGCTCTTAGCCTTTTAGTTTGGATCAGAAATTTAGGCTGTCAACCCAGAATTCCTAAACTAACACTAGCACTTTAATCCATGTATTTAAATTTTAGTTAAAATAACATAAATTTCTTAGCATTAAGTATGAAAAGTGCTTGGGACCAAGAGAAATGTTGATGATTGTGATCATTTAAAATCATGATGTTTGAATTAGTTATTGTTTTGATCCATTGCTAAAAGTAATGTCAAAATCCTACTTTACTACTACTACTATGGATACTTTAATATACATCCCTTAAAAAAATTATGTTTTGATAATTTGATACCCCTTATTTTTTGGCTGTTTTTCTGAAAATAAAAAATAAATTAGAAAATATACTGCAGGGGCTGTAATGGTCATTAAAAGATATATGTTTATTTATTAATTTTCAATGAAACAGTTGATAAATCGATGTTCAACATAGTATTTTTTGTGATTTCTTTGTAAGGGGTTGCTATTCTCAAGATTTTCAAGTTAATTAAGGAAAGATGAAGTTTTTGCCAAATGAATAAAGTTTTAGATAAGACAATTTTTAGTGCAAGTGATGCTAGACAAAAACAAATACTTGATGCTACCTTAAAATAAATACTTGGGTTCTATGCCCACAAAATTTAATACTATTTAAATTGTCTTGAGTAAAGACTGTGTGGACATGTCCAAATTTTGGGAATTAAAATCTAGACCATAACTTAATTTTATGTTGGGCTGGACGTGTTAAAATGATGTAACATAACCATAAGTTATAAACAATCATAGTGTTTGCTGATAATGAAATCTTGCCACTTTCCTTAAGACTCGCAACCAGACACCATGATGTTTACTATTTCTGGGTATGTTGTTTAATTTGAATTCCTTTAAATTGCAGTTTTATATTTAGAGTATATATGGTAGAATTGTACTTTGCCAGTTATATAAATTAGTAAAAATTTTACTATGTTTATTAGTATTATCGCTGAACAAGATCTATTGTCAGTGGCATGTGTTTATATAATTCATGTAGGTGTGTTTGTATTGATAGTTTGCAAAATACATACTTCCTTGAGAAACTCAATCAATTGGCAATGTAAGAATTTAATACTAATATTGTTTTCTCCTAAAACGAACTCATCATGTTTTATTTTAGCAAGTAAGTGGACATTATTTTATGTTTTTAATTTTTTAAATAAATATCCCCATTATGTTAATTGTTTAATGTGTTAGTGGTTTTTGTGATCAAGACTCTCGTTGAAAAAATTTGATTTTTCAATTCCGGAAAAGTAAAACATATTCTACAGTCTTTTCAAGATTGATAAATGTATCACCTACTTTTATCAAGTACCTACTTTTTACCTGGTCATAAAATGTGACTTTTTTTAGTCTTTAAATTGCAGAACGTATAAAAAAATGAAACAAATCATTGAAAACTTTTAAAATTATTTTGATATCTGTCCACATATAATTTATTCCACGGTGAAATGGACACTATAAAATTGCAAAAACAATACTTAGGTGTTTTTCAATTGTACCTTTAAGAAATTCACAAACACCATTAAAATAATGTAAAAAAAATCCATGTGAGTTGTGAAGAAAACCAGGATCCTTAAGAGAGTGCTCCTGCCTAAAAAAGGCTATGTCTCTACCTGATCTGTCATGAGGCCAGTCAGGGCCGGCTCAAGAGTTTTAGGCGCCCTAGGCGAAGGTATCGTTTGGCGCGCCCCCCCCCCCCCCACTTTCTATCAGTTCAGGAAAAGGGTACGTTACTATCAGGATTAGAGAAAACTTTTTACCATACAAAAATCAAATTACTGAAACATTTAAGTTTTTAGTACTTTTATTTAAAATTTAATAATCATTAAAAATGATTTTCACTCCCTTGTGAGGTTAATTTTTGATAAGTACATGTGTACAAACCAAACCGGTAACGGTAAAAAGAGGCCGCCACCCTCTTTAACAAAATAAATAAATAAACGAAGAGACTGGTAGTATATCGTAGATTAATTACAATTTTTTCACCTAATTCTTTGTCACGTTTTTCAGGATGCATTGGCATATTATTATTATAATTTTATTAAGTTGAAATTAAGTTATAAATCGATTTGTCCTATTAAGAGATTTGAAGGATTTGTTAGTTAATATATATTTTAAGATGATTTTCTACATACTTCATTATTTATTACTTTATGCGTAATTTTTGGGAAATAAAATTGTTTGATTTGATTAGTATCTACTACCACGGTAAAACCGCAGATGGACTAATGGAATAAGGATGTGAGGATGGGGTCATTGGACAGAGTCGAGGGTTTGATCAGTGTACATTTCCCTATCAATTTGACTTACTTTAGAGTTAAAACACTAAACAGCCAAGAACAGACTTTTAACGATACACTATGTAATGAAACAATTGAAGGTACAGTTCAGTACGGTTTCAGGGTAATCTTTTTGAAACTTGTCAAATGTTTTCTCAAAGTTTCTTGTTTAAAAGTTAATATTTATTGTAATGAAAGGAAAGTGGATATGTGTAATTTTTGGTATCCTCAAGCAAACATTTGAAACTGGAAATTTTTGTTCAGGGTCTAAACCAGTGATTAATGAAAAACCTCTTCGTCTGAAGCAGTCCAATTTATTGAAATGTGAACGATAAATCCGCCCCTATTTATTCAGGGGCATCATCAGGGCTTTTTTCTTTAATTAATTAAAAATTCCTGATAGCCAACAGCAACAATTTTAAACCAGGGAATTTGAAGACAAATCACACTTTACATACACTGTCAGTGTCTTCATGTTTATAGTGTATGTGAATACTCTTATGTGTGATATTTGACTTTTTACGCTTGATTGTACAATTATCTAAGAAAAACTGCTTTAAATACAGTATTTCCTTCAAATTATGAAAATGCTTCAACTTATTTCTGACTAAAAACGTGACTTGTGCAAGTCACATCGCTAGAAAAAAAAACTAATGGCGTAGGTAATAAAAGGAATTTGAGAGTAAAAATAAAATAATTAACAGGACCTCATGTGTTTCCATGTTATTAACAAAATTAGTCAAAAGTTCTGTTAAAATTAATTGTCAATTTCCGGCTCCTTTGTTTTTACTGTACTTCGATTGGGGATTGCACATCGAGTGTTCAATAGACACGATACCATTTGAAAAATTGTGCTCATAAAATTAGGCTTTATATAATTAAGATGGATTTAGAGCTTAGGAAAAAAATTAAATAATATTTTTCTGAGTAAAGGTACTTGGAGATATAAATAAGATATGATTTCAACCGATATTCAAATAAAAATAACATAAACTCAAACAAATAAAAAGCTTTTAGGCAAGTTATTAAGAACAATAATTTACAACACAAAAACATATTACTTGCCAGCATTGACTAAATGGTGAACAACAGTGGACCGGTCTTGAAATTAGACTGTCAAGATAAAAAAAACCTAAACTACTGTATAACGGCGAGGGCGCCTAGAGAGCAGAGAATATCGCATGCTTAATATTGGTATACTAGTGGCTTGAAGGGGCTACAAGCCCCTAATGAAGGAAAATTCAAACGATCCTTATTTATTATAGTACAAAATACCTTCATAACAAACTGTTTCTACTTTATATTGATATCTAGCCTACCACATGGTTTTCAATCAAGAATCAGCATCACATGTTTAATGTAAACAAAACATACGTGTTTGGATCCCAATGCTTTTTAAATGGCAAACATTTTACGTTATTTCTCGTTTTCTGGTGAATTTCAAGCAATTTCATTATTTTTCCCGCCATCACGGAATAGAGACCTTTAATTTGAGCCCTCTCCCATCTTTCTACGACTTGTCTGACGCCCACAATTTTGACGCAAAGAATCGCCTTACGAAATTAAATATATGATGACTATAAGTTAGGGCGGGTATAGGATTTTCCACTACATTGGAGATAAGTTAGTTTATAGTTTTAAAGTGTTAAAAAAAAACAAGCAGGGCATGTTCGCGATTACTATTCCCAAATTATAAACTTATTATTCAATAAAATATAAATATAGATTGAAGTTTAGGCTACTTTCATGATTTTCATTTTTATTAACAAAAGTATTTTATTTGCGCCTTTAATACCTTCAACAACACTTAAGAACGGGACGCAGTATTGGCTGTGTATTTTAATTATTTTGTTTTTTTTATTATTCCTGTAATTATGTTTCATAAAACGCCTTCTCTTTATTAAAAAATAGGGCCGCTCAGAGCCCCTTTTGGCGCCCCTCAGGCCCTGGCGCCCTAGGCGGTCGCCTAGTTCGCCTATATGGTAGAGCCGGCCCTGAGGCCAGTTTTAACCTTCAAATTCGATAGGGTTAAAACTATTCCTCAAATTATCTTTATTTAAAATTTTTTTGAAAGAGCAAAAACACAATTTCAGTTTGTAGAATTCTAAAATTACGACTAGCGAGATTCAACAACATTAAAAATTTCCAACATGTGCAAGTTTTAGACAGCTAAAATAAAAAAAAAAATTGAAAATCTGCTCACTGAAACTGCTAGTTGATTTTTTGCTCTTTCAAATGGGCTTTAAATCAAGGACTTCAGAGTAATGGTTGAAGCTGTATCAAATTGAAAACATTTATAGACAATAAATAATAGACAATAGATGAAATGTCTTTATCAACATATTCTCCAGGAATAGTAATAGGGTTACAAATTTAGAAAAAGATACATTGGATGTTGTAAATTGAGTAATACAATGTAGCAAATTTTTTCAACAATGAAAAAATTCCAGAACTTGTATATACGTAATAAAACACATGTTCCACCATCTATTAAAGTTCCATAGTGTTTGATGATCTTGTTTTTACAGTGAAATTTTCAAATATAGGAAACCCATAAAAAGTTAGGGTTGTTGGATGAGTTATATGATCAGAGACTATAAAAAAGTTTTGCGAATCAATAAGTATAGTAAACATTAAATATCATGGATGGTGGTATAGAAAGAAGTTGTCTTTATCTTACTTCAACGTCTTAGACCCGCATTACACTATCGAATCTTTTATAAAAGATTTATTTGACCAGTCTTTTAGAAGTTGAATCTAACTTTTTGTTTTGATAATCAGCTGGCTTGAATTTTGATTGGTCAAAAAATCTTTTGTAAAAGATCTTTTATAAAATATTTGATAGTGTAATTCGGGCCTTATGGGAAGAATGAGCATATACTTAGTTATTCCTTGTAATAAATGAGTATAGCGATATTTGTCTCCCAGCGGGAGTAAAGTGATTACTTTTTTGAGTAATCCCATAAGATAACATTAAAATCAATAATTCAGAAACCAAATACCTTCAAATTTCCACGCAGACATGCAAATATGTTGAAGCTGAACAGATTGAAGGCGCTAACAGCTGATTTAGTGGCAGTAACAATCACATAAGAATAACATTGACAACGATCAGCAGTAAGAACGTCCAAGAGTTAAGAGTGAAAGAATTTTGCAACAATTCAATCAGCTGAATCAGCTGATCGCAGGTGCATGAATGGTTGCAGCCACTTGTATAAAGGCCCAAATTGAAGAGCGAAACAAAATGGATATTGTTTGTTAATTTCTAGGTTAATTAAATAGATGTTTATAGATTGGGTATTTGTTATTGCAGCTAGGTGGGGGAAAATGGTTGAGTGTATTTCGAGAATAAAGCACACATTGTCTCTGAATTAAAAATTGTCGCCCTCGGTAAGCTCACAAGTTAATATTTTCACTCATGAGACTATGTTGTACTTTACTCACTCAACACACAAATAATTATTTATATTGCAATAATAAACATTGGATGAAATAAAATATATTTACATAATAGTTGTTGGATGAAATATTACAATTTTCATTAAGAATTAGGTTAACATTGATTAAAATATGAATTAATAGGTAACTGAGGATGTAACACAAGCAAAACAAGGGTAAATATATGAAGAGTAGGTAAAGACAATATTTTGTTCTACTTTCCTGTCAAAGTGTTATCATTTCACCTTAGAACAGACCTTTCTTAGTTTAAAGATAGTTTTCCTTCTTAATAAAAAAAGTAGAATCATATAAGTCTTATGTTTATTATGAATCTTTCAACTGATTTTCCCTGTTTGCATATAATTTTATGATGTTTTGGAGGACATCGTTTTCCTCATTCAAGCATGTAGTGCACATGCAGTGGGCAATATTAGTTTATTCATTGTAATGTATTGTATTGATTTGACTGGCTTTTGCATGTATTGCACTACTTTGTTGAAATAATGAATCAATATTTTTTATTTTATTGATTGTTCAAAGAGTTTTTCCACAGTTAATTTTGAACTTAGATCCAAGTGATAAACTGTCATAGTGATTTCTTTTCCTTAGTACTTCCCCAAAATTTTACTTGTCTTACAGTAAATCTCTTGTTTTTATTTTTGGTCTTCCCTGGGTTTTTGAGTTTTGGACTTTTATTTAGCCAATCATGTCTATCTCACTGTGCCATTGTTAATTGGCGCAAGATTTGCAAGGCCTTTCTACTCCAAAAATAACCCCACCCTCCTAACCCCACTCACACCAAACTTTCTTGATTGATTTGTTATTTTATAGCGGACTAATTATTTTACTCTATCTATAAGCAACAAAAGAAATTTTGACCTTTTTATATTATTACAGTTGATTCTTGGCAAAACATGATTTATGCTAATTTTGTTATATCCATTCTCAGTTACTACAAGGCATAATCTGTTTTTGATTTTGATTCAATCAGTCTCATGTGAATTACTAAGGATAACAAAGGCACTCCAGTCACTAATAATATCACATTAGCCATTTCTTCCTATCAAAAGCACAATGCCTTCCTAACCCCCAGGCATGTGAGAATGCAACTGTCACAACACCCTGACGATGGCGCTGTAATTTCCAAAATCAGTTTTCGATCCATACACATGAGTTAGCCACACTAAATCTGCAGGAAGAAGAGGAAATCTGCGTCTGCTGTAATACTGATGCACTTATAGTGATTACTGATTCAATCTGTGTATTTTACCTTATTAAAAAAATAAAAGTATCCGATAGAAATTGCTTGGAAAAAATCTGCATCTAATGAGGCTAGATGAAACTGGGATAGAGAGTATGATATTAAACATGCTATTTTTAGCGAATTTCCCCTATAGGGAAGAAGCTATTACCGTAGGTCTCATGGTAACACCTAAGCCCAAGACCATGATAACTTTTCGTTTTAGGGCCACCAGAAGCAAAAAACACCATTCGTTCGAATTTTTATATATCTATCTATCTATCTATCTATATATATGTGTGTCTGTCAGCACGATAGCGGCCGTAAATATGGTCCGATCTTAATGAAATTTGGAACAGACATCTAAAGTGGTAATCGAATGGACGAGTTCGTGAACCAGCCCAATTTGACCACCGGAAGGGGCGGTAAAGGGGGATAAACACCCCCAAAAATGGGTTTTTTGAGTTTTTTACATATAAAAATAAAATTTATCGAATCTTTGTTGGCACCATTGAATTCAGCTAAAAAAACAAACAATTTAGTGTTTTGAATCATTGCTCTATGTCCATTGGTTACCGAGATATTGAAAGTGGTAAACACAGTACGTTGTCCCAATGTTAACCTTATGGGGAATAAGTAAAATTCTATGTCTCGCTTATTTCTCAACATATCTGGATAAAACTTGGTTTGTGGCTTCATCTAGATGAGATCTAATGTATTTTAGTTAAAATCCCCGAAATTTCCATTTTTGTGGCAGCAAACCTGCATAATCATTCCCCATGTTATCCTTATGGGAAATAAAAAAATTCAATATCTTACTTATTTTTTAACATTTCTTGACAAAACTTGGTATATGGCTTCTTCTAGTTAAGATCTACTAAATAATGAATTAAAACCAACCAGTTTTAACATACCTGTTGCAGCAAACCTGCATAATCATTCCCCATGTTATTCTAATGGAGATTACAAAACATGTAAAATCTCGCTAAGTTGGATTGAAATACCGTTTGTTGTGTTGCATCTGAAATTCGCTGAGTATGCAGGTCTGCTGCAACGGGGGTATTTATAATTATATGTCTTTCTCTTTCTCATAATATTTTTTTCAATCATCTCGGAAATCCCTCCCCCTTAGACTAAGAAACTGCAAGTAGTCAAAATTTGTCTCATTATCATGTCTTCTGATAAATTCTTGCTAACTTTCCAGGAGGAGTACAGCATCGTTATGTGGTATACTTCTGGCACTGGTGTCATTTTGTACCTTGTGTTGGGGACAACAGTCAGGTAAATATTAATCAACCTGTACTAATTAATATTTAGTTGGCAATATAAAACAACCCTTGCCAAACATTAGGATTCAAATTTGAGCTAAAACTCTGAAACTGAAACAGCACTAGTCAAAAATGTAAATGTGATTAGTCTAGCTGGACTGTGCTGCTTCAAAATGTTGCGGTCAATCTTGGAACCACAACTCACATAAGTTTAAGAGGCAATTGAAGTTCATGAAAATTTGAGTAACTGTAAATATATCAAATGCCATGTGTGAATTTTCACACATCATTGAAATCGGATAATCTTACAGTATATATTTAAAGTATCTTACTGTGTTCAAACACCAATTGTACGTTAATGGATAAAACATTTCAGCCACACGTTCAAATCAAAGGAAGATGATGTCAGAAGACAATCCGCGTCGACAACCTGACGACATTATGTCAGGGAGGTACGACAACATGAGGATTGATGATGGAGTGATCTGCACAAGAGAATGTCGACCTGACGACCCTAGAATCTGCTACTACCTCTGGATGATTGAACCTTATGATACGTTAAACAGGTACTTATTGACAGGCAGCTATTTAATTGTTATTGTTATATGAAGTCAAAAAACTTGCTGAAATTCTGGATTTTTTAGGGATAGTGAATATTTTGAGGTAAACATATAAATGAGGCGATCTCCAAGGTCTAGGATACAGTAAGCCTCCAAGCCAGTCAACATTTTTTGTGTTGACAGCATTGTGGATATTTCTGATGCAGACTGTAAGTAAACTTTGAATGCTTATGCTGTAATAAACTTTTTATTTATCGATAAAAAAAGTAATTTCTCTTAGATAATTTATTTACATATTCGTCTTTATTAATCAACATTTATAAGAAGACTCTAAAGAGGGTTCTAGATTCGGCATTATTACCAAGGGACTCTTCTTATTTAAGGTTAGTGTTAAAAACCTAATTAATCCCTCAAATTCACTTCCTTGCCTGACCCCTCTCTCTGCGTGCAACAATAGGCCCGGGACACTGAAACTGAGTGGTAAAGTGCATCGATTTGTCATTGATGTTTCTGTGTTATCAAGGTTCTAGGTCATCAAGGTTCTCTTATTGAGGTTCTACTGTTAGTATACAAGTGCCAGATAAAATCTCTGTATTATAGTTAAATTTTATTTGTAAAACATAAATTTTGTTTTTAGAGCTTTATAACATTCAGTTTGTTCTTACAACACAATGGCTGTTTGCAGAGCTTGCGGGAATTGCCCCAACGTAACCTCTGACTGTTTCCTCCCTCAGTGTGTCTCGGCCGACGGGTTTGAGAAAGCAATTCTTGTGGTCAACCGGCAACTGCCGGGTCCTTCCATTCAGGTGGCTATACGTACTTTCAATTCAAGTTAGTGATTTTTGAAAAAGATTGATCACAAAAAGTAGAAAAAGTGTTTCCATACAAAACACTCCTCAACAATTTAACATAATCATTCCATAAAAAATATTGAAGATGGATTGCTCGCAAGGAATTTCTTTTATGGATGCAGATCCTAACAACCTATTAAGATATGAAAGTTTAAAAATGCTATTAATTCATCTCTTTACTTACAAATTTCACTTTAATTATTTTGTATCTATGTGATAGACATATACAATGGTCAACCTTATTGGATTACTTTATTTCAAGTTCCCATCAGGAAATGACAGTATTAATAAATCGTGTCCCTCAAAAATTCCACTTTAATTTATTCTATTTTGGCTTTAGTTATTTTAAACTGTAAGGATGTGCTCTTTAAAAGGAACATGATAACACCATCCACCTTCTGGAGGCCTGAAAAACATATACTGCACGTGAAAGAGTAATAAAGTCTTGGGATTGATCTTATTTCTTTACTTATTTCCTTCTTGAACGGTTTTATAAAAAGTGATATCTAAGATATTTTTTAGGTAAACCATAGGCTGTTTATTCAACAGCCTATTGCTTGGTGAGTAAAAATTGTTGGATTGGTGAAATACTCAATGTATATTGTGTCTGTATTAAAATTATGAATTTTTAAGAATAAGTGCCTATTGAAATGATATTCACAGATATTGTGGGGCTGAATTCATAAAGTTAGATAGGAATATTTTTATTTTTAACATGCCTTTTAACTGTTAACAAAAATTAAAAGTGATACAATTTAGACCATTTAAATTTTCACTGAAACTTAATAAATGAACTAGTAGTATCTGTAAAAATTGTATTGTTTTGAGTTTTTTTTATATTTATTTATTATGTTGAGGTTTGGAAGAGTTAAATAGTATATTTACCATACACTTGATACAGATCAGACTTGATAGAAAGGCAGATACAGGCTAAAAAATAGCAACAAAGATTTAAAGTCATTAGAAAAACAAGAAACTTTTTAACCGACCACCAATGTTTTTTGTTGTAGGTTTGTAAGGGAGACACAATCATCGTGGATGTAGTTAACGAGATGCCCGGACGCAGCACAACCATTCATTGGCACGGCCTCCATCAGATGGGAACACCTTGGATGGACGGGGTGATTTAGAAAATTATTATAGAACTAGACATTATTTATGGTGAGGATGTCATATTTTTGGTGTGTTCTGAGAAAAGAAATTGTAACTTATAATGCTACATGTATTACAGTACATTTCTAATAACTCTTTATTATTTTGACAGGTGCCGTACGTGACACAGTGTCCAGTTCATGAGGCAGAGACTTTTCGATACCGTTTTCGAGCTGATGAGGCTGGCACTTCATTTTGGCATTCACATGACGGTGGGGGCGTTTACATGGGTCTTGTGTGGTATCGTATAATGGCAGATATTACAAACATTTATTAAAGCTAAATAGTCTGTAAAGGTGGCTCCACACATGCGTTATTCGGCATGCACCGAATGTTCAACGTTCGGCGAACTATTTGTCTAGCTATAAGACCGAAAATGAACAAGCTCTAATGTTTGCTACTTGCCAAATACACAAACACCCGTCCATACTCTTGTGATTCGGCGAGCCACTGCTTGCTCTGCCTGCCAAATGACGCATGTGTGGACCCACCTTAATAGTTCTATGGAGGTTTCACCTAAATCTAGGAGAAAAATAGGAGAAAAATCTAAATCTAGAGATGTCCTTATAACCAAATTTTGATTAAACCCAAATTCTTGGTGTCATTGTGCTGCTTGGTGTCAATTAGAAGTCATTTTATTTATTTAGCTATTGCATTAATTACTTGCATTGTTAATCTGATCTCTGAATTAGATTAGTACACCCTTCACCATAGTAAAAACGATGAATTAGGATTAGGGACCTTTTACCTAAAAAAGATCTTAGACATAACTTTTTCTAAAACAGTTCAAGGAGGAATAAAAAGTAAAAAAATATTTCAATCCCAAGATTTTATTACTCTTATATGGACAGAATATCTACTATATATTTGTCAAATACCACTCAGTGGAAACATCGTACAGCCCAAACTACTTGACCTAGACCCTTGAAAGTTTGCATGGATGTTCCTCTTATGGCGTAGGCATCCGCTAAGAACGGATTTTACAAAATTCGTAGTATAAAGGGGTTTTTGGCGAGGCCGAAGTTTTCAAATTTTCCCATTTAAAAGTATGTTGGATGATTTTTGTTTACATTTTCAACGTTCATAAAACAATCAGCTGGTAGTTAGCTTCGGAAATGTATACGTTGATACAGATGATAATAAATTGATTTCTTTGATAATGGCTTCATTGATTTTTGTTGATTTGTTTCAAGGACATAATTATGTACTATATAAAGGTTACATTTAGTTTAGATAAAATCCACCATTAATTAGTTAAGTGGCACCATCTATATTTCGTTAGCGGGAGTTATCGTTTTTCCTGGAGGCGTTCGAAATAATTTTTTAATTACATCTCTGCCTGTCCGATGATTTGATGTTTCGTATAATTCGACGTACGCAGTTTTAAACGTGAAGAGCATACTGCATTTTGTGGCTGAGTCTTGAGACTAAATCCGGTAAGATGGAAAGAGAAAAGATCAGTGGTTTTTCAGTCACAAACAGAATGTGCTGAAATGATATGACTCTTTGATCTATTTATGTTAAGACTTATAAATTATAATTTACAAATCCCTGATTGTAAGTTATATTTATACTATCTTTTCTACTATATTTTTGTCAAATACCACTGACCTATCATTGTACAGCCAAAACTACTTAACCTAGAACCTACAAAATTACCTTGAAAATTTGCATGGACGTTCCTTACAGAGTGATGGCATTCACCAAGAACGGGTTTTTTTAGAACGGATTTTCGAGGTTTTTAGAGGTTTTTGGTGGAGCTAAAGCTTTGAAAATGCCCCATGTTAATGTAATGGATGATCTTTTGTTTAAATTTCAAATTTTATTAAATCAAGCATATTAGCTTCACAAACGGATACGTTGTTACAGCTGATTTATAATTTGATTCCTTTTATCGTAGTTTTATGGTTGTTATATAAAAGTTACATTTGGTTTAGTTTCGTACCTTATACATTCAATCATAAGCTCATTATGTGGTACCATCTTTTTAGGCAGCGGGAGCTGTAGTTATTTCCTTATGCCGGCCTTTATGTTTTTAATTACAATCATGCCAGTTACAATAATTTGGCAAAGTCCTTTTTCATCTAATTTGACAGTGTCCCGGCTTTTCACGGAAAAATAAATGCTGCAATCAGTGGTTGATCTTAAATTATTACTACCCGCCCATATTTTAAGTTAAAAACTAAGTGAATCGAGTTTGAAATACTGCCCACAGATAACACCATAACTGTTTCGAACATTCAGCCCTTCACTGTACTTAATTGATGCCCTACTAGGCAATCCATGGATGTAATGGTAAATGTACAAAGAAGTACCTTAAAATCGACACATTTGGTGTTAAAATCAGTCCGGCCGTTTTCGAGTTATAACGGTGAAAGGAAAACCTTCACTATCTACTGTGGTATCTACATTTTATCCTACATTCCGCCATAAAAGAAACGTATCTCTACATGACATATTCCTTGATATAAATATTTTCTATTCAGTCCTCTAGATTCTTCATATCAAGGTTAGACTTTAATTTTTATCGTGAGCGAAGCCATGGGTTCTGCTAGTATATATATATATGTTTTTCAGGCCTCCAGAAGGTGGATGGTGTTCTCGGTTCTCTGATAGTGCGAGAGCCAGACTCGGAGAACTCTCTGCGACCGCTGTATGACTTTGATCTCCCATCTCATGTGATCGTCATCGAGGACTGGCTACACACCCCGGCCGACGAGAGGTTCCCGGGCTTCTTCCGTTATCGGCAACGGGGCCAAGAACCTGCGTCTTATCTCATCAACGGCAAAGGGGTTCAAGTGGTAATGCTTTTTATACCAATTATGTCAACTTGTAATGAAAATTTTCAGACAAAGCAGGAAAGACCCATTTTTGTTATTATTTAGTTTATCAAATTATTGATTGGTTTCATTAATCTTTAATTTAAAAGAGGATACAAAGATTTTACAAACTTAAAATATTAAAACAGGGTAAGTCCCGGCCCACAGATTTTAAGTAGCAGTGCCAAAATTCAAATCACTGGAGAAAAAATTATTTACATCACTAAAATGGAGTGTTTGCCCCAGGGCTTAATTTGTAAAGAAAAAAGTACCGGAGCTATGGCACAACGAGTGGCCGCCAGGAGGATATGGAAAACACCCCAGTAGAAGGGAGGGGTCCAGGGGCCCTCCCCCTGAATTTTTTTGAATTGCGATTAAATTTGATGCCTTTTTAACGTTTATGACCACAGTTTAACAATTAGGCTGTGTTCACTTTCGCGCTAGCTAGGTTTGCCCTGCCGCGGCTAGAGTGTACTTGTGCCATAGTGGTCGTGAAGGTTGTGATCTCCAGCGCTACGTGTGTTTAGCACCACTCACGACTCATGGTGGGAATTTACTATTGTCAAACAAGGGCGCACCTGATTTGTCCAAACATTTGACGAACTATTTACCGCAAGAAGCCTTATAATAAGATCGACGTAGAAATGAGTACGATAATGCCGAACGCACACAGTACACTCTCGTATTGGCCTTGATTGGATTTGCCCTTGATTGAAGATAGTAAACTTCCATCATCACGTGCTAAGCCTATCTCAAGTTTATCAAGTGATCAGTATCCAGAATGGAGGTTAAAACTACAATCTATTATCTTGCGTGAAACTATGTTAAGAAAAATAGAGTTGTTAAATTGACTTAGAGGATTCCCAAATTAGAAAGAGTTGTACACTTTTATAAAATCACTTTTTAAACAGTATTAATAACTTACGTGGCCAGAAAAAGTGTCCAGAGCCGTACCGGTGAGTTGAGAAACCGCTCTCTGGTAAGCTCCGGTTTCCTAAAAAGTACCGGAACTGTGCTCCGGCTGAAATTAACCCCTGGTTTGCCCTCTTCTAGATTTTATCCAAGCACCTGCCACCATACACCAATGATAAAATTTTGTGACATTAAAGTCGTAAAGTGAAAGTTACGATCTAAAAGTGTGGAAGCAAGCTTTGAGCTTTCTCTTTATTATCAACCTGTATTTGCTTCAATATTTTATCTTCAGTTAATTATTGGTCACATCTCCTTTTAATTTATAAATCACAGTGATTTTTCAATTTTGATAATCGCTTGCCTTCACCACTTCCGCCAACACTCTACTGGCACGTACCTAGCGCCTTGTGCAGACACATGACTGGTTGGTTGGTGTAGTGGTTATAGTGCCCGCCTACAAACTTGTAGGTAGCCGGATCGATGCCGAGAAAAGTTAGTAGCTTTTTGAAGGGTTGTTTCTGGAGCCAGCTGCCATTGGTTGTTGGGCTATTAATTAACAATCCTGTCTAAGGAACATGCCAACCTTAGTCAGTAACAAGGCTACAAGATCGCGCCACTATCATCACGATCATCACACTCATCCTTCACTCATATTCAGGGTAACGTCCTCAATGAGGTACCTGTCTTATTAAAGTGATTAAGTGATTAAATGATCACCAAGCCCACAGACCACCAGTGACAATGACATAGATTGTGAATATAAAAAAGTATTATTTCTATCCTGTAAAATACTTATTGTCTCTATCACAAGCACAAGATTGGCCCATGCATACATTTGAAGGTTTATTGCCAATTATTTTTATTCATTGTTTGTAGCACCTGTATACTTATGCTTTTTATTTTCTGATAAAGAATCACAAATATTATGCTGCATGTTTTCTGTTTCAAAGTCAATACAATTTATTCACTTTACTGTTAATATTTTAGTTTTACACATAATTTTTATTCGCTTTTAGTTAGTCTTTTTAGTAATTGGAAATGAATCGTTAAAGTCCTAGTGTCATAAACTAACTTGGCAAAATGAAACTAAATTAATTTTTAAATTCTGCTTTTCAAGGTCAACAAGACAGTGCTGGTGGGCAACACTCCTCTGTCAGAGTTCACGGTTCGTCAAGGTTACCGTTACCGGTTCCGTCTTATCGGTGCCAGCTGCTTGTCCTGTCCTTACCGCTTTACTGTTCAAGACCACAAACTGTTAGGTGTTGCTATTGACCGCAACCCTATAGAACCTGTTCTTTTCGACTCTGTTATTCTTTCAGCAGGTAGCTATATTATGAATAGAATATCTTATAAAGTTTACTTTATGTATTAGTTATATCCTTTTAACAGACCTGCATAATTAGGCTTCATTACCTTTATCGGAATGTTTTCCGATAAAGGTAATGAAGGTAAACCATTCTAAGCATTGCAAGAAAAAATGGGTCACCCAGGGTATAAAAGTATCCTCCAAGAGAAAGAGATTATTACACAATCAGGCCAAATCCAGTAAAAATTTTGAGTTCAAAGAATATGTACGTAAATACAAACAAATTTAAAAAAAAGTTGTAACTGAGGCTAAGCGTAAATATAATGATGATTATATCAAAAACTCAGACAATAAAGGACAGGCTACATGGAAAGTGGTAAGGGACCAACTAGGATTGAACAAGAAATCTGAAAGTATTGTAGAACTTGACTTAAATGGTGTTCGAACTGTAAATCCTAGCTTGTGTCAAATGCTTTCAATAACTTTTTTACAAATATAACTAAATCTTTGAACATTCCAGACATTGAATTAAATAAAACTTTGGCTGAGTATCCCAAGTATAATTTTCCTGTATTTTCTATGGGTAAAATTTCTGATAAAGATGTTTATGATGTTATTTCAAGTTTAAATAATAAGTCTTCTGTGGGATGGGATGGTATTCCTTTAAGCGTTCTGAAACTGAATGCCAACCTTCTAACACCAGTTTTTAAAAATTTAATTCAAGTTTCAATTGATAGTGGTGTCTTCCCAGACAAACTAAAATATGAGGAAGTTGTGCCCATACATAAAAAAGATTCAAAACTTAATCTCAACAACTACCGACCAGTAACTTTGCTTTCAAATGTCTCAAAAATTTCTGAAAAAATAATTTTGAATAAACTGATCAGCTTTCTTGAATCAAATGGGTTCTTTTTCTGTAATCAATTTGGCTTTAGAAAAAGTTTAAGTACTACATCAGCAATTTCAAGTTTTATTAATGAAACCTTAACTGCCTTGGATGAATCACGGAGTACGGCAGGTGTGCTCTGTGATTTGTCTAAGGCATTTGATTGTGTAAATCATGATTTATTAATTTCAAAGCTACATAAAATTGGCATTAGAGGGAAAAATCTTAACTGGTTTAAATCTTACTTATCAGGCAGGAAACAAAGATCCTATGTCATAAATAATGGTACAAAGATCTTTTCAGATTGGTCAGAGGTAAAAATTGGTGTCCCCCAGGGCTCAATTTTGGGACCCTTGATGTTTTTGATTTATATTAATGACATGCCCTCGAAAATAGATTCTCAACTCTTTCTTTTTGCGGATGACACCACTGCACTTGTCAAAGCAAATTCACAATTAGAATTGGAAATTAAGGTAGGTGACACACTCAGAGAGCTTCAGGGTTGGTTTTCAAAGAATGGCCTTATTCTAACCAATTCAAAAACCAATGTCATATTTTTAAACTATCAGCAGACATTAATGACAAACAAAAACAGAAATTTTTGGGTCTATCAGTAGACAACAGATTAAGTTGGAATTCTCATACAGAATTTGTTTCTAAAAAATTACGCTCTTTCACATACGCTCTTTCTATACTTTCCCAATGCACTTCATATGATATTCGTAGGACAGTATATTTTTCTTATGTCGAATCCACTCTTAGGTATGGCGTTGTAGCTTGGGGAAATTCAGTAAACAGTAAGAAAGTTTTTGTAAATCAGAAAAAAATAATCAGAATAATTACTAACTCTAGTTATCGAGCTTCCTGCAAACCACTTTTTAAAGCATTAAATATTTTAACTCTTCCTTGCTTGTTTATGTCTGAAATACAACACTATGTTCATTCAAATAAAAATCAATTCAATGCTTATTTATCAACGCACACATACAGAACTCGAAATAAACTCCTTTTGAACTATCCCATTCATAACACTAGTGCCTTCGAAAAGAGCCCTCTGCATACTGGCCTGAAGCTCTATAATCATTTGCCTGACAATTTCAAACAAAAAACATGAATTCTTTTAAGAGAGAGATAAAGGACCTCCTTCTCCTGAAGACCTATTATTCAGTGTCTGAGTTTCTAAATGACACACACCTAGGAGGATGATTTTTTTTATCAATTTTAATGCATTCTCTGTAATTTTTTTTTAGCCTTAAGATTCATTTTATCTATATATTGACGAGACACCTGTTACTGCTTATAGCAAATGATGTAATGTTTTGTGTCAATAAAGAAAATAAATAAAAATAAATAAATAAAATTAGGGATCTTGTGTACCACTTTCAATTTATTAAGGCTAGATTAATTAAATATAGAATGCTCTCTCACATATTGTAATGCTGTGAAATATTTAAAAAAGTACATATTTTTTCAGCTGGTACCAAATGATAACTATTATGGGGCATTTGTAAGGAAATTCTTCAGAGTCATGGACTCTTTTGAAATAATATTCTGAATCCTCAATAATATTCTACGTAGAATCATATTCTACATAAATCATAGAATTAACTGTGTGAATTCAACTAACCTTAATAATGTTTTAGGTGAAAGGTACGATGTGGTGATTGAGGCATCACAGCCAATCGGTGCCTACTACATATTTGTGGAGGGGCTGGGGAATTGTGATCCGTATTCTCAAGTCGCAGTTCTGAGATACGAGGGAGGACCTTCCCGGCCGTCACTGCCTCTGCGAGTGGCCTTCCCTGACACAGAGGCCGGATATGTGAGTGTGAAACCAACAAGTTCATTAAAGGTTGCGTGCTATAAACAAAATAGTAGAATAATTATTTTAATTCCAATTAAAGTTAGCTTCTGTTTTAATGCCACATGCCACACAAGCTACTGAAAGTTCCTTAAGCTTTCATGAGTTCCAGTGTTGAACCTTATAGGAGGACAGTCACTAAAGTGTAAACACCTGTTCATTCTTTTATTTATAGAACATAAGCGAGGCAAGATGTTTCCATATAATTTGCAATAGTTCAAAATGCAAACAATTGACTTTAAGTAATGCCTTCCGATAAAGAATGGGTGCAACTACTAGTAAATAATAAATAACGGTTTAATGACAACTCCCAAATAAATGTGCGTAACATAATGTTGGTAGATGCTGAATGTGTACAATGGTAACTGTGACGATGCAAGTCTCGCCATTGGTCGCTGTATCAGCCAGCTGGAGGGAGTGAGACGAGCGCCACCACAAGTTCTGCGTCCTGCTCCTGACATCAGAGTTCTTCTTACCTTCGACTTCTACATCTTTCCTGTTGACAACCAAGAACTCTTCTACTCTGGATCATTCCATGACTATTTTGGTATTTTGTTTTCCTTTTAAATATACACATACATTCATTTTTTAATTCCAAAATATATTTTAGTGATGGTATTTTATTTTAGTTTTTAAGTCAAAGTGGTTGATTTTTCAGGAATTCCAATTACTTGTTAAAAAGATCTTTCTTAAATTTCAAAGTATAGAGGTGGTCAACCATTCAAATGTAGCTCTTTCTGGGATTTTAACCTGGGACTTTTGGATGGTAGGCTAGAACTCAATAAACCTCCTAGCTACAAATGTTTTTATTTTCCCAACATTAAGTTTATGCGTCTATTTTGTTTAATAACTAGAAAATAATATGGCATCAAACAACACTGTTTTCACACTTGCTCTAAAACAATAAAAGTGCAAAATAGAACAATAAAAGTGCAAAAATAGTTCTCATATTAGTACTCATTTTCATGTTACTACTAAATTTTTAATTACCATTAAAAATTTAAGCTACTGGTACCTACTGGTTTTATTTAAAAATTTAAATTACTGGTTGGCGAGGGTTTTAGCCTCGCCAACCAGACACCTTATACCAAAACATATTATACCTGATATTAGCTAACAGGCCAGTAAGTTGTTAAAAATTAAATTTAATATAATTTAATGTTTCAATAACAACTATAACATTTGTACTTCCCGATAACAAAACACAGACTTATTTTTCAAATTTGTTTCCCTGCTGCCAGAAGTCTTTGAATGACATACCTAATTAGACAAGACTGTATACAGTGGAACCTCTATAAACCGTCACCTTTGGGACCGAGAGTGTGACAGTTAAGAGAATAGACGGATAACAGAAATTTAATTATAAACATGTACAATAAGTGTAAATTTAAAGTTTTTGGAAGAAATAATACTTTTTATAAGTGGATAGTACATTTTTGTAATACAATTACATACATACAAGAGTAAAACTGAAATGCTGAAGTGTAAGCTATACTTGATTACTGTTTTTACGGCGTCTTATCACGACTTATTAAAAGTAAATTAGTGGTCTCGGATAACAGAGAGTGATAGGTACGTTGTAAAAGAGTGACGGTTGATCAAGGTTCTACTGTACTTTTATTTCCCAACTCAAAACTACTAAGAAATTTTCCACTTAAAATTTAAAACCTTCTCCAACTTCTCCCTCCCGTTAACTGAGACCCAGAGGTAACTGTAAGCACCCTGCAGGTCCTAATGTTCGCCTCAATAAAATCACCTTTAATTTACTTATTCTTACTCTTACTCCTGTGGCCATTCGAACCCTAGAAGGGTTTTAGCCTCGCCAACCAGACACCTTCATTCTTTCTTATCATGAGCCATCTTCAAATCGGCTCCTATCTTCCCCGGGTCAATTTTGACTTGGTATTTCCGTTGCATTCTGGGTCTTCCCAAAGGTCTTGTTCCTGCTGGTGTTCCTGCCCAAATTTTCTTCACTTTTTTGTCTACTTCTCTCCTTATGACGTGGCCCAGCCACCTTAACTATTAGCTCTCGCTAAAGCTACTATATCTACAATATCTAAAACTACCCATTGTAACAAGCCAAAAAAGAGATTAATAAAAAAAAATTGGCATTGTGTCATGTTACCTTGATAATGTTTATCCGTGGTTGTAAAATTAAATCAGCAAGAGACATTTTGTTTTGTTTTGTTTTAGAGGTAAAGTCATTTGTTTTATCTGTTCGCTATCAGATTAGTTATATAAAGTTTAGTTACAGAACCTCTACACAGGCTTTACCTTCAGAGTCCCTATTTATTTTCTCTGTTATGTTCTAATATTATGTTCTTAATTTTAGTTTTAGTTTTAGTTATAACCTGAGTCAGCCTGTCAAGATATTTCTTTTTCATCACTCTGTATACGAAAATTGCACGTTACCGTACAGCTGAGATCTACAAAAACCCTCAATTTCCTTACATCAAAACAAATAATGATCAGCGGGTTTTCTGGTACCCAAACATTGCATCCGTACCCAAACAAACTTTTGCCGTACCCAAACAAACAAAGTTCCTATTTTGACAGTTCAACCAGCTGACACTAAACTAAAATAAACGGCTGTAATATCGTTGTTCAACGGTATTGGATAAAAAAATGACTAAATTATGAAATGTTGGATGATTTTTTATAAGTTTGGTTACTTATTTGCATTGTGATGAAAAGTATTGTTCACAACTCGTCACAAAAGTCCCATTTCGGGGCTCGATAGTGTTTTTACATGCTCGGCTTACGCCTTGTAAGTAAAACACCATCTTGCCCCAAAATGGTAATTTCGTGACTAGTAGTGAAATATACTATTTTTTGTGTGTGCAGTGTTAGGGAAATCAAAGGAGGACTGATTGACTGAAATAATGTAAAATTATTGTAAAATATTGTGATATGGGAAAATAAATATTACTCTGTTCTATTCTATTCTATAAGTCTGATCTTTAATTTGTCACCTGCAGTCGCCCCCAGCGGCGCGCACATCGCCGGACAGATGAACAACCTGTCATACGCGAGTCCGCCCGCGCCGCTGCTGACCCAGCTGTTCGACATCCCCGCGGACGTCTTCTGTCAGAACGCTGACTGTCCCACGGACGGCAGCCGAGTCTGCGACTGCACGCACGTCGTCCGCGTCCCGCTCAACTCCGTCGTGGAGTTCATGCTGGTGCACGCAGGCGAGTTGGAAAATTGGATAAAAAGCTGAAATGGGAATGAAAAGTTGTAATGTAGAAGGGAATTTTGAGTTTGAAAGTTTAGTTTTGATCGAATTGTTATCTATACTATATATACAAAGGAGGAAGGATTTCCTAACGAACAGTTAATCTCCAAAACTACTAAGACCTACTAAGAACTAATAAGACCTACTAAGAACTACTAAGACCTACTAAGAACTACTAAGACCTAAGAGCTGAAATTTGGCATATGTGCTCTCATTGGGTCCTACATGCCTAATAAGAAAGTGTTTTACCAAATTCCTTTAAGGTTACAGTACTTTAAAGTTTCATTGTTAAACTATAGGGAAGCTTATGAAGTTGTTATGGTATCCTGAAGAAGTATCACAAATTTAATGCAAGGAAGGTTTTTTTTACAAGAAGAAAACGGTTTGATCAGCTAGTCAATATGTATAATTCCATTAGAGAAATTTTTGCACTGAAATTGCAGGGGTTTGGCAAGTCACAGGAAAATGGGAGAGGACTCAAAATGAGGGTCTTCATTCCTGGGACTCAGGAAAATTCTGTAATTGCTTGACAATAAATAGGAAATGAGAAATAATGTAAAATATCTGCCAATTGAAAACATTGGGATTTTAAAATGTTTGCTTTATTTACACCAAACATGTGGCACTGATACTTGATTCACTACCACATGCTAGATATAAACATAATATATGGTGGGACTAAAGTTAGTTTTCTATGAAGGTATTTTGTTCTATGATAAGGAAGGATTTAGCTTAGGGACTTTCAGCCCCTTCAAATCTCTAGTTTTATAGATTTTAGGATGAAACTTATATCGTTGAGACCTCCCATCCTTATAGCCCAGCTGTAACTATTTTTGTGTTAGCTAGGATTTGATAATTTATTTTTCTTTCATTCATTCTCACATAGCTTTCGGTATCTGTGTCTACGGTTCAGCAAACAAAACATCTTTAGATATGATTCTCAAAAGCCAAAAAGATTCTAACAGTTTATGGACAGTTTATTTATGATTCAATAATTCATGTTAAAACTAATCCCCAAAAAGTAAAATTAAACAACCAAACACACTCTTACAACACAAGAAGTGGGAATGAAATCCGCACTGATCAGCATCGTTTGACATTTTTTGAAAAGAAAACAACCTACAATGGATCCAAATTTTTGAAATACGTACCATGTTATATTAAAAATGATAACAATTTAAATACATTTAAAAATAAATTAAAAATATTTCTGACTGAAAAGGCCATTTACTCTCTTGAGGAATTTTATGAAGGTGCTGGTTAGTTAGATAGTTGACTAGTACAGAGGATTGTATTATTGTATTTAATTTTAACCAAAGATTGTTTTTTTTAGCTTATGTTTTGATTTCCGTACATATCTTAATGTTATATTGCAATTATTTGTAATGTAAGTTATGTATATATGTAAAATTGACACTATTCAATGTACCAAAGATGTACAGATGATGAATAAAGAAATTTTGATTGATTGATTGATTGATGTCGTCTACTTTAATGAGTCATCAATAGATAAATCACCACTTTTATATCTGACCTTCTGCCAATCTAACCGCACTGAGAGTTAGCTTTATTAACTGAACTTCTCAACACAATTTTACATTGGCAAAGCGCAACTGTACTTCGCAACAGTATTTTGCTATAAGGAAGATCAAATACTAAAGCTGACCCATTGTAGTAATTTGATACCAACAAATTTTTGGTCGACTAATTCGATATACTGTTCCGCCATCCGCCAGTAATGAAATATATACGTTTCGATAACGAATGACCAATAACCGAAAATAAGGTAACGTTCATTATTTAATTTTTTCATAAAGAGTAAACATATTGTAATACAATAAAACATTATGAAACTAAAATAAAGCTAACACACCTAATCAAAAGTTAAATCTGAACGTTACTAACATAAAATTACTACATAAACTTACCTTGTTTCCCATCCTTTGCCATCTTGAACTAAAATACTATTGATAACCAATAACCATACATATACTTTCATAGAATAACAAAACAATCATTAAATACCATAGAATGGTGTCTTAAATTTTGACCAACTATCGTTTGATCGTCTATTTTCATTCCTTAAAGACCAGTTGTTGAAATTCAATTTTATCATCAGCAATAGTCGTACCAAGCTGTATACCAAATGCAAACTTAAAAAAATTAATTATTTATTGTATTACATACATCACTGTTTGCTCAACTAAGTTGGCAGCACTCAACCACCCTAAAACTAGTTTGAGTTATACAAAGGTTTCTCTTTAGGTTAGAACTGCTTCTGGTGTAGCAAATAAAGTACAATAAATCTAATTTTAAAGTTACCTAATCTCATGCAATTTTTGTTGCAGAACTGCCAAACGCTGCAATGTTGTTTCATCCCTTCCATATACACGGTCATGATTTTTACGTCATAGAGGAAGGAAAGTTACCAGATACATATTTCTCTCCTGCCGGGATGGCTTTTGTGCGTCGTAAACTGAACGAAAATAGGTACAACTTGAAGCCTTACTTGCCCATGAAAGACACAGTGTCAGTTACCAACCAGGGCTACAGCATCATGAGGATTACTGCCAACAACCCAGGTACTTTTGACTATTTCGGGAAAATTGGTGTAGTAAAATTTCCAAAATTAAACTTGAGATTGATCCAAACACAATACTATATTCGAGCAAATAGAGCACTTGCCAAGGAGTGCTAGGGTATTGGGGAGCACAAGAGAAGATTGGTCTTAAACTTTGTTACTGCATACATGTACTAATGGAATATTAAAAACTCTTCCAAAAAGCATTATGTAAGAAAATTAAATGCACCCAAGTATACATATACCTCTAAATTCTAAATAGTATACAAATACTGATTAATTATATTACAACTCCAACATTAGTAACTTGTTCAGCCCAACAAGTACTAATGAGGTGATACATACTGAAATTGTTTTTATGTTGTTTCTCGATATTTTCCAGGATTCTGGTTTTTCCATTGCCACTTTGCTTACCACCAAGAGACGGGGATGGCAGTGGTGATCTGGGTTGGAGACTATGACGACATCCCTCCTCCCCCACGGGGGTTCCCGGTCTGCAATGACTTCTTGAATGAACCCATGGCGCTCCTTCCAAAACAGGACATGTCCATGTCCAGAACATTCCATGTGTATTAGATAACAAACTGCTAAAACCGAAAGTGTTGTGACTTCCTTAAAACCCTTCTTTCAACTACACAAGGCTGAGAGGCAAAGTCTACTCTACAGCTGTTTAATTAACATAGCTCGTCTTAAAACAATAGTTTAGTATTGATTATTTTTGGCAGGTAGAGTGTAACAGATTTCATTCAGTAGACTGCGGCATTCGAACTGGTACATTGATATATTGGTACATTGCTTGAAAGGGCGACCTACCCAGGTAGGCATTTTAAGCCAATTACAAATGACAGATGAGTGAAGGATGAATGTGGAGCGGTCTTTCAGTCTTGTTATTGACTAAGACCAAAATGTTCCTTAGACAGAACTGTTAATTAATAGCTCAACAGCCAATGGCAAATAGGGGACTTACATTTTAACGTGGGATCCGAACAACAATTTTGCTTTGTTTACAATTTACGAACTGGTCTAATTATGTGGATAGTCTTATGAACGTAGTATTTAATAATGCGACGTTAATCCGCACTGGGGATCAATGTGTCCACAAGCTCTCATAACTATCCACAATTTGTTGCCTCCAAGTAGCTGGATTACAGACACTCCTAGTAACATCGCTTTGCAAGGCTTTTCGACATATAAAACACTATCCTCACAGTCAACTAATTTAAAGTAAACAACAGATGGTACCATAAGAAATGTTACTATTTGAACCCTTAGATGTGACGTAGCCATTTACTAGCACTGCGGCCTTAATACTAAAGATGGCTATGAGGAAGCTCACGCTTGTGGGACCAAAACGATGCAACCCGCAGTGGCTCTCCGTAATGATAGAATAGGCTGCTGCTTTGCGCCTTCAAATCTCAGACCCACACTAGTAAGAAAATACAAGATTGTGGTGTTAGTTTGAGAATGTTGTTTAATCTTAAAAATCCATATTATTTTTTGGCAACAACAGTAAGGATCAAGAAAGAGACAACCTGTTTGGGAAACCTATTCTGAAATAGTAAATAAAAATTACAAACAAAAAAGTGAAGTAATATAATAAAATGTGCGTTAATCTTCAAGTGACTTTTTTATCAGATTAAAACCTTCAAATTGTAGTAATATAGACTTAAGAATGGAATGAGCACTCCAATATTACTATCATAAATACGCAACTTGGTATTCGAATAGTTTAACAAAAGTAGTGTTTGGTAATACATTCACATTCTAGGGGAGAAAGTTTTAAGAAGAATAAAACGGCAATATTTTTAGATTTACAAGCTGAAACTACCCATACAGCACATAACGTCTATACAACGTCTATATAAGAGCTTGCAAGTTACATTAACGTCTAGGTCAATATTCATACATCTATTAGACACCTGCGATATCATGTCAAAAAGACATCTAATGCAGATGTCAAAATAGCGTCAATTAGACGTTGTCGTACATCTATATGACGTCAACGTAATAACATTTAATAGACGATGTATAGACATCGCCGACATCGCCGAAAATAATAAACTAAGTATATAGTACAAATGAGTATATTTTTCGTCAATAAAAACAATATCGCTGAGAACAGAATATCAATTGAACTATTTCGAAATAAAAATGTAACGACGTTATTTCCATAATTATATTTTATTTCCCTTATGACTACAATAATAAAAAACTTAACATTTTTATTGGTTTGAATCCCAAATCAATCTGTTATTGTTAACCTCACTATGCCCACATAACAGGTTGTTTTTCGGCAAAGTTGCCTTCATTTGCTATTGGTCTGATAAAGCAACTTTTCACTAGCAAATTTGTCACACATTTGCAGTTCTTTGTCTAGGCAAAGCTGTTTCCTGATAGTTTTGACAACTTGGCGGCAACTTAACATGAGTTTGCCATTTCACATATTCACCGTAGGTGGTGTTCACATAGAAAAATAATAATAATTATAATATTTTGGTTAGCACCATTGGATTCAGCTAAAAAAAAAAAATTTAAAGTTCCGCCAAATCATTAGGTGGGTGAGTGAGTGCGCTGCTGGCATTCAAAATATGTTTTTGGCCAATCATTTACCCATCTGAAGTTATAGACAGTTATGCTCTTTGTTTATGTTTTCCAAATCAGCTGAGTAATTTCTCCAAATACACCCAAGTAAATGTGCTTCTATCTGTTGGAAATATGTTCAACTACTTAACTGTGTAGAGGAGCGGAGGTGTCTTTAACATCAAGTCATTCATACAGCTGGAGTTTCCATTTTTCGCCACCCGTCTAATGATTTGGCCGGAACTCTAGTACCTTGAATCATTGCTCTATGTCCATTGGTTACTGGATACTGAAAGTGGTTAACACAGTACGTTGCCCCAATGTCAACCTTATAAGAATTAAGTAAAATTCTAGGCCTATATCTCGCTTATTTCTCAATATAATAAAACTTAGTTTGCGGCTTCATCTAGATGAGATTTAATGTCAAAATCAGGTCAAATCTCGCTATGTTCGATTGAACCAACGCCACACTACAGTGTAGTGTGGCCTTAATTGAACTATGTTCTTTTGCTTTAGAAATTAGCTGAGTATGCATATATGCTGCAACAGGGGTATTTCACTTTCACGTTATTTTAAAATTTCATTTACACTTACCACATTACTCTTTTATTAAATAACTACTCGCATTGAGCTTATAATTACTTTACATCGATTTGAGTAGAATAGAATAGTATTTAAACAATTAGGCAAAAAATTTTAGGTAAAAAGTTTTTGTCATTACACTTTTTAAAATAGTTGTTTACTGAAAAAATATTATCATAGTGTGAATGGGGAAAAAGTGTCAAGGAGGCACTTTATAACTCGTTCTCAGTCCTTAAAGGTTATCTCTGCACTACATTTGGATCCATAATGTTTACCATCAAAGCAGTAGTTAAGATGAGATTTTGCCTGATGATTATTATCAGGTCTGGTGGTGTAGTGGATACAGGCTCAGCTTACGAAGGTAAAGGTCCCGGGTTCAAATCCCAACAAAGGTCAACAGAATTTGCATTGTGGTAATGTGTGTAGAAACTATGTACAAATGCATATCCTTACTTAGATTTTTTTATTACACTTTTTGGATTTTTTATATATTTATAATTACAATTTTGTTATTCGTTACTTTTAGCGAATTTCCCCTATAGGGAAGTAGCTATTACCGCAGGCGGCACGGTGAGACTTAAGCCCGGGACCATGTTATTTTTTCATTTTGAGGTCCCTAGGCCCAAAAACACCGTTCGTTCATTTTCATATATACCTGTCCGTAGGCGCGATAACTTTTGTAAAAAAGGTCCGATCTTGATGAAATTTGGAACAAACGTGTAAAGCGTCATTCGTGACTTCGAGTTCGAAAACCAGCAAGATTGATTTAATCTAAGAAGGTTTTTTTCACAAAATAAAATTTATTTTCAATATTTAGCACCTTTTTGCTAATTATTTCTAAACTTAATTGTCAAAATTGAATTCAGCTTAAAAAAAATCAATTTAGCATTTTGAATTATTATTGTACGTCAATCCGTTGCTTAGATATTGGATAATATTGCATGTGCTAAACACAGTACGTTGTCCAATATTGTTTTTAATTTTTCCCTCCAAAAAGTAAGTATAGTCACCCTGATTTGAGGTGTTAAAAAAAATACAATCCTGATCATATGAATAAATTTGCAGGTGTTGAATATTTTATTTGTATTTATTTTGAATAGTTATAGTTCATTGATCAAGATTTTGCAGAAAATATATACTATATCAAAAAATACAAATTACTTTTAAATTTAATAAAGAAAGTAAGAGCATTTGGAGGGGGGGGGGATGTCTTGGTCTAAACTGCCTGAAAATGTAGCATTATATATGGTATGTTTACAAGTATGAGGATTGATAATATGTTTTATTGAAATTGGCTGGAGATATAGGTCTGTTGCAACATGGATGTATTAATTACTATAAAACTGACCATATGATTGAATTTCATTTTTTCATGAGATTAAATTATTTGTTTGTTTTGAGTGTTTTGGTTCATTGGTTAATTTATATTCTATAACAAGATTACAGTTATTAAAAATTAAAAGACTAAGAATTATATAAAATACAAAAGTGTATGTATTACTAATGAAAACCAATATGGTCTCTTTGTTAATTTTCCTCATGTTTAAAGCTCATGAATGATTAAATATCCATTTTTAGTATATTATTTACTTAACGTATTCAAATGATACTTTCCTTCAAACAAGTTGAATGCTCACATATACAAAATAAATCCTATGGAAATTCGCTGAGTACGCAGGTCTGCTGCGACGGGGGTATTTGTATGTTAATTGGATGTTCTGTAGATGTCAATATATGGATGTGTAATTAACATCTATTGAACATCTATTCTACATCCACGTAGAATTAAAATGACCTATAACAAAAATGAGAGGGGGTTGTTGATGTCAAATAAAAGAAATAGGTTCTTGAAATAGACCTTAAAATGTTTGATGATTTAGAATATGAGCATAAAGAACTCATACCCCCTAAGCCCATATAAGCTGGCACCCCCAAAGATAACAACCTAAATCCGCCCATGCTTTTTGTTGTGATTCTGTGTATGTTTTTAAAAATAAATTAAATTAATTGTGGTATTAAAGTGTCAATTCATTAATTTACAAAGTAACAAATCCTTGGAAAATAATTCAAGCTATTTTACTACACTCTTATCGTTAGACATATTCTCTACATACACAGATTAAACTTAAGGTTGATGCGCCAAATTGCAGCTCCTTAAAAACTTTGCCAGTATAGTGAGCTTCATTGTAACATAAAATCTATATTTATAAAATTGTACTTTTAGCTATGTTTTATTCTTGCCTCTATTAAAAGGCGGTCTTAGAAAACCTTGGACAATTTTATGTTTTAATTTAATTACTGTTTTAATTTTTTTTACTGTTTGACTTTTAAAATATTTGGATCTATTATTTGGATCCATCTATCTATTTGGATTATTAAAATAACTAGGAGTGGTTCCCAATTATTTGATCGCAGCCCGCCTCCAGACGGCCATCTCATTTCTTCCGGACCACAAACATAAAAATTTAGACAAAAACAAAATGCAAAACATTTCAAACCAAAATTAGACAATTTTTTTGCAGCACAGCAGCGGTGATCGAAACGTCCCCATAGACAGTAACTAACAGATTTCGCAAATTGAAACCCTAGCAGTAGCAAATGTGTACTTAATGCGTAATCTTTTACATACAGTACACTCCCAAATATCTGAGGTCGTCGGGACCGAGGCTGCCTTGGATACCAAGAATCTCAGATAATACGGAGGCTACTTAAATTTTGAGGTTTGAGAGTTACAAGACAACAATAGGAAGTTTATTGCTGGTAAAATACTTGTTTTAGAGTATCCAGGCTGGTAAAACAGAATTTATAGTCAACAAATTATTTGAATACGCAATACCAATATTTAAAAACAACGATGAATAACAAAATAAACTTCATCATGGAAAATCATCATTCGTCATATTATCGTCTGTATTCGTACGCATCTTTGTTTATGGTGGGAGTTCTCTACTGGGATAGCTCAATATCGGAGGGTGAATCTAGGCCAATACGAATGTTGTGATTGAACTGGTACGATGTACTCGTTTCCATCATTCTCATAAGGCCTCATGCAGCAAATAGTTCGTCCAATATTTGGGCAAGTCAAACTCACCATTGTTTGACAATAGTGAACTCCCACCTTACATTCAGCAGAAGGCAACTACTTCAGTTCCTCCACTTAATGATTTTCATTCAAAACACAAATTTAGGTTGTTGGTAGTATTCGTATCATAAAATAATAGGCCCTACTTGAATGTTTATTTCAATTACAAACTTGAATAAACAAATAAACTACCAAATTACAGATTTTAAATTTACTTTTCCAAAAACCAATGACAATCACGTTATTATTATGTTTCGACCAAACATAAAATAATATATTGTTTAGCTTAGAACGACCTCGGATAATCCGGAGCCTCGGATAATCGGGGCTCAGATAATCGGGAGTGTACTGTACTTATCTTATATATGAAAAAGCTTTTGTAAAACTAATGACAGAGACCCCAACCGTTCTACTGTACCGAATCACGAGCGGGTTGTACCAAAACAAAGATTATATCTGCCCTTTATGTGCAGGTTTTAAAGTTAAAAATACCTCCTTGTAATAGTACATTTCGTTACTAGTCCGGAAAGTGGCTGTTATCGGTATGAGATAGTGTTTCAATTACGAGGCGACGTAATTGAATTCTATCGAGTACCGGTACAGCACTTTCGGATGAGTCTCGAACAGTACGTTTCATCATACCACCTTTTATTTAATATTTTAAAACTTGTTAGTACGTTAAAAAATGGTGAGGTTATGTTAGTGTTATCGATGGTTACATTTCTGTTGTTTACTCTATTTTTAATCAATCTAAGATTCACATGCTCGATTATTAAAAAACTTTGCAAGGCAAATTTTTATAATAATTTTGCACATTTACTAGAATTCAATTAATCAGTGGTAAAATTTTTAATTGGATTTCATATCATGGAAATCTTCATTCTAAAAATTGCAGAATTATTTATCAAAGAAACAATCAGAAGAGAAAAGCAACATTATCGTATGTCTGTATAAAATGAAGGGTGCAGAGAGCCAGGCATGTGTAAATGGACCGTCATAGTGTTTACTGATAATGAGATATTTCTACTAGGTGGAAGCCGAAGGCTCGTTACTGGGTGACGATATGTTTTATGGATTGAGGTACGCTATTTTATTTTTCTTACGATTAGAAAATATTTAATATATGTGGGTGTCACACTGTAATTGTATAATTGTTATCATGAGTAAGAAGTAATGAGTGTCTGATGGAACCAAGACCTTCAAGCTAACACTGTGCACGTATCACAGCTCCAGTGCAGTTAATAAGTGCAAGTACTCATTTAGCTGTTTATATAAATTTAGAAAATTAATCACAGTTTTCTGATCAATATAAACTTGTAATAAATCTCAATATTGATTTTGGAATAATATAATTGTAAAAAATTATATTAATAATAGTACCTTAAGTAAATCACTAATAATTTAACCAAAATACTCTAGACACTTTACACTTTTAATAGATATTTTGCATAGATTAAAGGAAGCTTGTCACAAGTTTTTGCAAAACTGATATTTTTTTCAAGAGAACATGCCACTATTATTTTTAAATTTCTAAATATCATCATTTTTTAAACGTATGAAACAACATTTTTTAATATTATGATTCACAATTCAAACCTAAACTTAACAACACACTAACAAAATGTGGCCTCCACAAATACTTTTCATCCCATTACATTACTATAGATGATTGGTAATTTCTGCACATGTAGAATTATTTACCAAGAAACCTCATAAATCTTTCTTTATTTGTTTTAAAATGTGGATGTCCATTACATAAGAACTGATAACTACGGCTGACAACTAAGGCTCATTGACGACCCTTTTTCATATCTCTTATTTGATTAAACAATTAATTCCAATAAATTTAATTTTACTTCAATAATTCTCCAATTTTTTTGGCTTTGTGAATGAATACAGTGTGTCATGGGGTTTGTGCAGTACCTGTGTTGGCTGAGTCACCATTACTGTTTCGGTCTATTTGATAATTTGGATTTGGTGTTAATGTAGAGAAATGTGGGTAGATTGATTTATTATTGTTATTGTAGCGCTGATAATTTAGATAATCCATTGAAAGTGAAGCTGTAACAGTAATCTAGGGTGTATATAAATTGCCATCAGCAAATATAAACCTAAAAAAAATTGTATGTCAGAAAAAGTTAACAATATTTCAACCTAAGCTTAATTTGATCAATTTTATTCTCCCAAAAAATTCCCTGAGTCATAAGAAACATTGTAAATCTAACAACAGAACATTTTAGACAAGTCTAAAATATTTTGATTTTGATTTTAGGGACATTTACCATCACTGGTTGGTAAAAAACAAGTTTCACAATGTTTCGGGATCTGGAATCTGGTCCCGTCTTCAGGTGGAAAAAGAACCCTAGAACATAACAAGATTAGCTACACACAGCCAGGATAACCTGGACATAAACTTAGCTAAAACAGAGAACTGTAAAAGCAGTCACAATCATTTAAGTATACATTTTATTGAGCAAAATTCAAAATATTTGCCCCGTCATAAACTTTGTTTGAGAACAGTAAGGTCCTCCTTAATCAACCCTATCTCCTTACAAATGAAATTTTATAGTTCGTTCATTATAAACTCCGGCCACGGCTATAATTCAAGCAGCTAGTGCTATTAACCATACAATATGATATTTCACAGTGTCTGACAAACAGCGGGGCTGTAAATCAGTGTTTTCAGAAAAGTACCCCTTCTACCCCCCACACCTTGCAACCAGCTGACTCTGCCATAGCCGGAGATATAATGTGCGAACTGTAAATTTTTACAGCCTGCGGGCTGTAAATCAATGTTTTCAGAAAAGTACCCCTTCTACCCCCGCACCTTGCAACCAGCTGACTCTGCCATAGCCGGAGATATAATGTGCGAACTGTAAATTTTTACAGCCTGCGGGCTGTAAATCAATGTTTTCAGAAAAGTACCCCTTCTACCCCCGCACCTTGCAACCAGCTGACTCTGCCATAGCCGGAGATATAATGTGCGAACTGTAAATTTTTACAGCCTGCGGGCTGTAAATCAATGTTTTCAGAAAAGTACCCCTTCTACCCCCCACACCTTGCAACCAGCTGACTCTGCCATAGCCGGAGATATAATGTGCGAACTGTAAATTTTTACAGCCTGCGGGCTGTAAATCAATGTTTTCAGAAAAGTACCCCTTCTACCCCCCACACCTTGCAACCAGCTGACTCTGCCATAGCCGGAGATATAATGTGCGAACTGTAAATTTTTACAGCCTGCGGGCTGTAAATCAATGTTTTCAGAAAAGTACCCCTTCTACCCCCGCACCTTACAATCAGCTGACTCTGCCATAGCCGGAGATATAATGTGCGAACTGTAAATTTTTACAGCCTGCGGGCTGTAAATCAATGTTTTCAGAAAAGTACCCCTTCTACCCCCCACACCTTGCAACCAGCTGACTCTGCCATAGCCGGAGATATAATGTGCGAACTGTAAATTTTTACAGCCTGCGGGCTGTAAATCAATGATTTCAGAAAAGTACCCCTTCTACCCCCGCACCTTGCAACCAGCTGACTCTGCCATAGCCGGAGATATAATGTGCGAACTGTAAATTTTTACAGCCTGCGGGCTGTAAATCAATGTTTTCAGAAAAGTACCCCTTCTACCCCCGCACCTTGCAACCAGCTGACTCTGCCATAGCCGGAGATATAATGTGCGAACTGCAAATTTTTACAGCCTGCGGGCTGTAAATCAATGTTTTCAGAAAAGTACCCCTTCTACCCCCCAACCTTGCAACCAGCTGACTCTGCCATAGCCGGAGATATAATGTGCGAACTGTAAATTTTTACAGCCTGCGGGCTGTAAATCAATGTTTTCAGAAAAGTACCCCTTCTACCCCCGCACCTTGCAACCAGCTGACTCTGCCATAGCCGGAGATATAATGTGCGAACTGTAAATTTTTTTTACCTTCAGATGGGCGGTTTTCACAATTGACAACACTGAACTACCCACCACAATGAATGCTGTAATTGTAAAATCTTCAACCAACCACATCGAACGACTTTACCAAACAGTGAAAGCCTCGGTCAAATGCTTTAAGTCAGAGACAAAGATATCAAACCAGGAAGTGACAAAGACAGAACTTACTTTAGGAGAAGACAGAAGAAGAAATAATTATTTAAGGATAAGAAAAAGAATCATGAGATCCACTAAATGGTAAGTAAAAGGTGGAAGCATTCTTCATGGTTTTTTTAAAGGAAACATTAACTGTGCCTTAATTATATATTTTGTAGCTGACAGTCTTTCCTTAAAATTATATTTAAATATGACAATGTTACAGTTTGCGCATTATATCTCTGGCTATGGTAGAGTCAGCTGGTTGGCAAGGGAGGAAGAGGGGGTATTTTTCTGATAGCATTATTCTGCAGTCCCTCTGTTTGTCAAATGTCAAACCAAATCAAATAAAATCAAATCATTCTTTATTTGTACATGTATAAAGTATATACATAAATAGCGTCACATAATTCTTAAATAAAATACAATATGAACTATAACAGAACGAAACAAAAACATCTACATGTTGTGCTTACCAATATCATATTTGTTGAAAATATCATTTGATACGGTTAGTAGCATAGTAGCCACAGCCAGAGATATCGAGGGTTTAAGTCTAATGCCTTGTATCTTCAAAATTTGACATTTTGAGGATATGATATATTATGAAAGAGGTTGACCAGGTTTTTTCAGTTCTAATACCTCATAAAGCAATTCCTATTCTAAATAATATAATGCGCAAGCCGTACATTACTTTAAGTTTTCTCCATATTAATGTTTTATTTTATGAAGCATATTAAACTAAATACAAATACACCAATTTGTAACATTTTTTATGTTGTTTATCTATATATATAAAAGCCAAAACGGTTGACTGACTGACTGACTGACTGACTGACTCACTGATCACAGTTTCTCAAAAACTATAGGGCTTTGTGCCATAAAACTTGGCAAAATTAATCATTATAGGCTCTAGATGCGTACTAAGAACGGATTTTAAAATTTATTCTCTCTAAAGGCTAAAATAGGGTAGATTATAAAATTCAAAATAGTGGCTATTTTTAGTTTTCAAAGCTTATTTTCTGAAACTACGCAGTGCTTTGGACCATTAATCTTGGCTCAAATATTCTTCATAGGCTCTAGATGCATACAAACGAAGGATTTTTAAATGTTTTCTCTGGAAAACCTATAATAACGTAAATTAAAAAATTCAAAATGGCAGCCTTTTCAGTTTTCATAAGAACTATGATCACAAAATATCAACAGAAGGTCTCTAAAATATTTTAAAGAGACAAAAAAAATGGAAATTCCATTTACTAAAATAATAAATTGTACAAAACTCTTATGAATTTATTATATTATATGTTTGTCATATATCATAGGTCCTATACATAGACTACTTACTTGCGTTTTGCGTATCACCCGAAGTAATCCAACTAGAATCTTGAAACTCTGCATGGGCATAACATTTCGTTATTTTTATAGAACCGGGGTTTTCTGAATAAAAAATGTTAGGAGGGTTCGTGTGCTGGCCGAAAGCGATTTAGGCTAAGATCAAACAAATACTATTTCAACCGTAGATTTTTGCCTCAAGCTGCTAAGCGAGTAATCTAATCTCCAATATGACTGAAAAATTAGCATGTGTTAGCACATGGTAGCCAATACCCTTTGAGGAAAAAAGGAAAATTCATCGAGGAAACGTGTCATCTTCTCATGTCAATTTGGGAAGGAGATGCAACCTTAAGTTTATAATTAAGCGCTTGAAAACGTACAATTTAGATTTATTGAATTCATCAGTCTATTTGGAAATTTATAAAAATTGCACATTAAAAATAACGTATAACTGAACCAAACATATGTTATCTTTTCAGCGAGCGAAGCCGCGGTTATATCTACTAGTGTAAGAGTAAGAATAAATGATTTTAAATGTTTTAGTTTGATATATTTATGTCTAGTTTTGTAAGAAATAACAGAATCTAGGTTAAGTCTAGGATAAATTTGTGATAACTCATATTCTCACCCACTTTGGATATGTGGAATATGTAGGTAGGTTGAAGGGGGATCTCTCCTTTTAGTCATGATATTTAATAAATAACTTTGAAATATTCCCCAAGATAAACAGAAAAAATGGTGATCAACTAGTGAATTTGCACATGGCGTGGCAGTGACTTAAAATATAATTGAATTTTATAATGTATCCACATCTAATTCAGCTAGCAAACAATATCATATTAAAATGGAACCACTTACTTTGTTTCTATCCATCTTAATATGTCTCAATGTAAGGAAATATAATTTTTTCATATGTCCTAGCTATAGAGGAAATTTGAGTAAACCTTTGCATAAACAGATTGTTAGAAAATACTGTAGATTAATAAATTCACATCCAATGTAAACGAATATTTTTTAATAAAATTTAAAAGGAAATGTATGGTTCAGTTTTTATGATAGTAATTATCTATTATATTTTAGGAGAGATGAAGTGACAACTCTCGTCACACTCCTGGTGTTGGTATCACAGTGCTCTCTAAGTCAAGGACAACTGTTCGGTAAATCTCCACCATTCCAGACATATTTATAGATTGTTAGTGCATTAAAATTTTTTTGAAAATAAAACTATGAACGAACAGTCGAATAATGGATCTAAGGGGACACCTGCCGAACGCCAGCCACAAGGGGGTGCCAGCCAGAAGGGGGTGCCAGCGGTGCCCAATGCTGGCTGGCTCCGCTTAAGAAAAAAGTGAAAAATTTAATTTAAAGACAAATTTGTTGTTTCTTGGCCGGCAAAACTCTGAGTAGCATCCCTGTAGTGAAATATCTTTCGCATCGCGGTCGTCATGCCTATCTCTATTTTCATGGCAGTCACATTCTCGGAGTTTGATGGCCAGAAAATCGTTCGTACGTTTTGCGGACAAAGCGATGGCACTGGCCCTTTTTCATTGCCGTTACACCTTTTGGTCGCATCACGGCTGTCATAATGATGTTGTTTATACCATGACCTCGATAATATTGCGGCCAGAAAACCGCTCAGTGTTTTTGTAGCCAGCAAATCCCTTGGTCTCATTACAGCTGTTAAATATTGTTGATATATATAGCAGCCGTTAAACCTCTCGGTTGTATTGTGGCCGTCAAATAATATTGTATTTTATTTTACATAGATTGGGCTTAAGTATTCGTTTTAGGAGGCAACATGGCTGATTTCATTTGTCGGGAATATTGTTTTTAAATAATCAGGAAAGGTCAGAGAAAAAGTCGGGAGTTCCATATGTGAAATCTGTTAGACACCTTGTATTGGTTTTACAGCGGCTGGCAAAGCAATAACAACTCTTGGTTAGGCTGTATTGTAGCCTGCCAACATCGGTTTTATTGTGGCCATAACTTCAAATCATAATTTAATTGCTTATCCTAGCAATTATTTAACACACCTAGTAAATGAGTCACTAAGAGAAGGGAGATTTCCTGAAAACTGGAAAAATAGTATAGTGCATCCACTCCCTAAAACTGTGAATCCGAAAAGTGTGGAACAGCTAAGACCAATATCAATACTGCCTGCCTTTTCAAAAATATTAGAGAAAGCTGCCATTCGTCAAATGATTCCTTATTTAAATACTGAAAGTATTTTGCCTAAACTACAGTCTAGGTTTAGAAAAAAACACAGTACTTGCACAGCCTTAGTGAATATGTTTGATGATTTGTTCAGAGCCAAAGATGAGGCAAGTACAGTACAGTTGTCATGCTTGACTATTCGCAAGCTTTTGACTCTTTAAATCATGAACTTTTATTAGCAAAGATGCACTATTACGGGTTTGGCAGAGAAGCAGTAAATTGGTTTAAGTCATACTTAAATCACAGAGTGCAGGTCACCAGAGTGGGTAATGAGACATCTGAGTTGCTCATAAAGGATCGAGGTGTACCTCAAGGCAGTTGTCTTGGGCCTATTTTGTTTAACCTGTATACATCTGATTTCCCAAGATGTTTACAGCATTGCACAGTCCACATGTACGCTGATGATTGTCAGCTTCAGTTATCATACTGGCCTGAGACGCCGTTACACCTTACACAAACGGCAAATATAAACCGTTTCATCCACCGGCAGAACTCCACCATTCCAGACAGTGGAATAAGGAGTTCCAATACATAACAAAAAAGGAACGCATCCAGCTGTAGATACTGCGTCCACCAAGCAGTATCTACAGCTGCTGAATATGTTTGACACCAACAGAAGGATATGTACCCCCTACATATCCTATCCAGGAACAGGATAGGATAAATAAATCATAACCAACACCAAATTTATAATGTAAATAAATTATAAGCATTATAAAATAATGCTTTTTATTTACAATCCAGATCTTCCCTAGGATGATCTGGATTTTTCATTGGGAATTATGATGTAGTGTCCATTGTTATTTTGCTGGTTGAGGGGGGCCTCTGGCTCCCTAGGTGGTTAGTATCCAGTTTATCATGCAGTGACTGCGATTGGCTGCATAAATGATGACCTAGAGAAAATCTCTTGTTGGTCAGTCAAAATTGGCCTGAAGTTGAGTGTAAAGAAATGCAGTGTGATCTACCTAGCTCCACATATTCTTGTACAGTCCCTTAATGAGAGAGCCTTGACCATTATGTTAAATGGTGAGGTACTTTTAATAAGTGACAGTCTAAAAACTCTCGGTGTCACATTAGACAGTGATCTCTCTTTTTCTGACCACATTAGTCAGACTATCCAGCGTGCCGTTGGCAGGTTGAGGGGGCTGAACAGGTTCAGAAATTTGTTACCAGAGGCAGCGTAAGTTCAGCTAGTGCAGTCACTGATTCTATCAGTTTTTCAATACTGCTAACATGCATACGGTAATAGAATCTCCAAAGAAAATATGGGGAGGATTCAAAAGGTCCAGAACAGTGCCATCAGGTTTGTGTTCTGCCTCAGCCGTTGTGACCACGTGTCACCTTTCAGGGAGGCCCTACATACTCCCCATGGATGCCGTATGCAGAGTGCTGACCTGCTGTTTGGTCCACAAAGCTCTTATTGTTGGAGAGCCTCAGTACCTCTGTGACAAACTCTCCCATCGGCGGGATGTCGCTTTGCGTAGCACCTGGCAAGACAAGCTCCTCCTCCACTTTCCGAGGATCAGTCGCGAGGATGGCAGGAAGGGCTTTGCCTATTTCGGTCCGTCGTTGTACAATGGACTCCCGGCGAGCTTCAAAGAGCTCGCAGTCGGTACATTTAAAAGAAATATTAAATGTTTATTTGAAAATTAGTTTGACTGCTATGTTTTTTTTTACTATGTTAGATTTTAATTGTTTGTTGTTACTGTAAATATTGTTTCTTTTTTTATTATTAGAATAAGATTGATTGACGAAAGTTATTTTGAAAAGCAGTTTTTACTGAAAATCGCTGGATAAATAAAGACATTTTTATTTATTATTATTTATTTATCCATCACATTAAAGACACATTATAAATGTTATATATTTTTTGTGTTTGGTGCCGGGGGGGTGGGGGGGGGGCAATGCCGATTTTGCCAAGGGTAACAGTAGGGGAAAGTCGTCTGATATCGGACAGCGGCCGGTATCGGACAGAACCAGTTTCAGGAAAATTACGCTAGGGGCAGCAGCTGTCAAGCCATCTGTACAGCTGTACAACCATCTAAATGAGCAAGTCGGGCCATCGCCATATTGGACAGTTACTGCATACGGCTTTTGTTGTGGTTAGAGTTTTTTGTTTTTTTGAATTGGGACACGTGCACGGATATAGTTTTCCCAAGCTGCTGCATCGATTAAAGTAAATGATATTGGTCATAGTTGAGTTTAAAATACTTAGTATACTTTATACTAAGTAAAAACGTATAGGTCCAGGTCGCATTATGGACTGCGGGTTGACAGCCATTATAAACTGTGTTGTCTGGCGGCTGGTATCGGACAAGCTGCAATCGGGTGGTATCGGACAATGTAATGACCACTTAAATTCACGGATTTTTTTGGATTCTTTGATTCTTTAGGGGACATGGGGAAAATAAGAGGGAATTATGATGTAGTGTCCATTAAATTGGCAATAGACTAGGTTTTGTCTAAGGAAATAATAATACGGACTGAAAGTGAGAGGTTTGGTGTGCTGAGGAGCAATCGTTTAGGAAATAAAGAAATCATTGGAGAAAGATCATTTAGGAAATAAACACATTATAAATTTATTCAATTGTATAATTTAATATCCACCAAACCTAAATTTTGTACTATTTTTAGGTCTGTCCGATACCACCCTCCAAAAATTGGAAGTCGCATTTTGTAAACAGGTAAACTTTTTCAAAAAACAGTATGTTGTTATTGTCATTATTATAAATAATTTAAACCAATTGCACATGAAATACTGAAGTATTATTTGACGCATAAGGTAGTTACTTATCGTAATCCTTAAACCGAGAAGTCAAAAAAAAGCTAAGGTGTCCGATACCTGCCGACCTTCCCCTATGTGTAGTTCCATCATTGGGACAGTCTCAGGAGGGGAAGGGAGGATTACTCAAGTCATCACAAAACCTTGTGCTAAAATTACATTGTGTTATTATATCAAATAAACAAAGGTAATAAATATATAACATCTTCAGCCCGACCACTTCACTGGGGGCCGAGACCAGAAGTTGAAATAAAACCTCAGCCAGATGACGTCATGCTAGGAGGTTATGACGAAATGAAATCTGACGATGGCTGGCTCTGTACGAGAGAATGTAAACCCAATGATCCTAGAATCTGTTACTACACTTGGTTGTTGGAGCCATATACCACAATGAACAGGTGCTTAATCTACTTTGGTATTGTACTATCTACCATGATCAAAGAGTTAGCTAAGGAAGCCTTATTACTGAAGTATCCAGTTTATTTATATAAGCCTACCACTAGTTTGCTTAAATAATCATCTGATTTAGAAAACTTACAACACTCGTTAATAGAAGGTAAACAATGATTTTAGAAAAGTGACCAAGTTCCCATTCGATTCTTGTTAAAAAGCCCATACAGCTGTTTTTCGACCATCTGCTAAGTTGTTTTGCGAGGCTTATACCAGGTATCATGAAATTGTGATATATATTCAAAATTGTTTAAACAGCTATACTATACATAATTGATATTGAAAAACAGCTGTTTAAGTGATTTTGAACTTCACAATTTCATAACACCTAGTATAGTTCTGTAGTACCTGGTGGACCGAGCCTTGCTCGGTGTTATTTCATGTTTACCAGTTCATCCAGTTACTATAAAATATTTCAATGTCATAAAATTTATAAATATAAACCTTTTTTATTTCTCCATGGACTCTTCATCCCACCTGCTGTATTTTCCCTTGATAGCTGTAGATTCCAAACAGCTGTATGATTACTTCATTTGTTTACACTTTCCTTGTTTATTTTCGCTGCTATCACGGCAACCCATGAGGCCAATGTTAAAATTTTACAACTTTAAAATTCAATTGATTACGTTATTAGATTTTCTCTGGCCAAGTTATCTGCATAAAAGACGTTTTTGAGTCATAAATTACTTATTTCCAGACTTTGAAGGAAATCCTCGGAGCCATTTTTGAGATAATTGTGCAAGCAAGCAAGCAAGCATACAAGCAAGCAAGCACGATAACATTACTCATATAAGAGTATAGGATGATGTATTTATATATATATTTATAATCATCTGTGAAACCCTTAAGCGCAGGAAACTGCCTGGGCTGTAGACTTGTCAAAGATTTTAAATTGGAATCATTACTTAAATATTGGAACTCATATTACTTAATTTGAAGAGAGCACCATCATATGTTTAATTTCGTAAGGCAATTCTTTGCGTCAAAATTGTGGGCGTCTGGCAAATTGTAGAAAGATGGGAGAGGACTCAAATTAAAGGTCTCTATTCCGTGATGGCGGGAAAAATAATGAAATTGCTTGAAATTTACCAGAAAACGAGAAATAACGTAAAATATCTCTGCCATTTAAAAAGTATTGGGATCTAAAAAAGTCTGCTTTGTTTACATAAAACGTGTGATGCTGATACTTGATTGAAAACATGTGGTAGGCTAGATATCTATAAGGTAGATTCAGTTTGCTATGAAGGTATTCTGTACTATAATAAATAAGGATTGTTTGAACTTTCCCTCATTAGGGGCTTTTAGCCCCTTCAAGCCACTAGTTTATAGAAATGTCATTAGTGGTCACAAATTTTTTTCCACATGGATTGTCTATGCAGTAACGTCCAGTTTCTGCTGATCATGTCTGGTTAAATCAATGTTTGGATCAAAACTGACCGGTTTGGTATTTCCTCCGAGAGTAGTCCGGTTAAACCAATGTCCGGTTAAAGGTGTCCAGATGAGAAGGAGTCTATTGTATTCTGTGGGTTGCACCCCTTTGGTCCTATAAACGTGAGCTCACTAGAGTATTTATCAAATGCTCATTTCCATGTATATTTTTTAAAATAGTGCACAATGGTCTCTTTCAAAACTAGAAAAATTAAATAAAATTACACCAACTTTCGCAGAGCTTGTGGAAACTGCCCTAACGTGACTTCTGACTGCCACAAGCCCCAATGTAACTCGGCCGATGGGTTTGAGAGAGCGATCATCACAGTCAACCGCATGCTCCCAGGTCCGTCCATCCAGGTGAAGGAATATATATTAATGTATATATATTAAATATAAAAATTCCATATATAAGTATATTAAATATTTGAATCATATATAAATATTTGAGCCCTCCAATTGATAACTTCCAGCATAACATATCTAGAGCAACCCATAAATGATGTAGTTTTTTTCTAAATGGATTGAATTTTAATTTTTATTTTAGACTAGCGTTACCCGGCGCGCGTTGCTGCGCCCATGATAATTAAATATTTAAATAATCCCCATTTTCAATATCCTGATCTCTAGTATAATCATATGTTTTTTTGTAAACAAACCAAAAGCTCATTTGAATAACATGGTATCTTTAGGAGCCCGTGGGGCAGATCCCTGTGGATGGATTTACACCAAACTTGACAAAAACCATCCTGGGAACATGGTAAACAATCCCTGCAAATTTCATAAAAATCCGCTGGGTGGTTTGGGCGTCTATAGGGACCATACCCACACACACACACACACACACACACACACACATACTTCCTCTTTTATAGATATAGATATTCGATTAATGTACTTAGTAAAGAACAGTTTACATTGGTTGAATGAATCGGCCCAGGTTGTCGGATCAGCTGATTCCCTTTTTTTAGAATTAGGTTTGCCAATCAGCTCGCCCTCCACTCATCTATCCTGTTTACAATGGTTGTCATCTAATTTAGTTTTGTCATGTATTTTTATAATACCTAAGACAATAAATATTATTATTGATTTTGAATTAGCGGTCAAATACTAACTCGCCTTCTTACTCACTCTCCTTTGATCCCCAGGTGAGCCTGGATACCCAGTCAGATCTGAGTTTTGGAGGGAGTTATGTGTCATCTTTGCTTGTCCACCTGGGAGGGGATTAGGACCCTTACCAACAAACTCCTTGGCATCTGCTAGTGGAGGGCAACTAGGAGAGCTCCTAGGTGGTAGTACTTTTGTAGGAGAGCTTGGGAGATCTCGGGGTAGGGGGTGAGTCGCCCCCAGAAGAACCTGGAGAACGGGTTGGTAATGTTTTTCTCCTCTTTCATGGGCGAGGCTGACTGACCATATCATACCTATCCCATACTTACAATCCTTTCCCTCTGTAAGCTGCCCAATATCCCTAGGAAAACATGCCTAGCTGGCTATACTGGGGTTCTCATGTCTCTAAAGTCCAACAGCCTCACTCACCCTCCCACTTGACCAATGTAAGCAGACATTAATATTTATTCTTTTCGGTCTTTTAAGCTAGCTCACCAATATCAGAACTGTTCATATTGGCGAGTCATTTACCAAATACATGTACTATCTATTCCTGCCATTAGACAGTTACAAGTCAATAATTAATGTATAATGACATCTCATTAATTTTTTCATTATTTTCAGGTGTGCAAAGGAGACACAGTGGTAGTGGACATTACCAACAATTTGCCAGGTCGAAGTACGTCCATTCATTGGCACGGGCCTCATCAGAAAGGGACTCCTTGGATGGATGGGGTACTTATGAGATTTTTTGAGACCTTCCCAAAGTAATCTAATACTTTGAGAAAGAAACTGGAATATGGAAGAATATGGAAGAAACTGTGACTCCCACTGCTGAAACAAAGATATTGCCACATTTACCTTTTTGGTCCAGTTCAGTTATTGCTACTGGTAATAGCTGATAATGAATAAATTTGATCTGGTGATTTGAACAACTGACTGGTTTCAGCTGTATTGTTATGATGGTTATTGTTTCAAAATGTTCATACTTTGAAATTTGAATGTTGAGTAGAAGCGCACTCAATCAGGCTAGCTATAACTATACTAAGTAAGTGCAATTATTTCTCCTCTGCTTTTGAGCTGCTAAACGAATCAAATTAAGATTATAATATTATGTCCCTACTTAACCCTTTGCCGACATGTAGGACAGAGCTGTCTCATCACGGTGGGTGGCTCAGTGGGGCATGGGACAATATATCCCAACAGAAATTAGTGCCCTGGTCGTGTGCGGTACACCTACATCCCATGATCTCTATACAGACTCGCCATGCATGGTACAGTTCGCGCATTAAATCTTTGCCTATGGCAGAGTCAGCCGGTTGCAAGATGCAGGGGGAAGAGTGGGTACTTTTCTGGAAACATTATTCTACAGTCCATCTACTTGTGTTGTGTTTACAAATGTCAAATGTTTAAAATATCATATGATATGTTTAGTATCGTAGTAGCCGTAGCCGGATGTATAATGCGCGAACTGTATACATACAGCCTCATAAAAAATGTATTTTCTTAGGTTTTTCTTCTTTAATGCTCATAAAGTTATAACTTTGTGATTTTAATAAGCTATAAATTGAATAGTGTCAATTCTATTATACAGGTTAATATTATATTTACAACAGATAAAAATACTTCCTGCTGTAGAAAAATGTCTTCCTACTGATTTTACACTCTGGAAAAATGTTTGGTCGAGCTAAGCAAAATCAATCCATCCATTATACTCAACATTGTCAAGAAAGGTAGGAGTAACAAAATACCATTCTGACTCCCCCTTGCCATTTCCAGGTGCCATACATAACCCAGTGCCCTATACAGGAGGCAGCGACTTTTAGATACCGCTTTCGAGCCACCGAAGCAGGCACCTCCATGTGGCACTCCCACGATGGTAAGCTTAAATTTACTATCAGACAGTGAAGTATGGAATGATTCTTAGAGAAATTTTTAGTTTCAAAAACTTAAAATATTTTTAATAGAATTGAGGGGATTGTGAGGGGCATGAAGAATGAAGCTGAACACGACCGCCAACACCCATTATGTCTGTTTATTTTAAATTAAGAATCACATGCGGAGGAAAACTCCGCATGCGCCCGCTCGAGGGTTAATAAAACTTTTAACGCCAGTTCTCAAATATTTGCATAATCGCAGGCCTACAGAAGGTGGACGGAGTGGTGGGGAGCCTGATCGTACGACTGCCCAACTCTGAGAACCCCGTCCGGGACTTGTACGACTTTGACCTCCCGTCCCACGTGGTGCTGATAGAAGACTGGCTGCACACCACAGCCGATGAGAGGTTCCCTGGGTACTTCCGATACAAACTGAGGGGCCAAGAACCTGCGTCCTACCTCATCAACGGCAAAGGCGTTCAAGTGGTAATGCTTTTTTATACTTATTTTGTGAACATATAATAAAAAATTATCATTCAGGAAAGAACCACTGATACTATTATTACGTTAAATGTTTTCATATTTTCATTTCCTTTTCGTAATTTCTTGGTATGTTATGTTTCATTATAATCTTTGACTTAAAGAAGAAAACAAGATTTTCCAACGTTAAAATATTCAAACAGGATAAGAAGGGCAGCCCATCAGGTTTTCAGCGGTTTTTGCTAGATCTATATTGGTGCCATTTCCCCACCCACCACAATGACTCATACACCGGACCCCCCTGGTTGTGAGATAAGATAATCTCCTAAAAAAAAGCAATCTGGCAATGGGGCACCTGAATTTTATTTTAGCAGCATGGCACCTGATCAATGCATACACTGCAACCATTTTTTAATCATTATATTTACAGAGCCTAATTAAAAAAATCAAGTTATATTTAATATCAAAGCTCAGTTATTTTAGTCTGGTTATGAAATTATATACAGTATAAATACATGTGGTTTAAATTATGTTATTTAAAAATTATTAAATAGGAAATAATAAAAGTATTGCATCTGTCCTATTCCACTATAACACAACTATCCTAACTTATTTGTATAGCATATTTTGAAGAGTCTAAAAAGAACAAAATATAAGGGATTTTCAAATAATCCTCTAAGATAAAGCAATACTTTTTTTTCTTCATTGTATGACATTAAGAATATTAGGGGGGAAGCAAGGGGGTTGGGGTAGGGCCTTTCGGCTACAAGCTTTTCTTTGTGGTAGTAGTCGATGAAAAATATTTTGTTTCATAATATTTTTTCCTTAAAAAATCCCAGACTGACTGGACTATTTAAGGAACTGATAAGCAAAAGTAATTCCAATAAGTTTCTTAATTATTATGCTCTCATTTATTGTGTTTGGTTTTTCATCTATGTAAAAATTTAGTAAATTGCACATGAATCATTATTTATTTTTATTAATTTACCTCTACATTTTTTATTTTAAGGTCAACAAGAAAGTGTTAGTGGGCAAGACTCCTCTGGCAGAGTTTAAGGTCCGCAAAGGTTACCGTTACCGCTTCCGGTTCATTGGTGCCAGCTGTTTGTCATGTCCCTACCGTGTTACCGTACAAAACCATAAACTTTTGGCCATCGCAACTGACCGAAATCTCGTAGAACCTGTTCTTTTCGACTCATTCATTATTTCAGCAGGTGATTTTGTCATGTAATTATGTAATGATTCTCAATATTACAGTGAACTTATAAATCATAAGGATATTTATTAATTTTTGTATTGAATGTCCATTTGAAATATCTTGTTAAAGCGTATGATTTAAAAATACAGTCAAAGCCCACAGAGGACACTGAACTCTTCCCCATAAGGAAATAATATTTTCATCAAAATAAACATTCTATTTGCTGAAAATATTTATTACTTGAAAATATTTTTAAGAAAAAAATAAAACTGATATTTGGACTATTTATTGATACAAGGAATACAATAATTTTCTGTGGCTTTCAAGATAAAATAAAATCCAAACGGAAAAGTAATAAAAAATTACTGTAGAAACATAACAAGTCTATTCCAATTATTAGAAACCACTTATACAACAAAAATTGAAATAAGCAATAAGCTTTTTTCAAAAATTTTAAATCAGGCAAACATCATTGAAAATTTGTATAATGTATCTTTTAGGCAAACCACTTATATGATCTGTTATAGTTTATTTTTTAAAATAATTTTCCTTATATGTTACCTCCTTATATGTTATTTCAGGTGAGAGATATGATGGAGTTATTGAGGCAAGGGCGCCAGTCGGTGCTTACTACATATTTGTCGAGGGGCTGGGAAACTGTAGTCCGTTTTCTCAAGTGGCGGTTCTGAGGTACGAAGGAGGACCCTCCAGACCTTCAGAGTCCCTCAGCCGAGCTTTCCCCGACACTGCGTCTGGATATGTGAGTCAACATCTAGAGATACAGCCGAAGCCCTCTTGACCATCAGATTAACCGCCCTTGATCCAGCAAACAGCTTGCATCTGGTGCCACATCTGACAACCCGATACAGTGTAAAATGTGTTCGGATTATAACTATTAGCTTACTTCAATCTGTTATACTCAACACTTTTATTTTGCTCTTTTAGTTTTAAATTTTTGTCTGGTTCAAGTTTGTTGTGTAAAATATGCAATTTTTATTTGATTTTTTGGGGCTATGTTTTAAAATTTTACATGGATTAGATATTAGTTGAATTAAGGAACCTTTTGAATATCTGACCTATTATGGTGGTATCTACTATATATTTGTCAAATACCACTGACCTATCATCGCACATTCCAAACTATATGACCTAGAACCTTGAAAATTTGTCAAAGGTTTACCAAATCTAAAAATTTTACAAATTCCTGATTGTAAGTTATAATCATACTATCTCTTCTACCATATATATTTGTCAAATACCACTGACCTATCATCGTACGGCCCCAACTACTTGATCTAGAACCTTGAAAATGTGCATTGACATTCCTTTCAGAGTGTTGACATTCACCAAAAACGGATTTTTCAAAATTCGAAGGGGGGTTGGGGTTGAAGTTTTGAAAATTTCTCGTAAATGTAATGGATGATCTTTTCTTTACATTTCCAATTTTATTCAATCAGACAGATGGTTCACAAACTGAAACGTTGTTACAGCTGATTTATAATTTGATTCCTTTCATCATGGTTTTATGGTTTTTTTCATGATTTTGTCAGGTCATTTGTTCTATATAAAAGTTACATTTGGTTTAGTTTCGTACCTTATGTTTAATCGTAAGCTCATTATATGGTGTCATCTTTATTTAGGTAGCAAGAGAGTTATTTCCTTCGGGCGGCCCTTGTTTTTAATTACAATGATGCCTGTTACAATAATTTTGCAAATTCTTTTTCATCTAATTCGACGGTGTCATGGCTTTTCGCGGAAAAATAAGTGCTGCAATCAGTGGTTGATCTTTAAAACTACTACTAACCGCCCAAATGTTAAGTTAAAAACTAAGTGAATCGAGTTTGAAAAACTGCTGACGGATAGCACCACAACATTTAGCCCTTTATTGTACTTAATTGATGCTCTACTAGAAAATTCAGAGACGTAATGGTAAATCTACAAATAAGTACCTTAAAATCGACAAATTTTATATTAAAAATCAGTTCGGTTATTTTCGAGTTGTAAAGTCGAAAAGAAAACCCACACTATCTACTGTGGTATATATATTTTTTAACCTATATTCTGCCATAAAACATAAACATACCTCTACATGACATATTCCTTGATATAACCTTTTTATACTTAGTCCCTTTAAATTCTTCATATCAAGGTTAGATCATAATTTTTATCGTGAGGGAAGCCACAGGTTCTGCTAGTTATTTATATAGTTCCCATATGGGGTGGTTTAAAAGGTGTCTACTGAATAGTCCTGCTAGTTTTTAAAAAGATACAAACTATTTATCAAACAAATGCATGTATTTGATAGGAAGGTTAAATTACTTCATTTTTGCTTACTTTATGGATAAAATAATTTATTGTACATTTTTTAGGTTGATCGTAAGTTTTAATTTAGATAAAGAAAGAATTTCCCTCCCTTGACTCAATTAACTATTAATTAAGAATAAATATAAATCTCAATTATGCAAAGTTAGACAGTATCTTTTAATTTCACATGTATCCAACAAACTTTTGAAATCTTCGTACAAACCTCTAGCTGATGCAAATAATGCATTGATAATTGAAACAAAATACCTCCATCGCAGCAGACCTGCGAACTCAGCGAATTTCCATAGGATTTATTTTGTATATGTTAGCATTCAACTTGTTTGAAGGAAAGTATAATTTGAATACGTTAAGTAAATGATATACTAAAAACGCATATTTAATCATTCATGAGCTTTAAACATGAGGAAAATTAACAAAGAGACCACATTGGTTTTCATTAGTAATACATACACTTTTGTATTTTATATAACGCTTAGTCTTTTAATAATTTTTAATAACTGTAATCTTGTTATAGTATATAAATGTCAACAAAAATATAATCAATGAATTCAAAACATTCAAAACAAATAACTTAATCTCATGAAAAAATTAAATTCAATCATATGGTCAGTTTTACAGTAATTAAAACATCCATGTTGCAACAGACCTACATAACCAGACAATTTCAATAAAACATATTATCAATTCTCATAATTGTAAACATATCATATATTATGTTACATTTTCAGGCAGTTTAGACAAAGACATCCCCCCCTCCAAATGCTCTTACTTTCTTTATTAAATTTAAAAATAATTTGTATTTTTTGATATAGTATGTATTTTCTGCAAAATCTTGATCAATGAACTCTGTTCAAAATAAACACAAATAAAATATTCAACACCTGCAAATTTAATCATATGTTCAGAATTGTGTTTTTAAAAAACAATCTCAAATCAGGGTGACTATACTTTTTGGAGGGAAAAATTTAAAAAAAATATTGGACAACGTACTGTGTTTAGCACATCCAATATTATCCAATATCTAAGCAACGGACTGACGTAGAATAATAGTTCAAAATGCTAAATTGTTTGTTTTTTTAAGCTGAATTCAATTTTGACAATTAAGTTTAAAAATAATTGTAAAAAGGTGTTAAATCTTGAAAATAAATTTTATTTTGTGAAAAAAACCTTCTTAGAGTAAATCAATCTTGCTGGTTTTTGAACTCGAAGTCATGAATGACGCTTTACACGTTTGTTCCAAATTTCATCAAGATCGGACCTTTTTTGCAAAAGTTATCGCGCCTACGGACAGGTATATATATATATATATATGAAAATGAACGAACGGTGTTTTTGGGGTCTTGGGACCTCAAAATGAAAAAATAACATGGTCCCGGGCTTAAGTCTCACCGTGCCGCCTACGGTAATAGCTACTTCCCTATAGGGGAAATTCGCTAAAAACACACACTACTTACTAGGGATCAGTTGGAATTTTAGTTAAAGTAAAATAAAACTGGTTGATGTATAGTTGTGTAGACTTCCACGGTCCGAAGATACATTCTCGAAGTGGGTTTCCAGGTTGAACAGAGTAGATGTTGAACTTGTTTGCCGACGTTTCGGATATATTGCAATATCCATCTTCAGGGCGACAAGTGTCTTAGTTGACAGACTCACTCACTCATTCACATGAAACGAATGAGTTCAAATCTCATTAAAATCTGAAACGTCGGCAAACGAGTTCGACATCTACATGGTTTAACCCGGAAGCCCACTTCGAGAATGTTAAAGAGGTTGATTTAAAATTTTCAAAACATGATTTGCAAGAGTGATCTTTTGTTTCACGATAGTCTTCATAAAAATAGTAAACAGCAAAGGAAAAAGATGAGGAGGAAGAAGCAAGTCCACCACTTAAAATATAACCTCTGAAACCTTAATTGACTGATACATTGAATTGTTTTACATAAGTATATGCTTCTCTCCTCCTTATGGTGTAATATTCTGTGTATTACTTTATAAAATGCTTACAAAATCTCTGGTATAACTCTGGTTCCCTGTCAAATGTAGAAGCATTAATTAAAATTCCTAATTTATTTTTAGAAACTAACTGTGACGTGCCTCTCAGGTGTTGAACGCCTACAAGGTCGCTTGTAACGACTCCTCGCTGGGCGTGGGTCGCTGTATCAACCAGATGCGGGCGATCGTGCCGACGCCCCCGGAGGTGCTCAAACCAGAGCCCGACCAGCGGATCCTCCTCACCTTCGACTTTTACAACTACCCCGAGGACAACAAGGAACTGTTCTACTCAGGGAACTACCCTGGCTATTTTGGTAAGTCGATTCTTTTTAGGTAATACATTTTAGTAATACACAATAAATAAGATAAAAAGAAATTTACTTATAAATTTTTCATGAATCTAAAAGATTTTGAAAATGTATTAGACTAGCTGATAAACTTGGTTTCACCCGTGGAGAAACATAAAACTTCCTTGGATTTAAAATTTAACGTTTTGTTTCATCAGTCACAGTAAATTAGGTTGCCATGGCAGCTTCATAAGCTTTACTATAGTTTAACATTGAAACTTTGGAGTACCGAAGGGCGTATCCCTGAGGTTATTTTTAAAAATCTGTTCTTAGCAGATGCCTTCGCCCTAATACAAACATCCATGCAAAGTTTCAAGGTTCTAGGTTAAGCAGTTTGGACTGTGTGATGATAATTGAGTGATTTTACAAATATATTATAGATTAGTTGAAATGAGTATCATGAAAATATATTTTTAAACTTCGGCAAAAATTATTCACTATCTAATATCTTTAAAGCACATGGAAAAGGTATTTTTCAAATATATATTACGTGATTTAAAATCAATATTAAAAATGCATCCTAAACAAATTATGAGACTTCCAGGATTTGTAAATATTCTGCCATATAGATTGTTTTCAAATTAGGGATAGTAACAAAATAAATAATATATTTCTCAAGATTTATAATTTCAGTAAAAAGTTTACTATTTAGTTCAACATTTTTGCATTTAGTTTCTATAAAAATAAAATCATTGGTTTTTGAAATAATTAAACAAAGTATTTTCTGGACAATTTTAGTTTATTCTGTTTGTTGATTAAGGAAATCACTTTACTCTATGCTTGAAAGGAACTGTCATCAAATAAATAAATACTGTATACCTTTTCCAAGGTATACAGTATAATAAGATGCAAACTATTTATTCCAAGGTCCTGAATTTAATACTTTTGAGCCAATAAGTATAAAAGAATTTTTTTCATGAAGATTTTTTTACTCTCCCTCCAGTTGCTCCTGCCGGCAACCACGTGGCGGGTCAGATGAACAACATGACGTTCGCTAGGCCGTCGTCCCCCCTCCTCACACAGTTCCACGACGTTCCGTCTCGCCTGTTCTGCGAGAACAGCGACTGTCCCAACGGCAAGGCCTGCGCCTGCGCCCAAGTTTTCCGAGTTCCACTCAACTCCGTGGTGGAGTTCATGATGGTTCATGCAGGCAAGTGATAATAGCATCAATATTTGAAGCAAGGTTTTAGACGTGATTATTTGTTAAAATTTAAAACGATCATCGAGATTGAGTTTGTAATCCTTATTGACCAGATCAGTAAGAGAATTCAAATAGAAAATCTCACAAACAAAACAAAAAGACAAATGTCTTAAAATAAAAAAAGAAAAATATATAAGTCCCAGGATCAAAATTAAAGATGAAGGAATTGAAATAAATGAGGAAGTTTTTGGGGTTAATTTTGATTACTCATTCGTAACGAGTCCAAAAATCTTATCAGTTTACAGTGATGAGACACCCACTAAATACAAAGAGTTTTACTAACAAATCAATTGTAATCTGTTTCAGAGCCCCCTAAAGAATCCATGCTATTTCATCCTTTCCACCTTCATGGTACTGTATTTTACGTTGTGGAGGAAGGATTATTACCTAAAACATACCATACTCCTGAAGCCCAGGAGTTTGTTGAACGGAAACGAAATGAAAAGAGACATAACCTGAGTACAAACCTTCCCATGAAAGATACAGTATCTGTTCCGACCCAGGGGTATGCTATCTTGAGGATAAAAGCTGATAATCCAGGTACTTTTGTGTTCCACTCTAAGTCCCAGCTTATAGATTACTTGAAAACTGATTCAAACTTGGCTTGGTTAGTTATCAAAAATTCACTTTTTTGTTGCATAATAAGAGGGTTTATCATATAAATTGATGGTTTTTGCCTGAAACATACTTTGCACGGAATCGTTCACTGCCTCCAAATTTGTCAATGAAGTCCATTTTATATATATATATATATATATATATATATATATATAGATATATAAGAAGCCTCTTTCATATAATTTATCCTCTAAAAGTGTGAGTTTGAAATTAAATTACAGTTAATTAAATTGTTTAAATTTTAATAATTTTAAATAGTTTATAAAGGAATTTTTGCATGCAAAAAGACAGAGTTCTGGTTAAAAATATTTTTAATAGTAATTATAATTTTAATAGTAATTAAAATTTTAATGGTAATTACAATTATAATTAAATAGCACTTTTAAACGCTATATACTTGGTATTTGAAAAAACAATGCACACTCTGCAATCTTATATCTTAACAATGGTGTACAGAATCAAATTAAATTTTGAGAACCAGAGACACTGAATGACCCCAGATGAGACCTTGGGCAATTAAATGCTGTGATTCATCATGAGGCCTTTTAACCCATGATTCTAAAATGTTCACTCGTTTCTCAGAAAAACGAAAACTGCTGTAGGTAGGGAATCCTCTTGGAAACAATTGTTCAGTCTCTAAATTGGCCTTTTGGATGTCGTGCGTCAAAGAATTGCTGCTAATATGCTCTCTATGCATGGTTTGAAAAAGAATAATTTGTTCCTATCACCAATATTTACTGACAAAATCACAGATTTTCAATTATGCAAGAACATTGTCAACCAACCGCAATGATTGAAGGCATCTCATCAGTTAGCTTGAAAGCAACATTTTCCAAATTTAATATCACTTAAAACTTTTAAACTTTTTTTACAGGGTTCTGGTTTTTCCACTGCCACTTTGCGTACCACCAAGAGGCCGGGATGGCCGTGGTCCTCTGGGTAGGGGAGTTGGAGGACGTCCCCCCTCCACCGGTGGGATTCCCGACCTGCTCAGACTTCACACAGCCCATGGAACTTCTTCCTGACCCGGACGAGAAGCCAGATCCAATCCCAATACATCCAGTGCCGAGGATAATCCCGACAGTCTACCGAGGCTAATCCTACTGTTATTTGGGGTTCAAAAAAATTGTTTATATAGGTACTTTGAAAGTTCCTCCTTCAATCTGGAACAACTGAAATTCTAATACTTTTTACGAGCTCTTATTGTCAGCATGATATGACTTAAATTAAGGATAAGGGGAGAACATGAACTTCTCAAAAATAAGTAAATTGATAATTTTTTTAAATCGTTCATTTTAATACCTAGGTTTTATCTGCTTCATTCTGATCCTAATGCAAACAATTGTTTACATAGTTACTGAACTGAGCTGTTGATGAGTTTTCAGGAATCAATTTAATTACAGTTCTATTGTTAATTTAAGAAAACTGATTTTATGTTTCAAATCCATTCTTTGATCTGTGTCTAATTTTTTTTTTTTTGGATCTACAAAATATTCTTAGGTTTGAGCTGTTTCCCTTTTTGGGCCTGATGCAAACTTTTGTTGTTGGCCTGGTTTTATCAAGAATTAATTGTTATCACATTTGAGTTACCAATAGCAATAGTTGACAGCCGCATAGAAACTGTAGTATTTGTATGGTGAATCTTTTGAACAGTTTATTGTTACAATATATTGTATTTTATATCATTTGCCCAATAAAGCTATTGCTTTGTAATATACTTGTAATTATGCATACTACTAATAAAGATATTGAATCTTTGACTAAATATTTGATTTCTGTTAAATCCTTCATACATGCTTTGACAGTCCAGAAAACCTTCATCTGATCAACATATTTTAGACAATAGGCTACACAAATACTAAACTACAGTATTGCGGGTACCTGCCTTCATCATTTTAGGTTTTTGAGAGAAAACTTTTAAAATCCTTTCTTTGTACCCATCTATACCCTTTATAGGTATCCATTATAGGGTTCCTGTAATAGGTTTATAGGCACCCATGTGTAGCCTATAAAGGAATGTTTGCATGTAAAAAGTCAAAATTTCATTTAAAAATATTTTAAATAATAATTTTATTTTAATTAAAAATCCCTAAAAATTTTGTCAAAAACAAAAGGGAAACATTTATTAGAATCTTATGACATTGACAATTACAACTGGCCAATAATCGCAGAAGGCTATTGACAGTAGAAGTATAATCACAGTAAAATAAATGCATAGAAATAGCCAGAGTTCTCAAAAGTGAAAACTGCTTCATGCTCCAAAGGGTAGGTAACTGGGCCACCCTCGGTTTGCATTCCTCACTCTTGCCGCTATTTCTGCAGGGGATTGGGGTTAATAACTGTTCCATGGGTCATTTCACCCCTTGGACTCCTCCAGTCAACATGTAAGTACCTTTGATTACATTTATTGAGTTTTCTTTTTATATTTTAATAGAATCACTCTTCATATTTAGTTGAAATGGGACAAAAATAAATATACTATTTTAGGAAACACACTGAATTCAACAGAATGTTTGTTCTACTACCCAGGACTAATTTCTTAATAAATGCAAACTAATTTTCAACTTTAAAAATAAATTAGAAAAATATTAAAAATATTATTAGAAAGAAATTGTTTTTTCATGGAGACATTGATTGATTTTTAATGGCTTTATCTATTTGAAAGCCTTATCTATTTATAGCTTTATCTATTTGCGAATTTATTGGTATTAAAATAGAAAATTTATAGGCAAAATAAAGAAAATTGATTGTTTTATACTACTGATATGGTATTTTATTTATACTTGTCTTTTTGCCATACTAGTGTATATGTAAAATAAACTTAATATAAATAAATAACAAAATAGTCATGTTAAAAAGGACTGTAAAATAGTATACCTATGAAACCCCAAAAATTAAAATATTTTGGAAAATGTTCAAATTCAGTTTTACTCATTAAATGAAATTTTGTTTATATTATATTCAGTAAATTGTGACCACATGCAGATGTATTTTCTTAAGATTAAAATCTGATTTTAAATAGCTCATCTCATATTATGTAACAGTTCCCATGTATTTCTTTTACTTGTGAGTTAAATTAAAGATCTATTGTTAAAGGCTACCAGCTCATCAATTTGAGTCTATCTGAGCTTGCAAAAATTTAGTTAGGACTGTTTCAGGTTAGGAGAGTTTCTGGTTATTTTTTTAAATTTAAATGATGTGTAAATGAAAACAATTGCTGTTGATTTCCTTGAGTTCTTGTTCTCAAGCTATGTTAGAAATTTGGTAATTTATTCAATAGAAACAAATTAACAAACTTTTTAGTACTGAACAACAAACTGAAACAACAAAATAAAAATAATAAAATCTATAGTTTAGTCTTGGATTAGTTTTATCTTCTCAATAGACCAGCCTTAATTGATTATATCCATTTATTTTGCTTCCTATTAAAAGGTATAGTAGCTTTTCAATGTTTCTTAAGCAATATTGTGCTTATTACAAATATTCCTTAATAATTTGCTACAATTTCAATATTTGATTTTCTAAGATGTTATATAAACTTAGTTTTGCCCATAATTTGCCTTTTTATTTATACTTTAAATAATTTATTTAAAAAATTTATTTTTCGAACCACAGTTTTTAAGTATCCAGGAACTTGAGTAATATTTAAAAAATTATAGTTTAAATTAGGGAACATATGATATAGTTAGTACTGAAGTATAATTTTAAAGCCTGAAGTTTGTTCTTCAGATCTATATTCCAAAATTTTTATTTGAAAAAATCTATATTCTTCAAATTTGTTAAAACAAATTATGTCTCAATAAATAAATCAGGCATGCAAGTTATATAAATTAATTATGAATCGTTGTATAGAAATAATTGTATTATATTTGACTCTCTAATTGACCTAGTTTTATTTTTAGAATCTTAACAATCTAACACTTAACTATTTTAATCAGCCTGTTTAGATTGATTGCGCAATCAGCAATTGCAGGTCTTTCATAATATGCATGGCCAAAGTCTTGTGAAGAATCAGAAATTCAAAAAGTGGATTGGTGGGATATTGCTTGAAATATTTTTATTATAGATTAAAAATACTAATATCAAGTAGGCTTATGTAACGTTTAATATTTAATTTATTTTTATTTCAGGAATTCTGAAGCACTGAAATTTCTTGCCATCCTTTTGATAGTTAAAGCAACTATTGTAAATGCAACAATTCCAGCTCCAATTGTCTATCCCATTAAACCACCAGGTAAGAAGTTCAAACAGGAAAAAATGTGAGCCTTATAAACTTATCCAAACATTGTAAAGAATCCCTTTGATTATTCGGACCTCAAAAATATTCAGATCCTGGATTATCCGAATAATGAGCTTGACGAACAGAATTAGGATATAAACAATGCATGTTTATTCTTGAGCATCACATTTCTAAGTTACAGATGGAATTTTTGTATATTTTTTTAATATTGAGTATTTCAACGCCAGTGGAATTTTTTAACGTTTTGGTCGGGAACGGTCGAACCTGGGTCATGTTACTATCTAACGAGACCTTTTGTTAGGTAGCATCATTAATTCATAGCCCAATGACAAGTGGCAACTGGACCCAGTTTCGATCAGGAATCGAATCCGCGACCCTCAGGTTATGAGGTGAGCGCTTTATACTCTCGGCTATCCAGTCAATTTCAATGCTGTAACATTCACACAAAGTAGTAGGAACTAAAACGTTATTGTGATATCTTGAATGCAAACCATCTAGAAAGGGTCAATATCCAAAATTTAAACCACAAGTCTGCCATGATTTGATGGAGTGAGACTTTTTTTATGCGATTCAGACCAGATTCGTCTGCTGAAATACTGCCACATGATCGTCAAGAAAACTAATACTATATCATGTATGGTACAGTTTTGTGCTATATACCGCCATTTAACATTGAGATTTTTACTATGAGATTTTGTTTAATATGATTACAGAGTATTTTGATGCCATCTAATGAAAACATTGATGTTGGCAATATCACAGAAAATAGTCCAATGAATGTTAATCATATACTTTGCTCTGTTATAAAGACCTCAGCTTATCTAGATTTTTTTGTTTATCCGGATTGGAACTCTGCCATATGACTCTGGATAAACTGAGGTGTACTGTACTTTGTTGACCATCTTTAATAATTTTTTCTCTAACTGAATTGCATAACAATTACCAAAAAAAATGTGTATGGTTATAATATGTAAGAGCTTAAATAAATATGTCACTGGTGTACTTAACATCAACTATAGGTTTGAATTATGTGAGGAGCTCTGAAACATTGTCATTTACAGTTTATAATTATAAAAATGCTTTAAATAGTAGAAGAAAGTTTAGTTCAATGATTTATAAAACTAAAACTCAGAAATGACTAACTAAAAACTACAAGATAATGCCCTGTCAGATCTTCAATCTCTTGGCATTCCACTTTATTTGAGAAGCCTCTTCTCACTATCACTTTTGGGGATAGGCTTTTCGTACAAATGTCACCTGGAGTAACACTGTTTACCAGAGGCTACTATTGCCTGTGTGTTGCAGAACTGCAGCCCAACGACCTGGACAGTGGAGCCTACGACAACATGGACCACAACGACCCCCACCTGTGTGCGAGGACTTGCAAGGCTGGGGAACCGCCGCGCATCTGCTACTACAAGTTTCACCTGGAGCCTTACACCGTGCTTGGCGGGTCAGTCGTGGGAAAATCCTTTATTCCATACTCTAAAACTAGCAGTTGTGAGGGTAAACTTTTGTTGTCCAAGGATTTTTTATTTTATTTTGCATTTATGGGTTTTTCTGCCACAAAAGGAATCAGTTGGAATTGGTCACAAGACTGGGAAAATCCTGTTTCCATTCAACAGCCCTTGAAGTGCCCATCATATCGTTATGACCATTTTCAAACAAAATAGCTGATTCATATATTTAGGTTGTTTTTATGTTATCCGAGCGAAGCTCGGTCTCCTGGAACTATATTATTAATTTAGTATCTGGAGTTCCATATGGATATAAACTCTCTTTGTTTCAATTATTGTTTCAAAAATTCAATTATTGCTCTACAAGTACAATTTTCGCTATACATTTTTGGAGTGACATTTAAACTTTCTTTAATTACTGAGAACCCAGATCCTGCGTTATTTTACATTTTGATGTGTATTTAATGTTAATTGCAAGGACAATTAATTGTAATAATTTAGGAATAACAGGAAAATTATCTGGTAATTGGTCAAACAATATTGATCATATTTTGACAGTCAGAGCAAATCTTCACTGACTGGTGAACTGGAGGCTGGTGTGTCTTGTTATCAGGCCCGTGCTGGCCTGGGGGGTCAGGAGGACGTGCCCCCCTGCGTCCCCCCATAAAAGAATAACTGGCGCCCTCTTTACACCAACCGATAATTTTATTTTTTCATAAACTTACAATCATCGCATATACGGTTTTTATTTACAATGCCGACATATTCAAATGTTATTTAATTAGCATTTTTTTCTAAAGAAAACCCATGTTTTCCCCTCTTGCTATCAAAACAAATTTTTGGCTGTATTAAGGTTGAGACACTTGTCTGCATTACACCCCACCAGTGTTGAAAGAAGCCTCCAGGTATTAATAATAAAGGTTACTAATAAATTTACCCTGTTTTAATCTGGAAATTCGCTACTTAACACCAAAATATAATTTTAAAACTATATAGTAGATCTATGTCTAATACATTAATTTGCCATTTCAATTTTGATTTTGTTACGAGGGATTTATTGACAGCGGTTGAATTATCTTGGCAAAAATGAATATCCTACTTCTTTTGTTATTTAAGGGGCATTTTATTAAAAATTTCTAAAAGTACAAATTTTACAAATGCGATTTCTGGAGTTGCACATTACATTTTTTGGCTCTGGATTGCTATAAGTGTGAGTTTAAAGACCTTATTTTCTAACATTTCCCGGGGGAGAACCCCCAGACCCCCCGATGGTTGGAGTCCCCCAAAGGAAAATTCCTTTGGTGCACCACTAAGTGGGAGAGTAATACTTGTCATCGCCCTTTTGAGGTCCCCAGCACGGGCCTGCTTGTTATCCAAATTTTGCTCGAGAAACCAGGAATATGAAAGAAAATTTAAATAGGATTTGGCCATGAGATACATAAATTTCAGTCTTTACCAACTTGAAAAGTAATACTTTAATAACCAAAATTTCAATGCTTGTAGTTTTTCAGTTGTAAAGTTGGATGTAGTTGATTTTCAAGAAAGCAAATAATACTATTTAAAAATAATCATACCATTATTAGATGTTATTTCAGTTAATTGGTATACCTTTTTTAAGTAAAAAATTTTAAAAAACCTACATCCCTCACAAGTAAAGTCAAAATTCATGTGAATAAAAACTGATCTTCAATGGAAAATGATTGCAGCGCCTGTGGGCAGTGCCCCACGGTCAGGGAGGACTGCTTCAAGCCCCAGTGTGTGACGGCCGATGGCTTCGAGCGGGCCATCCTCACAGTCAACCGACGGCTGCCGGCTCCCTCCATACAGGTCGTTACACTAGTCAATTTTGGAAAAGTACCTGGTGAACCAAGCCTTGCTCGGTATTTTTCATGTTTATCAGTTCATCTAATTACTATCAAACACTGCTGCGTCATACAATTTTTAAATAAACATCTTTTTATTACTCTATACAATATTTATGCCACACGCTGTATTCTCCCTAGATGGCTGTAGTTTGCAAACAGCTGTTATGATCATTTCATTTGTTTACACATTCCTTGTTTATTTCGTTGCTGTTACGGCAACTCATAAGGCCAATGCTAAAGTTTTACTATTTTAAAATTTGTTTTATTACATTATTAGATTTTCTCTGGCTGTGTTATCTGCATAGAACACGTTTTTGAGTCATAAATTACTTATTTCCAGACTTTGAAGGAAATCCTTGGAGCTGTTTTTGAAATCATTGTGCAAGCAAGCACGCAAGCACACACGGCCCGACGATAACATTGCTCATATAAGAGTATAGGATACAGCTTTGTTCTTTTGCTGAAAACAATTATTGTGAGAAGTGTAATATTCATTCTTATCATTTTACCATCTGTTTAATCAAAGTTAGGTATAAGTCGAAAACAAATCCACAATTGAAACTATGTCCTGTAATTGGACACAAATAAAAATATTGTTTATTGTAATTGGAGTTATGCTTTGTAGTAAACAATGAAATAGTTAATAAATGAATAAATGTTCAAGATTTATTTATCAATTCAAATTTATAATTACCTAATCATGGTTGCCAAACATTTTATTTGCTTACTGCTCATTCACCACCATAAAGCCACTTCATACAGAAAATACAATATACCTACTGCAACATGTAGTACAGTGTATATTCAAAGAACCAATATGTAGCTGACTAATTTGAAGGACCGTTTCCTGGCTCAGGAACCTGGCACTTACTTCTGGCACTCTCATGACGGGAGGGGGGCCTGTCGTGATGTTTGTCGTGATGTGGGGTATATATTCTTAGGAAAATTTTTTCTCCCAACTTAAAACAGAAATAGCTTTGTAATAATTCAAATATCTAGCAGCATAACATTAGAAAAAAATAGCCCATTATGAATTCATGAGTGAGGAATCACAAGTAACTAGCACAGATGGTAGAGGAGACATGTTTTTTGGTTTAATTCATACAACTACACACTTCTCACCTACAAAGTTAAGTTAAGTCTTAATCTGCTTTCAGGGCAATGTTTGTTTATTTCATTTTGCAGTAAAACAGAATAGTGAGCCGACAGTGAGTCAGTGGCGCAATTGGTAGCACACTCAGCTTCTGAACTGTGGTCTCGAAGCGTCGCAGGTTCGAGACTCGGGCTTGTTGCATAATTCTAGCAGTACTGTTCACCCTTGCACTGTACCGGCTCACTCCTTGACTTTGCTTGATAACATCCACACACAGATCAATAGTTTATATGGGCGGGGCAAAGTCAAGGTGAAAAAGAGGCACCACCCTCTTAAAAAAATATAAACAATTTAAAAATTATATTTTATATTTGTAAGCTAAAACATTAATTTTTTAAAATAACTGTTATCTTTTTTGCCATAACCTTTTGTCGCTAAACGCAGGTGTGTCACGGGGACACGATCATCGCAGATGTGATCAACCAGATGCCGGGCAGCAGCACGTCGATCCACTGGCACGGGATCCGGCAGCGCGAGACCCCGTGGATGGACGGGGTGCCGATGGTCACCCAGTGTCCCGTCCTGGAGGGCCAGACCTTCCGCTACCGCTTCCTAGCCGACGAGCCCGGCACCTACTTCTGGCACTCTCATGACGGTAGGGGGACTGTCATGATGATTGTTGTAGTGAATCGGTTAAATTTTAATGGTTGTATGCATTTTAATGGTTGTTAGAGTTTGGGGGGAGATTTTTTAAAGTAATGAATACATTATAGATTAAAAAATATGATTTCACAGTAGAAAACCAGGAGCTGAAGCTCTTCCGACACCAGAAGTGCTTAAAGTGTTGTTGCTTGAATGTGTCCAGTATCTTTCTTTTTGAGCTCACCGATGATTTTTACCGAAGCCTGTATAAAAATGCAGTCAACGTTTGAATTTACTAAACCTTTTATGACTTCTCAAAAATCTTAAACGAAAAAAAAAATTATTCTATTCCAAAACTATATGAACACCATATCCACATTACTCTTTTTTTTATAACGGTTCGTTTGAATTCCTGAAAATTATTTTAAATGTTTTAACCCTATTTAAAATATTATTACATTTAACAGTGCTTCAATGTCATCAATTGTTTTATTTCATATCTAGATCAGGTTTTGCCAAATAACTTGAAGTCATCTATAATTCAGTTTTGATATTTCAATATCTCACTAATGATGAGGAATGTCAATACATAATCTGTGGTTTGAATAAAGCATACTGTAATTTACAAAGGTAAAATTTTACCTGCAGGTAAAAATAGACCACGACATGCCTGACACCAACTGTTACAGGACTACAGAAGGCGGACGGGATCGTGGACAGCCTGATGATCCGCCAGGTGGACGGGGACAACCCGGTCCGCTCCCTCTACGACTACGACCTGCCCTCGCATTGACACCGACTGTTACAGGACTACAGAAGGCGGACGGGATCGTGGACAGCCTGATGATCCGCCAGGTGGACGGAGACAACCCGGTCCGCTCCCTCTACGACTACGACCTGCCCTCGCATTGACACCGACTGTTACAGGACTACAGAAGGCGGACGGGATCGTGGACAGCCTGATGATCCGCCAGGTGGACGGGGACAACCCGGTCCGCTCCCTCTACGACTACGACCTGCCCTCGCATTGACACCGACTGTTACAGGACTACAGAAGGCGGACGGGATTGTGGGCAGCCTGGTGATCCGCCAGGTGGACGGGGACAACCCGGTCCGCTCCCTCTACGACTACGACCTGCCCTCGCATTGACACCGACTGTTACAGGACTACAGAAGGCGGACGGGATCTTGGGCAGCCTGGTGATCCGCCAGGTGGACGGGGACAACCCGGTCCGCTCCCTCTATGACTACGACCTGCCCTCGCATTGACACCGACTGTTACAGGACTACAGAAGGCGGACGGGATCGTGGCAGCCTGGTGATCCGCCAGGTAGATGGGGACAACCTGGTCCGCTCCCTCTACGACTACGACCTGCCCTCGCATTGACACCGACTGTTACAGGACTACAGAAGGCGGACGGGATCGTGGACAGCCTGATGATCCGCCAGGTGGACGGGGACAACCCGGTCCGCTCCCTCTATGACTACGACCTGCCCTCGCATTGACACCGACTGTTACAGGACTACAGAAGGCGGACGGGATTGTGGGCAGCCTGGTGATCCGCCAGGTGGACGGGGACAACCTGGTCCGCTCCCTCTACGACTACGACCTGCCCTCGCATTGACACCGACTGTTACAGGACTACAGAAGGCGGACGGGATCGTGGGCAGCCTGGTGATCCGCCAGGTGGACGGGGACAACCCGGTCCGCTCCCTCTACGACTACGACCTGCCCTCGCATTGACACCGACTGTTACAGGACTACAGAAGGCGGACGGGATCGTGGGCAGCCTGGTGATCCGCCAGGTGGACGGGGACAACCCGGTCCGCTCCTTCTATGACTACGACCTGCCCTCGCATTGACACCGACTGTTACAGGACTACAGAAGGCGGACGGGATCGTGGCAGCCTGGTGATCCGCCAGGTAGATGGGGACAACCCGGTCCGCTCCCTCTATGACTACGACCTGCCCTCGCATTGACACCGACTGTTACAGGACTACAGAAGGCGGACGGGATCGTGGGCAGCCTGGTGATCCGCCAGGTAGATGGGGACAACCCGGTCCGCTCCCTCTATGACTACGACCTGCCCTCGCATTGACACCGACTGTTACAGGACTACAGAAGGCGGACGGGATCGTGGGCAGCCTGGTGATCCGCCAGGTAGATGGGGACAACCCGGTCCGCTCCCTCTACGACTACGACCTGCCCTCGCATTGACACCGACTGTTACAGGACTACAGAAGGCGGACGGGATCGTGGGCAGCCTGGTGATCCGCCAGGTAGATGGGGACAACCCGGTCCGCTCCCTCTACGACTACGACCTGCCCTCGCATTGACACCGACTGTTACAGGACTACAGAAGGCGGACGGGATCGTGGGCAGCCTGGTGATCCGCCAGGTAGATGGGGACAACCCGGTCCGCTCCCTCTACGACTACGACCTCCCCTCCCACGTGGTCCTGGTGCAGGACTGGATGCACCCCATGTCTGCCGAGGGCCTCCCGGGACTCATCAAGAAACTCACCGGCCAGAACCCCGACTCCTACCTCATCAACGGCAGGGGCGTGTTTGTGGTTTGTATTTAACTAAATTTTAGCTGATTTCCCCTATAGGGAAGAAGCTATTACTATAGGTCTCATGGTAAGACCTTAGACCATGATCAATTTTCCCGCTGTCTCAATGTTATCCTCATGGGAAATAAGTAAAATTCAATATCTCGCTTATTTATCAACATATCTTAAAAAAATTTGTATTTGTGGCTTCATCTAGATGAAATCTCATGCATTTTAGCCTAAAATTCCCGAAAATTCCATTTCCATGGCAGCAAACCTGTGTACTCATTACCCATGTTATCCTGAGGGGAAATAGCAAAATTCTATATCTTCATTATTTATTAACATATCTTGATGAAACTACGTATATGGCTTTTTCTAGTTAAGATGTACTATATAACTTATTTAATTAAAACCATTCAGTTTTAACATACCTTTTGCAGCAAACTTGCATACTCCTTCCCCATGTTATTCTTATGGAGATTACAAACATGTCATATCTCAATCACTATGTTGGATGGAAAATTTTTTTTGCATTTGAAATTCGCTTAGTATGCAGACCTGCTGCAACAGGGGTATTTTACATTTTATGTTTTTTTGCTACTTGAATTAGAGCTTATTGGGTGGGTTTTCTTGGAATATTCCCAGGGATACCGATTTATCTCCTTTTTATTTTATTTCGGGAAACCACAGGAGCAGTTTACTATGTTTGTAAAAATTCCAAGACGCTAACCCCAAGGCTGGAGAGATGCTCTAGTTATTTTTGGACAGACTTTTAAATATCTTACCTTTTTTTTTCTTAGTTAATGAATTTGTCTAGTCAAAAAAAGCAAGTAAGGTATATATAATCACTTAGTTATTTGAAGAAACCAACATAAATGTATTCAAAACAATCAGCAATAAGCCAATAGATGAAAAATTGCCGCCCATGTTAACTACTACAAAAGCAAAACGATTAATTTGGAATGATTTCATTTGGGGTTTTATCGCTATATATTTTTAAACATACTCCCAAAATTGTAATGAGTTTCTTAAGGTCTACTTGAAGCTGACATATAAACAACTTGTAGTACTGAAAACTGCTTCAACAATTTTTTGATTAAAATTTGAAAATATGTGTTCCAGAGAGGTTTATACGACTTGTACGGCCCAGACAAGACTCCTCTGACAGAGTTTAAGGTGAAGCCTGGAAAACGCTATCGCTTCCGTATTGTCAGTGGGACCTGCCTGGCTTGCCCCTTCCGCATCACTGTTCAGGTGAGAGGAATGAGGTATTTTTTAATAAAATGTGGAACAATTTTTAAGTGCTGAAGATTCATTGTGAGATTAAACCAAACAGAAAAGACACATAATAAATTAGTGGAAATGTCCTCATATGCTACGGTGCTTTATGAGACCAAAACTATGCAACCCATAGAGCACGTCTTATAACGATAGCAAAGGCTGCTGCTGCTTAGCAATCTCTGCTCACTCTCTCATGAAAAGCTCACTACAGTAGTTGCCCTATTATCTTGATAGGGTCACTATGGGTCAAACTATACTTAGCCCAGTTAAAGCTGTGTCGTGTTTCTTTACTATTAGGAAATAAATATATAGGACGAATTGCTTAGCTTTTTTGGGTCCCATATATTTGATGATGTCGCATAGGTTTTGCCAAAATAAAATAACTAATGATTTAATTTTATAATTAGTTTAAATTTAATTTTAGTGGTATTATTTACAAAATAATTTTAAACAGTGTCAATAAAAAAAGCTATCAGATTCAGGGTTTATGGTGTTTTGCATATAAAACGTCCTCTATCCTGAACATTTAAATGCAGGGCAGTCTTCTTTTATTGCACCTTTACACTACGCAGAGACTTCTATATTTCTTTTATACATCAAGACTTCCTTTCTTCTAATCTAAATGGATCTTTCTTTGCACTCTATTTCATTTTATCTCACCTGTATAGGAATATATATCAGCCTGTAAAAAATTTAAATTTAAGTTGCTGTACTGTAGGAAAAAATATTCATAATTATAATACTTTTTTAATCATAAAAATGTGAAGTGATTTGCAATGTTTGCCAGACTACTGCTTACAGTATTACAGGGCAATACCCTTGCTTGGTTGATAAAATTAGTTTTCTATCATTCTAAATATATAAAATGTTATTAAATTGCTTAATTCTTCTACAAAAAACTCTGATTGACTGGATAGCCGAGTGGATAAAGCGCTCACCTCATAATCTGAGGGTCGCCGGTTTGATTCCTGACAGGATCAAAACTGTGTCCAGTAGCCATTTGTCATTGGGCTATTAATTAATGATGCTATTTAATTAAAGGTCGCTGTCAGATAGTAACGAGACCTGTGTTTGGACCATTCATGATCTAAACATTAAAAAATGCCACTGGCGTTGAAATACACAAAATAAAAAAATCCATAACATAATAAAAATGTACTTATCAAATACTTCAATGACTTTGATGGATCAAGTTGGTTTTGAATCTAACAGAATATTCTTGTGTTTTTTTTTCTAAAAATACCACTGTTTATCAACTGAAATCAGTTAAATCAGCCTCTGGATTGCTTGTTCCCAATTAAAACGTAAAAAATGCCAATGGCATTAAAATACACACAAAAAGAAAAAATATTATAAGGTCTTATAATATTAATTAACTATACAAAATTAATATAGTTGTTGAAGTTTGGTCAGCCTAGATCCCAACTGATGATGGACCTTTGGGTTTGAAATCGATTTTGGATCACAATATTAGAATTGCTAGGGTAAGACCTTATAATGTTAATGAATGAATCAGTGATTGTGCTAATCCTACGATTAACTCCCTCCAGGACCACAAGATGAAGGTGATCAGCATCGACGACATGCCCATCGAACCACGTGTGGTCGACTCCATCGTCATGTCCGCAGGTGAGGAAATCTAACAAATACAATGTATTGAAGACAGTCAATGAAAGAGTAATATAAGTGATGACTATTGTATCATGGATCACTTGTCATAAATAAACCTTTGAAACAAACTAGGGTAACCAGGGAGGGGTACTGGAGTTTAGTATCATGGCGGAAATTTCTGTGTTTTCGGAGGTTTCATGTTTCATGTCTTGGGCTCTCAAACCTTTGAGAAAATTTTTCTAAGAGTTCATAAAAAATTACGGGACAGTTTTAACTCTCCTGCAGTACTAAAAAAGAATAATGTTTATGCTTCATAGTAGGCCTAATAAGAAAGAAATAATTGGAGGAGCATAGCCCTACACCTTCATTTTTCATGAGATACAATAGGGGATTTTTTCTAAGTCCTACAATTGGTGCCCAAAATATAATTTTGTGTACATGTACCTGAGGATTGACATATAATTACTTCATATAGTTATTACTTTCTTACTTACTTACTCCCATGGTCATCAGTACCTTAGCCTCGCCAACAATTGTACCTCTTGCACTTCTGCTCCCATTCTTTGATGTCCAACCTCACGCTGTCCCACCACCTATTTTAGGCCTTTCTGGTATTCTCCTGTCATGCTGTCACTCTCTTATTTCCTTTAAAAGGGATCTGGAGTTCTCCTTAAAACGCATCCATCTCATTTTAATTGTCTATAGCTCTAGCAGGGCTAAATCATGATCTCTATATACATTTCTAATTTCTTTATTGTGTGTGATTCTCCAGTCTCCTTTACATAGCAAAAGGACTCTACTTTACAAAGTAAAAGGAAAAATTAAAAAAACACTTGTTCACAGGCAATAAACTTAAAGTCTCTAAGAGAAAACCCAATATAAATATTTTTTAAGAAACTTTATTTAAGCTATTTAATATTTATACTTTTTAACTTATTTACTTATTTAACTTACATTTCATTCATTCATTCATTTTTTCAGAAATTTTAATTTTATTTAACTTTATTTATTTTTGAACACAAAACTCAACGTAGATTAGGAAATATTTTTACAATCAAAACCATCATCAAGCCCCGTTGTTCACTTTCACAGGTGAGAGGTACGACGTGGTGATAGAGACACTGAAGCCCCCCGCCAGCTACTGGGTGCTGGTGCGGGGCATGGGGGGCTGCACGGGGGCCTCGCAGGCGGGGGTGCTGCAGTACGACGGCTCCCCCACCACCAAGCCCACGCTGCCCCACTGGGACGCCCTGCTCGGCTACAACACTGGATACGTGAGTCTGGGTCCATGCTTCTCTTTAGAATAATGTCCGATATTTTTTTTAATTTATTTTAAATTAAATTTCATTCCTCAAAAAGTTATAAAATTGTAAAACAAAAGTCAATTAATTGTGATAACATAATTTTCATAGATAACTCTCTTTGTTTATCTTTATTTCTTTTTCTTTTTTTCCGTGGTGGATAATGAAAACACCACGGAAAAAAAATACACTTTGTACTTCAGATTCAAAGTAAGTAGTTAAACATTATAGTATCAAAATAAATATGATAGCTGCAGAAAAATACTTCTGTGGGAGAAATAAAGAGTTATCTATAAAATTTATGTTATTACAATAACTGACTTTTGTTTTACAATTTTGAGACTTTTTGAGGAATGAACCTTTGATAAATCTAATGGAATGCCATTTACATTATCAAAGGTTTTGAGGAAAACAAGCTATACGATAGTTATAGTGAATAACCAACACAGAGTACTGATGTCACCTACTATTTAAGGCATCATTCAGGAGGAGGTAATACTATCATTTAGTGAGACAGAAAATTAAAAAAAAGATTAAAAATATGGTCAAATAATTATTGCTTTTTGAAATGTAGAATACAAAACTTTTATGTAAGGAATTATAATTTGGGGGTGACAGAAGCTCACTCTGTTAGTGATTAATCAAACTATGTCAACTTAAAATCCTGGCTTACCCTAAACAATGTATACAGAACCAAAAATAGCTGCAGCTGTGCCAGGAATGAGAGGTCTGTTTAAAACAAAGGTAAATTTACCAATGTAAAAAACTCTCTCTTCTCTTTTCCAAGCACAAAATTTTAAAATTATATGACAAACAGTTTCACTGCAATCATCATTAACCGATATTTAATTTATTTTGATGTCCAGGCAATGAATCCCCGTAACTCCAAGTGCACGGAGAAGTCACTGGAGAAGGGCGTCTGTGTCAGTCAGCTGCGAGCCAAAGCTGCGACGCCGAAGAGTGTCCTCCGCAGCAAACCTGACGTCAGACTGACGATGGCTTTCGGATTCCACACCTACACAACAGCAGACCTCTTCGAGTCTAACACCTACAAAAAATTCTTCGGTAAGATTAATTATAACTGATTCAATTCTATAAGCTATCACTATTACTATTACTATTTACTATTTTATTACTATTACTTATGATTAAGTAAGAGAGAATTTTTTCCATTAGTAATTTTATGAACATGTTATTATGGTTAAATCAGAAAACAATATTGAATTAAATATGGATAATGGTTAGAAAACCGTGGAGGAACATATATGGAATCTGTTATTTAAATCTGCTATTTAAATAGCAGATTCCACAAAAATTTGAAAAATGATTTGGTATTAAAAATATGCTTAAACATTTTCTCAGCTATTTTTGGTTAATATTTACTCACAGACTAAAAGCTATTTAATAAGTTTTTAAATAGTCTTCAATCAGTCTCAGTCAAGCGAATTGAAAGGAATAAGTTCCAAGAAGACAAAAACATTTTTTTTAATTGAATCTAACACAAAATACAAAGTTAACAATAATTAAGTTTTAGTAGTTGTGTGGATTTATGATTGTCAATAAATCCACATTACCTAATCCACCTAAATCCAGTTCATTTTCCTATTTAAAATGAACTGATTAAGGATGTTAAATTTCGCTTGTTTGTAACCATTTAGATGAATTCCCTGTCCCTTATCCTTGATGTAATAAGTTATTAATAGTAATTAATATCAAGCTAAGCCTTGCTATAGGATATAGCGAGGTTTTTATTGGTACCGAAAAAAAAACAATTCCACATTTGACGTTGCGCCGTTCCAGTGCCCGTGCCGCTGTTCGCCGCCCACATGGCGGCGCTGATCAACAACGTGTCGAACGTGGTGCCGCCCTCGCCACTGCTGACCCAGCTGGACGACGTGCCGCCCGAGCTGTTCTGCCCCGCGGGCGGCTGTCAGCGGGAGATCTGCGAGTGCCTCCACCTCGTCAAGGTCCCCCTCGGCGCCGTGGTGGAGATCATCATCGCCGACACTTGTGAGTTGTTGGAGTTTGTGGTAGAAAATGTGAATGTTTGAAGTGAAGAATTCTGGAATAGAATATGGTGTAAAGACCTTTTTGAATCAGATTTATTTAAATTATACTTGTGTATAAGATTTATTTGCTATCATAACTTTTAAAGATATTTTCTTCAGTGAATTTTTACACACATTATTATTTTCCACCCAAATCTTCGATATCTTTCAATTAATGAGGTTTTCTTAGATATCAAATGACCACACATACACAAAGAGGTTCACAGAAGTTGACAATGATTGAGGGAAGCAGGGTAATTTTAATGGATAAAATTTATTAGACGATGAAGTTAAGAAGCTCCAAAATGTAAAAGAGAAGTCGTTAGTTTTACTGTGTAATCACATACTAATGTGTGGTTGTGCAGTCCAGTGTATAGTGTATTTCTTATAGCTATACAAAAATTATGTCATAAATACAGAACTGATTTACAAGAAAGGTATATAAATACTCTACATGAATGCAAACCAAACTTAGAAGCTATCCTTGAAATGGTAAGTCTATTGGCTATATTGGCTATCTGGACTGGCCAGCCTCCTGGATTCACCTTGGTTTTTCTTTGTCTCTCTGTGAACTTTAATTCCCATCTGAGCTTGTATACCCAGTCAGACCTGAGCCCTGAAGGGATTTGTTGATTGTTTTGGCTTGTCCATCTGAGAGTGAATGAGGGACCCTTGCCCGACAAACTTCTAAGCATTTGCTATTCTGGAGAGTGAACTGACCTGCGTGAGACTCTTTACAAAGGAGAGCTCACAGGTTGTAGTCCTTGTCTGGGAGTGCTTGCTAAATCTCAGGATAGAGTGTGAGTCGTCCCTAGGAGAGCCTGGAAGTTAAGTTTGAAATCTTCCTTCAGGCGGGAGGTTGACTGACCATATCATACCTTTCCCATCCTGACAACACTTAGAATACCGTAAAATTTACGCAGCTCTCCTTTCATAAGCTGCACAAAATCCCAAGGGAGACATGCCAGATGGCTATACTGGGGCTTTCATTCCATTAAAGTCTAACAGTAAAAAAAACCAGCCAACACTTCTACCAGGCTTCTCATAAAACAAATTGTTCCTCTTCCCTCAGCTCCACCCAGCATCGCGGGTATCACGCACCCGTTCCACATCCACGGGCACGACTTCTACATCCTGGAGCAGGGGGTGTTCGCCGAGCCGCACCCCCTGGGGCTGCAGAAGCTGCAGGAGCGACTGAAGGGCGAGCGCAAGATTCGCGACCACCTGCCGAGCAAGGATACTGTCATGGTGCCCGCCACGGGCTACGCGGTCGTCAGGGTGCTCGCCGACAACCCGGGTGAGCAACTTATTTTTATTTCTGCCTTTTGCCTTCCTAGGTTCCAATCTTGCGACATACCTCGTTATCAATTTTCCTTTATGCAAGGGTCAGGGCCGTAACTAGGCTGGTGCAGCCGGTACACCGCACCGGGGCCTCAGATCAGGGCCGTAACTAGGCTGGTGCAGCCGGTACACCGCACCGGGGCCTCAGTTCAGGGCCGTAACTAGGCTGGTGCAGCCGGTACACCGCACTGGGGCCTCAGATCAGGGCCGTAACTAGGCTGGTGCAGCCGGTACACCGCACCGGGGCCTCAGATCAGGGCCATAACTAGGCTGGTGCAGCCGGTACACCGCACCGGGGCCTCGGCACCCTTGCCTCTGCTGAGGAGGCTCCGCAGGAATGGTCGTGGCCTCAGCTGCGAAACCAAAAGAAAACAAAAACTGTTGGGTATTTTATTGATCCCTGCACAACTCGAATCTTAAATTAGGGTATTCATAAACCTCACAATTCACAATAAATTAATGCTTCTACTTGGTTGGGCGTAATTTCTGCATTTTGATTGGGGAGGGGGGCAAGATTCTCAGCTTCAGTTAAATTAACCAAAATATAATTATATAATGATAGCTTATTGTATGATTTTTATTATTCATTGGGTATGTGACCAAAACCTCATCACAAAAATCATTATTTATTTATGAGTATAAATTTTGCCTTTAATTGAAAATAGAGTCTGAATTAGTAAAAATGTTCAAACAATGAACTGTTTCATCAAATTGAGTTTATCATATCATGCAACTGCTGGTCTAATTAGAGAATCAGTGGTCATCAAAGTTCCGGCCAAATCATTAGGCGGTTGGCGAAAAATGGAAACTCCAGCTGTATAAATGACTTGATGTTAAAGACACCTCCGCTCCTCTAACAGTTAATTAGTTGAACATATTTCCAACAGAGAGAGGCACATTTACTTGGGTATGTTTGAAAAACTTACTCAGCTGATTTGGAGAACATAAACAAAGGGCATAACTGTCTATACCTTCAGGTGGGTAAATGATCGGCCAAAAACATATTTTTAACGCCAGGAGCACACTCACTCACCCACCTAATGATTTGGCCGGAACTCTAGTGGTATATACTTTGGTATTGATGATTTTCTTTTACTTTACGCGGGTTAGCTTAAACTGTTGTGATATGAATCTAATTACGATTCCAAAACCACATATAGCAATCCCACAACCACATTCCCTGATGCAACTCACTCAATATGTGTCATCAAGCACCCCCTATAACTGAACAGTTGTGCCTGTTGGGAAACCTTTTGTAGGTCAGAGTTTTTTTTAGAAGCTTATGGAATATTTTATCAGTAGTTTTATGTTACCTATTTACTTGAAATAGAATTCAGTTTTGTTACGTTATTTGTAATGTTGTATGTTAAGTATTTTATGACGAAGTACCTGGTGGACCTTGCTTAGTATTTTTTCATGTTTATCGTTCATCCAATTACTATAAAATATTTCAGCATCATAAAATTTATAACTCTATGCAATATTTATGCCACATGCTGTATACTCCCTAGATGGCTGTAGTTTGCAAACAGCTGTCATGATTACTTAATTTATTTACACTTTCCTTGTTTATTTCGCTGCTATTAAGATGTTAAAATTTGGCTAATTTTTGAAATTTTGATCAGCTGATGGAATTTCATAGTGCAAAATTGTATTGTACCAAATATAAAATAAAAGTAAAAAAAGTTTGAAATTTGACAACTTTAAAATTTGTTTTATTACGCTATTAGATTTTTCTCTGGCCGAGTTATCTGTATAGAACACGTTGTTGAGTCATAAATTACTTATTTCCAAATTTTGTAGGAAATCGTCAGAGTCGTTTTAGAGATAATTATGCAAGCAAACATACATATAACACTGATCATATAAAAATATAGGATTCACCCCGATAAAATAATTTATTTACTTATTTCCTTCCCCAGGCTACTGGCTGTACCACTGCCACTTCTCCTACCACCTGTCCTCCGGGATGTCGGCGATCATCCAGGTGGGAGAGCGGCGGCAGATGAAGCAGGCGCCCGCGGACATCCCGCGCTGCACCCAGTACAAGAGCTGGGGCGGCCCCCTACGCCATGTGGCGGTCTCGGGCAAGGGAGTGAAGAGAGTGGGGAATAGCAGTGTCCCTGCCATGTGATAATGTTCCAACTGTAGAACATAGTTACAGTGGAGTTCTTAGACTTTTGTGCTAGGCACGTGGAGGTCAGGGATGGGGAAGGGGGTCAAGGGTGGGGAACAGTAAAGAGCCTGCCCTGTGATGTTCTAGCTATAGTGGAGTTCTTAGACTTTTGTGCTTGAAAGGAAATGACTGTAGTAGATGATTCATAATCCGGATCATTAGGGACCATGTGATAGATAATGTTTGGACTTTACGGAGTTGTTTGACTTTTATGTATAGTGAAAGGAAAAGACTGTAGTAACTCTCGAGGAACATGTTGAAGCTTGGGCCTCAATCAAAACCAGTTTTGAACAGGATTTTTGGGTTTGGGGAAGAAAAAAAGCACATTGATTTGTAAAATTAATGAAAGTTAACTAGTTTATGTCATTTGTTGTATCTCCAAACCAAAAACTTGGTTGAACTGATTTTGTTTTTCAAAACTCCAAGCGTCAAGATTTTCCTTACCTAGTATTGACATTTGGAAATGTGGCTCATTATGGACCATCCGGTTGTTGGAGATGATATTGATTATCAAAGTATGTGCATGAACATTCATATACTTACCAAAATTGTTTGAAATAGCAAACCAACAAAAGGGTCGTGGGGAAGCAATTTATTTCCATTTCGGAAAAAATCCGAGGAACAATAAACTCTCACACCTTTCTTGTTGTCTGTGTTTGTTTTAATATCTAAAATATTGTGTTAATACCTTGGGTCAGATATTTTTACATGGTCTATTTATATTAAAGCACTGGTGTGAACTCCAAATTTCGAGCAAACTAAATTGAGGAAACACATGTCTACGTACAACTAAACGATGGTTTTAACAAAAATAAATATTTGGTGATGACATGAAATTTCTATTAATTAAATTGCAAGCAGGGTGCCACCTGTACCTGAAGAGTGAGTCTCTACTATACTTGAAAAGTAGTGTAAAAACTTGTCGTATACAATTTCCTCACCTTGAACATTGAGAGTGTATTCTAGTGTAAAAACTAATTTATCATTGTATATTTATATAACTTATTATTGTCATATTTATTTATTTATTTATTGTTCATGTAGTAATCTTTAATTAAAGTTGTATTCTTGTACTGTAACCTCTGATTATCAAATAAATACCCCAATTTTAATGTTATTAATTACAGAAATGTAAAATACACAATTAAATATTTAATGATATTAAAAAATAAAATTTAGAAATTCAAAATTATTTTTAAAACAATTTTAGTTGAATCAATGTAATTTTAAACCAAAAAGACCTTTAGCAGTAGGCAGGGTATAATATTTTTGTTCTATTTTTTGGGCATCACCCACCTTATTGTCCTGATTTATCAGTGGAGGAATATTTCACTTTGAACAAGGTTGAATAATTTGAATAATTTTACATGAAAAAAACTATAATGCTAAACTACAAAAAACGTGCATCTCTACCATCTCGTCCTTTGCCATATTCAGATTCCAATAACTTGGTTTTACACACTTAGTATGTTGTCCTCATGTTTGTTTTTTATTTTCTGTACATATTCCAATATATCATGGGACAAATAGCTATTAATCCTCTTCTACTATACATCAAGTATACCTCTCACTTACAATCACACAGCGCAAACGGCTCAACCTAGAATCTTGAAACTGCGTGGACGTTCCTTATAGGGCATAGGCATCTGCTAAGAAAGAATTTTAAAAAATTTCCTCAGGGGCTACGCCCTACGGTACTGCAAAGTTGCAATGTTAAACTATTGGGAAGCTTATGAAGTAGTCATGGCAACCTAATGAATCCAAGAAAGTTTTTCTGTTCTTCCACGGGTGAAACTGGGATAATCAGCTGTTAAATATATTGAAATACACCTCAAATAGTGGAATACATGTCTCACCCACGGAATGTGGGATGTTCATTCCTGCGTTGCGGGAGTGCCATGTTGACGTTCGCCCTGGCAACAAAGCAAGGTTACGTCACGGCGACCGACACTGACAGACCCGAACCCAGGTCGGTATTTATAGCCTTTTTCTTCTATGATTGATTAAACACGAGCTCAACTCGCCAAAAGTGGAAATGAAATGCACTCAGGGGCCATAATTAGCCTTGAAGGTAAAAAAAAATGAAATGTTCTTGAGTGTAGAAATCTCCGGTTTACAATCCAGCAGCATTTGGTTGGCTTTAAAAGAAAGTGAAATAACCTTGAAAAATCATACAGAACCATTGATTTCTATAATATGGGATTCAATTAATTGTTCCTTGAAGGAGGAGGAAAGATCATTACGTAAAACGTAAATAAAATATGAGATATTAGAAATAATTCAAAAACTCATAAAACTACTTTGAGCAACAAATAATATATTTTTGAATTAATATGAATTTTTTGAGCGACAAATAATATGAAACGACAGATATGTATCCATCGTGTTTTATTGTTGTCTTATAGCTAAGGATTTTTTAATAAAATAAAAAGCTATTGTTAGGCCTAGATCATCATTCAGACATCTATCCTGGGTAGGTCAGTTATTAAAAAGAGAACGCCAACCTCAAAAAAATCTTAAGATTGCTAAGAAAGCGTGTCTCCACTGACCTTCCATGACAAATACAATAAAGTTTTTTTTAGATCATGCTATGATCTAATCTAAAACAATAAAACTTGTGCTTTACTCATTATTTTGACATATTTAATCAACTGACTCTACTGATTAAAACCGTTATGTACTTCCAGTTGAAGGGACAACAACGTTCGAACTGTCCACCAATTATGCTTTGGGAGGTCCAAAGATTAGGAACTTTGTTGATCAATGGCTCAGCTCAAAGCTGAAATCAATTATTACGTCTCCGGACCTTGCCGTCTACTTAATTGTAGTGTTCTTGGACTTAGTCCTTTTGATTCTAGAGACATTCCATTGTACCACTGGTTTAAAGATAGTTTAAAAGTTTGAAGGAATTGTCAACTGTCAGTTTAGTCTTGGCCTTTAAATGAATATCGAAAAAGTTTAAAATAATAGTAGCACATATTTAACTGTAAAGTTAAACGACCTATACTGTTCTTGACATTTTTAATAAAATAATAAAAAAAATATTAAAACGGAAAGGTGGTGAAGTTGACGGCAAAGATGTCTTATTCAGCACCATTTATAACTAGTATGTGCGTTTGCGATAATTATGTACAACTGTCAACAAAGTGTTTTTTAATATTTGAGAAGTATATTTTCTTCCTGAAACGACAGTAGCAGACGAGTGGAGGACAGAATCGTCCATGTAAACACATCACTTGGTTCTGTTTTAATTCGGTCAACCCACCGATGCGTGTAGCAATGAACGCAGTGACGTCACTACATACCCGACTAAAACTGTTAACTGTCGAGAAGCAACTTTCTAGACATCTCGTCTGTGATTTTTTTTGTAAAATGTGTGTAGTCTTTTAGCCTTTTAATATTTTTACTGTCTTATAATTTTTGTATCTTAATTACCCCAGCATTGAGGCCTGATTCTGACTTTTAAAATAAATTAAAACATTAACAGTGTTTTTCGAAGTGAGACATATCATATCTTTCAGTCATAATTAAATTATTTGGATAGGAAAGTGTTTTAACGAATAAATCACCTTATTAATAAAATCCAAAAACCATGTTTCAAAATGCAACCTTTCTTAAGAATAGATGCTATTCATTCAAATTGTATTTTGCATACATTGTGTATGATGGTTCCGTTGATTTTAACACTGTCTTACTAGGTCCAACTGATGATTTTCAAGCAATCAAAATATGCGTAATAGGCGTGTTCCTAAAATTTAAACAGGTTAGCAACACACTTTCATTTAGAGGTCAAAGAAATTCTTTCATGATGTAATTGATCTCTTTTTCGATTTGACCCTTCTTGTGATTTTACATTTACGCTTCAAGGCCAAAAGTTAACCACCTCTTTTCAACACACATCCCTCTCAGCTGTGCATTTACATCTACAAAAAAAGTCTTTCCCTCTAAATCACTGCACCAAACATGGAAGTCTTTCCTCTCTCACCTTGTATCCTCACAAGCATTGTTTCACCGATCAATTCTGGTCGATTCTCCGACGAGTCTAGCTGATTGTCGGGTATTATTTATATCGGCCAGGACATTGGGCAAGCCTCGCATACCCGCGCGGTGCCAGGTAGTCACGTTACGACTCCTGCCTAGCACCTGCAAGCTGCACGTAGCACCTGCACCTAGCACCTGCACGTAGCGCCGCACTTAGCGCCTGCACCTAGCACCTGCACGTAGCGCCGCACGTAGCGCCCAGATGCCGCCCAAGCTCGCGGTGCCGCCGCCCAAGAAGGCGCCCAGCGTCTCCCGCAGCGAATCCAGCGAGTCCTTCACCTCCTCCGGGTCGGAAGCCTCGTCCGGCGCCAACAGCAAACTCGTGAGTATCATTAATCAGTCAATTAATAATTTATCTCGATTAGTACAATCATAGCCATCAAGAGATGGCTATGGTGCAATGCAGTGCAATTGTCATATAAAAATACATCTACTATATATTTGCACAGAGAAGAATCAAACAGAGGTCGTTTTTAAATGGGTCTTCTGTTGCGCCCGAAATTTTAAATAGCTGTGTTTGTACTATTACAAAGAAGTTGTATCGTCGCTAAAAAGTTCTAGGTTTTATTTTCAAGTAAGTCAAATAAATAATCAGATTTTCTTATATTATATAGGGCATATTTCATATTGTAGTGTGGTGAAAAATAGCGTTCGCACCTCGGCTGAAAGGGTTTTGCAGCTCTCGACCGTTTCAAATTCTCGACTTCGCCTCGAATTTGAAACACGATCTCGAGCCTGCTCACAAACTTGTCACCTGACCAGTCGTTTATAACTTTGAGCACTCGTAATCACCTAACATACTTGTGAACTTGTAAGTCACTTGTGAAACTTATAGATAATTGACAACACGAGCGGAAACTTAATCGCAGTCAATGACGAGCGCGATGCGATGGTAATGTACTTAAAGTCTTTATCACCGGAGTTACCGAACTACATCATACGAGTTTGTTCCATCAGACAAGTTCCAACTTTGCGGCTCCATTATTCGTTATCGAACCAGTAGTACAGTTTCTTAAGATTAAAAAGGTTAATGTACCGCGGATATGTATGGATAAATATTGAAATCTTTCTTTGTATATACTAAAGAGGGGCTACGCCCTATAGGGTATAGTTTGACTCAACCAAAAACATATGGTAAATCTTAATACATTACATGAGAATATTGTTTTAAAACATTTGCTCGTATGTTTGAAACGAATAGACCTAATATTTAACAGCTTAGCAATTTTAATATAGGCCTACTGGACTGTTTTAAATATCAAGGAGGAATTAAGGTAATATAACCTTTCTTATATTTTAAAATGTTGTTTCTTAAACACTTTTATTGAGATACCTACTAAGTCTTGAGAAGGCCAAAATCCGCATTGAGACACGGGCAAAGCGGCATCCAAGGATTTTTGCTTGACTTGTGTCGCTGAATCCGAATCTGAAGTTGTCAAACAAATTATGTACCTTGAGTATTTATTTGAGTATTATTAAATTATTGAGTAAAGTCCTAAAGAATGCGAAATACGTGCACTTTTTGCAGTCGTACGAGAGACCTCTTCTAAACAGCCCATAGAAGATATTCAAATAGTAATTAAAATATTAGTGAATCCCCTTACAACTTAGCTCTTAAGCATTTATGAATCTGAAAATATAACCCTTCAAATATTAAAGAAATTCAATAATTTATTTTTTAAATTCTAAATTTTTGATAATTTGAAATGTTGTGATGTTACTAGTGCAGAGTTTTAAGGAGTTAGGATTAAGTGGCTAGCTTAAAACTCTATCCATGCATATATATATAAGTTTAACAATTTTCAAGGCAAACAGTTGAACTGTCTTTGAGCAAATTAATAACTTCAAAAATTTAGAAGCTTCCTATATATTTACATGTATTTAGTTATACAGGAAAAATGAATTTACTTGACGTCAATTGGCTTAAAAAACTGTTTTAGATCAATTTTTGCCTTATGAAACCTTAAAAAATATCGCAATTATTTGGCCCAGGATCAAGTACTGAGTTCTATAATGGTACATATAAAGTTACCTCAATTCCGTCAATGATCCAGTGAAGTAACTAATGCGCTACCGATTTCGAGGTTACATAAACCTCATCATCAGGCTCCAATGAACGTGACTCACTATCTTAAGATCGTTGGAAGATTAAAGACACACAGCACATTTAACTTTACACAAAACATAACACTAACGGACGGACGAACAAATACAATCATATTAACCCGGTGAACTAGTTCGCGCGACACGGTGCGGCTGAGCGTGTGCGGGCACGACCTTCATTGACGGAATTAAGGTAACTTTATACCATTATAGAATTTTACACAACACCCAGTTTTATTTCCTGTATTATGAAAGTTGTTTTTTTAGATCTAGTGTTCTGACAATTTGATTATATTTTATTTTAGGTTTATAGCAACAGATTGTACGTTCACTAGTGGCTTGAAGGGGCTAAAAGCCCCTGAGGAGGGAAAATTCAAACAATCTTCATTTATTATATGACTAAATACCTTCATAGCAAACTGAATCTACCTTATATTGACCTACCACATGGTTTTCAATTAAGTAACAGCATCACATGTTTTATGTAAACAAAGCAGACGTTTTTAGACCCCAATGCTTTTTAAATGGCAGATATTTTACGTTATTTCTCGTTTTCTGGTGAATTTCAAGCTATTTTATTATTTTTCCCACCATCACGGAATAGAGACTTTTAATTTGAGCCCTCTACCATCTTTCTACGACTTGCCAGACGCCCACAATTTTGACGCAAAGAATCGTCTTACGAAATTAAATATATGATGATATTGGCTTGAAGGGGCTTAAAGCCCCTAAGGAGGGAAGATTCAAACAATCCTTATTTTTTATAATAGTACTAAATACCTTCATAGCAAACTGAATCTACCTTATATTGACATCTAGCCTACTACATGGTTTTCAGTTAAGTAACAGCATCACATGTTTTATGTAAACAAAGCAGACGTTTTTAGATCCCAATGCTTTTGAAATGGCAGGTATTTTACGTTATTTTATCGTTTTCTGGAGAATGTCAAGCTATTTTATTATTTTGCCCGCCATCACGGAATAGAGACTTTTAATTTGAGCCCTATCCCATCTTTCTACGACTTGCCAGACGCCCACGATTTTGACGCAAAGAATCGTCTTACGAAATTAAATATATGATGATATTGGCTTGAAGGGGCTTAAAGTCCCTAAGGAGGGAAGATTCAAACAATCCTTATTTTTTATAATAGTACTAAATAACTTCATAGCAAACTGAATCTACCTTATATTGACATCTAGCCTATCACATGGTTTTCAATTAAGTAACAGTATCACATAGTTTTCAATTAAGTAACAGCATCACATGTTTTATGTAAACAAAGCAGACGTTTTTAGATCCCAATGCTTTTGAAATGGCAGGTATTTTACGTTATTTCTCGTTTTATGGTGAATTTCAAGCTATTTTATTATATTGCCCGCCATCACGGAATAGAGACTTTTAATTTGAGCCCTATCCCATCTTTCTACGACTTGCCAGACGCCCACGATTTTGACGCAAAGAATCGTCTTACGAAATTAAATATATGATGATGATTCCAAGCTTACGATATCGGTAATAAAGCTATTTAGAAGTTCAAGTATTAATAGTTAACTAAAAATATTATTAAATACATTACCAATACAAAAATTTAATTTATATAACAAAATTTGTATTTTTGTCAAGATTCCCTCGTTATTTTTGACGACAGCATTATCCCAATGCAACAGGAGCCTATGATAAAATATAAAATAAACCTATGAACGAGGTTACATATCAAAATGTGCATAAAACTGAAAAAATCATATCCAGTACTTGTTATAGCTATTCTGTGAATCTCAACTGACATTACACAATATTTCGTAGAATATATATATTGCAACATACCTGCCTTGCTGGAAATTTCACTGAGATAGGATCGGAAATTCCTCAATTTCCAGGAAAGGGTGATTAATCCGCTGATGAAAAAATAGGTAGTTTAATGGGGCGGTCTACCGTCCGAGCGCCAAAACGGGGGTTTGTATCTTATTCATTGATCGCTGGATTTTCATATGATTTCCAATATTTTGGTGTCATTTTAAAAAGGATATGTTTTTGTAGGTCGCTAATTTTTTAGAATTTTTGATTTTATCCCCATTTATTTACAGGAATTGTGCAAATCTGTCAAAAAAGGTAGGTTTTTGTTAGATTTTAAAGTCTCATAACTAACGACAGAAACGCTTTATAGAAAAATAAAAAATGTAGAGACCTATAAAATATTCTGAAGAACGTGAACCCACTCTCATTTTTATTAAATCTTAAAAAATGAAGCTTTTGTCGTCCAGATTACGAAACGTCTGCAAGCGTACTTCAGCGCGCTTTAGCCCTATCTTTACAATGTTATTTCGCTCTGTGACGCAGATTTTTCTGTCAAGGTAGACCGCCCCCAAATCATTTGCGACTTTTGCTGTAGAGAGGTGGATTATCCATCCACGGTTAACGCGGACTCTGTTAAGGGTTTACTAACCGTGAAAATCCAAATAATTTAATTAATACGAGATTATTTGTTAATTTGTATATGTAACACCCTGCCTGTAAGTTCTGCTTATATTTTGTGAATCCAACGATATCTATTGAGACTTTCGTTGCTAAACGAATATACGGCCACGAATAGGAAAAATAATTTAATAAAAATTAAAGTTTCAAAACATTGTACGTTGCGCTAAAACGTTTACATTTCACTATTCTAAAATTATAAAGTAGCATTAAAATAACAGATGATAAAAATACCTCTAAACTCCTCAAGTTTAGCTAAGCTATATTAATTTGTTAAATAGTTCTATGGAGGTTAAGCTGTTTTGGTAGTAATAACTCTACATAGAGTTATGGTAATAACTCTACATAGTTTGTTTATTGCACTCACCTTGTTTGAGCCACTTCATGTCGTTGCTTGTTGAAAATATAATTGGTTGCAGGAAAACCGAGGAGTGGAATTTATGAGAGTAAAGGATATTCCCCTCTGAAAATAAACCTGCTTGTTGCTTTGACTTCAATTATTTCAATATCTATAAGGTCGCCACGATGGTTGGTTGCTAAGCTGACAGTGAGATTATAATATTTCCTCAACATAAAAAAATTAAAGATAAAATTGAGATTTATAAACCAAAACAGAAAGATCAAACATACTATTCACGATTAAAATCAATCATAATTCTCTTTTAGACGGATAAGCAGACACAAAGAATTAAAATTTACCATGTCCAAACATAGATTTAAATGTAAGGCTAGTGGTACTTATGGAAGGGTTGAATATACATACAATAGGAAGCGAATAAAAATTAACTTTATGCGAGTATGATCAAAAATAACCTGTAGGGTAGCAAATTTAGTTCATCTAAAAAGTGTAAAAATTCTAGGGGTGTGCGAGTAGTGATTTTTGAAGTCGAGTCAAGTCGAGTCGAGTTTTGAAAAATACCCGCGAGTTTCGAGCTTTATTCGAGTCGAGTTTTTTAAAGTTTATAATATAATAGCATCATGGTTCTACATAATGGTAAAAAATTATTATCATTACTCAAATACAAATTACAATTTTGAGGTAATTAAACTTAAAAGAGTTACTGAACTAAGGGCAGATATGCAAATAAATGATACCAAAAAAAGAAAGAAAACCTTTTACTTAAACTCACAATAATTCTTGATTTGTTATATTTTTCAAGCCTAACTTGTGGTTAAGGCTTACCTGGGTTTTGAAATGAAATGAAAACATTGACTGTAAGCCATGACCAATGAATTACCTGACTCAATACCTGACTCAATTCATGATTAAAATATTTCCTTTGAGTTATTCACTCAGGTACATATTTATTCATGTAACTGTCAACAAAATAACTAAGTTTTTATTTATTTGGAATGGTTTCTAAACTATAACAAAAATAATTTTTTAAGAGATGTAATAATAAATAACCTCAAACTATAGAAAAGATAGAGTGATATAAAAATGTGTGTGTCTTTAATAACTAAAAAGAACTTTTTACTTCAAGTATAACAAACGAGGTATCAGTTATATTCGTTAAAGATGGATTGGCATTGTGAAAAATGACATTAATATTCTTTCTCACGTACCGATTTCGGGTAAACGGCGGGAGTAACTACTCGATTCGAATTTTCGAGTAATAAGTCGAGTCGAGTCGAGTAGTGTATACTCGGCTCGAAAAAAGCTCGACTTTCGAGTACTCGCACACCTCTAAAAAATTCAATTCAACTTAATGTTGATACACTTCATATTGTCAACGTATCGAGAGGGATCTTGCGAGGGAAAACCAACAACCTTTGTTGTACATTTCTCTATTTTGCAGTCATTCTTATATTGTCATGACGATTCGTTTCGTGCTTACATATATTGTAGGAAAAATACAAAAATAAAAACCATTTATCTCACATAACAACTAATATTTCATAAAACTTTATTGTAAGAAGTAGGTTTATTGTAACTAGGGCACAGCTGTATTAAATAAATAGCCTCTTGGGCCGGAATGGTTGGTGTGTAAAGGAAAAGAATCAACATTTAACTCAACAACCGGCTAGTAAACCTCAGCGTTGGTACACAAATGTAATATGGATTGGGAGTAACAAAATATGTCGCTCGTATGGCGGTCACATTCATTAACTGCAATCTAGCTGTCGCGGTCGGACGCTGAATTGAACGCCAAATAAGCGAGATGGCAACACGCTCGCTGGTCGGACTCAACTGATTGCTGTGGGGATTGAAGCAATCCCCTACTAAATGCCGCAGATCGCTGTGGGGATTGAATCAATGATTTGTCGGTTTTGAATGCGAAATATTCCCTAAAATCATCTTTTTTTAGTGAGGAACTTTTATCTATAAAGCCTGTGACCATTCCAAGTAATTGCAACTCAGTCAGAGATGTCAACTCAGTATCAATCCTTTTTTTAACCCGCAATATTTTTGGTGGTTTGAATTTTGCTGAAAAGATCGGAAAGGGTGCGATCCTTGGTATCTAATATGCTAAATTCTGTGAGTTGTAATTTATAACATTGTATCTTTGACTATAAATAATTAATAGACTTCCCACGGTTATGGCCCAGCTGTAGCTAGTTTTGGGTGACACAGAATTTAAAATTGATTTAGTTTGATTAATTACCAACGGAGGGTACCTCTGTCAACCCCTTATTTTAGCTTTTTACTTTAAATTATTTTATTCTCTAATTCATAAATAATTAAATGACAATTTGTTTGTTTTCGGTGTCAACAAATGATAATACAAAATAATAGGTGACATTAGTACACTCTGTTGGTGATTCACTATAACAAAGAGCTCTTTTAATCCTGGGTCACTCAAAACCTGGTACACATTTATAATACGATGGAAGTCCTCCATCAGATTCAAAGTCAATGATTGTATTACTCATGATAAAAGACAGATAAAAGTAACGAGACATGTCCAATTTCGTCCTCCTTGAAGGCTCTTCCAAACAAACCTTCTTATCTTTACAAACACACAAATAAATATGTACACCGGCATTTGTCTAATTAGAGACCTAAAGTTCATACAGTTATCAAAGAAAAATCACTGATTTCCTAAGATTTAAAAATTTAAAATTCGAAATTATTTCATTCAAAATCGGTACTCTCAAAATCTGCTAGTTAATTAAATTTTTATAAATTAAATAGGAAATAATAACTTTCGAAGATTATAGAAATGTGAAATTTTTTTAATACGTCCACGTAACAGGTTTGCAACACCATTGTCTATACAGTATAGATAATCAAAGGCAATTCTTCAAAGTATTTCCGTACTCCTCGAGACAAACTTGGCAAAAGTATATCTTTTGCCAAGTAGATTTTACAAAGTATATCTTTATGCATTCTTTATAGAAACATAGATATCTATAAAGATTGCACAAGTGTGTACCAAGTATTGATGCTTGTTAAAAAAACTACATGCATTATTCATCCATTTACGACAAAAAAATCAAGATGGAACGTAGGACAAATAAAAACGACAGGAAATAAGCAAACGAAAAGATAATTGCACTAAGGTTGTAATACATTAAAATGGAAGTTCCATAACGAAATTTTACATTTCTATGAATTAATGATGCTATCTAACAAAAGGTTACCGTTAGTTAATAACAAGAAAGTCAGTTTAGACTGTTCCCGATCAAAACGTTAAAAAATGCCTCTAGGGCGTTGAAAGGCACAAACAATTTATTTGTAAGAACATTTTTGTTAACATACGGATTATGTCCTTAATACCTAAAGGGAAGTTATTTGGGTCTCAACAGCCCTAAGATATAAGATGTAAACACATCTGGTGGACACTACTATTTCTAAACAGATTTTTCAAAGGATGTGTATACAGCACACACCATACTTTTAATGCCACAGGAATAATTTTGAGAATTTGATTTTTAAATGAGTTTAAATCATGATAACGTCTTGTTTTTAAAATTTTGCTTGTATAAAATTAAAAACCCTTATCTCTAACATGTACAACTAAGAAGAAATTTACTCTCCATTGTAAAAATTAGCTTGCAAAGTTTGCCGGAAGAGATATTTACTGTGACCGTGACAGGTTAAAATTTTGAAATATCTGTTGATTGACCTTTTAAATACGGGGGTCATCTGCACACTGGCTCATCATTTATTTGAAACTTTTTAAATAATTAAAATTAATAATCTGTATTCAGTGATTCGATATCTTTGCCCCGTAATGGGTCACTTTTATGTCTAATAGTGACATAAAATAATTATTTAAAAGTTTGACAAATCTACTGGAGGGAACCCAAAGTTAGTCATTTGTCCAATAATAATTCAAGAAATATTCAGAAATATACAGTTATTATATTTTCTGGACGTAAAACTAATAAAATAATTCGAAGATAATTTTGTTAATCTTATTCGATTTCTCAACGTTTCTGGGGGCATGAAATGCAAAAATACAATTAAAATTTCCTTCATCAGATAATAATATTTTACGAATGTAAATTTTCATAGTTATTCCAATGTTTCCAGACAAAAATGACTTATTTTCTACCAACTTTTTACTATCTTGTATTGACTTATAACATCAGCCTACATTAACAGGTATAGACAAAATGATGAAAGGATTGATGAGTAATCCAATAGTGCAATTACAGTTTTAAAAATAAATGTGATTAATTAAGAGGTTGAGGAATCCGCGATAAAGTTTTAGAAACGTCGGGATTCTGTTTATCCGCGGAAGGTCGCAGTTTGGCCAGTGACCAGTGATCGCGCGGCGTTCGGCGGGAATAGTCGGTCGGAATCGGTAGTTTAGGCGACTCTCACATCCACCGAAACATCAATGGTGAGGATCCCTTTGTTGCTCTTTGTTCAAGCTATAAGTCAAGAAAGTTTCAGTAATTTATATAATAGTCATTTTTTGATTTGTATTAGGCAAAGTAAATAGAATTAAACTAAAACAACCACAGGGAAAAATATGTTATTAGCTAAAAAACATTCTTTAAAAAATAGGAACACTGAAATTGTTTGAAATTACTGGAAAATAATGACATTCATTTAAGAAAGAAAAGAATGGCTTGTAAAAATAACACTGTATTAAATCGTTCACTTTATTGCACCTCTAACACGTCTACACCACGAAGAGAGGACTCAACATAAGAGCACAAATATATTATAGAACAAACGATTAGCAAGGGAGAGATGGATGAAAAAGATACAGCAACACAACATAGACATGCAGGTTTTTATAAAAGTATTACTATTCTTGTCAAGCTAAAACAAAGGAATTACAACGACAAAGCAGTTTTTTATGTTTTCTTTAAAACCATTAAATGTATATTCAATAACGTCCTTACCAAAATCAAATTCCTGCTGGGAATCTTTAAAATCTTTTAACCAGGGGAGAGGTTGGTCTGAAGAAAGGAAAACGAATTACCAATTACCAATGAATGACCAATTATCAAAGCTTTGGAGGCGAAGATAAAATTTAATTTATAAAACATCAGTTGACCTGACAAAGCTCATTCCACTAATCAATCTTTAAACAAAATATTTTTTTACTGATTTACAAAATTCCTGATTCGTTCGGTAATTTTTTTCTTTAGCAGCCTCCATTAAGAGTTACCTTTATGTTGCAGGATGAACTAAGCCTAACTAAGGACCAGCTTGACTGTGAGTATTTTTTCCCTATTTGTCAGTATTTTAAAACCTAAAGCACAAAATTATTAAAATAAGAAGTTTACATTCCGCCAAGGCATTTGTTTGGTTTTGAAATGGTCAATTAAATTTCAGAGTATGTCAATGATGATAAATATATTGTATTCAGGGGGTTTATGGAAACAAATGGTAATTGCTTTTAGTTTTATTTTTAGACGCAATCACCCAAAATAGCCAACGGCCCGAATCTTAGGGAAGATTCTAAAAAAACTGCTACTTTCTTAAGGATTCTCCTAATTAAAAAAATAACAAAAATAAATAAAATACTAAGTTGAATCATGAATCCAAAGCTTAAGTTTAGAAAAAAATGTAAAGACCTTAACATTGTACGTTTTAATATTACAATATATGGAAACATCGAATCATCACGTTCTTTGTTTGTGCTTGCCAGTTTAATTAACTTAATTTCTAACTTAAAAGCAATAATAAAATTGGAAATTCCTTCAATATATATTTTTGGAGGAAAATTTTAACTGTTATTAGCACAAATCGTACTGTGTCGGAAATAACTCTGGAAATACAACATTACAAATTTTCAAATTCCATCGGTATTATGACGTTCAAGGTCACTGGCAGTACTATTTATATTCTGCTTACTTTGTTTTTCATTCCACACTAGAAGATTAAAGGCGCTTTAATAAAGAAATGGTGAAGTAAGTTAGTGTCCTGTCATACTGTGGATGAGGAATAATAATTTTATTTGTTGTGTTTTCCCACAATTCGCCCGACTGCGTCTGACATGGACCCACTCAGGAGTCGGTTCGTTATAGCCTACTCCAACTTCCTGTTAGGCTCAAGTTAGATAGTCAGCCAGTCTGAAAGGGACGCAATAAAATGCAGGCCTAATTTCCAATAGTCCAGGCAACGAAAGGTTATAGAGAGAATTGCATGAATCACAATTTTTGACTTTTTAACTTTAACTTTTTAACAAATTGTAATAATTCCTTGAAAAATTACGTTTTTTGTGAGCTCACCAGCGTCTTAATTTTAGAAAAATTTTTATGATTGAGGTGTCAAATTACTGGAAATTTTGTCAACATTTCCTAAATGCTGTTCATTTTCCTTTAGGTGAAAAAAGCGTTGCCCAATTGGGCATCAAAGTTACCCACAAATTTACATGTATTTCTTATGGAAGAGATATTTTTTAAATATTAACAAAATTAGTGCTTACGGTAAACGGTTGGACCAAAGTAGACTTATTATGTATTTTTATTACAGGAAATTTAATTTTCTTTAATTTTCAAATTTAATGGGGAATACTAAAAGTTGATAGTTTCCAAGATATTTAGGAAAAACCAAAAGATTGTACCTTTAGGCCCTTCCAGCCCAGCCGGCTCAAGGGCTAAGGGCGGGGAGTTTTGATATGTTTTACTCCTAACTAGTCCAAACAAAGTTACAAAGTCAAAAATTGTGGTCCATGCAATTCCCTCTGTACCTCTTTTTGAGCATTCATTGCCTGGACTAATTCCCGAGTGGCCAACAAAATACTCATCCTGCTCAGAGGAAAAAGATTATTTTTTTCATTACTTAAAAATATAGTAATCATAAAAAGTTTCTCGAGTTTTATTTACAAACTATACATCATAAAAACTATACATCAAACTATACTACATAACCGTATAAAAAGGTTATCTATTGCTTAGATCTCTGAATTATATCAATAAATTATTAAATGATACTAGAGGGCCCGCGCTGCTCCGCAGCAGTCAATGTTGGTACTAAGACACAAAATCAACTCCAAAAAAATAATTATTCATTTACAAAATTAATGTAACATGCAATGCAGCTTCACAGCTTCAATGTGACTTGCCCGACACTTGCCCAAGTTGAAAAAGAGGTGCATGTAGCTGGGCCCGGTTATGTTGGAATTTCAGAAACCTAATCATACCACGATTTATTACCAAATTGGTAATAATTTGTTCCACGAAGAAAAAATTAGGAATTTAATGAGATATTCTGTTCTCAAGTTTTTGGGACAACGACATGTCAGCCCGGCACATACAACTTTTCAAACTAACTATATACCATGCTAAAATACCCCCGTTGCAGACCTGCATACTTAGCGAATTTCATATGCAAAAGAACATAGTTTAAGGCAACGTAGCTAGATTTGACGTGTTTTTGTAAGCTCCATAAGAATCACTTGGGGAATGAGCATGCAGGTTTGCTGCCACAAAAATGGGGATTTTTAGACTATTATACATTAGATTTCACCTAGATGAAGCCTCAAACCAAGTTTAATCGAGATAAGCGAGTTGAGAAATAAGCAATATATCGAATTTTACATATTTCCCATAAGGTTAACATTGGGACAACGTACTATGTTTACCACTTTCAATATCTCGGTAACCAATGGACATAGACCAGTGATTCAAAATACTAAATTGTTTGTTTTTTTGAGCTGAATTCAATGGTTCCAACGAAAATTGGATAAATTTGGTTTTTCTATGTAAAAATCTAAAAAACCCACTTATGGGGGGTTGTATCCCTTTACCCCCCTTCCGGTGGTCCGATCAAATATGAAAATCGATTGAGTAGAAGAGCCGAACGGACTCGGAAAAGAAAAACAATTTTTTTTTAAATATATAGATTGAAGCTGGATTTATAGCCATGAAATATGCCTGCTGCTATTCGTGCCAAGATTCCAACCCTTATGACGAAACTAGTATAATCAACAGTTGCTATTGCACAATAATTGATTGGGAGGATATTTTGTGTCCAAATTTGGGATTAATTATATTCCGTAAAAAATATTACCTGAGAGAACCAAATATCTTTATGATTGTATTTATTATAAAAATCAAGCTATTCAGAAGATTAGTTGATACTACTTGAGTATTATTATTTTATTCCAACGTTTGGAAACAACAATTATTGTCGTTTTTCGTTTTAGAATACAGTAACAATCATGGATACACTTCAGATGCAATGTCCGTTCATAGCCTAGGTTTAAATGTTTTAGTTTCATTCATTAAACCCCTGATAAACTTTATATTTTTCTTGAAATGGCAACCTACCTAGGTAGGTATTTTAAGCCAAGTACGAATGGCAGATGAGTGAAGGATGATTATGACGCGATCTTTTAGTCTTGTTACTTACCACTTTCAGACTAAAAATAACTTTCAGACTAGCTAAAAAATAACTTTTATTATAACATTACAGGCGTCATTTCAAATTAGAGTAGCCTATTGTTTTCTAGTTGGTAGCAGCGGAAATACACTGTACAATAGTATTTTTAGTGTTAGCAATGCTGAACTCAGGATATTCTTCGCGTCCTCAACGTGATTGTTAGCCATAGTCACAAATTCGCGGTTCATTTAAATAGAAATACATTCTCTTTAGAAATATATACTGAACCAACTGTTATCCCCGAATTACTGTATAAGGATTATAATACGAGGTACACGATTTTAGAATTTTAATTCATATCCATTGATAGTCTTAATAGGTCCATCCGCCTAATTTAGTGTCCATGGGTCTTATATGACATACGCATTAATAAAATATATTTTTTGAAATCACTAAACGGAAAACTATATCACATGTATGAGATTTAAAAACTATTTATTTATAAAATGTCTGATAAAAGTTTTCCGCGGTTTTGATTTCTTTCTTACGACCCACAGGCGTAGACGTACACAAGTATTTCCAGTTTTAGACTCGCTGCTGGAGCGAGTGGATGTTCCAGTGGATGTTTCGCTGTGACAAAATGTGTTCCCAATCATTTCCACACTTTGATCTCCCGTACACATGCCCGATGTCCCGGAATAGCATCGTTTTGGCTCTCTCACCTTCCTACAACTCTCTAAGTCCGTGTAATTCCCTGTCTAGTTTATTCGTGATGGGCATCGATGTTTCGTCCAGAACATCGATGCCTTCAAATTAACCTCAACACTGTGGTTGGTTGTAAAAGCCTGGTGAATTATTTGAACAGAAATCCTGATCCACTTTAGTTGAAATTTAAAGTAATTTAAATTAATTTAAGGATTAAGGATTACAAGTGAGCACGCGCTGATGCCCAGCAGCTTTTAAGTTTTTGTTTAAGATCTGCTAATATATAAATGTATATTTAAATCAGCTGTTTCTTGAAATATGTGCTCCAATGTTTATTATCTTAAGGACAAATAAGAAACTTTAAGGTTCTTTTCATCACTCTGTACACGAAAATTGCCCGTTACCGTACAGAGATCTACGAAAACCCTCGATTTCCTTACATCAAAACAAATAGTGATCAGCTTACTTTTCGGTACCCAAACATTGTATTTCCGTACCCAAACAAACGTTTTCCATACAAAAAAAAAAAAATTGCCGTACCCAAACAAACGAAATTCCTATTTTGACAGTTCAACCCATCAGACTTTTAACTAAAATATACAGTTCAGCCGTATTGTGTTTGCTCCTAGAAAAATGACTAAATTATGAAATGTTGGATGATTTTTCATAAGTTTGGTTACTTATTTGCATCGTGATGAAAAGTATTGTTCACAACTCTTTACAAAAGTTCCATTTTAGGGTTCGATAGCGTTTTCATCTTGCCCCGAATGGCCTACTTTCGTGACTACTTTCGAATGGCCTACTTTCGTGAAACATACTATTCTTTAAGTTTAACCTTCATAAACGTTTTTATGAATGAGACTGCAACAATTCACGCAGAGCTATTTCAAGCGAAACCTAAATTATTAGAATCGAATTGTTGGAGGAGTCTTGCTCACAAAAAATCCCTAGCGTATTAAATAATTAATTAAAAGATAATTTATTGGATGAATGCATCTGTGTGTTTTGTTTTCCCATCTGTGATATTTTGTATTTTGTCCTTTCTAAATATGTTAACCTTTGTTCGGTGGTGATTTATAGCATATAAGCTCACGAAAATAAAGAAACTAAATCCAGTAGGTATTACTGTATCAATTGTTGTTACCGTAGCTAGATAGCTATGGAAATACTGGAAAATAGTATGTTTAGAAATAAATATTTGTTTATTTGTTTAGTTTTAAATGTGTACTTGTATTGTGCGTGTTAACTGTTTCCTGACGACTCCGACCCGAATGAATGTTTTTGTAAAAATAACTAGAAAATGCAGTAATCACTGCGAAACATGTAGTGGATTCATCTACTACTTGAACTGTTGGACGTTGAGGTATGTTAACCCATTCTAGTCAATTTCACAGTTCAGGGGCTACCACAATGTATTTTACTAGAAATAAATCAATCGAACATTTTCCATAAAAAGGGTGATATTTCTTTGGGTTTATGCTAGTTTAGAGCTAAAATAACTAAATTTATATTTGAGAAGGAGTATTACACAGACAAACTTATAAACGATATTATCATATTATGAGAATCGTATCATATACTGATATCATCACATATATTTTTTACTGTAAATATATTTTTTTTATTTGTGTGGTTCATGTTAGAATGAGATAATTTACTATCCAAATTTCATGTCATAACGTTACAAATGAAGCGTCACAGTAAAATCGTTTGTTTAACATTTATTTAAGCGTTCCTATATACGTTTCAACGAATAGGGGAAAACAGGAAAACAATTGTGGTTAATAAAATCCATAATTAATCCTAAAATTGACGAGAAGACAAGAGAATCCCGAAAAAGAGAGATAATATTTTTTAAATGTAAATAAACATTTTACTTCGAGTTTTGTTATAAAAGATTTTTACCAAAATTAATAAGATCAGCTAACTTAGTCAACGTAATTTTCACCAAATGGCTTTTTAACGTTAAGAAGGTTTTTACCCGTAAGACAACAACAGTAGCTGAAATCTCTCGAATTAAATGTGTGAACTGGAGAATCCTGCAGGATATTGCATGGCTAATCGGGGTATTAGGATGCAACTCGGTCCCTTCAGGGCAGCAAGGTTTTCTTTCGCATGCTAATGTTGACTAAGGCAAATTAAAAAGTAAGGATAACGTAAATGCAAAAATTATAAATAAATAAATGTTTAATTATTAAAAATTATCAGGAAAACGTTAAAGGATTCTTATGGTGTTTTATCGTACAAATGTTCATTATTTTCGAAACTTAAGAATACTGTTTGGCCATAATCAACTTTGAGTACCCCGTTATGTACTTGGATAGGTTGTTAAGTATGTAAGTTTTTTATTATTTTTTATTTATTTTTTTTAAAGATGGCCATGGCTTCACTTGATCATGGTGTTGTAACGCAGCAGAATTAGCTTATTGTGCACCCTCTGTCAACAGGCCTTCACTCTTCGATGTTCATGTCGCTGGCCCGGCAATGTCGGAATTTCCACAAAGAAATTCCACTACTATTTAGTACCTATTTAGTACTATTTAGTACCATAATTACAAAAATTAGTACCTCTTGCGAAATCGCAGTTTTTATGTCTTTTATAGCTCCGGGCCAGCGACATGCCAGCCCGGCGACATCGGAAATTTATGAAAGACATATACCACTATTTAGTACCTATTTAGTACTATTTAGTACCAACAATAAAAAAATTTGTACCTCAAAGAATACCTTCCAAACGCATACTTATGTATAGAGGTCATTGACCTCTCAGCCCGGCGATAACGCGAAATACCTATAGAACCCATATCATTCTACCGCAAATAATTAGTACTATTTAGTAGTGGAATTTTTTTGTGGAAATTCCGACATTGCCGGGCCAGCGACATGAACATCACTCTTCGTCAAATCCCAAGGTTCTTAACGAACCTTGAGATCTTCTTGACGAAGGTACCTTGTTCGTCACAGCGCTTCCGTATGATAAAATTGCTTAGAGCCGCGGCCGGGAGTTGAACCCGGGCCGACTGAGTGAGAACATCATTAAATCCTTTTTTTTATGCGCAGACCTGCACCTATCATCCTTCACTCATCTATCATTCATACTTGGCTTAAAATATCTACCTGGGTAGGTCACCATTTCAAAGTAATCTAATGTATCACATTTTTATGAAGTTGTATAAAATGCGCTCCAAATTCATCGAATTTTAATTTGAGATGAAAAAACATTCGTATAGGAATTGAGAAAATGTCATAGCATTAGTCTGCTGAAATACTGTTTTTTTTTTGTAGGCGCTGAGCCTTTGATTCACACATGATATAGCCTAGCCCTAAATGTTTTTTTAAAATCCAGTATTCTTTTCTATCACACAAGCAGCCTTGCCAGATTTCGCAGCAGGTCACTAGTTCGCAGGAAACAACAAAACCGCTAAACACTCTTATTTATTCTGGATATTTATACCCATTGAGAAATATCCAAGCCGAAACAAAGACGAATCAAGCTCATTATTTGTCGCAACAACCATTTCGCCGCGCTATTTAATAACAAAGCGACCCCGCCATTACCAGCGGACCGTGCGTTGAGAGGAGGACTGGCTCTGACGTTGGAAGGACGCCAGCGTAGACTGGCCTACCGCAAGCCACGAGGATTCCGCAGTCGCATTTAGACGAGTGTTAATCTCCAAAATAGATCGCCCTTTGTGATTTCCCTTCCTGACCTGAGACTATCAGGTGTTGGGAACACGGAAGAATCGAATGAGTGTGTGAGTGATTGGCTTGGGCTGGCGGTGAAAATATGATTTTTCAACTGTAAAGAGTTTTTAATTTTTGAGTATTTTAGTTATTTTGTGTATATTTTTCTTTAGTGGATTAAAGTTGATTAGTAAACATCTCTACGCACTTTCTGGGGGTTTTTAGATGCATTTTGTCGCAGTGCCTGTGTTACCTTTCAACGTCATTTCATTAGAACGGAAACATTGCTTTCAGCTCAGCTTTGTGTGCAGATTAAATCTGATACTTTAATTTTAACATGCGTACGGTCCATTGTTCAGACATCTGCCATTTTGATGCCTTACACTTTCACCATATTGATGATTTTTTTAAATCAATGCTTTCACGAATATCTGAATACCATGGAAGATATCACTTATAAATTGAATGAGTAAAGCGTACCACTTCTACCCAGAGCTTTTCAGGTACATTTAAGGGGTATGCTAAGAAAAGCCCTTATGGAAGAAATACCTTTTAAATAATTGATGAATAAGTGTAGGAAATATGTCAAGGGCTTTACAGGTAGTAAGAGGGAGTATATCACAAAAGTACTTAAAGATCGGTCACAAGGCATCCCACACAATATCTCTATTTCATATAATAGAACAACTACTCAAGATGATTTTTTTATCGTTTCAGTGTTGAAAAATGCGTTCACGGCGTTCGACCACGAGAAGAAGGGGTGCATCGGGATCGACATGATCGGCACCATACTGGAGCTGCTGGGCCACGCGCAGACACAGGCGCAGCTGGAGGCCATCATCAAGGAAGTGGACGTGGACGGTGAGTGTAGAGAGGGGGTGGGGCAGGTCTGTAGGTAGCTGCTGGGCCACGCGCAGACACAGGCGCAGCTGGAGGCCATCATCAAGGAAGTGGACGTGGACGGTGAGTGTAGAGAGGAGGTGGGGCAGCTCTGTAGGTAGCTGCTGGGCCACGCGCAGACACAGGCGCAGCTGGAGGCCATCATCAAGGAAGTGGACGTGGACGGAGAGTGTAGAGAGGAGGTGGGGCAGGTCTGTAGGTAGCTGCTGGGCCACGCGCAGACACAGGCGCAGCTGGAGGCCATCATCAAGGAAGTGGACGTGGACGGTGAGTGTAGAGAGGAGGTGGGGCAGGTCTGTAGGTAGCTGCTGGGCCACGCGCAGACACAGGCGCAGCTGGAGGCCATCATCAAAGAAGTGGACGTTGACGGTGAGTGTAGAGAGGAGGTGGGGCAGGTCTGTAGGTAGCTGCTGGGCCACGCGCAGACACAGGCGCAGCTGGAGGCCATCATCAAGGAAGTGGACGTGGACGGTGAGTGTAGAGAGGAGGTGGGGCAGGTCTGTAGGTAGCTGCTGGGCCACGCGCAGACACAGGCGCAGCTGGAGGCCATCATCAAGGAAGTGGACGTGGATGGTGAGTGTGGACGTCCCTCTTCTAGTCTACTGACTTTGTAGGGGGAAGGATGGACAAAGACTAGGGGTTTGACGAAAGGAGATGAAGGACGGAAGAAGAGGCCTTTGGAAGCCCCTCAGGAAAGTAGCAAGGAAGAACTGAGGAGGAGGAAACAGTTGGGGGTAAAGTGAAAAGGGAACTACAGTAAAAACTTGTTAAGAAGACTCTCTAGGGGATTCTGGAAAGAGTCTCGTTATCAAGGGAATCTTCTTATTGAGGTTCATGTTAACAAGACATTAAGTGTCATTACAGTTTCAAGGAGGCTTCAAAAATACACTTTTTATCAAGGTTTTTTTGTTATTGAGTGACTTATTATCGAGATTCTACTGTAATATCAACTAAATACCAGTGAGTTCAGAGAGGACGAAGAATAACTAGGGATATGGAAGGGAATTTTGGAAGATAGTTTCTAGATCATTATCTGAGGAGAGTTCTGATGTGTTCCTAATGTGTAAAAGCTTGACTAGACATAGCGCTGTGTTCAAAATGTTGTGGCAAGTGAGAAATTCCTGGAGCACTTAAATCACATGGTCAGCATATTGTTTGCATAAATGTTTTTAATATTTAGTTTTATGTTTTGATACTTATCATAAAACTTTCCTTTATAGTTTATCTTTTGCTTAAGACTACTGCAAATGAACTGTATAATGTATTTCCTTGTAACAAAAGGTGGGTTAATAAGGTTATTAAGTGTTGCAATATGAGGGTTGATAAAGATTAATGCAGGTTAGAATATGATAATAGTCAAACTTTTTACTTTTTTTGGTGACATGGCTTAGTTTTCATATCGGTAATTTATTTAAGAGAAAAATGTCAAGCAGTTAATTGGTTAAAGACCAATTTATTTCCATCAATATTTCTAATCAAACGGTAAAAAAACTCAGTATCAGTAAAAACTATCTATCTTAATGCTACAAAAACACAAGTGGAAATACAAATGTGGGAAAGGGTTCGACACGAACGGTAACTGGAGCTGACGCAGAGTGAGGGTAAATAAATGGGACCAATAACATTCTGAATGGCTTAAACTTGATCGCCCATCCCTGGACTGCTGATCCTGGTGTATGCAGCCCAACAAAATAGATCGTTCGTGTGGGAGTGACGCAAGGGAGAAAATTGAGACCGATAGTCTTCTCAATATTCTAGAAGCGTAAAAGGATTAAGGTTACTCTCTTCAAATGTATATAAATTACTTACTTCAGATGAAGTTGATAACATTGTTTACTTTCCTGTCTCTATCAGCCTTTGTGTGACAAAAAAAAGTATCGAAGAAATACTTTTGTTTCAAAAATATTTTTGGATAGAGATATCACTTCACAAAAACACTAGTTGAAAAACAAGATCACTTTACAAAAATACGTTTTTAAGCATTGCTTAATGATTTTTCTGGTACATATATAATTTGAAATATATCTTTTTGTCGCATTCGATTAGTAGCTAAATGCCATTTGCATGCTAAATTAACTTAAGTTTTAATTAAAGTTTCACATAACAATATAAATAATTTTTTTCTAGATATATTTTTGAACGGATGTTATCACGTATCTGTAATAAGCTTTAAGTCTAAATTAAGTATAACAAATCAAGTGTAAAACATATTACGAAAGCGTAATAGTGATTTATAATGAAAAGAAAGATGAAATATTTCGATTTAAGTTTGAGTGAGACGGTGTAATAAGACGGTGTTGAACTCTCCTAAAAGAAGCGTAATTAGCAAACAAAACTGCTGTGGCAACCTGCAGTAGTTTAATTTCAACCAAGAATTTTTCATGATATGGGTCACGATCAAAGTCAAATATAGTCAGATAAATAGAAGTCAAAGAAATATTTTGCTGCAAATTCTTTGTATAACTAGTGGAATGGTTGGTAATTTAAGTATGAAATCGCTTGTAAAAAACCTGTTAACTTGATGTGTTTTAAACTAAATCACACCATGATTAATTTCTCAAATATATATAAATTAGCATATCTCAAAGTTCGGAATAGAGTTTGTTTGTTAATTGCAAATTTAAACCTGTAGCTACTATGCATAATGAAAACTGAAATAGAAATATCTTATTAAAATAATTGGAAATTTAGCGTGTGTTATGGTGTTTTCATTATTTAACAAATGATGAGATTATCTGATTTTAACTGTTCTATATACAGCTCTTTGTATCAGGCCATGAAATTTGATGACTTTTAAGTTTATAATATTAGTTTTTATATTAGGTGATGATAGAAGTTTTACAGAAACATTGACTATATGATCTTCTTTTTATTAATAACAAAATGTATACTATATTCTCACGTATCCTCGAACAAGTAGGAATGTCCCGTGTTACTGTTGCATTTGTTTATGTTTCATTTGTTCATTTTTTATAATGTTACCAATTATTATTTCTCAATAAAAAATGTTTTTTGACTGATCGGTACTTTTAAGACACTTCCACAAAACGGTACTACAGTATTTAAAATCATGAAGAGATAAATTTACATCCTGCCTTATTTAATGGCCCAACCGTTGGTTTGTATATGATATCGTATTAAAATAAAAAGATGCATGTTTACCAAAACGAATTAAAACGTAATTAAAATTAGTATTTAAGTTTGACTGAACAGTAAATGAAATCATGTAGATTATATAATACAAATAAACATAATAAATAAATACATTTTATAAAAAATACCGAAATACATTATGCAAACACACTAGAAACTAAAATGTATATTAAATTATCAATTTTAATATAGCAACTGGAAGACTGTCACAAAATTAATTCAAGCACCTGGTGCATCATAAAAATTCTCAAAAAAAGATTATTGAAGTAAAATAATTATGTTTGTGCGTATCAAATGATTAAACAATTCAGATCATAATAACATGAATTTCATACTGCAGAAAATATATGTAGAGTATAGAATTAATTATGTCATACTCTACTTGCCAAAATATTAATAAGTTTGTGTGAGCAAACAATTGAATTCTAGCTATACATAAATTACTTTACCAAAATTATATTAAGTAAATTAAGTTTTATTTTTGAAGTGGTTAATACATAAGGAGAGGCGAAGATAGCAGGCAAGAGGCGAGAGGGGGTGTGGAGTAAAGCATTTACAGCTTAACAATGGGCCATTTACTGGATTGGTTCTTCACTCATCTTGATAGGTTTTCCAGAATACTGAACGAGAAGCCGTTATTTACTTCATTAAATAAATAATGAGTGTTGTTTTTCATGTTGTAACAGTAGTTTCAAAGCAATTTTTTACATTTAAATAACTTCAGCTTCTTTGAAAATTTGATGTAGCACTTTCCTGGCACCTACAATAATCTCTCATTACAGGGGACTAAATAAAAAATAAATAAATACAATCTGTTTGTACAGTTTCTCCCCTCATTACAGGGGATTAAAAATAAATAAAACCATACAGTTTAATCAATGTGATAATTAACTAAACGCTTTCCTTCAAATTTAGTTGATTATAACTTCTTAAATTGAAATGTGGAAGAAAATATAAAAAATATGAATAATTATAGGGGGTTTCGTACAGAAAACATTGATTGACAAAAGGAACGTTTGAAACTAATTTAGGGCCAAGACTAAATCATCAATCATCTCAATCAAAGCTCTAAAAAAATAACTTATGTAATCTAAGTGCTTATACTATTCGGAATTCCAGTCCAAACGATTTTGCAATACTCTAAATTATGTATTATTATATTTTTAAAATGTTTCAAACATTTTTCAGGATCGGGGGAGCTAGAGTTTGACGAGTTTTGCATCCTGGCTTCCAAGTTCCTGACAGAAGAGGCGGAGGATGAGAACACTGAACTGTTGACCTCAGAACTGAAAGAGGCTTTCCGGTTTTATGACAGAGAAGGTAAAGAAGATCAGCACACAGTAAGCAATCGGTAATGATAATATTTTAGGTCGCATCCTTACCTGAAAGTTATTTATTAGTCGAAAAAATATGAAAGTTTAAAATTTTAGTTTATTATAAATTGTATTTTGAATATAAATAATTAATTAGGTATTCTTCCTATTAAAGTTCCAACATTACATTGATATGTTGGAACTTCAATAGGAAGTTATGACTATCTATGCTCCCCCCTTGTTAGTAACATTTTCAAAATTTTCAGTTCAAATTGTATATAGGCTACTTAAAACGAAATTCTTTATTATTTGAATATATCTCTTTCTAAGGTGGCGTCAAAATGTCATCTTCCTCAACTCGTTAAGGTTATTGAGGACTCATCAGGGTCCCATGCTCAGATATAGTCCTAATAATATATTATAAAATTTTGGATTGCAACACTGCGAAGCTTATTTTATTATTTTAAATTTTATATATAGCTATGTGTCTGTCAGCACGATATTGGCCGTAAAAATGGTAAAGAGATAATCAATTAATTGGACGAGTTCGTAAACCAGCCCGATCAGACCACCGAAAGGGGGATAAACGCCTCAAACTTTTTTGGGAGTTTCACATAAAAAAGTTGAAATAATCCAATTTTTATTAGGAAAATTGAATTCATCTCGAAAAAAACAAACTGTCAAGTATTTTAAATCATTTATCTATGTCCATTAATTACCGAGATATTGGAAGTGGTAAATGTACGAGGTTTACCTTCTTGGAAATAAGTCAAATTCTATATCTCGCTTATTTCTCAACGTTACATAGTAAAACTTGGTTCGTGCCCTTATCTAGATGAGAAGTAATATATATATTAGTCTGCAATCCCTGAAATTTAAATTTTCATGTTAGCAAACCTGCATACTCATGCCCCATAAGGGAAATGAAATATTCTCTATCTTCCTTATTTCTTAACATATTTTGTTAAAACTAGGTATATGCCTTCTTACAGTTAAGATATGCTAAATATTGAATTGAAACCACACAGTTTTGACGTACCTGTTGCAGCAAACCTGCAAACTCATTTCTCATGTTATAAAAAACCTGTCATTATCTTGCAGTGTTGGATTTAAATTTTGTTTGCATTTGAAATTCACTGAGTATGCAGTCTGCTGCAACCGGGTTATTATTGAAACTTTCTAATCGATTTGTATCATAAATAAACTGTGTTACTTTGATAAAATTGTAACCTTGAAGCTTCTATAAATTTGAACCTTAGGCCATATGTTATTTAAAATGCGTCTTTTATGTACATAGAAGACGGTGATGTTAAATCATTATACAACGTTTTGACAATATTTCTAATGATTGACGTTTTATTATTGTGCACTTATATACTGTATAGGCCCAGTGAGCCGTGACGCAAGCCTAAGCATTTGGATATTTGCCTTAGGTACAATCTCCTACATGTTCACGTGAAGTTGAGGGCTTCAACCACTTTCCCTTAATGAGTGTTGTATCTCGTCGTTCATTTAACGTTGAAAACAATTTTACTCAAATAATTATAAATATATTTGGACAGCGTTGCTCGTACCTGCTTTTTAAAACGTCAAGATTTAAACCTACTAACTCTTTGGACTGTTTCCATATTATAGAATCAGTACCTGGTGGACCGAGCCCTGCTCGGTGTTATTTCATGTTTACGAGTTCATCCAGTTACTATAAAATATTTCAATGTCATAAAGTCGATAAATATAAACCTTTTTTTTGCTCCATGGATTCTTCATCCCACTTGCTGTATTTTCCCTTGATGGCTGTAGATTCCAAACAGCTGTTATGATTACTTCATTTGTTTACACTTTCCTTGTTTATTTTCGTTAACATCACGGCAACCCATAAGGCAATATGTTAATGTTTTACAACTTTTAAATTCGATTTATTACGTTTATAGATTTTCTCCGGCCAAGTAATCTGCATAAAAGACGTTTTTGAGTCATAAATTACTTATTTCCAGACTTTGAAGGAAATCCTCGGAGCCGTTTTTAAGATCTTTGTGCAAGCAAGCAAGCATACAAGAACGGACGATAACTTTGCTCATATAAGAGTATAGGATAGGATTTATAAACACTCATTTGACCTCCCTAAGATGAGTAACACTAGAGAAAAATATTCATCAACGAGGTACAGCGTCGAATTCACTCCAGAGCTAAAGCCACTCTGTTCCGACCACATCCCGATTGTTCAGTTGTAACTTCATTGTGTTCAGAACCAAAGCCAAAACCCAATTGCACAGTTAGTTCTCAGAAAATACAAGGGATTGATGGTTGAGTAGATGAATTGGAAGTGCATGCATTAAGCGACTTATTGGTTGTTAATGTAGATCCTTCTACTTTAGTGCTCTAATTGCAATTTTAATTTGGATCTTGGCGTTCCCTCAACTCGGCGCTTCTTACTTCCAATTAGGGGATTGAACGTTTTATTGGTTTCGCTTGCATACTCTTGGCTAATGAATAATGCAGATTATTCCTGTTTTAACTTGATGAGGTTAACTGTTTCAAAATATGTTAAAATTCTTGTTCCCTAAGATTAAAGTGGTCGCCTTTATTTTTTAACCTAACTTAAATTTAAATGTTTGGACTCTTCGGCAATTTTATGATGCGTATAAGACTGTAAAATATAACAAACTTATTCAAAAGTAAAATTTGTAAACACTGATTTATTTTTGTAACCACATTTTGTTTAGGTCATGATTCCTGCATGAAAAAGTGTAATATTTGAACATTTGCGACTAGAACTTTTCACCAGGCCATACTGTTTGTGGTTCTGAGGTTATACACCTAAATATAGCATTCCTTTTCTCTAAGTATTGACAGCTTCTGAATTAAATATGGCAAGTTATCGTAAATTAACAGAATTTAGACACTGCTTAAAGGAAAGATATACAGGGTGTTGATAGAAAACCCTTCAGGACTTCGGAATATGGTTACTTACATCAACTAAGAAAAAAGTTCCTGTAAATATGGGTCCTAAAATGCTCGGTTATCCGTCTGTCTGTCTGTATGTGTTTTTAACATGACTTTGTATAAATTTGGAACTACTAAAGTTATCAACTTCAAACTTGGTAGTATATGCTGAGTAATAGGACCTATTTTGGTGCGGAGTATCAAGTTTCTACTTTTTACCGTTTCAAAATGGCAGACATTTTTATATTTTAAAACTTAATATCTTAAAAACAGTAAATTTTACAAAAATTGAATAATGGACAAAAAAGTTGCGCAATTTTATTTCATACAAAACCATATAAATTTTATTAAGATAAAACAACAATTAACGGAGTTATTGCATTTTTTCCAACAGAGAACATCCTTATTTTATGGCAGCTTAGCAAATTTGCTTGAATTCTGTTAGCAAAATTGCAATAATCCCATTAGCTGTGGTTCGATCCTAATAATCTTTATATTATTTTGAAGAAAATAAAATTGCGCAACTTTTTTGACTCATCTACAATTTTTGTAAAATCTACAGTTTTTAAAGTATTAGGTTTTAAAATATAAAAATGGCTGCCATTTTGAAATAGTACAAAGTAGAAACTTGATTCTCCGCACCAAAATAGATCGTATTAGTCAGCATACACATACCAAGTTTGAAGTTAATATATTTAGTAGTTCTAAACTTATACAAAATCATATTAAAAACACATACAGACCAAGAGATGGATAACCGAGCATTTTAGGACCCATGTTTACCCATGTTTTCTTAACTTTGATGTAGGTAACCATATCCCGAAGTCTTGAAGGGTTTTTTCAACACCTTGTATAAATAATATAACGGAACTAATATAAACAAGAGGATACAACTAAGGAGAAAGGAACAGGTAGACTCATTTCTCTATCTTGAAATATTTATTTGTTAAAAAGGGTATGGATTTTGTAGCACCATAAATATAACCTTTTACATTTGTATTTGACTCTAAAACACCTATAGCAATAGGGAGTATTCTAATATCATGTATTTAAGGTCAGTGCTACGATACTATATTTTAAATTCGTTGAAAGTCTGTTAAAATGGCCTGTAATTGGCGCGAAATGCCAATTACAGCAATAGGTAGTTTTTCTGTGTATAGCGTTGAATAATTGTGATTGTATATTAAAATACCGATAACAATCAATCCTGTTCTTGTGCAGTAAATAATAATCCACTAAATAAAACAATCTACTGTTTATTATGCACGTTATTAAGTTTTATTTCCATTACGATCTCTAGTAGCTTAACACTCAACCACTTCTTGGTCACTTACTCTTTTACTAACTTAGTCTTCGCCTAAAAAACCTGCGCTATAGAGCAGCCGTGCTTTGTTTCTATCAAAGTGACTGCATCATTCGTGTAATTTTTAGGCGAAATATCACCCCAATTCATCAGAACTCCCCCAATTTCATCCTTTAAACTCCTTTGTATGCCTGAAGGGGAAAAATACTTTGGATAAGGGAATATTCTTTTAAAAGAAACACGATACCGCTGGTCTGGACGACAGATATTCTGGTACAGAAATAAGAATGTTGAACCTAAAACCAAATTTTAAGCGTTTTTAGTTGAATAATTGTATAACCTAAACTAGTCTGGCGTCAGGTATCCTGGGACATACATAAAGATCTTGTTGAACCCAAAACCAAATTACGAGCGTTTTTTGTTAAATATTTGTATTGGTTATTTAGTCTAGACGTCAGGTATTCTGGCACATCCATATGGATCTTGTTGAAACTAAAACAAAATTATGAAAGTTATTATTCAATATTTGTACTTCCAAATTTAGTCTAGACGTCAGATATTCTGACACAGACATAAGGATGTTGTTGAACCTAAAACTAAACTGCAAGCGTTTTTGGTTTAATTAATCTGTATAACCCAATCTAGTCTAGACGTCAGGTACTGGCACAGGACATAAGGATGTTATTGAACCTAACACCAAATATTATGAATTTTTAAAAGTATTTTATTAACTGTGCAGGGAACGGCTACATCACGACTGAGGACTTCAAGGAGATCCTGCGGGAACTGGACCCGGACATCCCCGAGAAGGAGCTGGTCGGCATGGTCAACGAGATCGACATCGACGACTCCGGCACCGTCGACTTCGAAGGTAACTAGCTCTATAGAACTGTGAGCCGACCTCTGATAAATAGTACAAAACCTATATCAGAATTTTGTACTTTTTTGCACATTTTTGTACCGCAAAAAGAAAATTTTGTACCTTTTTCACATCGGGGATATAGCGCATACAAAAGTCGGATCCCAAGTCTACACCAAAAACAAAACTGGGTTGAAATTAAAAATAAATTATATCATATTTTTGTACTATTTTGTACCTTTTTGTACCACCAAAAGAATTTTTTGTACCGCCCGAATAACAGCTTTAGGAAGAAAACAATGTCGGATCCTAGGTCTACACAAAAACACAAGTACTTGGAATTTTAAATTGAAGTATGCTATTTTATTGGACTATTTTTGTACCGCTCAACGGTACAAATAAAAAATTTAGTACCCACCATTGGGGACCGAGCCTTGCTCGGGGGAAATTTTAATTATGTATTAGCAGTCAATTGCATGACCTCAGTGACGTTCCACTCTACTAATATCGTACTAAAACAGTCTTAACTGGCTTGTTTATGAACTGCTAGGAGATTCTTGGGTTTTTGTTTTCCTAGTTATTTCCAACTAATTAATTATTAATTATTAACTAATTAATTAATTATTCTATTAATTTGGTTAGTTCAGGAGTTTATTCAGAGATTTTCATGGAGCCAGAAACATGGCAACCCATGTGATCCCATGTTAAAATTTTTCAACTTGAAAGTTCATTTTTCAAAAATTGGTGCGTTCCTACAAGAAATTAACAGGTGAACTTGAAAATCATGACTTCGTGTTCATGCAAATTTTATTAAAATCATTAGAGCTGTTTTTGAGTGAGAGTTTACGAGAATTGCTCGTTTAAATTAATAAGTTTCCATATCTTGCATGGCAATCCTTAGGATCTTATGTTAAAAATTTTCAACTTTTTGGTCCTTTTTAAATTATTGCTTTCCTACACCAAATTAAACTACGTAGGTGGACTTAAAAATAAAAATCACTTCTATATACAAAACTTAATTAAGCTCATTAAAGCAGATTTCTCTTGGATTTTTTATTTAAACTCTTTACAAGAATGACTGAGAAAACAATTTAAGGTAACAGACAGAGTTACTTTTCAAGTATCTCAAAATAATTTATGCACTCTTTTTATTTTATAGTGACAAGTGATGTAGAATTTTTACACTGACCGGTAACAATAATTGAGCTTATTGCAAAGTTCAGTACTTAAATAATTATTTAGAGGTATTTTCCGTGGCTTCTGACGCTAAATGTACCGTTCATTACCAGCCAGAACTAAGTCCTCAATCATTAATCCAAATATTTGCTCAAGAACCAAAACCAAACATTTTTTAGAAATCAAATCTATTTCAAATTTTATAAATCCTTTTTCAATATTTTACCATACGAGATTGAGATTACGTTATCCACCGTAATAATAAAGAGGAAGAAGAAAATTCAAAATTTGTATAAAAGACAGAGATTCATTAAGGCGGTTTGATGTACAATACACATTACGATACTAGCGCGATATCTATACGCTTCAGGTACTGAGTTGGTCTGTAGGCTTTGGATTACAAACGAAGGGGTCCCCCGTAAAACGTTCTAAGCGACAAAAACCTAGTTTCGAGTCATCAAGCGTTGAAGGTTGAATTCTAAAGTTAACGGTTTTTTCAAGGTTAGAACTTAAAATAATGTATAATTTGTTCTAAACCCTATTTATAACATCATAATGTAGCCTTATATTAAATTTTTACTTGCCGTTAATCATTTTAAAACATTTTACGAGGTTTTTCTGCGGTTATAGCGTTCTAAACGACTGGTGCTTGAAACGTTCTCTGACGGACTGCTCTTCTGCTTTGGAAGAAAACATCATGGGAGTGTAGGAATACCAACATAAACAAAAATAAAACTCAACATAAATAAATTTTATTGATATAAAAGTAAAATTCAGTAATTTTGTTACATAACGTGATACTTTGTTTGAAATTCATTGTTGGTGATGGTGATTTTATATTTTGATTTGGATTTTTGCAGACATTTGCCATCACTGATTACTAAAAAACAAGTCTCAGCTCTCAGTCTCAGCTCAGCTCTGATTGGGTGTGGACGTGCTCTCTCCTGTCTGGTGATTCTTGATACTTGTGATTTCTGTGTTATTTTGTGTTATTGTTCTTATTTTCAGCATAGTGTTTTTGTGACTGCTTTTACAGTTCTCTGTTTTAGCTGTGTTTTTGTCCAGGTTTTCCTGGCTATGTGTTACTAATCTTGTTATGTTCTAGGTTTTCTTCCACCTGAAGACGGGATCAGATTCCAGATCCCGAAACGTCGTGAAACTTGTTTTTTACTAATCAGTGATGGCAAATGTCCGCAAAAATCCTAATCAAAATATAACGTGATACTAATTCTGCTAAAAATTATCAAAATGTGGTGCTTAAAACAATATTCTACTCACTTCTATTGGGGGCAATTTTCCAGGCCTCGCTATTTAGTTTTTGAAATAAGGGTAATCAAGCTTTTCTATACTCATTTCTGGTCTTATCCTTCCACTTTCCAATATTTAGCCTACTTCACGTCTTTTATTTTTATTTAAGCGATTTTGGTCGCTGAGTGACAACGCAACGACCGGCAGGTAGTCCATCTTCCGGCGAATAGAACGTTTTCCCCAAAAAGTCCGTGCAGTCCCGTGAAGCACACAAACTTTGACAGACGAAATCAGGGCTACCAACTCAAATATCTTCAAAACAAAATATACCACGGTGTAGCTCGTGTTCTAGAGAACCTTTTTCACTAAATATCTCCGATTTTGAAATTTTGTCGCTTAGAACGTTTTACGGGGGATCCCTTCTGTTCTACCGTTTTTTAAGACGCTTCACTGACGCGTGTAACGTTAAAGTCAACTGAACATGCGCGGATCCAATACCAATGTTGAAACTGTTATCGAAGACCATTCAAGTTCTGTTTACAGAGGTAAAACCGAGATCAAAGAGAAAAACTAAAAAATACTTTGAATCATTTATTCGTTGGCCTAAGCTCTGGGTTCGACAAACCTGATAGTAGTACCCCTCATATCCGGCCTCGGATTTACCGGTCCTCGGTTTATCCGGCCGCTTCCTGGAGGTAAATACTAAAATATATTTCCCACGGCTTACGTACGCGTAGACGCACGCGATAACTCGTCGCGATTTGAATGCTCTCACGGTACATCTGTTTACATTGTATTTTTATAAAAATAACTTAGTTGAGATAGTAAAATGTAAGCTGAAAATTATTGACTTTTTAAGGCCTAATAATCTTTAAAGCCGATTTATTGTAAGACATTTTTTACATTCATCTTTATTTAACATCAATATGAGTTTTCTTTATTCATAATGTACCACTATTATAATGAAGCCTACAGTACTGTGCTACAGCGAATATTTTTGTGAACTATTATTCCGTAATTTAATTTTGTTTTACAGTAATTAATTTTCTATTGGTTTTACAAAGTGTGTGTTTTAAATAACCCTACAGACGAGTATTTTACACTACTTAAAACTTTATTTATCAATTATGTAAGCTTAATTTGGTGCAAATGGCCGTAATTAATTGTAGTAGGTTGGTTTATCCAGCCAAATCGTTATCCGGCCAAGGCTCGGTCCCGAGGTGGCCGGATATGAGGGTTCTACTGTATTACCATATTTACCATGATTAAGAACCAAGTTAAGTGTAACTTGAAATTAACTGTTTTAACGATCTCCTTAGAAAATGAAAGAAATTTTATCCCCTCAGCTTGAGGGAGATCCTTTGTTGCTTTTTCCGCAGCGAGATAAATTGCAAGCAGACACGCTGTGAACTGGGAACAGTTCTGTTGTTATGAAATAAAGGCTTAACTAAGGGGTGTGCAACTCTGGCAAAGAATGGAAGAGACACAAAGAAGGTAACACGGTATATTGTGTCACTTAAGTTATAAGGGTTTTCTTTTGTATTGTGTCCTTTATAAAAGTGAAATTAGGAAATCTTTAGAGAGAATATTTAAGTTATAAAAATCTAAGTCCGTTTAAAATTAAATTTTGTTAAACCTATTGTAAATGCTGCAAGAGGTGGAAAGGAATAGTCCCGTAATACTTACTGCATGTTAGAGAACTTATGATGCTTTAAGGCCACATCTTGCTTGAAAGTTAAAAAGTGCAATAACCGATCACAAGCGTACTCAAGATGGAGTTATTAATAAAATAACCAACTTGAACTTTCCTAATTTTTTTATTTTACTTGTGATTTTTATTTATTTTTTAAAATTTAGTCAAGATTGAAAGACTCAATTTTGACAAGGGATTCGTCAATGTTCCTCCTATAAGGGTACAAAAATAAAGAAAAGGGCCAGACAGCTGATGTATTTGTTTTTATTTACAATTATTTGTTTACTTTTAAACAAATGTAGGTCTATAGTGTCATATAAGCTAGTTTTACTAAATATTACCATGTCATTGAATTGAGTTTCACGTTTTTTTTTGAAATCATAACCAATAATTTTTATATTAGATATACACACTTGCTATTTTGTAAGTTGAAATCAATTTTGGAAACTGTGTACTCTCATGTTTTTCGAAGAAAAACAATTCCAACGTCATTGGTATAAACCAAAATGACACGTGACAATCTCACGTCAGTTGACATGGAAACACTTCCAGCTACATAGGCGTAATTAATAAACCTTTGTTCAACAGAGAATAGATCCTGACTGCAGTCGCTGTCATTCATCACTGCTAGGTTTGGTGCCGATTATTTTACGCTCGTCTATTAACCGTCGCTTGCAGTGATGCAGTTGTATGTTTTAACTCCTGCACAAGTCTAAATCTATTTTTAACGCAGTGAAAAAGGTTTAATTTGCTTGTACGAAAATTAATAAAAAAATCTAGTTAAAATAATATATTTTTATAAAAAATATACATATTTTTATATTATACCGAGTACTCTTCTTGAACTTTTTTACGTTTATATCTTCCATTCGCTGTGTTTGACATACCATGGAGTAACCTACAAAGTTAAAAATACAGATTTCTGTAAAGATGGGTTTCATACTGTACACCCATCAGCAGCCAATTAGGCGTGCAAATTATTAAATTTTATATACAACTAGGTCTGGGCAGAATTATTGAATGTGGTCAGTGAAATAAGTTAGGAGGCCAAGATTTTTGGGTGGAATAGTTTATTGTCCATCTTCAAATTGTTAGCGGTAGTTATTTCAACTAACACTAAATTAGAATGGTCTTAGTTAATTTTTGAGCCTGGGGTATCGGCGCTGTCCTTATCCAAATATTACAGGAATATTACTGGAATCTTAGAGGAATCTTACAGGAACTCGTCTGTAAACATCAAACAGACAGAAATAATAATTGCTACAAATAAGTGTTCTATAAATAAAGGAAATTATGACTTTACAAACCAAATGCGAATATACAATAAGTTGATGACAGAATGTTACAACATGATTTTACTAATGAGAAATTTTATAAAATGCATATGAGAAAACAATTGCTTTATTTTCACAAATTAGCTGAACTAAAAGACTAATTTAATTATTCAATTCAACTGACTTTAACATTGGGTAATTTTAAAATATAACTTATTAATCTGCTTACATAATAACGAGTATTTAACAATCTAGTGCCACCCCTTACAAGAAAATGAACGAATAACCGTTTTGTTTCAAAATTCGACTCACTAAATATTCCAAAAATATGTTATTCAAATTAAACGATTTGAAAGATATATTTTTGACAAAATAGTTACAATGAGCCATAGGTGCCGAGAAAAACTAAAAAAAAACCTATCCTATCCCTCCTCTTAAAGCCTTGACGATAATAATTAATTTATTTGGTTGTGTTAGGTTTTCATAATTAAAACTAAAAAAATATAGTCTAAATACGCTTGATAACTAAAATGTTGCTTCAGGAATTCTAAAAGAATCATCCATTACACTAAAACCATAGTATTTAGTCAAGCCTCTTATTCAAGTTTTTATATTCATTTATAATGCAATTAAACGTAGTTTGTTAACCGGTTTAAAAGCTACAACTCTGCCATTACTAACTAGCCACAAGCTTTACATTAATTCTCTCTAGCAGGACAAAGGCCATCATACCGCGAAGAAATCTAATTATGTGTATAGCGATGCACATGCATTATTCCTGCTTTGACGTTGTCCTATAAACCAGTCGTGAATTAGACCTAATAATGTCGTACAGTTCAATGAATCAAATCAAATTTCAATCAAATTATGACTGTAACTTAAAATTTGCATGTAATCTGGAAAATGATTGATAACTTTGAAAATATTAAGGATTGCATAATGTGTTTGACTCGTAATTCATTTATCTTAGATCTGTAAGAAAACATTTTTAGATTGAGAAAAATGTTTAATCTTAAATATAAATGTCTTAACAAGAGGTACAGCTAATAATCAAACGTTACTATATGACCACCTATATGAAATAGTTTATGACCTTGGCTTGTTTTCTTAATACTATAATACTAGGTACTTAAAGCATCAATAAACCTTTTCTTATATCATGATAAATAAAGCTTATTCCATGATATAAAGCTGTAATGTATCGGTTAGATTTAGATAATCTCTCGGAGTTATGCTGAGTGATGGCTGTAGATAAAGAGCTCAATCATGACCTACCATTGTTCTCAGATGAATTGAACTAGTTCTGAGATGTCTGCAGTGGTAAGATAATGTTCGAATTGACCGTAACTTTATTGATTACCAATAGATTATTAATGCTTAGGGTTTCACTAATGTTTCATTATTATTCCAGAGTTCCAGAAAGCTCTGCGTTAACCCGTTTTAGGAGTGATACATGGAAACAAGAGATTTTGTACATTCTAATTTAAGTGTAAGTATTCGTTAAATAGGGTAAGTGTTCGGTTAAATTGTGTAAGTATTCGGTTAAATAGTTTTTTAAATAAGAACAAAATTAAACGCTCCATTCGATCAAGCTGACTTTGCCATCCAGTTTTAATCGATATAATTAAAAGAGGAAAAGTCCTGAAATTTCTTTGCCTTTATTTAAAGCGACGCAGTTTTTGAACCTTATAATTTTCAGGAATTACCTTGACCTTTAAAACATAAAAAAAGTTGGTCCTCCAACGAATCAGGATATTTGAAACTATTTCCCAAGAAAAGCTAAGTACTCCTCTTCAAGCAGATTTTCTAGTCCTTATTTATCAAAGAAAATTTCAGATAACTTATTGTTTACTAAACAGCTAACTACCTTGGTTTGATAACTTATTCCTGTTACTGGTTTTAATACTTTAGTGCGTAAGATAATAATACAAAAGTATATATGAAAGAGTAGACGAAATTATGGTTAATAGTATAAACGACCTTTTAACTGAGGACGTTTAGGGGTAGGTAAACAGACCATACAACATCCTTATCAGCCACTCTCATAACTAATGCAAGAGTACAGCACATTAGTTACAGTTGCATTAGAGCACAGCTATACAATTGATTTATCAAATGAATTACAGACTCTATTCAAACACAGAAGAATATGAATGAAATTCTATTCATATCTGAGAATGGTAAGTAAATAGAATTACATTACTATTTAATAACTTAAGAAATGAGAACGTAAATAAATTAAGTGCATAACTATTTAATATATTTAGCAGTTGATTGGCTTTGAAGGGTAGGCATACAGCTATCACAAACTGCGCGTCTGAGAATAATATTGCTGATTAAGAATGGTAAAAAATAAGTCCAAAAATACTATAGAAACTATATTTAGTATCATGAGTCGCTTGATTTATTGCATAGAACTGTAAAAAATAACAATTAAGTCAACCGAAAAAACGGACATACTTTTATATAAAAAGAGATGTCCAGAAGGAGAGTTGTCTTTACACGTCTGATTGAAAAACAACCCCAACATATCTCGTAAAACATCTCGTTGTGTTAACAATTTACGTTATATCAGTTTTCAAAGAGTAAGTTAAAGTTGAAAGAGTATTGTATTCTTGCATTCAATGGTTAAAATTAAAAATTGGTGCAATGTAAAACCGTAAAATACCCCCGTTGCAGCAGACCTGCATACTCAGCGAATTTCAAATGCATTACAACGTATTTCAATCCAACATAGCGAGATTTGACATGTTTTTGTAAGCTCCATAAGAATAACATGGGGAATGAGTATGCAGGTTTGCTGCTACAGGTATGTTTAAACTGGTTGGTTTTAATTCAATATTTAGTAGATCTGAACTAGAAGAAGCCATTTACCAAGTTTTATTAAGATATGTTGAGAAATAACCGAGATATAGAATTTTACTTATTTCCCATAAGGTTAACATTGGGACAACGTACTGTGTTTACCACTTTCAATATCTCGGTAACCAATGGACATAGAGCAGTGATTCAAGATACCAAATTGTTTGTTTTTTTGAGCTGAATTCAATGGTGCCAACAAAAATTCGATAAATTTTATTTTTCTATATAAAAAACTCAAAAAACCCATTTTTGAGGGGGTTTAACCCCCTTTACCCCCCCCTTCCGGTAGTCCGATCGGGCTGGTTCACGAACTCGTCCGAATAAATACTACTTTACACGCCTGTGCCAAATTTCGTTCCGATCGGACCATTTTTGCGAGCGCCATCGTGCTTACAGACACATATATATATCTAGAAATTTGAACGAATGGTGTTTTTTGCTTCTGGGAGCCCCAAAACGAAAAGTTATCATGGTCTCGGGCTTAGGTCTTACCATGAGACCTACGGTAATAGCTTCTTCCCTATAGGGGAAATTCGCTAAAATGACAAGCGTAAATTTTGGGAAACTATTTTTATTATATATTTTGTTTTTTTCCAGGTATATTTAAGGGCATATTGATGAAACTTCATAAACAAGATCCCAACGACTTCGCGCCGAAGTTACGAACAAGGTCTAACGAGACAACAAAACCTTGTTATAAATAAAGTGATTTTATTTTTGTTTCAATATTAAAATTCATGCCCTCTCACCTTACAATCTCTCAAAGCATAGGTTGATTGAAAATTGATTGCACGCAAAATGCCTGTAAAAAGCTTCGAAACATCAATTAGTTTACACATCAATTAAACATAAATTTAAACATTAAAATTAAAAAAAAGATAATACATAGTAAAAAGTGGACTTAAAAGAAGGTAATTTGAATCAAGACGAAAAATTAAGATATTAACTTCAAATACTAAGCGAAAACGCACATATACCAAATGTATGAGTTAACTTATCTGCCTGAAAATTTACCTGTGCAAGGGGGCTAAGACCTTAATCAGTCTGTCTTACAAAACATGTTACCAGGAAAAGTCAACACAAACCCAGCTGGACTGAAGTTACTTAGGCAATTTAAATAAATTACAGTTGTTGAGTTGAGGAAAATAGATGGGAGAATATAATACAGATTATAGATGTAAAATGTATCCATAAAAACCTTGCTTTTACATCAGTTTTATACTCAAACAGATTTGCTAATTCTAGCTTGTATACAAAACAAATGATCGAATGTCTGAAACAAGTTGCCGCGCCAACAAATTGGGCAATAAACTCCAACGTTTGCCAAGCCTAATAGCCAAACACCCAATAATTATCACAACAAAAGGAAGGAGGTGAGTTTGAAATTCTCCAACATAACGATCACAATGACAATGAGGCTAGTCAAGGACTTCCGTTTCACCTGAGACGAGTAATTTGTAAACGTTGTTTGAAATTGGTCAAATTTTAACTGTTCCTGTGAAAGTTTCTTCTGGGTGTTTACTTAATAGCTCAAAACTTCGGAATATTGTTAAAGTATTGAAGTAGCCGTGATATACGATTTAATTTTATTATAACAGTAAGACCGTGTTTTAATAAGTTCTTTTATCTTGAGAACGCGGATGATTACGTATTTGGGTATTAAGAATCTACATCCAATTATTTTAATTGTATCAGAATTCAACCGGGCTGTAGCACAGCAGTAACATGCTGGCCTTATATCCCAAAGATTTTAAATTGAATCTTGGGCAAAATCATGATGAAAGTGATTTTGGGTTTGATAATGTGATACATTTGTTACAGCTATATAACATTACAGAAATAAAACTACACAGCTAAACAGCTAAAACACTCACATAAATATTTATTATTTAAATAAGTAGTTAATAATTAAATACCTCAGCATTACTAACAGTCGTAGACTACTATAGTTAGTTGTAAGAGAATGAGTTAAAAAATAAACTAAAAAAATTTAAAGAGGTTCCATTAGAAAACTGTACGAGGTCTATGATCTTGTTAATCGTTATTTTTTTTGTAAATCCAACAACTACCTCAAATCTCGTATCGAACCGAAATAGCTAATATTTAATATTGAAAGGAAAATTTTAGTTATTAATGATCCAATGGTTTGCAACGCTCCCTTTCTTTATACTGTTGAAACATAAGCGATTGCAAAATAATATGTAAATGAGCAATCCAGTTCAAAGTAAATCTCACTGCACAGGCAAACAAGCAGTTGAAATGAATTCTACTTATTAATGTTGAAAAAAATCATCCATCATACAGATAAAAGGATGAAATGGGGTTTATTCTGCGCCGAATACACAATATTGCTCGGCTGTATATTGTGCGACTGTATGTATAAAGTGCACGTGTGAGATATATTATGTTAATAGAAAAAATAGATTGAAGTTCACAGACGCTATTTTTTTTCATATTTGCATTGAATTTCATTGCATAACAACTTTATAGAAAGATTGAACTGTGACACTTCACACCACCTACTGATATCTGCATCTTCTTTCATGCCTTCAAATTAAATAACACCAAATTACAACTGAATTTGTCAAACAAACTTTAGAGCTGAAAACAATTAGAATAATACTTTTACGCATTACAATGTGCCTAATTTATTGTTTTGTTGTTGCTTTGATTGAGCTTAGTAACTTTCCTGTGGAAATATAAAATTATATCGCGTTTTCATTTTATAGATTTAAGGACAATATACCTTTTCGTGTTCTATTTTTATAACCCTCATATTTTTAAGAGTTTCAAGCCAATAATCGTAGTTATTAGTTTTTTGTAAGCGTTTATAGCTTACATGTCCCACTGATTGTTTACCATTATCAAATCGGTTAGCCTTTTATTCTAAAACCCAAAACGGAATGGTTACGAGATCCGTGTCCGAAATAAACTGCGAGCTTAAAAGCTTTTAGCACGTACAAAATGCACTGGCCATTGCACTCTAACGCGGTTTTAAATTTGGTGCTAAAGACTTAATGTAATCTCTCTACGCCACATCGGATTAGGAATAGTATGAACTGGATAAAAATATCGATGTTCAAACATTTGTTTTTGATAAAGTTTCTAATGTCAATCGATGTAAAGTCTCAACTATAAACTGAATAGTTTTAAAAAGTTTAGTGGGATGAAAAAAATCGTTTGTTTATGTACGAATAAACTTCTGGTTTTGTCCGAAGCCAGATGTTATAACGATTTTTTACACATGATTCATATCGTTTTATCGCAAATAGATGCGTTAAAAATCTGTAAAGTTGATTTTTACCATTCAAAGCGACCCTTGAGAAATATTTATCTTTTAAGTAAGTGGTTTATGATTAATATAACTCGGCATTACTGACAGCCGTACTCTACTACAATTGTAAATAAATGAGTTTAAAAACAAGCTCTCTAAAACAATAAAACAAAAAAGTTAAAGTGGCTACATTATAAAACTTTACGGGCTCTGCGATCATTTATTATTATTTTTATCTAAATCTAACATCGATCTCAAAACTAATATCGTACCCGAGATAACTAATATTTAATAGCTAACCTTGCATAGTTATGGTTGGTTACTTTGGTACAACTATTTATCTACCAATAAATTTTCCCATACTTAACTATTTCATTAAATTCACACATTCTTGTTGAAAATAGTTTTACCCCAGAAATATCAATGGGACACGAGGTAAATACGAGTATGTCAGGGGATTTAAAGTGATAGATTCTTAAGCGCCTCGTACCCTCAAGGTGTCTTATACCTCGTACCTAAGGTATCTTATACCTAACTAATAATCTTAGGTGAAATGGGTCGACAAGATTGCAAAATGGTTCATTGAGAAAATGAAAATAATAAATTAAAGTTTTAAGTTCCAAATCTCTTCATTCAAAGGAAATTAAAATATTGTTCGTAATAGTGAAGCGTGAAAAAAGACCAAAAGTGTAAGACTTTAGGGGTATAGGGTATATATGGTTTTAATAGGAGAAAGTTTGCATTTCCTCCACACTCTTGGGAACGTTGCACAGCTCAACGTTCATTGCCTTACAAAACAATGCAAGACTATAAGGGTGTATGGTATATTTAGTTTTAATAGAAGCAAGTTTGCATTTCCTCCACACTCTTGGGACCGATGCAGCTCAACTCACATCGTTGGAACCTGATCCCTCGTTAGCTCTGATGTCTTCAATCCCCTACTGATTAGCATCCTCCTCCAGCTACTAACTTACAAACTTGCAGTAATTTGAAGAAAGAACATACTATACTACTGAACAGTCTCTAAACATAGAAAAGTTAGATTTTTCTAATTCAGTTTAAATTATTTGAGACTCTAAAATAGAAGAGCAAGTAATTTAGCTAAAATTAGACTGAAAAACTTTAGACTAAATAGAAAAAATGTGTATATCTAAATTGTTTTGGATGGATATAATTACTGAAAAGATATTTTGATTTTATTGAAGACCGTTGTTTTGGTGCAAAACTACATTGAATATTTTGAATGGTTTGTCATGAATAATCACGGGAATGTCTATTTAATTTAATCTCAGACGAAATAAATATGGTGTGAATATAATATTGGCCTAAGTTTTAATTTATGAATAAACCTGTTTTTACAAGTTTCAATTTTAAAATAGATGATTCCGATAACAAAGGTTAAATATTATAATCTTAAAATATAGAGCCTAACAGCTAATCAATTGTTAGATTTTTTCGGTTTAGGTCTTTTTTGATAATAATAGGCCTATTTTAAGTTGGATCTTAAAGTTTATAATAAAGAGTCAATTAAAATTCAGTGAACATGGAACTTGAATTCAATATTTCCAGATTACATTTATTTTAAACAAAAAAGTCGGAGGAAAGTAACATACAAGTAAAATAAAAGTATGTTTTCTTAACAATAAAAATACCATCACCAAGTTGTAAAAGATACTTCTTAAAAGGTATTCTGATCCGATGATATGAAAAATTGTACGTAGTTTAGACCAAAATTTAAGTTAAGATTAATCTTTCGAAAGAGTATAAACATTGATGGAATCTTGACGACATTGTTTTACATTTTAAATCTAAAGATAGTGTTGGTGACTAGTAAGGTGGTTTTATATTCTTTAATCAACTTGAAGGATGGTAACAACTTTACAGGAAAAGTGATTGATGCACAACTGTTGTGTGTGGATGTGGTGATATTGAAATTACGTGTTCGTAAAAAATAATGTTTACATAAGCCTAATTTTTCAGACTTATGGTTGTAAGATACAAAAATTAAGACAGTTTTTCCCAAGATAGAGGCTCTTACTAAGGTGTCTTCCGCAATGGACTCAGTCAGTTACATTATTTTGAATATACTCCAAGTATAAGTGCTTCTGCTGCTTCACAGAAACCTTACTCGAAATTAAAAAATATTATTGAAAGTATTAATACACAAATTTAGTTGTATGTGGTAATGCAAAACTAAATTAACGCTTGCAATTATATCGTACACATAAATACTTAATACGGTATTAATAATCATTAAGGTTTATTTTCGCAGGACGGACGGTCGCATTTCATGTTCTCGATATCCTTTTAAAACGAAGTGGCAATAAGTAAAACTTAGATGAAAATATATTCAACCATATTCACTCTAAGTGCTCACACATTTTTAACGGTATCGAAATTAGATAATTCATTAATTTTTGTACTACAAATAAATCTCAATTGGTGACTTACCTGTATTCAGTCCTAAACACGTGTTCAAATCCATAGCTGTCGCTGTGTCGCTATATCATGGGCTACAAGCCGAAGCGACGTGGCAGTCACCCAGCGCGTGCTTGAAGTGTGGGGGCGGGCACGTTGTTGGGATCGGCATCTTTGTTCGGGAGGGGAAAATACCTCTTCAATCAAATAAAGTGGAACAATAAATCTCTAAAAATATTTTATCCCACGAATAGAGGAGGCTTCGGATCATAAATCGTACATCCCAACCACAGCGGAAAAATGTCTGACTTTTATTAGAACTTTTATAAAGTATGTATTGATCATGCTAAACTGCACGTTCAGAAATGAAGTAAACTTACTTTACAATCGCTAAATTAAATATAAAGTGCTAGTGAAATACATCTGATTTTGCAGTATTTTTACAAATAAGTGTATAAAAGAAAACTGATAACATATTTTTTGTTAAATATAAAGAATTACCGCTAATACGCAAGTTAAGTCATACTTTTCAGGGGGAGGAATATAGCATATTTTTTAAATAATAAATGAAATCCCTTGATGTTAATTGAGTGCTGCAGTAATTATACACACTAAATTGTAATTAAAACTAAAATATTTTAAACTTAAACATTTCAAACTGAATTAGTTAAGAAATATAGAGGTAAATAATTACTAACAATATGAAAATTATAAAACTAAATTACAAAAATATGTGATATTTTTTAAATGATTTATTTCAATCATTAAATATCGAAACCTAAGTTTGAAAAAATACTCTTTTTAACCAAAAGTTGTTATTTGAAAAAATAAATATTTCCCAAAATATTACTTTGGATATTTTAATATAAATTATATGAATTGAAATACCAAGTTTGTAGTTTTAAAGTTAAAGGTGTTTTTACCGATTTGAAAGTCAAATTTACTGAAAAACTTTCCAATCTTGACTCTGCAAATCGCAACTTCCTATCAAAATGATTTTGATTCCAGATAATGAACACACTTCATGAATAAAATTGAGAAAGTGGCAATTCTACTAATATAAATGAGAAAGTTTGCCAGTTTGTTTTTTGTTTTTTTTTTTCTTATGAAGGTCAGGTTTAACATCATATCCATTTGTTAAGCTAACTACCAACTGCTTCAACTGATTGATTTTAACAAATCTAAATTTTTTTTATCAAGATTATTGAGAATATTTTACATATACCACACAATAAATATAAATAGAATATTATCATGAAAACATCTTAATATCATTTTGAGCATGGGTGAAGCCAAGGGTGACATAGAGTGTTTTGTGATTCAGGCTTAAGTATACTCATGACTCCAACGTAAATTATCAGGGAAACCCCTGTATACGTCATGCATTTTATGAATGCATCTCAACTTGGTAGTTGAGACTTTGAACAAACTTCTTCATTTGAGGCTGATAATCGCATACTAAAACCTCCTACGCTATCTTATATTCTTATTTATTTAATTTCACGTGGTCTATTGACTTTTTACACACACATCTACCCCACTCCTGACTTGTCTCTGCTGAAGGTGTTCAGGGGGTAAATACAACAATTTTTTTTCACGAGTTGAATTCACTTTCCTGTCATAATGCACACGTCATTAACCCCTATCTAAACGAATGAAGAAATCCACAATACAAAAATAATTAGTTATTGTATTGATACGGAAAACATGATTGTAACAAAGGAAAGTTGATTGTGTTGATTAATACAAACTAAAAACCTTAACTGTCGCAAAACATCAGCTGTTCCCCGAATTGCGTTGTAGGTTCCTGTCACTAAGCTGTTAGTGGCCTTAACCTACTAAGCAGCATCATGTCTGTATGTTAGCGTGGAAATTTGGATGCTCTCGATTCTTGAATTGTTGATTTCAATCTTACTCATATTAGTTTACTCCTGCAGGGAGGCAAAGTTATCTCGTTTCTGTCCCGCTAGGAGACAAACTTATATATTTTTTTACTTATTATAATGTTAAAAACGTCTAAACATAGCACCTGGGGAAAATCTTTCTTACCATTGTTTACAACTAATGTATAACTAAATAATTGTAATTTTTTAAGGATTTTTAAAAACCTTTATTTTTATTTTGGACAGAAAACGATTCTGTATTTTCTAATAAATTTCGGTGAAATTTAATTATCTTAACAACATAAGAGAAACGTGATGGCAAAAGTTAGAAAGTAAATTGAAGAAGCTGTTTCCAGAAAATTCCTCAGATTGTCTTAGCTCATTTGAATATTTCCTTCCCATTTCATTCGAAGCTACTCCAAACGCTCATTATTTTTAATGATTAATAAAAAACAGGAATGAAACATGTAACATTTTGAATTACTGATTTGAGCTAAGATATGGAAATCTTTTGGAAACTGTTCCACACATTTCCCTGAAAATGTGTTCGAGAATCAAATCTGTACGATGCAGGGTAATTTTTTATAAAACCAAATATGTTTCGGAAAAAAACAGCTTTGTTTTAAATAGTCCTGAATTCAAGATGATCGAAGGTACTGAGTCTCATACTTCATCAGCTTTTTTACATTGCTCTCATAAGTTCTATGGCGAGAAATTAATCGAGACACGTCATAATCAAAACGAAAGCAGAAAAAATCAAATTAATTATACGATCAAAAACCATTAAGACAAATAAGACTTTTATTAACCATTCAGTAATATACACTATTACAATAGGTATCGTCAAGTAAAACTAGCCTAAAAAGAGAGACAATACCTCCCCAAGTGTTACAGCCACAAAAATTTCATAGCGTTATCAAATGCATTTGTCAGATTTTGTTTGAAGACCCTCTAGGCTAACTTAATTGTCAATAACTATTAACAACATTTTAAGCGTGAAACAAAAAATATGCTAAGGTTCAACTAAGTATAAAAATTTAAGAGAGCAATAACAAAGTTAAAATATACAAATAACAACAAATTTGGGCACAAAAAACTAGCTGAAAGGCTTGTAATTATAACCCAGCTTCGTTAATGAACAGTCTACGACATGATTAACTCTCTCAAACATATCACAAGACGTAATTCAGACACAATTAACTCTGTAGACATTTAAAATGAGACGGAGAAAAGTTAGCATGGCAGAGCCAACTAAGTTCGGCCCTGCGAGGATGGATGACTGCCCGTGAGTGCCAGCGCGGTGGGTAAACAGCACGGGCCACACGCAGCGCGGCTGCTATGGTGAGTACTGCTCACTGCTGATCACTGCCAGGGCTACTAATATAGAAATATTAGTCTATAATATATATAATATTATATTTAATAAAATTTAATTAAATATAATATTAATATATTATATATAATATTATATTTAATAAAATTTAGTTTTATATATTATATTAATGCATTATATATAATGTATAAATATAAAATAATATAGTCTATATTAGTAGCCCTGGATCACTGCTCTTTGCTCACTGCGAGAGAGGTAAGTTCTGCTCATAGCTCAATGCTCAACGCGAGCGAGCTACTCCACACGTTTGATAATTCTTGAATACAAAATGTAGAGCGTCACAATATACTTTACTATGAAGTAAGATGGCTTTTAAGTATAGTGGTGTTAACTGTCACATCTTGGAAATTGACTGTTTACCAAATGACCATTAACTATAGTCAGAATAACTTATGTAATTTAACTTTTTTTACAGCAAGAAAATAATACCAATTTAATTTGCCGAAATGAAAATATTTTTTGTAATCCTTTGAAGAGAAATAAATGTTTTATGACTTTTATCGATGAAACTTCACCAAGCAAAAACCTATCTTAAGAATTTATTCTTCTGGTACTTTTCGAGATAGATTGAGAGTTTTTAAAGTCAGATATAAAGGAGTCGGAATAAAATAAGTTTTAATAGCAAACTACGAGAACTATGATTCATAGTAACAACCAAGTGTGTGTGTTGAGTAAAAATGTTTTAAAGAAATATACTTCCTACCATCCACTATTATTCTTTAAGGTCGATCTTGCTAAGGGTTGTTTCCCAAACCTCCTGAAAAACCGAGATGATGAAAAATATGTCTAATAGGATGAAAAGCCTCTTGATTAAATAATTTATTACAAATATTGCAAAACTTTACACTTAAATAAAAATCATTTTACAATTATGCTTGCATATATTGGAAGAAAATCCAGCGTACATGAAAGATGAATTATTTGCTTCTCGTAAGATTATATATTTACTTAAAGTCTTCGGGAATTTCAAAGCACTGAGTTGAAGCAAACACATTACGTTCATAAAAATAAATCAAAATAATTTATAAGTTTTAAGCCAAATAGCCCCATGCTGTCACAATATTAGTAAATTGTTGCGTTTTGTAACTACTTTTGGATAGGGCAAATAATGAATATTTAAAAGGAAATATTAGTGTTTCTATTCAACTTAAAAATAACATTAAATACAAATTAGGCAATGATTGAGGGAAACCTCCCGTTAGAAGTAAGTTTTTCATCTTTAGTTTTAGCATAATATTGCTGTCAGTTATTTGCTTTTTTATTATTATAAAACCAAAGTGGGCTAGTTTTAATATAATAAATCTATATTATTAATACGCTACATGAAAACTTTGATACGATAAGGCTTTTTTATTTTAAGACTTACCCCCTCTTATTATACATCAAAACACGCGTCTCTATGTGCAGATTCCCGTAAGCATCTTTAGATTTTTTAATTT